>CP142460.1:60960000-62160000 GCA_038049695.1 Cinnamomum chago | reverse complement strand
AAATAGAACTTTTTGAGGTGTGACGCGTTCATTGGCCGTGGTAACTGTTGGCCACCCATATCTTCAAGTCTGTAGGCTGACTGTCCGGCAATGGAAATTACTTTAAACTGTCCATGCCAATTTGGCCCTAGCTTGCCCTAATTTGGATCTTTGTCGCCTGGGAGTGTTTTCTTCAGAACTAGCTCACCAACTGAGAACTTTCTCTCTTTGACCTTCTGGTTGTAGCCTTTAGCCAACTGCTGCTGATAGGCGGCCAGTCTGATAGCTGCTGTCTCTCTGCGTTAGTCGGCTAGATCCAACTCCCGGATTAGATTTATTTCATTTTGGCCTTGACCAAAAAGTTCGGATCTCAAAGTCGGGAGGCTGATCTCTAGAGGAATAACTGCCTCCATCCCATAGGCAAGGGAGAAAGGTGCTGCCGAAGTGGAGTGCCTTGGAGTCGTTCTATAGGCCCACAGGACGCTTAAAAGTTCCTCTACCCACCTTCCTTTAGTGAGGTCAAGTCGCTTTTTCAGCCCATCAAGTACCACCTTGTTAGAGATTTTTGCTTGACCATTGTTCTGCGGGTATGCTGGAGTAGAATAGTGGTTCCTGATGCCGAGCTGTTGGCAGAAATTCTTGAAGAGATTGGAATCAAACTGGGTCCCGTTGTCCGAGACCAAAGCTCTTGGAATACCAAACCTCGTTTTGATGTTTCTCCACACGAAATTTTTCGAGTCTTGTTCGGTTATGGAAGAAAATGGTTCTGCTTCTATCCATTTGGTAAAATAGTCGGTGGCTACTATTAACTACCTCTTATTTCTCGGAGCTCGGCTAAGTGGTCCCACGATGTCTAGCCCCCATTGGGCAAAGGTCCATGGGCTGAAAAGCGGACTCAAATCTTGTGTCGGCTGATGGAGGGAGTGGGAGAATTTTTGGCACTTTTCACATTTTTTGGCGTATAACTGCGCATCCTTCTGCATATACAGCCACCAATAGCCTTGACTGATAGCTCGGTATGCTAATGACCTTCCTCCAATATGGCTTCCACAGATCCCTTCGTGTATTTCGTAGAGGAAGTCTTCGACTCTACTTGGATGAACACACTGAAGGTATGGGCTTGCGAATGACTTCCTATAAAGCTTGCCTTCGGGAGACAACCAGAACCGAGCTGCTTTGAGTCTGATTCGGTGAGCCTCACTTTTGTCATCGGGAAGCTATCCTTGAGATAGGAGACAATCGGGTCTATTCAGCTTGGGCCAAGATCAAGGCATAGGATTTCCGGTGGAGCTCTATACTAGGCCTTGCCAACGATCCTACTTCGACGGTTCTTTTCTTTCCTGCTTTGACAGCGGAGGCTAAATTGGCAAGGGCATCGGCGTGAAAATTGAACTCTCTGCCTATCTGTCTGATCTCGGCTTTCTGGAACTGAAAGAGGAGTTTTTTTGCAAGGGCTAGGTAGGCAGCCATCCTGTCGTCGCGAGCTTGGTAGTCTCCAGTCAGCTGGTTCGTCACCAACTGTGAATCACTGAAGACAACTAGTCGTTGAGCTCCGAGGATTTTGGCGCTGTTTAGTTTTGCTATTAGGGCTTCATACTCACCTTCGTTATTTGATGCCTTGAAATCCAAGGTTAAAGCATGCTCAATGACCAGTCATTCTGGAGACTGGAGGATAGCACCAGCGCCAGCTCTTCTAGAAGTTGAGGATCCGTCGACGAAGACTTTCCAAACCGAGGCAAGGAATTGGTTCTGAGATTGTTCATCAGTCTCCGTGAGTGCTTCCTCATGTCCTCTGCCCCTCAGTTCAATGCCGGGCTGGGTTGGTGCCGAACTTAGAGACACAAACTCCACGATGAAATCTGCCAAGATTTGGGCTTTGATAGCCGTCCTGGGCTGGTATTGAATATCATATTGTTCCAGTTCAACTGCCCATCTGGAAATTCTTCTTGAAAAATCAGTTTTTTTGAAAATAAATTTTAGTGGATGTTTCGTAACAACCACTATGGTGTGAGTTTGAAAATAATGAGAGAGCTTGCGAGAGGCACTGACGAGCGCCAACGCGAGCTTCTCCAATTGCAGATATCTAGTCTCCGCATCAAGGAGGGTCTTGCTTGTATAATAAATTGGTTTTTGAAGCTTATCTTCCTCTCTGACGAGGACTGAGCTTAACGCATGATCCGAGACCGCCAAATATAAGTACAACATTTCTTCTTGTTTTGTAGTTGAGAGTAAGGGGGGTGAAGAGAGATAGGTTTTGAGTGCTTGTAAAGCCTGGTCACACTCTGGAGTCCATTGGAATTTTAAATTTTTTCTTAGAAGTTGAAAGAAGGGCCGACACTTATCTGAGGATCTGCTGATGAAACGATTCAATGCGGCAGCCATGCCGGTGAGCTTCTGGACTTCTTTTGTAGTGGTCGGACTCTGCACTCGAAGGATGGCTGATATTTGATCTGGATTGGCCTTGATTCCTCTTCGTGTGACCAAGCTTCCAAGGAACTTGCCGGAGTCGACACCGAAAGCACACTTGAAAGCGTTTAGCTTGAGCTTGAGCTTCTTCAGAATGTCGAAAACTTGGGTTAAATCTTCCAAATGATTCTGTGATTACTTGGATTTGACGACCATATCGTCAATGTACACTTCAACGATTTTACCGAGCTGTGCCTGGAACATTTTGGTGACGATTCGCTGATAAGTCGCTCCCGTGTTCTTTAACCCAAATGGCATCAATTTGTAACAGTAGGTGCCTCTAGGCGTTATGAATGCGGTATTCTCCTCATCCGGTCCGTACAACGGTATTTGATGATAACCACGATATGCGTCGAGGAGACTCATCCTATCATGACCAGCGGTGGCGTCGATCATCTGATCAATTTTGGGGAGGGGGAAGTTGTCCTTGGGGCAGGCTTTGTTAAGATCGGTGAAGTCGACGCACACTCTCCACTTGCCAGTTTTCTTCTTGACCACCACCGTGTTAGCCAACCAGACTGGGTATTGGACTTCTTTGATCACTTTGGCTTCCAGCAACTTGTCCACTTCCTCAATCACGGCCTCTGTTTGCGGTACCCCAGCTCTACGAGCTTTTTGCATCACTGGCTTGTGATTAGGGTCCACATTCAACTTATGGCACATGACCTCAGGATCGATGCCAGACATCTCATAGGGCGTCCAGGCGAAGACTTCTCTATTCAGCATCAAGAATTCGACAAGTTCGGACCTTTCTTGCTAGGTAAGCTGGCTCCCGAGTAGGAAGAATCTTTCTGGATCATGCGGGTCGATCATGATTTCTGTCAGATCTTCCACGCTCTTCTTCTCTGGGTCTTGGCCGACCTCGTCTAACTTTTTCTCCAATTCGGCCATGTTGACCTGCTTGGGTTCTCGCTCTCCAGGCACCACGGCCATCAAGCATCGCTTGGCCATTTGTTAGTCTCCTTTGACTGTGACTACCTCCATTTTGCCATTTTTATCTTCCAATGGGAACTTAAGCTTTTGGTGGTGAGTAGAGAGGACCGCTTCCATGTTATGGAGCCATGTCCTGCCCATTATGGTGTTATAGGGGGATGACGCATCAATCACCAGGAAGTCTGTCATCATGGATGCTCCTTCAACTTGAACTATGAGGGTCACCTTCCCTTTAGGGTACACTGGCTTGGTGCTGAAACCTATTAGAGGAGTTCGGGCTTTTTATAGGTCTTCCTCTGAAAGGCCCATATCTTCTTGAAGCAATCGAAGTAAAGGATCTCGGATGAACTGCCGGGGTCGACGAGGATCCTCTGTACCTTGCAATTTTTCAGCTTCAGGGTGACAACGAGCGAGTCATTGTGGGGGAATTGGACCCCTTCCAAATCTCCGTCTAAGAACCATATCTTGGGCCGTTCTCTTCGAGCCCTTTTGGCAGCTAGTTTGAGCTTGGCTGTCATCACTTGTTTACCGTGGGAGGCCTGCCTGGATTCGGCACGAGCTCGGTTATTCCCCCTGCGAGGGGGAACTAGGTGAATGACATTTATGAGCTTTTCAGACTCGTCACTATCTTGGCCCTTTTCGTCTCGGTGCGGAGCTTGGTTGTCATCCCTGGTACCCACCTTACAATAATCCTTCAGATGCCCATCTTGGACGAGCTTCTCTAGATGCGACCTCAGGATTCTGCACTCTTCGGTTTTGTGTCCGCTTTGTTTATGATAAGCACAAAATCTGCTCTGATCACGCGCAGATGGGTCTCCCCTCATGGGATGCGGCCAACTGAAGTACGACTTTGATTTGATTTTATTCATGATCTTATGAATAGGCTCTTTGAAGATGGTATTGACGGCTTTGTAAGAGTCGAAGGATGGCCCGGGTTTCTTGCTGCCTCCTGAGGTGGATGCTGGAGCCTTCGCCGAGCTGGCGGGCGCCCAGCGTTGGTCTGACTCTTCTCTCTGAAACGATCCCTTGTCCTTCTTCGAAGGTTTGCCACTTCGGTCTCTTTGTCCAACGTCGAAGCTTTCCCGAGCTCGGATTTGGTCGTCTTCTTGAGCAATAAAACAGTTTACTCTGGCCATTAGTGCTATTATAGAGGTTACAGTCCTGGCCAGATCTTTACGAAGATCATTATCTGGCAGTAGAGCATTTTGGAAGGCAAAAATCGTCACTTCGTTTTTGGAGTTTTCAATCTGGCTGTAGATCGTCCAGAATCGCTTAGCGAACTGGGTGATATTCTCTTCTTGTTTCATCTTCAGGTCCATTATATCCGCATCAGTTTTAGGTATGACTCTGTAGGCCTGGAACTTCTTCATGAAGGAATGCTGGAGCTGTTGCCAACTCGAGATAGATCTCTCTGAGAGTACGCAGAACCATTTCAGGGGGAGGTCGCCCAAACTGGAGGAAAAAACTCTGCAGTTCAAATGACATTCGTCTCCCCAAACAGACATCCTCTGAGAGAAGTGTCGGAGATGCGCAGCTGGATCTGAGGTCCCATCGTAAGTGACGAACCTCGGGACAGTAAACTTCCTTGGAAGGGGAGAATCTTTGATGTAGCTAGTAAAAGGGGATGTGCCGAAATCAATGGATTCGCAGATATCTCGCTGGTCTCGGGTTAGACCGGCCACCTCCAGATTATGCTGAACCGCCTGCTTAATGCGCTTGTCGAGCCACTCCTGGGTGTCGTGTTTGGCCTCTGGTATGGTTTCCGACTTTCTCCTCGAATGGCTGCGACTAGTTTGAACCTTCACCATGAGTTCGATCACGCCTCTTCTTGTTCAAGTGAGTTCCCAGGTCTCTCTTGCATTAAATGAGGATCCATCATAGCCCACATTGCATTAAATGATGGTCCGATCACCCCATATTGTATTAAATGCCAGTCACATTGAGCCTGATCTTGTTTTGACTTGTTGGTGGCAAAGGTCCCATCGGATCCTTTCTTGGGCCCTGCCCTGATATGGCTGTAGTCGCTGGATGTTGCTTTGTCAGAGATTTGATAATGATTCTGGATGGTTGGGATGATGCATCTGTCCCATCAGCGCGTGCTTGTATCCTGCCACATGTTCGAAGGTGCGATATGGCTGTCAGTGCCTGTCTCAGTTGACAGTTTGTCATACAGCTGCAGCCGAGATGCGCGACTGAGGTCAAGGCTCACGGCCGAGATCGTGGCGATCTTAGGTCGGGGTTGACTGGGGTGATAATGTTGGTCTCGGCTAATGCATTAGCATCCGAGCCAAAACGCACGTAGCCGAAATGAGTATAAGAAACAAAACTGGCATTATTCCTGGAATTAGCATAACTTTGGCGTCTTAAGAACTGCCCTACACACCACTATCGGATTAAATACATGATTGACAACGTGATCATTGCCGAGATGGAGTTAAATCATGTTCTTGTCACGCCCTCGATTAAAAGGTGAGACCTATTGCTATTGTAGTTAAATATGAAGATATATCACTAGAGGGTGATGAGATTCATCTTGAATGACTGAAATTATCTCTATATGGACCCCCAATGACAGAGGAGGACACCAATAACTTGCAAATGATGCTAGTATAAAGCATGATAAGTATATTAAAGCTCGTACAAATTAGATAATAAATTGAGATTACTACTAAATTAAATATTATTTAATAAAAAAAGATATACAAAGGGTACACATTACATTTTTTGCGCTCTCATCAAAATGTAATTTATATTATAACATATCAATCCAAGCCTCTTAAGCTATCACTTACTGCAACCTTTATAAATATGCATTGGCTGTATTTGCCGTATTTGTTTTGCTTTGCATGCAAGAATTATGAGAATTCTATTTAGGGCTAGTTTGGGCAATGCCCTCGGAGAGGAATTCACTTTTGGTTTCCTCAATTTCAAAGAAAACCCTCATTTGGGTGAAGAGAGAAAAAGTAAGAGGGGGTTTTTCTAATCCTTCCGACCCATTAGAAAGCCTCTCTTCCATTAATTCCTTGGTCTTCACCTCCCACTATCAAATTTTACAAATCCACAGAAACAAGGAAACACCTTGTTGTCTCTTCATTTTACCTTGTTGTATCTTTATTTTTAATTAGATATGACATGAATTTCTATATATTAGATTCTCATGAATTTTACACGCACAAAGAGGCCTTAGGGCACGTGTGGTAACCGGGGAGGAATTGAATCCCTCACTGTCCCTAAAAAAGGGGTTTTTCAATGAGGATTTGTATGTTCAAGGATTTTGCATCAATATGAGTGTGCACCGTTGCCTATGGATGAGAAAGATCAATATCAATACATATATCGGTAAGAAATAAAGATTTCTAAATCCTATACGGGTTCCGACTTGAAAATCCTAAATGGAGATCTTCGCTAGCCAAAATTCTTGGAGATTTATAATTGCCAAACCTAGGTTTCCCATAACTATGTGGAAAGCCGATGAGAAATCTCCGAAGATCTTATTCACCAAGCATGCCTTTAAGTGTGAAATGTTGCACATATGAGATCATTTTTAGCCTTTCATTCAGTATCAAGGTGCATGAAAAATGGTTTTATGCATGTAACAATAGCTGAATGGTAATGAAAGTGAATATCCCTGGATAACTATGTGAGATTAGACACCCTTGGTACTAGGATTTAGTTTGACAAGTTTATTGGGTATTCTAGAGATCGTAAAGTGGCAATTAGGATTTGGGCTTACAGAGAACGTTATTAATGTCCAATGGTACAATCCAAGGCCTAACTTGTAAAGGATCGATCTTCTTTCGAACTGCCTTTATATTGTGTTTGGTTATTTGAATATATTTAAAACACTCTAAAAATAATTAAAGATAGATTTAGAAATCCTAATCTTCTTACCACTTAAAAACAATTTTATTTTAAAATTAGAGTAAAAGACAACCATACATTATTTGAGTGCTGATATTTCAACCAATTCATACACGCTTCAGCTTTGACCAAAAATTGTGCCAAAAAAAGTGTTTTCAAATGATAGTGAGGAGTAAAGGACGTAAGTTGGAGACCAGGATGAGACCTTCAATTTGTTTGGCTGCTCCTTGTTTTTTTAACAGAATTCCAAGAACTCATTTTTGGAGAATTTGTAAATTCTTCAACTAGATGGAATTCTTGATTCATCCTCCCCATTGGAGAGTTTGGAAATGCCAACGAAATTCAAAGAATTGCAAAAGTGATTCTTAACTTTTCTAGCAAAAAAATGCTGAATCCAAAAATTTCAAGAAACAACCATCACATCATAGTCGTGGAATTTCCAATATCACATATTCTAAATGAAGAATTCAGATAAAGAAACAGGACTTAATAAAAGTTTCTTCTTCTTAAAAAGAAAAAAATCCTTCAAAATGTTGGTTGGAGTGGTCCCTGTTGGACACTTATGGGGGCTGGACAGATTCTTTGAAATGGGGACAAGTTGTTAAGCAACGGCCACCACATAACATTAAATGCCCACTCCACTGCTACACTTTTTTGGGAAGTAGACAAGGCAATCTCATAATCGAGAATCAATTACATGTGATTCATAATCAGAAAAAGATAGGTAAGGTACCTAAGATCCCATGTCCCCCCACCACATCACTTGGAGTAATATGATAGGCCCATCCATCTCCTATATCTGTAATATAAGCAATATTCTTCCGTGTAAGAAACAAAATACTTGGAGATTCATCTTTAACAAGCACTTACTAATTAATTAATACTCTTCTAGAGACTAAAAGTACAAGGTTCTACTTGCATGTGTTGCTCGCCGTATTTTGTATAACAAAAAATTCACTTATATGCTTTGTCACTAGTCTGGTAAAAGTGAAAAATGCAAACCCCCTGTGAAGAATAATACATTGATGCCCTTTTGCATTTGGGAGGTGGGAAAGAGTTTTCACATCTATTTGGGGTGTAAGAATTTTGGTGTGAAAAAGACTTTATTTACACACCATTGTCTCGCCTAGGGTTTGGGCCCGGTTAGGATGTGGGGCCCACTGTTTGGAGTTTGGACACTACTCCATGTCCCACCCATTTTTAAAACAAGTTGGAATTTCTCAACCCAGTTAACCCCTCTAACCCCATTTTGATGTCGGGTCGAGTATGGGTCATGGGTCAACACAAAATGATCTGCTTAAACCGAATTTCTGGCCCATTTCCTTTTTAATGTCATATATGAATATGACTGTAGACTGTAGACTGTAGAGTATGAGTGTATGTTGTTTGGGTCGTCTTTCCGGAATCAAACCCAAAGAAAGAAAAATCCCAAGTCACAATCACAAGTGCTAAATCCAGTACTGATGGGCACTTGTAACTAAGAGGAGTTTCTGGTAATAAATTGTGGTTTGAATGGGTCTTCTCTTTATTCAGTTGGTATGATAATCCAATTCAATGACATTGCTATCAAATTATTTGTATATATATCTGCATACCCATGTAGTGCATGATGGCCACATACTGGCATTGGGCTGATTTTAATTAGAATCCTTGGAATCTCATACACAGAAAATGATGTAATCATTATTGGGCCTCATCTTTGACTCTTTCCTGGTATGGATTTTCCTTTCACGAGCCAACTAAAAGGACCCTTGGATCATGGATTAATACTTTTGGCTTCACTGTAGTAGATCATGACCAAACAATATATCTAATCCAATTTTGAAAATGCTAACCCCCTTCAAGTTTCTAATTTCGAAATTGCATTATTATCTAGGTTTTGGTACGCGATTAACCATAATCTGACCCGTTTTTTGTGAGGTCAGGAAATATTGACCCTGGCACAACCAACCAATATTGACCCTGGTCAAGTTGTGCACAACCAAACATGATGATGTATAAATCATTATAGATATGAATCATTTAAATATATAAATGAGTGCAAACAAATGATCCCTTAAATGTGAAAAGTAAAATTAGGCAAACTGCCATATGTTGTTACTTAAGACTACATTTTATATATTGAATCAATCATTATCTGTCATTTTATAAACTAGAGACAACCAAATAAAAATACATTTTATATATTAGATCAAGAGGATTTTAAGGGATAAACCCCTTAGATGGGCCATGCATGAAAAATGACCTTATAAAGGTGGAGGGTTGCGTTATGTAGTTGACAGTGAGCGTAAAATTTTGTCACAACCAAAACATGAATTTTGTTTGGTGTTTCGATATTATTGGGAATTGTCATATTAGATTACTTGGGAGGGTCTTTGCATGATTGGAATCCTCTGTTTTTATTGGAATTTTTCTTAAGACAACACCAGCAACGATATTGTCGTTCAGTTAAAAAGAAAGGTTAAACTTGGCAGGAGGGCCTTTTCAGTGTAGTTAAAACTATGAGGTCCTTTTCCGTATACAACCATCTATAGGGTTTTTTTCTCCATAAAATCCTCTTAATTCAATTACTATCCCTCATTTTATATGCTAGAGACAACCAGCTTGTTCATAAGAATGGAATGGTCTAGCCTTGGAGCCCAACTGGCTCATCCTATGATTAACCTAATCCACTCATACTCACCATCCTCTAGATTTAGCAGTCAGCTAAATTTGACATTCATCCAAAGTTTTATATGCATTTGGATTAATCATATAAATTTGGTATGCATTTAACTTTATATGATTTGGGATTTGAACAATTTTTTGAGGTCTTAAAAGTCGGTTTTTCTGATCAAAATAGTAACATATTTTGCACAGTGAATGTAAATTTAATGCTTATTTGACTATGGATCTTAACCTTTGTTTCTTTGGTTTTACCTATGTCAAGAGGCGTTTGTTTGGAATTAGGAATCCTCAAGCATTTGGATATCTGGTTTGATTTGTGATTTTCCAAAAATTCAATCTTGTGGATTCACCTTTTTTTTTTCCCTGGCTTACAGAATCTCTAGATTTTCAAATATTCAGCATCCAAAAACTCCCTGTTATCCTATAAACAATCAAGCTGTTGGATACATTTTTTAGAATTCCTTGGCACTCAATTCCACGAAAACAAATTGAGCTCTAAGCTAATGTTTGTAACCGGCCAATGGCATGTAGGCCTATATTTTGAACTATAAATTGTTGGATCCAGATGTGTTTCCACTGGTACCAAATGAGCACATACGGATAGAAATCAATCCCCTTCTTCTGTGAAATGCAATCAGAACCGTTAAAAACACTTGTAAATGTAAACTGTCCCACCAAAACACACATTCCATTATCCTGGAGGGTTTTCCTTTTTTTTTTTTTCTGGATAGGCAAGTATTGTATTCCAAAGAGAAATGTACAATGTGAATGCGTTACAGGGTAGCATCTCATTTTCAAGAGACCTGATGATGACTCAAAAAACACATCACGTCAAAACTCCAAAGATGCTTATTGAATGGTCAGCAACCTTATATATATGTGGAAGATTTGCAAATACACTTGCAGATGCCATTTCCTGAGTTGGGTCCTCCCACCTTCATGAAGACATCATGCTTGCAGGACATGAAGGCCTACAGATAGGACCACTCGTCCACGCGACAGGAAGCACATCACATCAACTGCCGAACCCCAGGCACACTTGGCTTTGTAGCAGAATGGTTGGATGTTTTGTAACGTAGATGGGTCGCACTCTTTGTACAAACGAGCTCTATGTTTCTCTCCTTTGGTTTTTGTAAAGAGAGTTTTATTAAATCAAGAAAGAAAGCACAAGCAAACAAGAGTCCAAAAGTAGAAAACCCCCAGTCCCTCAAACAAAATCATCCTCGCTTCCCCAATAAAATGTCATGACTTTCTCTCTTATTATGTAATAATCCAACTCTTTATCCAAGTTTGGGACCAGCAATGCAATGTAATAAGGAAAAATGATCGAATTTGAGTAGGGTAGAAATGTAGGTCAACTAATGTGGAGTGGAAAATATTTATTAGATACAAAATAAAGTAGGGTAGAAATGTAGATTAATTTGAGTTTCATAAGAATTGAAATGAATAAGAAAAATCCCAAGGAATTGGCCGAGTGGTCAGAACCATGATTTCTCTCACTTCCAGAGCTAGAGGTCCTGGTATCAATCTCCGGTTCCCCTTCCTTAGGAACCAAAAGTTGAGTCTACTAGTGCTACTAGCTGGGTGTCATAGGGGTTTTACTCGGCTTATCTCTGCGCCCAGAGGGATTAGTCTAGCCCAAAAGGGTTGTGAACGTTTTATTAGCAAAAAAAGAAAAAAAAAGAAATAGGGAGATTTTCAAATAAGGCCTTAAGCTTTTGCCTTATATAAAAAAAAAGAACCCAAGTTTCAAAATCTTTCAAATTAGTCCCTAAGTTCTCCATCCAAGACATCCAGGCATTTAAAGGTATTTCTTGGAGACTTTTTCCCTCAATTTTTTAAAATATCCAAATTACCATTCATTTAAAGCTATAACATGGTTCCCACAACTACTACATGCAATCGATCGCTATGGAGATGCTGGTTGTATTTGATCACCATCAGTTCGCTAATGAAGGAAATGAGGAGAACATAGAGGAAGTGAATGAGAATTTTATTTCAATAAAGGGTAATTTGTGTATTTTACAAAAAAATGAGAAAAATGTTGCCAAAAACAGCTTTAATGGACGGATGTTCTTAATTGAAAACTTCCTAAAAACACTTAAGAACTAATTTAATTTTTTTTTTTTTGAAACTTGTGGCCTTATTTGAGGTTCTCCCGTTATGAAAAAGGTATGAAAATCGGGTTTTTATAGTAATTATATAATATATTATATATATATATTAGTGTATACATAAATAAATATATATTCTTGTCAAAAATACGACAGGGCCGGGCTGCGCTGGGAAACCTCACAGTAAGGCCCAAGCTGGGCTTGGAATCCTTAGATGAAGGCCCGATTTATAGCCTTAGTGCTGAGTGACGAATGTGTACTTCCTTTTAACAGCCCAATGTGGATCTTTAATGAAGTTCTTTCTTAGAAAATAAAAGGGGGAAAAAAAAGAAAAAGAAAAAGCCAATGTGGGTCTACCATCACATTTCATCACCCATATTTTTCTTATTTGTGCTTCGTTGGAGGAGAAAGAGGTTTGTATCCAGCAGGTAGGCTGGGTATTGACGCAGTCGAAGCCAGACTCAATTTGCACGTCAGTGAGTTTGAGCCCCAGGCCTGAGCCGATGGAACCAGAATTTCTAGGCCCATGCACTAGCCCAATATGAAAAACCTGTTGTACTGTAGTGTGTGTGTGTGTTATATTCTTAATATATATCCCAAGCCCGGCCCATATTTGACTCATACTTCAAAATCAAGACCCGAGCCCAAACAAAAGCCCAAATTGAGTTTTCATGTGGTCTGGGATATGCAAGCTTTAGTCTTGGCTCAACCCAAGTTGCATAGAGAGAGAGAGAGAGAGAGAGAGAGAGAGAGAGAGATTTTTGTAGTCTCCTCTTAGGAGATCCTTCATGTGTATTCCTGTTATTTTAATTTTTTCACTACTAATCCCATCTTTCATAGAGCTCCACATTTTGTTATGTCCACCTTTCCTTCCATATTGACGTCCCGCCTCACTCCTCTCTTCTTCCTCCTCTCTTCTTCCTTCATCTTCATCTTCATCTCTTGCATGGTTCTTGTCCTTCACTCAAATATGTATGGGAGTGGCCCTTCTTTCACCTCACAGAGCCATCAACACTAATCACCAAAATATCCATGATTTGTCTCAATAACATCATAGCTCCAATTGATGAGAACATAAATCATGTGGGCAGCAGTTTTATGCCCAAGTTACTAAAGCAACATCATCCTATCTAATTTCAGTGGTGTGCACAGGAAAATTAAGGTAGCATGTGGGATAAGTTAGGTCAAGCCGAATCTTCGGTGAGCCCAACCCATTTCAAGTGTTAGATCAATTATTTCTAACCCCCCCCCCCCTTTTCTTTTTTCTTTTCCTCTTTTGGATCTGGTGCCCAACGGAGGCACCTATTAGAAAGTGTGAAAGCATGAAGATTGCACGGAGAATCTAATGGAGGACATGACCCTAAACAGATTTTATTGACGTCGTCAAATCCATATAACCGACCCCACCTAGTGGGAAAAGACTTGGTTTGGTTTTGGATCCGACACAAAGTCACCCAACCACCAACTCACAGTACCCAACTCCCTATTTACAGAGTACAGAGTACAGAGAACCTCGAATAGGGACATGTTTGGTGGGGCCCCATTATACAAGAGAACTCAAGATCTAGTAACTACAGAAATGGATAAAAAAACAACACTGATGATCATCCATTAGTTGTTGCAGGCTTGCAGCTATTTGACCATAGATTATTAAATTAGCAGACAGAATAGAGACCTTACGTACCATCCACTCATGATGTTAATCTTGATTTCCACAATATATTCTTTGCAAAAATAATAAATAAGTAAAAATAAGAGATTTTTACCAAAATCACAAACTCTTTAAATTTGAGAAAAAACAACGGAGGGCCCAAGCACTTTATGATGATGACATAGTGCCTCCCACTAAATTCTTATGTTTAACGTTTTTTTTTTTAACACTTTTAGCCCAATTCCACACTGTTTTTTTTTTTCCCTCTCTGAACTCTAAAGCATCAAAACTCAGCCCGATTTAGATGAAAGCCAATAGAGAAATTTGAGTTCCTACGGTACAAAATACCTTGAAAACAAAGTTCCATATGTACTTTTTTGGTGCTACATCGATGGATCGATTAGAGACAAATTCATTTAAGGCCTTATTTGTTTGCATTAAAATAAATAGAAATTGAATACAAAGGGTGATTAAAAAGGAAGATCAAAAGTGAATTTTCAAAAATGAGTATCAAATAATATTTTTTTATATTCTATTTTCCTAAAAAACATAATATTTGATGTTCATTTTTTAAAACTCACCTTTAATCTTCAATTTTTACTACCATATGCATTCAATTTCTATACATTTTAATACAAACAAACAAACCCAATAATGTTCATGAAAATGTAGCTTACGTCCATTTTCTGTTCTCTGTTTGCTAGTTTTAGAGCTGGACGCATAGTTATTAATTTTGTTTCGTTTCGGTCAAGTGGCCAAAACGAAATTTCCGCCAAAACTTTTCGGTTTGGCTTTCAGTCTATCTCGGCCGAAATTAAAGATTTCGGCCGATTTCGACTGAAATTCGGAATTTCGGTTGAAATGTGACTTTTCGGCCGAAATGGAATTTTACAAAATAATTTTTTAAATTTTTTTTTACACATATATTTTGTATTTCTTATATTTTTACAAAATATAATTCCCCAAAAAATTACTATAATTGATTAAATCTATATTTATTAATTTTTCTACTTTTTTACTTATATATGTGTATATATATATATTATTTTATATTTTCCCCGAAATGTAATTCCATAAAATTTCTCCGACTTCCCAAACCGGCCGAAACTTTTCATTTTGCAGGCTGGAGCGAAATGAGGTCCGAAACGATATTAACAACTATGGCTGGACCACCTTTATTAGTATGTGGCTTGATGTACAGTAAGATACTGTCATATTTCTACCCTGACTATCCAAACAGACTTCAAATTATACAAGCAAAATGAAAGTTTACAAGCAAGAAACATGCATTTATAGTTGTTCCACAATAATCAAAGCACAGGATATATATAATTTCTGAAGAGTGTTGGCATATGCACTACATGCAAGAGGCATATTTAGCCAACAAGTGGATCTCCAGAGTCCAGAACAATAGGATACTGCGGGCTTTCAAAATTCCATCCCTAGTTTACATGTATGAAAAGGAATGTTCACAAACCCTAATAAATAGTGTTGCTTCCATAAGTCAAAAGTTCAGAACATTACCTTAAAGCTCGGGACTAGACAAGCTTTCCCAACTGGAATCAGTAACTTTTTGAGTGGATGATACGACCCAAAACATCCAAAAGGTTAAAATTGGTCGAAATTGACACTACCAATACATGCAACAGCAATCATGACTGGTTGAACCGATTGTTTTTGGTCTTTTCATTTTGTGTTTTCTTCCCCACATAAACTTGATGCGGCCATTGGCTGAGTTGGGGATAAGTGGAATAATTTAGACCAACGATTGTCTCCACATTTCAAGATACAGTACAAGTTTCTAAAACATTATTCAAGAAAAGCGGTCGATTATCCCAGTATGAAGAAGAAAACGTTTAAAGCGTTTAGAAAAAAAAGAAAAAAAGGATTCCATGTAACTGAATAACCCTACATTCTTATATCATGCATATTAAATTACTTAGGATAACCGTTTCCACCAAAACCTTCAGGCGGGCCACTAAAACCTCCTTGCATGGGTAGAGACTGCAGAAATATTTTTTAATAATTTTCCTCGAGTGAAACTTAGTCTTTTTCAACACTCTCCTTCGGTTCAAATTCATAACTGGTTAGCACGATACCATATTAGGTTCCGTTAACTAATCGTTCTTACCAAAACCTCTAAGCATCAATGGATTTAGTGAAAATACTTTTAAATAATGGTATGGGGGTAAAACTGGGCAAAAGTAAATAAAAATAGTGGAAGGCCGTACTGTTATTATGAAGTTCTTGGGCCCTCCGTGTTTTCCTCAAATTTAAAGGGTTCCTTTTGATAAAAATCCCTAGAAATCTAACTGAAGATTTCATTTTCTGTGACACAAGAATTGGCTTGTCATGGAATGTCTTTCTATGTCTAGTACAAAACAAGCACCAGTTTTCTACTGCTTGAGCCTGAATTTTCTTTTAAAAAAAGTTGTGAAAAGCATTTTCACTTGGAAGAAAAAATTGTAGCAATGTACCTTGGAAAGCCATGGTGAGAAAAGTCACAAGAAGATCCTAAAATCATTCAAAAGAGATCACAAAAACTATTATTCCTAAGACTTCTGTGAAGTCAAAAGTTCGCTCACACCCACCACGTCGTCAAAGGTAGCAGAAGGATCGGTACGATATGCTGCCACAATTCCATGGAAAATAAAATTCCAATTTGACAATGCCGGGAAAAACGGCAAGAAAAATGAGAATTACATGGAAAATCATCATTTCTTCTTTTGCGGGCCTTGAAATCCGGTTTTCTCTTCACATCATAAGAATCCCAAGTGTCGGATTGAGTGAGTGACTGAGCCTGAGGTCCCTTTCTGACAAGGTTCAAAGAAACTCCGCATTGTTTGGCTGTCATTTTTCAAGAAACTTGAAAAACAGATTAGATTCACATGCATTTGGTGATTTAAGTGGTTTTGATGAGAAAGAACCACCGAAGTAGTAGCCTTTAATGATGGAACTGTTCCAATTGAAATGACTAATCTTCTTCATCTCTATAATTTTATATTGGATATAATTTCACTGCTGGGATTGGTTCGACTGGGAACAATTTGAAGTGATCAAACTTAGAATTCATTATTTATTAGAGTCGTCACATCTTGCTACAATTATAAGGTCTGAGGCCTTGAATAACAGCGTCTCTCCAGGTGTCCTCTGGCACTTGGGTTTGCCATGTATAGAATTACATCAGTCCTAGTCTTAACTCAACAGAATAATGTGATTTAAAGTTGTGCGGTCCCGATCTCATAATAACTTTAGAGTTGAGTGTGTTTGGACGAAAGTAGTACTAGAATGGGTGACCGTTCGGAAAGTCCTCGCGCCAGCATATGGGCCAAAGTAGATAATATCATGTTAAGTTAAACAAGAATGTGACAGTTAGAAGCAAACAACTCCATAGCCCCATAAGCTTATAAGTGAAACATAGTCTTAACTCAACATAAGGCGTTTTAAAGACACTCTCTCTTGTTTTTTGAAATATGATAATTGAAATGTCTGTGGAGCTCATTAGCCTTATCAAATAAAATAGTACTTTTTGGAGTTTGGACATATATGATATAAAGAAAAGTTAAATTCACTAGGCATTATATGGCGTCAAATTTCACAATCTTAGATCAGAATGTCGAGAAAGTACAAGGAACTTCCTAAATGGCTAATCTTAAAGTCGTTTTTGCATCCAAAGATCTTTCACATGTGTTATTTTAGAAAGCACGAGAGAGTCTTACTGAGTAATAATAATCCTTTCTGAAGTTGAGTAGTATCAAGTCCTCATGAAGAATGGGCTCGTGAAAATCATTATAAATGTGAAAAAACAGAAAGAAATCTGAACTCTATGAGGCTAACATCAAATTAATAACTGGTTTACGTGTGAATTAAAATCCAAATTGAATCAAAATGTCATTGCCCTTTATACAAAAAATGTGCCAAGTTTCGTGTTTTTATCATTTCACGTAGTTGAAAACCACATCTAAATGTGGAGTGTTTGAAATAGCTTTTTAACAACCCATTATCTAGATCTATGTACACACATGGGTGATAGTTGTACAACCAATGTGAAGTAGACAAATTGAGGCAACTGGTAAAGAGAAAGGGCAGAAAGTGGAGATCCTGTTGATGGGGAGTGAGTGAAGTCTTGGGGGTTGGTTGTAAATGAGCCAAACCAAACCAAGCTTAGTTCAACTTGAGGTTGGGTAGAACCTTAAACAAGCCACCTCAAGCTTGAGCCAGACTGAGCTAAGAAGACGTTGAGCTTGGCTTAAATTAAGCGAAACTAAGCTCGATAGTGTATGAAATCAAGCTCGAGCTTTAGCTTAATTAAAAATCAAGCTCAACAAACAAACGATTGAGCTTGCCCTGACAATGCTTGAGCGTGAGTCAAGTCCAAAAGTACTATCAATCATCCTTTGAACGCTCATATGAAAGCCATTAGAGCACTCACCAGGCAGGCGCCCTGTTACACCCCGACCCGAGTTAATTAAGCTTAACTCTAATTAATCACGATTAATGTATATTAAGCATGATTAGTCGATTTAATAGTGATTAATGATTGTAATGGATCAAAGTAGTCTTGAATAAATGAATTAAGCATAATGGTCAAATTGGAAGAGATTGATTTAATTGAGTTAGGTTTAGACTCAAATTAGTGAGAATAAGGACTTTTCCGTAAATACAGATTTGTGCGTATTTCATCGAATACAGTAAAATTTGATACCATCGTGTGTATCTCGATGAGTACAATAACTTTCATAATGCACGCGTTTTCATTTGACTTAACATGAGTCACATGGGTGTTGAATTGATTTAAGTTAGAAATATGCAATATATGTGGGGTTAATATGCAAAACACATATGATATGTGTCAAAGAACCCAAGCTTCATTTCTTAGGTGTCTTCATTCCAGCAGCTTTGAGAAAGAGAGAAATACAGCAGCTTAGGTTTTCTTCTCAGCTTAGGTTTTCTTCTTCGTTTCTTTGCTATCAAGTGTAGAGAGGAGATTTTCAAGTGATTCCAAGTGGGTGATTGTGTTCATCATCTTTCTTGTGTTTCTTTGGAGTTAAGGTTTGGTTGAAAAGGTTTTGCTCTCAAGCTTCAAGCTAGTAAAAGAGGTTTTTGTGTAATCGTGAAGTTAAGGTAAGTATAAACTCTTGTTTATGATTATATGTTAGTTGTTTGAGAGTTCATGCAAATTTGATTTTGTGAAGAGATGTTGGTTGATTTGTTTAGAATGGAATCATCATTGGATTGATTGAATGATGTTTATAGTAATTGCATGTTGGAATAGAAGTGATATCTTATGTTTATATCGTGTTTGGAGAAGGGAACAGGAGGTTCCAAGAAGTTATTGCAGGTCATGGAGTTGAAAACAGAATTCTGAATCAGAATTCTGCAACTTGCAGAGTGTAGCTCGGTCGACCGGTCCAATGTGAATTCACCCTCTGGAAACCTGATGAAAACACTGTTCATGATTTTTACTTACAACTGTCGGTTGATCGACATAGTGTCGGTCGACCGAGTATACATGGAGTAGGTCGACCTGGCCTTCGCAGGTCGACTGAGCTCCCAGTTGACGGGGTCGACCGACCAAGGCCTAGGTCGACCGGGTCTTCTGAGACTTTACTGAATCTTTTAAAGATTCTGTAGTTGATCAAATATAGTAAGACTAATTATGCTACGATCAATGAATAGTGAATTTGTTCTTATTTTCATAAAATGTTTTCTTTGGATATTAATCCAAAGTGAACTATATGTTCAATGTTCATCAAAGATTAACTAATGTTAATTGTAATACAAGGATAACTTTTAAAGCTAATTATTCGTAATACATTGATAGATTGTACGAATTTAGCAGGAGATAAAACCTATTGAGTGTTTCAAGGCTGTTTATGTTCTTTATACCTCCATTGGTGTTGATTCAGGGGACTTCAATGTACAAAATCCACATATATTGTAATGTGCATCGAGAATAACATGTACATTGAACAACTGAGAATTACCCTTGAATGGATGGTATTAGTCAATGATTTAATTGGTTAATTGGAATGTGTCATTAAAGTTTAACGATATTGAAATGAAATGATAATTGAACTGTTCATTGAGTCTAGCACTACATAGTGATTTATATAAGCTCGTTTGAGCTGATTCTGCTGCAGCAGATTATTTAGGGGTGTTCCGGAGCTCCGTGGTGATATCAGTTGTCCCTGGCCTAGACTCTAATAAGTCCCACAATATATATATATATATATATATATATAAAGTCTTCCTGTTTAGGAAGAGGAAATCCTATCCTTTGAGAGAGATGGAAATTGAATTGAATTGAATTGAAACATGCTATTGTAGATGCCAAGTAAAAAGACTCTTATTGATTATGAGTTGGACTTGGAATTAAACCAGTATAACAATAAGTTAGATGAACTGAATGTTTAATCATATAATTGTTTATACATTGCTGAATTGTGAAATTCATAGTGTTATTGATGGCATTACAGGCACAGCTGCCCAAGCCGGTCCTTCCGAGACCACAGCGCCACCGGAGACGTCCGGTACGGTTCCTTCAGGAGGACTAGTAGAATGGAAATGAGAGAGAAACAATGAGAGTGGAAAGAACAATTTCTTTTGGAATTGGAATGGAACTTTTATACTTTGAATCATTGCCTTGTAATTAAATAGGCAAGTGTTTAGTTGTATGTAGTGTAAATCAATTTTGATTTTATACATACAATGTATATTTGTGAATATTTCCGTGTAATGTATATTTGATATCCCTTGTGAATTTTAATGCGTTGAGATTCACGGGAGTAAGTATGCGACCCGACTCGGGATTATCTTGGATTAGTCCTAATCTCGGGCTCGAGTCGTGTCACGCCCTTACTTTTTATTAAGAAAAAGTTAAGTGGAAAGAAGGAAGAGATCATAGAAAGCTTATGTCTGTATAAGAAATAGCCTAAAACCAACTTAAGCAGATTTCTATAGTGACAATATATATATAGTTATGTTTTAAGGATACATGATGATTTCCGATATTATTATATCCTATTGAGTTTTTTTTCCTTCCAAGAGAAAAAAAAATTCAAAAACCTTGTAGTTTTGTACATAATTTTTCAATATATTTACCCACGTATCCAAACTGAATTGTATTTTTTCATTAAAAATAAATTAAATCAAATTGATAATATTATGTTACACTTATATACTTAAGACAATCACTCTAGCTAGTCAAACTTGGGTCAAGCCTAGTCCACCCGTTCAAGAAGCTAGCTCACCTCTCACACCCTTCTATTCAAAATTGGGCATGAGGGGATGTCTCTCACCTGGATATCAAGAGATTGATTCTTAGTCTCCCCGCACTCTACATGTGTGTAGGTTGTCTCTTCTCACATGTGTGAGTGCTTGCTCCCTAAGCGTGCAGTTCCTTTCTCCACATGTGCACCGGTCTCTCTTATCGCATGTTAACGTACTCTCATCTATTTCAAACCCCTTAGCTGGGATTATAGAGAAAGGCTAGCTCGAGAGTTAAGCTAGCCCCCCAACTTTGAGGTGAGCTCATGAGTCAATGAGCAGAGCTCAAAATCAAGCACAGCCCATTAGATTGAGCCAAATAGATCAACTATAGAAGATCAGTCAAATCTGCATATCTAATCAATGAATCAATGTTACATGGGCTGCCTAAAATAGATGGATGATTACTTTCTTGTTTCTGGTGCAGACATTTTAAGTTCAAATTCCTTTCGTCATGAAAGTTCAATGTCCATCACCTTTCCACAAGATTCCCTTCACATCCCATTCGACCCTTGCTGTACGACGGGCCTCCAGGTGGCCCACTTGACTTTCCAATCGTGGTCGCACATAACCCAGTTCCTAGATTCAATGTTGATAATTGTCAATCAATCACAAAAAGATGATATGATTGATCTTTCATAGATGGGACTTGGGAGCATTGACCCTTGAACATAAACGTCGTGTAAAGTGTGTGGGACGATTTGGGTGACCCATGTTTTGAAACCATTGTTACATACATGAGCCAAAAGTAACAAGCACGTGGTATTCGGCCTATGGGCCAATGGGCCCACCTCATGAATTTCAAACGTGATAGTCCTTTTGGTAAAAGGCAATCATGATAGACGGACGAAAAATGTCTTCAGATCATCATCATCTTCACACCTCTCAATGAAGAAAATCCGAGGTTGGTGATTGTCGCTTTCATGAGATCAAGGATCCGTACATCATGCATCAGATTCAATCATGTTATTTCTGTCTCTCATATCCCTTCTCCCATTCAATGAAACTGGCTGATTCGATCAAATATTTTGGTGGGATCAATTTGACCGTGGGTACTAGTTTAATCATAATCAAATCTTTATAAGATCTGTCGGGGTTGGAGGTGTTTTGGTTTTCTGATTTTAAGCAATTTAGATTACAGTGCTTATATGACTATTTATCCGTTGATAATGTCTCCATTTAGACAATAATGCTCTCTTATATCAAGCTCCTTACTTTAGTAAAAGAGAGTTTGCAAATTACATGCTTGAAGAACTTTTTCATGAAGTATATTTTTGGATGGTTGAAAGTCTCGATAGCTAGCTTTAAGTTTTTTGGTCAAAAAACAACGCCGATAAAGATATGTAGATGTATTATTACATGGAGGCGGTTTCGATTTTTAATGATGTAGAGAATCAAACCACTTCCTTTTTCAATTTTGACTCTCATCAAACTCATATTGTTCTATTATTAATTTTTTTTAAAGAATCTTTTACGAACATTACATAATTATGTCTTTTGTCTTCAAGTTTTAGGCTGATGTCAATAACGACGTGCATCTTTTAGTTCTATTATGTGAAATTCTTCTTACTTCAATATTTTGGGAATCATTATCATTCTGAGAGTTGCAAAAAAAAAAAAAAAAAAAATCCTTTTTCTAAATTTTCTACCTATTTTACAATATATATGGATGCTTTTCCTTTGATAATGTCTCCATTTGGCAGATAACGACTCTCTCTTATGAAGCTCACTATTTTAACACGGGGAGTTTTTAAGATTTTTTGGCCCCAGCAATAAATATACCTGAACCTTTTCATGAAGGATTTGTCCGGATAGTCGAAAGTCTTGATAGCTAGCGGTAGGTCTTTCAGTCAAAAAACAACGCCGATGAAGATGTATAGATGTACTATTATGTGGTAGGGATTGTGATTTTCTATGAATTACAAAATCAGAAAGCTTCTTTTTCAATTTTGGCACTCATCAAACTCATATCAATCTATTCTTAAGTTTCTTTTGAAGGATTCTTTACGAACATTATATAAATGTCACATCTGTCTTCAAGTTGCGCGTAGGCAAACGTGAACAATGACATATCTCTATTTTTAATTCTATTATGTTGAATTTTTTTACTTCTATATTTTGGGAATCTACCATGATGGATGTTGCAAAATATATTTATATATATATTGATTCTTTTACTTGTTTTTAAATATTTAAAGAATACCTCCTCTTACTTTTTGCAACTTCCACTTTAATTTCTCATTTCACATAATCTTTAAGATAAACTTTGTATTGATTTCATCTTATATTTTTTATCATATATTTAAAATGGTGACCTTTATCAGTACCTTTGTACTATGGCTAATTTTTTTTACTTTTTTTTGGCATACTTTTTAATATTTCCCTTTGAGTGGAGCCTACTCTTCAATATATACATGCCTATGCTTTAAGCATGGGTGGTCAAGCTAGTTGAATGCTAGCTCTATTGGATCAAAGGCCATAATTATGAGATAAATAATCAGTAAAGTTTCCTGTGAGTTTCTAAAAATTAGATCTAGTCAAATGCTGCTAGGTCATGACTAGTAGAATTTTGCATGCATATTCCATAAATAATAGTGCTATCTGGACAAACTTTTTGGCCAGAATTTTAGACAACCCCTATGATATCCCTTGAATATTACTATGATATTCAAGGGATATCATATGAGTTGTCCAAAATTCTGGCCAAAAAGTTTGTCCAGGTAGACTTTTTGTTCCATAAAGCCTCACTACCTTTCTACTCATATCCATCAAGAATGGCAGTATTTATAACAAGACAATCATACAACGTTTCATCACATGAAAGCCCTTTTAGAGAGGACAATTGTATTGGAATTGAGTAATGCCTTTTTGATATATTTCTTCTTTTATAAATGATTGTTGTACGATTGTTTAAATTCATGCAACCTTTTTATTATTATTAAAAACATCTTTTGTTTATTGGTGGTCTTTATTTTTTCTAATAAAATTGAATTGATATCTTTTTTGCATTTACCAATATCAATGGGAAAAGAAGTGCCCGAAACAGTCACAGACATTATGGTGTGCCATCACTTGCCCCACTATAGGAAAACCTTGCCTCCACTGGGAGCAAGCATTAGAACATTAAGAATTTGGTGGGAACATTGAGAAGTTGGTGGGACAATGTGAGCATTCACTCAAAGTGATCCAGATCTAGTACTCTTTCTCCACAATTAGGATATGTGGAAGGCTTACTAGCCATATACATGGAACTTTTTAGATTAGCCATCAACAAAAAAATATTGAATGATCCTTGCATGGTCATATATTGAATTCAGGCAATGTCTGCAAGATCTGGATTTCTCGTCTGGCTAAATCTTGAAGATGTTTATGTATATATTGGGCTAATAGGGCCAACTAAAGTTGACACACAAATTAACACATGTTAAGCGAGAGGATGCGATTGAATTATGAAATTAAATCACCTATGTAACTGTTGATTTTTTTTATTTTTTTGATAACCCATCGTATTTCCTGCCCATCCTAGCACATGAGCTTTTGGCTCTGGTCCCGAGGGACACTTGATTCTGGACAGACAATGACTAATCCCTAAGTACACATGCAAGCCCTCGTATCCACATACATGGGATAAAATTTCAGAAGGTAGCCAACAATGCAGTGTTGAACATAGGACATCTCCGCTTCCTTTGGTGATGCAAATACTCCTTGTACAAGGAAGTATGTAACTGTTGACTTTACAAAGTAATTCATATTGTCGGTAAATGGGTGTCCAATTGCACTCAGTAGGTAGGTAGCAAAGTGGGAAAAATGACACTGGTTTTGTGGGGTTGACATTGGAACCCTCTCTTCGTCCATCACCTGGAAACATCGACAGTCAGGAAAGAACAGTGCCCTCTACCCGACGGCGACGCTCTTTTCTACCATTGTAGGGTTTCGTTGATCTACATGTTATATATTTTACCCCATTAATAGAACCATCAAAAGCACCTCTAATGTCACAAATAACATTTTTAAAAAAGTATTCTCTGAAAAAGGTTGGGACATTTCAAATTTAGGGCTTTTGTTACGATATTGGATAATTTTCTTTTAAATGATTAAACATCTAAAAATATAATTTAATTATAAAGTACTATTAAAAGTTACTCTTATAGATTTTTCCCAATATTCCCATTTTTATTCTGGTATTGTTGTGTTTTTCTCAATAAACGTTGAGTTTTGATGAATTTTTAATAGTATTGTAGCATTCTTAAGAAAATACCATTTTATGCAAACACTGCTATCTATGATCTTATTGTGGTATCTTAATTAGTAACAACACTAATTTTGTGGAAAATGCAACATTACTGAATTTATCTTTTCTCACAAGTTGTTTACACTGTTTTATTTTATCTCATGTTATATTTTTATCACCATTGTTATTGTAGTTACAATGATGATGATGATTATTTCACTTTTGCAATTCAGTAACATCACAAATATGCCTGCAATTGCTATTTTTCTTATATAAACCTTCTAGCATTCAAAATCAAGGTTGGAAAACTTGGGATAGGACTAGGCTCGCCCAAGTGGAAGGAACTTGACTCGGCGGGTCAAAATGGTCAATTAGAAGAGTCATTTTTTCATTAAAATTATTATAAATACCTAATTCACCTATATTAATTAATGATAATTAGTTCAAATTAATAAATTTATGTATATACCTATATTAAAAAATAAAAAAATAGGAAGAGAACAATAAAAGAAAAGAAAAAACAATCCTTAGAACATTTTCTCATATATACCAAGTCTTTCCTTGATTTGACTTGGCCCTAGTCCAAAATGAGGTGATTTGGCACAGTTACAAGACAACTTGTTGAATTTTTTAGGACAAATGGTTGCTCAATTGGTTGGTAACCCTCATCTTACCCGCCGCGTAGGAATCAATCATTAGGTATAACCTCTCTTTCCACATGTGTGCGCTTCTCTTCCCACATGTGTGTGAGCTCTCTCGGGTCCCCGCCATGTACCAAAAAAAAAAAGAAAAAACAAAACAAAACTCGTTGAACCCTCTAACCCTGTTGAAAATTGCTAGTTCTCAACTAGTGTGGGCTTGTTAGGAATCATTGTGGGAGTCTTTCATGTCGAGCATGAATCAAAATAAAAAATGATTGGCAATAGTTTTCTCTCCCTTTCGGCACATCTATAAAACCTCTCCCCCTCTATCTCCCTCATCTTTCTACATTAGCTCTCACAAAATGCTTGCTAAATATATTTTTCTTCATTCATTCTGAAAATTAGTTTTCCTAGAGTGATGCCAAACGGAAGCCAGATATGATTAGGGTATGTATTGCTTATCATATATTTATCGGATACAAGAATATTTTCTTGAAAAAGTTTCGTAAAGAAACATTCAGAAATTCTAAAATATGATAATTAAAGTGCTAACTTTTTAGGTTTATTATATTAACAAATAGAGTAGGGGATCTAGTAAAGTCAGTTGGATAATAATCTCGGTTGTATCAGTCAATCTGCCGACCATATTGGTCCATAAAGCTATTAATCTCTAATGCGACCGAGGTTTAAATATTACTAGCTAGCTCGATCATTAACCCAAAGTTTCAAACTAAATTAAGGAATGCATCTAGGTCTTTTACTTTAATTAATTGATTTTCTCCCTTATATCATTTCTAAGTTAAATCTGTGCTCATTGACAATTTCATTCACAACACGTAATTCTTCCCGAGTGAGAGACTTCCTCGGACAGGTTTGGGAGCCCAGTAGGGCCCAAAACCTTGGAGATCATTCCCTTCAGGCTCATTATCCCTTGGATGAATCCTTACCATGCATGTTAAGTTAAGCTTGTTGTTCATGTAGGCTAGTGGACTTTTTTTAACAGTTAAGTTTTGAAGGCCCAGGACATTTGGTGGGCTACTATCTAAGTATAGGTATCATACCATAAGGAAAATGTTCTCTTGCGAGCTCTATGGTGCCCACTTGGGCCAGCCGTTTGATCGGTACAGCCCCTTCAATCATCTTTTGATCGTGCATCTAATTTAATTTTAAACTCAATGAGGCATCACTCACCGCTGGTCTCAAGAATATCTAGCTACAATTATGATGTCATTAAATTCTAAGACTATTAAGTCAAAGGCTAGGAGAAATTGGAAGGGCTGTTTTTTTTTTTTCCTCTTTCTCTCCCTTCTCCCTTCTCCATTTCCATATAACCTCCTTCTATTGATAGATATACATCTAAGTGGGCCCCACAATTGGAATGCACGTGAGCATTATGCAATTTGCTCTTAAGAGAACATTCTTGGATGCCATATGTCGCAGAAGTCGCAAGCGAGATCCTTTAGTAATAAGCCATATCTATAAGGATGTAAACGGGTTAGCTTATTCGAGATCCTATTTTTAAATCGGCTGACTTTTTCTTTCTTTTGGTTTGATCTTTTTCGCTTAAAATAATGACATCATTCAATTTATAGGAGTGCATTGAGATTTTAACACCTCCAAAATTGAACATATAAATGCCCAGGCAAAGTCAATTTTTAACTTACATTTTGTAATATTAAATGCTTGTATGCTGGTCCCTAAGTATACAGGTCGGAATCTATAAGGATAATTCAAGAGACTCCTGCCCATTTGTAAATTGGAAGCTGCAACAAGTTTCAAATCCAATTTTTTTCTAACCAAACTTTGAGATAATGAGAAAATCGGGCACCCGTTTACTTTCAAATTCTCACTGATGTTAGTTTGACCGAGGGCTAGTACGTACACACGCCCGTAGAAATATCTGAAAAAAATCACAACCATGATGAAAAAAAAAAAAAAAAAAAAAAAAAAAAAAAGGAAAGTGTGTGCTATATATGTGCGTCGCAGAGACGCAGAAGCCGAAGCCAGAGCCAATATTGAGAGTGAGTGAGAGAGACGCAAACCAGATGCAAGAAAAACTAAAATGTGAAATGAAATGCCACTCCTCTCTCTTCCCTCCCTCTAAAACAATCTCCTGAATTCTGACATACAGTTGGCAGAGACTGCAGGCATCCTTTTTTTTTTTTTTTTTTTCCTGTCTGTCTCTGATCTGTGAAGATGAGGCCTTTCTCTTACAGGAGGTCCCTTCCAATCCAATCCCTCCCAATCTCTCCCCCAGTAACAATCACCGGCATTAACAACAGACCCAGATGGGTCCGGATGGAATCTGACCCCACCACAAAAGACCCCATCACAGTCATCATGGGTGCAACAGGCACTGGGAAATCCCAGCTGTCCCTTGACCTCTCCCTCCGCTTCCCTTCAGAAATCATCAATGCTGATAAAATACAGCTCTACAAAGGCCTCGACATCACCACCAACAAAATCCCCCTACCCCACCGACAGCGGGTCCCACACCACCTCCTCGGCCAACTGGACCCCACCCACGGTCCAATCTCAGCCCTTGATTTCCGTTCCATCGCCTCCTCCAAAATCTCCGACATAATCTCCCGACACAACCTCCCCCTCGTCGTGGGCGGCTCCAACTCCTTCATCCACGCCCTCGTCACGGACCGCTACGAACCCACACAGGAAAATGACGGTTTCGGCTTCGGCTTCGGTATCGGGCCTGCCAGGTTCCGATACCAGTGCTGCTTTCTCTGGGTGGACGTGTCGGTCCAGGTGCTGTTCGAGTACCTGTGCAGGCGAGTCGATGACATGCTCGAGGCGGGGATGTTCGAGGAGCTGGCCGAGTTTTCCTGGTCGGGGTCTCGTCGTAACGGGCTGCGAAGCGCGATTGGCGTCCCGGAGTTTGACCGATATTTTCGGCGTTACGGGCGGAGTGCGCGGCCCGAGGGGGATTCAGACAGGAGTGCGTGTTTCGAGGAGGCAGTGGAGGCGATTAAGGAGAACACGTGTCGGCTTGCTGAGAGGCAGGTTGAGAAGATCCAACGGCTGAGATCGTCCGGGTGGGACCTACATAGGTTTGACGCCACGGATGCTTTCCGGGCAGCTCTGGCGTCGGATTCCGCCGGCTTCCGGGAAGCCTGGGCGCACAACGTGGTGGAGCCGAGCGTGAGGGTGGAAGAGAGATTCTTAGAGGGCCGTCGGGGCTAACTTGCGCTGGGTGTTACTGCTTGAGAAGATCCAACGGCTTCCGGAGAGGCAGATTGAGAAGATCCAACGGCTGAGATCGTCAGGGTGGGACCTACATAGGTTTGACGCCACGGATGCTTTCCGGGCCGCTCTGGCGTCGGATTCCGCCGGCTTCCGGGAGAGGACTGGGCGCACAGCGTGGTGGAGCCGAGCGTGAGGGTGGAAGAGAGATTCTTAGAATGGCGGTCGGGGCTAACTTGCGCTGGGTGTTACAGCTTTATTTTTGTGGTGATAACGGGTTCATGTTTCGGGCATGCGCGCCCGATTTTAGACCGTGAGGGCGACTTACTCTTGTACCGGTATGAGTTTTCTGCCTCTTTAATTATACCTCTTATTTTAGTCTGGGGTTTCTATTGTCACCATACTTTATCTCTCCGCACAATAGAAATTATTTTTTTGTTCTTCCTAAACTACCCCTCTCCCCTCCCTCCGACGGGGAGGTATTCCCAGCCAGCTGCCCTCGACGACAGCCTTGGCTGGCCAGCCCCCTCCCCCTCTCTCCCTCTTTCTTCCTCCTTCCCCCGGCAGGGCTGCAACAAGGTTTCCGCCTACTGCAGCCCTACCACCCGATCTCTCTACCCGCCGGCGGCTTGGAGGGGGAGGGGAGGAAGGGAGAGAAAGTAGAGGAAGGGAAGGGGGGAAGAAACATGGAGAGAGGGGGATGGGGCTGGCTGGCTGGTTAGGCTACGGTTAGGGATCCCTCCCCGCCAGGGACTGGGAGGGTATGGTGGGAGTTGAGGGAGGGGTAGTTTAGGAAAAGGGTTTTTTTTTTTTTTTTTGGGTGTTGTGTGGAGAGATGATAGTGTAGTGCCAATAGAAGCCCCTTTTAGTTTAGAGAAAATGATTTTTTTGATTTATATTGTGTGCGGGTCGACACCATTGTATGATCAAATCTGATTATATCACGTAAAAGAATTTGTATAGTAATTGGCTGAGATTTTACTTTCTCGGGGTTATAACAACCATTGGATTGAAAATGTATGAAATATTTTTTTTATTGAATTTTGGATTTAGTGTGGCAGTTTGTTAATTATAGTAATCACGATCTGGGTGTGAGCTTTTGGGCACTAATCACTTTCTTACACGTTTTTTTTTCAAAGTGTATATGTTGAGAGTCCTTGTATTTTGGTTTGGTAGATGGAGAAGCATGTAAGAGATTCTATAGGTCACTTGTTATCATTGATCAGTGGGATTACTCCTCCACCTTCTTCCATTGTGGAAGATGATTTTATTCCGATCAAAGTTGGAAAAGGATCCCTGTTTGGTCCAAACATGGTTTTATTCCGATCTAAGTTGAAAAACTGTTTCATCCAAACAGGAAAACCCTGTTTGGACCAATCAAGGGTGCCACATGGGAAATGCCTTTTTTTTTTTTTTTTTGGAGGAGATGAGATGCCATTGATTTGACATCCCTCCCCCATGTGGCACCCCCTGAGTGGTCCAAACAGGATTTCCCTGTTTGGACCAAACACGAGATCCGTTTCCATCAAAGTTATGTCCACGTCATAAATGAAGCACATAGTTAAAATAAGAAATATTAGTCTAATCACATATTTTTAATGAGATTAATTTGACTGATGGTATAATATTGATTGGAGTAAAATTTTGTTTCGCTGTAAACAAGGCGGAACATAAATTTTGAGTGGGTTAGCTTTTGAAGGAGGCCCTCCTATTGAATATTTTAGCAATGGACTCATGTGGAATAATGTATAGATATTGCAGACTCAGCTCCTCTTAAGATAATGGTTAGCTTGGATTGTCTTTCTTTTGTATTGTTGTTAAGATGTACGTTAAGGTAAACCTTGTGAAGAAACCCAGTGTAGCTGAATTGAGATCCAATTTTATAAGATGCATGTAAAAAATATATTGGATGTCGTTCATCATCATCATCATTAAAGTCTTGTCCCAACCATGTTGGGGTCAGCTTTATAAATTTTATTTCTCCATTTGACATATCCCGAGTCAAATCATTAGATAAGTTACACTTTCTTGAATTTATTTTTACTAGTTTCATTCATTTCCTTTTCGATATACCCTTCTCCTTGGTAGCTCATCAACATGCATAGCCAAACTTTTCCTTATCGACACTATTGCTAGCTTGCATTGGACATGCCTAAACTATTTTAAATAGGTTTCTCTTATTTTATTTTCTAATGGATGCAAATCCTCCTACATCTAAGGATCAAAGATTGAGTTATTGATCAATAAGCAAAAGGTGTGGCTCACTTGCCAACAAAATCATGATTGAGTGGACTTGATACCTTTGTGTCACAGTCATACCTAGATCCCCTGGTTAAGGTTTTGCTGTTAGACCAGTAGCCCAACTTTGCATGAAAAAAAAAAGAAGGGATTTTTTCTGTACGATCACTAAAAGTCATCGATAACCCTCCCTTCCCTTGTTAGCAAACTACACAATTTTACCTGCGCATTCTTCGCACTATCCGTACGTTCGCGGAGGCAAAATGTCACTTTTTCTTTACTATATCACAACACATTATGCGATATCGCAACTACATATTGCGATATCACAAATAAGGAGTTGTGATATCGCAATTTTGTGATATCACATAAAGTGTAACGTTAAAAGTTGACAAATGCATTTATGTTTATAATTTCATTCCGTTCTTTAGCAACAAACAAATGCATTTCTATTTAATGTATTAGATCCAAACAAACTCTACTAATTCTGCAAACATCAAACCTCATTCAATATTCACATGGTTTCATCTTTAATTCACTGAAAGTAGAGATTCAACACTCTATGTTCAAGAGTTGTTCTTCTTTTTTTTCTTTCTTGATTTTTTCAATGAGAGTTCAAGAGCATTTAGGGTTTTCTAAATCCACAAAGAGAGATAAATAGTTAGAGCGGGGTAAAGGGAAGAGAAAACTGTAATCTCGCCATAAGAGAGAGGGAAGAAGGACTACCAGGTTCTACTAGGAGCGACTGCAACAATATCAAACTTGCGTTTGCCTAGATTGTGCAACAATGGAGGCCAGAATCCTTCACCGATGGAGGCAATGTAGACCATGCTGCTTCGTCGATGTCGAACGGACGCGGGGAGCTTAGTGTATTTGCAAATAGGTTGACTAGGGTGGGGGAGAGTGAAACCGGCCGGGGTAGACAATTACACCAGGTGAAAATGAAGAAAAGTTGGAGCTTCGAGGGACAAAAGGATGAAAAATGGTTTTTCAAGTTGCATGCGTTGTGATATCGCAAAGAAAAAAAAGTGACCTTTAGCCTCTGCGACGTAAAGACAGTATAGAGAACGTGCATGTAAAATTGTGCATTTCGATAACAGGGGGTGTTATTGATGACTTTTTGTGTTCGTACAGAAAAAAAGAAGAAGAGTGAGACTCACTTGAATTTATTAGAATACATGGCCTAAACATTGATCCTCCATCATATATGTAAGTGCGGCTCTCCAAATGACAATATAATTTAAGCTTAAAAAGCTTTTGTATGGTATGATTAAATCTTTAAAACAAATCTTCTTTAATACACAAATCTAGTTGATATTTTAAGTTTGGAACATAAGGATGAAAAATTGATTTCACAAAGTCACTGGTCTTTTATAGGCATGTATCTAATATATCTTTTTTTTTTTTTTTTCTAAATTTGAGCATAAGACAACATACAAATTGAGATGAAAATAATATTTTTAAGGACATTATATTGATCATGATTTAAAATCTCGGTCTGGGTTGCGGTATCGGCTGGGCCGAAAAACCGATATGATATCGGTATCGGTCGTGGATATCGGTCCGTTGCGGTCGTCGCGTTGTGATTTTTTTTAATCCAAAAAAATTTGCAAAAATATCCAAAAAAATCCAGAATATTAGAAAAAGTTGAAAAACAATATTTTTTTTTCCGTTAGTAACAACAATAAATCAAAATATCGATTACTTAAGTTATGAGTCCTGTCTGTGTCGCAGTTCGCCGTCTTATCCAGTATTTTATATAAAGATTTAATAAAATCATTTTCAAAATTCGAAATATATAGATCTAGCATAAAAGTATGTAGATCATTCATTTACACACCATACAATTATCATGAATCATTAAAAGAACATATTTATGATGAAATCCCCAAAAAATGATATATTATAATTCAAATATTAAAAAATCCGAAAATAAAAAAAATTGGAAAAAAAAATTTCAAAATCATGTGTATGAGTAGATCTAGCATGAAAGTATGTAGATCTCACTTCTAAAAAAAAAAACACAAAACAAGTGACAAACCCAATGATTTCTATGTTTCATCTAAAAATAAAAAATGCAAACAACATAATAAAATGCTTTAAGTTAATTTTCTCTTACCTTAAATAATATTTTCTTCAAAAAATAGATGTGAGATTTGAAAATATGCAAGAGGGATGTGTGATGGAGCTAAGAAGCAAGGAGATGAGAGGAGAGGAGAAGAAGATGAAGATGGGGTAAACGATAGAAAAAATAGGGTTTTATTCCTTTTTATGAGATCTCGGCCGATATTTTCAAAATATCGGCCGAGATCTCGGAAAAACCGATATGAAGTTTATCTCGGCCGATATGGGTCGAGATATTAGGGATATATGGCCCCGAGATACCGATACCGATATCTCGGGGCCATATCGTATCGATATTAGCCGATATTTTGATCCATGATATTGATGCACTCGAGGTGCGAGCCATACCCAGTACGCATCAAGTACACATGCTCTTATATACAGGTACTTGTGTATGTACCAAAATAGAAAATGATTTAACAAATGACACACTTGTCTCCACCCGGAGTTATAACAACGGAAACGGATCCCCCGTTTGGACCACTCAGGGGGTGCCGCATGGGGGAGAGATGTCAAATCAATGACATCTCATCTCCTCCACAAAAAAAAAAAAAAAAAAAAAAATCCCATGTGGCACCCCTTGATTGGTCCAAGCAAGGTTTCCCTGTTTGGACCAAACAGGGGATCCTTTTCCTATAACAACATACTGCGAGCAAAGATGAGTAATTGTTTTGCCTTCCACACTTCCCACTCCATCAAAAATAAGAAATAAAAAAACCTATTATTTTGAGTCATGCGCTACCTTTATTACGGTCACTATATTTATTTCTTTATTTATTTGACCATTGACTTTTACTTTTGACTCATTTTCTTTTATTTTGTCCAGTTGGTTGCTAGTATTTTTATGGATATAAATTCCCCCATATGCACAACTATCTTTAAAAGTTGATATTCACCCATGAGCGGTCGACGTTTAAGTATTTCTCACAGAGCTGCTCATGCGATATCCTAAGGCAGTGTGATATTGCACATATTGACCTTTGCGATATTCTAAGGTCTTGCGATATCGCATAATTATTGTATGAATAATTCCGTGAGAAATATTTAAATTTTGGCTGTTTTGGGAAAATGTTAGGTCTCAGGGAAATCATATGATCAAAATCTCTACTTTTTATACATTAGCCAATCATATACATACCCCCCTTTCTTTTTCTATTTTGGTGCTATATTACCTAGGTTGATTTGGTCTTTATTGGATCAAAATCATCATGGGACCAATAGAAGTATATGTGATTATTATTTTTATTAATACTTAATTTGAGAATGTATGTTTATGTGTGTGTGTTCTTTTATGAAAATTGAGTGTGTATATTGCTCGTTGTGGTGGAGTCGACCATAGCGAATATTGGCAACATTTGGAGAATATTTGAAAAACGTGTGCATCCTTCCCCCACTAATCATGGGACTTGTGGGGGATGGGAAGATACACCTTGGATGAGACCATATATTAAAGTTGGGGTCAATCTCATGCCTCTAACCTCTTCATCTGTGGCCCACAAATTTAATGACTTTATATTAAAGGAAAAAATTTGACCATCGATCCAACAGTCCAATCCATTTGGATATGTGAGAATTCAATGGGTGTAGTGTACTTAAGGGGGTTCCATGTGTGTGGATGGTTCATATGTGTTATATAGTCAACCCTATGGTGAGGGATGGATGAACATGAATATTTCTCATATATATATATATATACACATACATACATACATACATACATACATAAGGGAGATGCTCCTATGAGAGATGCTCTCACCTTACTATGAGAGATAAGGTGAGGGCACTCATATTCATATCCAATGTCAATAACTTAAATGTGAGGATCCCCATCTTATCTCTCATAGTAAGGTGAGAGATGCTCTTACAGGAGCATCTCCCAAACCAAACAATCATCGTGGGGACATTTTTTTTTGGAAGGAACTTACATTTTGCAATCTGGATCTGTTGCAGGGGTTAGACAGTGAAATATTCCATAAAAAAAGGCTGCTTCTTATTTATACATACATTCATTCCTACCGGATAGAGAGTGACCTTACTTTCATGGCTCACATTTGGGTGTCATAGATAGATATGTTACTCGTGACCTCTCCAAAAATATGGCGGAAAACTGTTTTAGCTAGTCACATATTGATGGGATAATACTTTGATGAAGATTGATTTGTTTGGCATTTTTTAGATAGAAGAATCAAGTTTGGACATATTAATAAAATTCTTATAAGAATGATGAGAGAACATAAGGGCTCATTTGGCATCGTTCGTATGTTGTTCTCAATTTTGTGCTCAAATCAAGTTGTGCTGAGACTATGCTCTGCAAAACTTGTTAGCCATCATTATATTAAATTACTCTAGTGAGAATATGTTGTACGGAACTTGTTTGGTAACATTATAAAAGTTCTGATCTAATGAGCGGACGTATGATTTACAATTTGAGACGCACATTTTATTGTTTGTGCCGCTTTATTATTACCGTACATAGGACTCACCTACAATAATTACAATGTGGTACACACTTTTAAAAATTAAAACATGAAACCCATTTTCATAGGACTTACAATATGGGCCCACCTTTATAGGAATTATAATATGGGGTCACCTTTTGTGAGTGTAAATATATGACTAACTTTTAGAAATTACAACATGATACCACATTTAGAAATTAGAATATGGGGCCCACATTCATAGGATTTATAATATGGGTCTACCTTTTGTGGTCATGATCATGTAACCCACATTTATGAATGATAAAGTGGAGCCATATTTTTTGTCATTGTGGATACATGACCCACCTTTAGAAATTACAATGTGGAGCCCACCTTTACAAATTTGAACATGGGGGCAACAAATTCATAGAATTTACAAAGTGGGCCCACCTAATAGGAATTATAATGTGGGGGGCATCCTTTTTGTAATTGTGAATACGGGTCTCACCTTTAAAAAATTACAATGCGATACCCACCTTTAGAAATTTAAACATGGTGCTACATTCATATGATTCACAATATGGGCCCACATTCAAAGGATTTACTATGTGGTTCCACCTTTTGCGATTGCGACCATATGACCCACCTTAAAGAATTATAAAGTGGGGCTACCTTTTCTGTGATTATAGACATGGGATCTATCTTTAGAAATTATAATGTGATGCTCACTTTTATAAATTAGAAGATAAGGCCCACATTCATAGGATTTTTAATGCGGTCCCGCAATTATAGAATTATAATATGGGCCCATCTTTTGTGATTGTAACCACGTAACCCTTTATTAAGAATTATAAAGTGGGGCTACCTTCTTTGAGATTGTGAACATGGGGCCTACTTTTAGAATAAACAAGATGATTTAGAGTATTTAAATGACATTCTTTAAAAGGCAAGAGATTAGTATGAAACAAGTTGTTTCTTAAAAAAATAAAGTTTTTTTTTTCCACTTTCTTATGTCAGCGGGATAAGATTTTGAGATTCCTTACCGTGAGATTAAAATCCAGAACACGATTTATACATTCCAAACATGTTTTCTACGACCCCTAAAATGCGGGCTAAATAGATATATGAGTCGTGCTATCCTACAAATAGTTCAAGGAATTCAATGCAGATGGCTCTGTCAAATCCTGACCGAGGAGGGGGTTTGAAAGATTTGAATGTGACCTACTTACGTGAGAAATTGTAAGTCCATTAAAGCCTTTTAACCCCTTGATTCGCGGCTCATAAGTTTGAAAAAAATTGAGGGTTCGTCATACTGTACAATCCATTCGGTTGGTGTAAATCCAATGGATCTGGAGTCTGGAGATAGGGCGAATGGTGTAAATCCAATGGATCTGGAGTCTGGAGATAGGGCGAATGGTGTAAATCCAATGGATCTGGAGTCTGGAGATATGGGGGTGGGTGGGTTTCATGGCCCATTCAGATCAGTGACCGGATGGGCCCCACGTTGATGTCGCTATGCTGACCGTCGTTGGGAGAGTATTCTCCTAGATAAATACATAGTCTAGTGATATTATTTTGTTTGAAGTATATCTAACTCCAATCAAGATCTTTCAATCCCCCATTCATGATTTACAGAATATTCAGCTATATATGCTCTATAAATTTTGCTCATGTATCACATCATTTCACTTGTGACTTGACTGTTTCTGTACATTTTCATGTGATGTTGGCAGTCGCCATCTTTATCTGTAACATACAGTTGATCTACCTGCAGCTCTAGTATTATTAGTTTTTTTCTCCTGATGATGAGATACAGGATCAATATCAGATGGTGTCGGCCAATGAAGCGTGGAAAACTAGGTGATTGGGTTTGCAAGTCAAATACTGGATCATATTCATTGTTTCATGGTTTTTCTTGGATCAAGAGGAAGTCTTTTTCTCTTGATATTTATGGTTACAATTGGTAGGTTTGAAAAAATAGAGTGTTTGAGACCACCTTTCAGTCTTCTACCCATTTTATAAAAGTAGAGGCAATCCACAACCCCCTTAATGAGGTAGGTGAGAAATAGAGAGAAAATGAGGTAGTTGAGAAATATAGAGAAAAAATAAGATGTGGAGCTATAATGTTTTGCGTATAATCACTCCCAGTCCAGTTTTATTTATTTATTTTTAGTTTTATTTTTATTTTTCTCCAAATCTGAGATAGTCAATCAAGATCCAAACCGTTGAGAATTCCCACAAGGTCAAACACGGGCATGCTTAAAAATTTCAGCGGTTGAGTCATTACTATTATCGAGATATGTGCTAAAGCAGTGAGCCATTGGATATAATTTGTTACGATTTGTGGGCCCCGAGAATAAGATAAAAACTGTTGGATATGTTTGGAAGGCTGAAAATGGCTATGTGGTCAATTTTGACCACATAATACCTTATAAATCTCAAGATATGTGCAAAACAAAATAACCATTGATGTATTATGCTCAATATTGCATTAATTTGTCTATGAGCAATAAATTGTTTCAATTTGTTTTATCATTTAGAGGCGTGTAAAATAAGATATAAACCGTTAGTAATGTTCACAATATCAAATATGACAATGAAACCAAATTTAACCCGTTTGATTATCACCAATCTCTAGATATATGCAAAAAAATGAGCCATTAGGTATAATTTTGTGGATTATCTGAGCCCCAAACACAAGATTCAAACGGTGAGATCTCTTTGCAAAGCTGAGCACGTCCATATAATCAATTTTCATGGCCTAATACCTCATGGATCTCAAGAAATATGTGAAAAACTCTCAACCAATGATATAAAAATGCCTATTTAGCATAGACCCTTGCATTACTAAACACCTCTTTTATTTTAGCATCTTTTTCTATAGCTCTTTTTTGTATGGGTCTATTTTGAATGGTCTTTAAAAAATTAAGGGAGGGAAGAAGTGGAGAGAAGTAAAACACTATTTAAACAAACTTCTTATTATTTTTAATGAAATTTTATTTAAACAAAGAAAAGTAATTATCTTCTTAACTACTTTTATCTTTTTTAAAAAACCTGAAGCTGAAAGTTTGTGATTGTTGCATAGGCCTTGGGGCTGAAGTCCAGTTTGAGGGAGGGAAGAAGTGGAGAGAAGTAAAACACTATTTAAACAAACTTCTTATTATTTTTCATGAAATTTTATTTAAACAAAGAAAAGTAATTATCTTCTTAACTACTTTTATCTTTTTTAAAAAATCTGAAAGCTGAAAGTTTGTGATTGTTGCATAGGCCTTGGGCTGAAGTCCAATCCCATGCAAGCAATGTCAAAAACCTGAAAGTTGAATCATCTATATTCGTAGGCCTGCATGAGGACTCAATGCAATGCACCTGCACTGCCAGTAGTTTCTGCACTATAGATCCAGATTTTAGTACCTCCAGTGGAGCTTCATTTTATCCAATGGCTAAAAATAAAGCTGTTTTTATCATCAGATAGGCCATAATGTCCAGTAGTGTTACATACTTACATCACATTAGATAATTTCCATGGGCGGTTCCACGTATATCATGGTGGGGTCAATTGACCCCATTGAGATCCAAAAAGGCATTTAAAAATGAAAATTTTTATTTCATGAATTGAACATATAGGAAGCTTTTGACCCTACTCAATTTAAGAGTTTCACACCACATTAGCTAACTTTATATTTTTTCTTTAGTGCTGTGCTAGTGAACAAAAGTCACCATAAAATACCCACCGTCTAAGTTAACGGGCCGATTGTCTACCAAAGATTAAATAAAATTAATGGGCTCACATGACTGATATGCGCTCTAACAACAAGTTTTTAGAACTTAAAAGAATTTGTGACATTGGTAGAAAATTAGTGGAGACAAAGAAGGATATCGTATACCAATTAGTTTATTTGCTTTTAAAATTGGTGATAGAAATAATGAAGTACGTAAATAACAGGTTGCGTAACTGAATAGAAAAATCAATGGATGAATGACTGTTTGGTTACATATATTGAAAAATATGTGGTTACTAGTGTTGATAATGAATCTATTATGCATCGATTTCAACACATGAAAATCTGTTGAGGGCAGCTGTAGAAGCTTATTAATTTGGATTTTTCTTTTCGATTAAGAACTATTAGTAATAATGTATTAAAAAAAACTTAGAATTAAATATTATCTTTGTCGGATTATCGGAAGTAGATTATTTGATAATTACTAGTCGAATTACCGAAAGTAGATGATAAATGTTGATAAAGGGAAAATAAATTTTTTGCAGAAGATAAGTCTTTTATTGACCCTACTAACTCGAATTCTTAGAGCCGCCACTGATAATTTCAATGGTTGACTAGAACCATGCCTGCTGTGGCACCCAATGCGAGACCTGAAATCGTTTATCTCGGGCGAATAAGAAGAAAAAGAAGCTAAAATACAAAATCCTCCTCATCTGTCTGCTTTCTTTTCAAAGTCAAACCCCTTTTTATTTCTTGCGGTGGAAGTGGAACCCTATCTTCAATTCAATCCTTTTCCACAATGTCTATGAATTGCCATTCATTCTAATTTAAGACGGACCTAATCTTTATCAGTTTTAATTTAATTACCAATAACAATGCACTGCTGCATTCATTGGGATTTGATTTCCTAAAGTTTAGGATGATATAACTCTGAACTTATACTTTGCTTTTCTTGCTTAGTAGGAGCCTCAAAATTACACTGAATCAGGACCTGTCCCAAAAGAGCCTACATATGTGGAAAGAGGTTGGTTACACAAGTGCAAAAAATAGCATATACTTTGCTTTTCTTGCTAAGTAGGAGACTCAAAATTACACTGAATCAGGGACTCGTCCCAAAAGAGCCTACATATGTGGAAAGAGGGTGCTCACACAAGTGCAGAGAATACCATATTTAGAGATCAATATCTGGTTTGCTAACAACTAAATAACGTTTTATTCTTGTGTGAGTGCTAATTGAAATGATATTATTCTTACCCTGAGTTGGAATTAAAAAAACGTAATAAAATTAGAAAATTACTTAAGTTTTTTCTGAAGTAACAACTAATGAAAATGTAAGACTAGTGACAGTTTATGGGACTCAAAGCCTACTAGATTATGACGGCTTGAGTGTAGAGTAATGTAAAAAGTCTCAAGTCCCAACATGGATATTGCCAGCAGTCCAATTTAAGCTATAAAATAAAATGGCAAGAAAGGTTTACATGTTGACTTAATGAATTTTAGTTGGATTCCTCCTTGTTACTTGAGGATTGGGATGCTCCGAGTGGGCATACGCATGGTGACCGGCGACGGAGTACTCGGTGATGTTTTGTTGGATTCCTCTTTATTACTTGATAATTGGGATCCTCATAGTGGGCATATGCACAGTGACCATGTTGGTCCACCACGTTATTGTGGGACAGCCTGCCTTGGACATGGGCAGCTGCCCGCGTACATGGCAGGCTGTTCCATAGTGATTTGGCTGATTGTGGTTGGTCCATTTAGTGTGAAATTTTACTTTACCAAATCCAGACTCCGTGATTGCATAGCTGTCTAGCTCTTAATCACGTTGCAAAACACCGGACCTTTATCTATCACTCAGTGAAGGATTAATCACATATTTGTACATGGTACATCATAGATGAGGCATCTGTGGATTAAACCTTTGTTAAAACTTGGCATCGCCCAATGTTACTATATTTTTCAGGGAGCGAAATGTTCAGTAAAACAAACAGTAGACTTCCAATCTACCAGCTTTTTAGTAGATGCCTGATTCAAGAAGCGCACTTTGCACTCTAAACAACATATAGGTGTCATTCCTCATGCGGGGATCCGGTGAAATTCAGGGAGATCCCCTTTTCGGTGACAGTTTAGATGCTTGCTCCTGCAAGGAAAAAAATTCCACCTACACCATGTGGTAGAGTAGTCTCGAACTCTCGATGGTTTTCTGGAAAAGATGGCCCCCGCTATATGTAAAAATTAAATTTCTTAATATACCATTATTCATTAGTAATTTAGTAGGGTGTTTCTTTATTCCAGTGGGGATTATTTCTTTCCGAAGTGGAACACATTGTAGTTAAACCCACTTCTCAAATGCTGTAGATCTTTGAAAGGTGGACTCACTGTGGCTAGAACTTACTTGGCTATATGGCATGGTCAACCTTTTGTAACTCATACTGGGCTAAACTCAGCTAATTGCCCTTAGTCTTGGAGGACCTAAAAACCAATTATCTTAAAAGGTCATTTTATTGGGCCGCTTTTCTCGGTCTGTCACATGCTGTTCCATCCTTACACGTGCTAAGCAACTGCCTTGAGCCCAACCAAGCTTGATGCCAACTATCAGACTCAAATCAAAGGGCTCATTATTGTTTACTCACAAATGTGTTAACCTAACAAAGTCTAACCTATTAATTCCCTGATGGCTGGGCTGGGCAAGAGCCAGGGTCTAACCCTATTAATACCTATTGGTTGCTTTCAAAGATATGAACCTCACTGTTCTAACATTTCCAAAACCAAACTTGGACATTGAGCCTTTATGGGTTCAGCTGGTAGTTCTCGAGCCTCAACTTCAAAACCAGATTTGAATCTGGGTCTGGTTATGGTTGGGTAGAAACGCATTGTGAAGAGGTAAAGATTTAGTCTAATAAAACTATGCAATCAAGGTTCAGAACTCCGAACACTATGGCTCAGTAGTGCCCCATATATTCAGTCAAAACCCAAACTACTGTTCCTCCGTTAAGAATGTTGCGAAGGCATCCATTGGGCGGTTAGAACTGCCCACCTATCTATGATGAAGACAACTAGATGAACGGTTCTGATAATGCGTAGGATTATAGGTTCACTCAATCAGGCAGGGCCAAGCATTGACAAGTCCAAGCCCAGTAAGGCTACAATCTGTCATACATACTGTATACTTTGTATTTGTAATATATATGTGATTCGAGTACGTAGGTCCAAGTCTTGTACCTAAAGGCCCAATAAAAGAATTCTACTCGGGCAACGAAATTAAGGCCCGGGGTCAGGCCCAAGTCTGAAAAGGACATGCCGGAATTGAGTTTCAATGCGGGCTTGGGTTTGGCCCATTTTAAGTTGTTTATGGATAGAATTCATAATGTTATATCGAAGGCAATTTATCAAACCATTGCTCCAAAGGGACTTTCATCAAAGGGCTGATGACTGAACAAAACAAAGGTGGAGAAAACTGTCTGCCTTCTTTCCATATCCAAAAGGGATCAAATAAGTGAAAAGACAAGTAGAGAAAATTATCCATATTTACTAAAAATTCAAACTCATGAAGATAACATAATAAGCATTACTTGAGTAGAAACAAATATGACTTAAGGAATGTCAATTAAGACCTTTATTTATACCTCCTAATACCCCCCTCCACATATAATAAGATGACTATTACACTAACATTGAATAACAGAATAAAGTTATTAATCTAAAAAAGTCCAATATGCACCATGAACAGACATAGTTGGCGGTACACTTAGGACCCGGGGCACTTGAAATTGACTACACATCCTTGTTCTGGACTCAGTGTAAGGCTGTGAGCAGGCTTGACGACGAACGGGGGCAAGTGACTCAACAATAGGCACACGCATCCGGTGTCCATTTGCCTTACCCAACGGCAGCACTCAGACTCATTTCCTTGACTGTAGGAGTGTCGGCGGTGGTGATGGTGGCCGTGATCGTCTCCATCGGTGGCGTTGCTGTTGTATAATGGAGGTTGCGGTATCGGTGGAGTCGGTGGACGAGGAGGGGCTGGTTGGGGTGGAAGAGGAGGGGTTGGAGGGGTTGGTCTGGGTGGAGCAGGAGGGGTTGGAGGAGAAGGGGTTGGAGGGGTCGGTTGAGGTGGAAGAGGAGGGGGTGGTGGGAGGAACACACAAGCTTGGTTGGCAACTTGGAATTGAGTTAGGCAGAAAGGCTGAGCCTCGCCTTGATAGATAGTGCCAAATGCTAGTAGGAGCAGTGAAAGTGCTAGTGAAAAAACCATGGCATATGGGTGCTTCAGCTTCTCCATGGCCTGGACCTAGACAAAGGGTTTATTAGGTGGTCTGATGTGTTCTTAATGGTTAGTATTTTGAATTGTGGGTTTGGTCGGGTTTTAAAGGTACGGTACAGATGATGGTTTGGTGAGTGTTGCTTTGTGTGATGAGAGAATTTTGGAGATTATGAAATATTTAATGTGTGTAGTGCTAAGAGCATGATGCATTCATGCTTTTCTGGCCTTAAAAAGAACATCTTATTTATTTGGAAACCAAAAGGAAAGGTTCTTGAATATCTAATGCACTCCAAAACAAGAATCTCGCTGACGTTTCTGGGCCCCACTGATCTTACCAAATAGAGAAAGGAATTTAAAGATTAGTGGTTCTACGAAAACTTGGATCTTTTGAATATTCAGTGAGCTGTTCAAATCAAATGTCAAAATTAAATGATGGGTCAAGAATAGGGGCGGACTCGAGTGCTAGCATGCAGGTGCAGTCGTGCTTGTGAGATTCCAAAAATCCTTTATATAAGACCTCACAATATTCAATTTTATTCTTTTAATTTTTCACTCAATCATGGCCCGCACTATCAAAACGAAAATCCTGGGCCCACCAATGGTCAAGAAAAGCTTATAATTCAACTGTGAATTTCATAGCTTTAGAATAGGAAACGGTCGCTGTTGCTAATCTTCAAAACCTAAAGACACAGACTCTGGCACACGTCTCGTTTATAATGCATGGTTCCTCTGCAGTTTCTGCAACATGAGCCTTTGCTTGGTTTTGGGCAAAGTTCATAGGGCCCACTGGCCAACAAGTTGCAATAGGACTTTGCATCATGCAATCTAACAAAATATCGATCAAGTTAATTGTCCGGTCTTTCTAAATTTTTTTGTTTTGTAGAAAAGACATGACATTACAAGAAAAGAAAAGAACAACAAACAGCCAACGAACAGCCAAAGAAATCAGTCAAACCATGCCATACTTTCATAACCAAACCCAGCTAAGCTATGGGCCAGAACTTAGCATAGTCAATAGTCTGACGCTTGAACAAGACGATCTATTTTATTTTATTTATTGTAGTTCTCTTGTATTTGGTATGGCTTATAAGTTCTCCGTTATATTATATATAGTGCATTGGACTTGACAATTGGCAAATGACTTTTTGCTGTTGGAAGCTGCAGAGGATGAGAAACATGGGATCAAGAACAAGAGCTTCCCTATGAGAGGAAAATGTAATCATGTGATACAGTTTATTCTCCATTCCAGAACAGCCCAAAATTAGGGGTCTTCATGGGGTGGGTTTGGCTGGGTGGAAAATTCTCCAAGCCCATGCTGCTTTATTTGGCAAATTAAGGTCAGATCCAGCTCAAAGATGAGAAAGTCAAGCTTATGCCCAGCCCATCTGGAGAATTGTATACTCTTAGCACTAAATATGCCGGGCGAGGACAGGCCCGAGACCAGCCCAATTAGTTATTGGCCAGAAAACTAGGTCCAGTCCATGCCAACCTCCTAAATACAGCCTAAATTCACCTAATGTGAGCCCAGCAAATTAGCACCCATATGTCTGAGCCTCCATCTCCAGCTGAGTAAATGTAATTAGAGCTGAGCATTTCCAGGCGAAAGCTCAGGGTCAGGCCTCAGGTACCCGAATTAGGTATGAATCTTACAATGTGCTCTTATATATAATATAGAACACTGGGACGATTTTCGAACACCGGGACCGATTTTCTCCTGCGCTCGTGCACTCTACAATCCATTTAGATCGATGCCCGTGGTAATAATTTGGGATCCCATGCTATTGCGCGCATTTGCAGTCATGCTTGGGATCTAGCTGGGTATCGTATCTGATCTGATCGACCTGAATCCTGACCCATTCGCAGCCATGCCCGAGACTCGGTAAATTTTTTTGACACGTGTGCGCTCTATCTGATGATTGATTGACCTCACCACCCATCCGTGTGGTGGGCCCCACAACTTGCATTTGATCATGCACGTTTTGATGTGACCTGGTAAGAGCTTGCGTTCCAGCTTGGACTTTGCCATTTCGATAAGAACAAGTTGGAGTCTAAACTCTAATATCAGTCACTTTCTCCGTAGGAAATAGTACTCAATGTGTGATATAATCATCTGTCGATTAGATTAAAATGCACGGCACGCCATTGAATTTTACTTACACGATGGTAGAACGATTGAATATTCTCGAATCTTGAAACGATGAGTATATATAGGTGGATGGACTGGATGTAGTGGGCCACCTGATGGGATGATTGGAATTAGAAACTAATAGTGGCATAAGGTCTCATTCTCACTAAATTTGTGGCAGCTAATCACTAAGCTTGTTTGTTTAGCAAAAGTAGTAGTAATGGAGGAGTCATGCAGTGATAGTTTTTTACTTTATTGTTGTTTGGATGAAAGGATAGAAATGAAGTTAGTTACGTTTTTAAGTTATTTTTATTTGGTCGGAATATTAGAGGGGGAGAAGTAAAGTGGGTGACATGATGTTTTTCCTTCCTTGCTGTTTGGATGAAAATAATGGATGAGAAAAATAAAGTCCCAAAGTGACACAGTCGGTCTTTTTTACTACTACGTCGGCCACTGGTGTTTTTTTTTTTTTTTTTTTTAAACTAAAATCAAGTGTGACACGTTAGGAGAAGTAAACTTTGTGAAACCTGCTTTCTACTTTAATCCCCATTATTTAAGCTTTATTTATGATTTGACCACTTTGTAGAAAAGGGTGTTTCATTTTAACCTCCTCCAGTTTCACTTTTTTCATGATTCCCAACTTTAATTTTAGTCCTCCACACATGTTAATTTCACTTTAAACTACTTTACTCATAAAATAAATGCATTTTTACTTTACCACAGGTAGCTTTTCCTTTACACAACCTTTACCCTACGCATTTCTTTGGTAAATTATTGAAACATTCCCCTAGAGTTTCTTAACCATCATTTTTAATAGAATTCAATCTATGGTGAGTATATTTCTAATTCTAACAAGTGTCAAATAAGGGTGGAGACCAATTCATGGAGAATAATTAGTGAGTAGGATAGGTTGGATCGAATATAGGTGGGTTCTACGATGTAGTAAAATTGTACATACAAATTAGTATGAAATATTCAAGGAGATATAGACCTCAAGTGTTTAGCTTAGAATATATCAAAAAAAAAAAAAAAAATTCATGCAGCCGACTCTAACATAATTGGAACAAGGCTACGATGATGATGATTAGACCCCATATATGTGATATGCAATTATAGGGTCAATCAACCGATAAAAAAAAGTACACTCTAGATTTAAAGGATACCATGTCATTAGGCCAAATTATGTCATCATTATGATGTGCATATATCATATATATCATAAGATGGATAACCTTGAGTGTTTGTTAAATACAAAAGGCCTATACATAATAGGCTAAACCATGATGAAACCGTCACCCTCAACAAAACTGACATCTTCCTCTCTATTTCTCAAAGTGTCCAAGTTTGACCAACCATTTGTTTTGTCAATCTCTACAAATAATCAAGAGTGTTACTAATATCAGCATACATCGTACCTTAGAAGTTTGAATAATATAATACTGTTGAGAGAGGATTCCATACGCCAACCTTTGGTCAATACAGGAACAATCAGAGTGACATATGGATGGAAGACCAGCTCCTTCGAATCTAAGGACACTCTTGCAAAGAATGGATTATTTATTAAACAAAAGTCACCTATCCTTAGTGGAGTGTGTTTCATATGTCCTAACTAACTCATGGGGAAGGAACTTTAGATTAACCCAACTTTAGGGGACGCATGTCCTACCCATGGTCTAATGATCTAATGAAACACTGCATCTTCCCTTGCACAGGCTCTCACATAAAGGCAGATTCAATCCAACCAGATAATCAAGGCTAGGGATATAAATTCATTAGTCAAAAGTAACCTCTGAAATATTGGCTCATTTCACTCTCACCTATGTCAACAGCAGGTTCATTGTGAGTAAAATTTGTGGTTAGAATAAAATAAGATAAAACAAACCAAAATAACAGGGGACAAAGTTTGAAGTCACATGCTTTGTCAGGTTGATCTTCTAAAAAAATGTGGTTGAAATAAAATATAAGAAGCAGAAGAGAAATCACTATGTCTAACAAGAGTTACTTAATTAGATCACCACATTGCAATTTGTGGTCTATGATTCATGGGTCACAGGTCACTTCATGGTCCCAACTTGCTAGGCATAGGATGAGCATGATTTTTTTAAACATAACAATATATTATTTCTAACAAGTGAGTCCTGGTTTGTGTCATATGATATCAAGCTATTAGCCTATTTCCCAATTGTAATTGATTATAAGCAATATGGATATTAAATTAGAAAACAATTGGGCGATATTTAAGAAGATTAAGATTTCAGCCCATGGATGAATTAAATTATGTAAATCAGTTTCTATTATGATTTATGACCCATAGAAAGTTTACCCATGACTCAAATCAGTGGCCCAAATCGCAGATCATGGTGTGGAATATCAATCAATCTAGATAACTCTTTTCTTTTCCCTCTTTTGTTAGGTAAGTACTCACACACCCACACTTAAATTGTTCGAGCGGTTGGAAAGTCCAGTAATGAGCTGGAGGTCCTAGGTTCGAACCGGTTGAGGCCTTACCTAAACACAGTGCTAGTGCTAGTGGGTGGTGTTGTGTAGCCAGGGTTTTACCAATGATCAATCGTAAGAGGAGTCGGCGGGTCCTTCGTCATCAGAAAAAAAAAAAAAGAGTACTCACACAATCACAGTACAAGTCCCACACCATCAATGCTACAACTGGAGATTAATCCTTAGTTGCTTCAATGGAAGGGAGTTACCTCACCAATCTTGATAACCTTATTCCCCAACACCAATCATAATAAAATAACGGAAAAGAAACATTTTACATTGCAAATGAAAACCCCATTAAGGTCACATTTGGCAACCAAATTGTTAGGAATTCCTCATTACTTTTTCTTGAGGATTTTGAAAATCCACATTTGCCAATTGTAAATATTATAATTGAGGATTTATGCTATTAGAAACCCTTATTTTGGAGGATTTTCTTATCCAACCCCTACTCATAAGATTTGAAAATCCTAAATTTTGTGGATTTATTCATCAAAATCCCTTATTCTCAACTATACACACCGATATTCATTTGATATATATATCTTCAGCTATACAAATTCTCAAATCTGTGATACAAGGGATTCTCAAATCTACAGATTCATCATTGAATATGTGATATAAGCGATTCTCAAATCTACGGATTCCTCGTGAATTCCTCACTTATTACCAAACATGCCCAGAGGGATTTACAAAGCCTTGCCTCATATGACCCAAATTCAATCAAGCCGTCCATCACCCCACCCCAACTCAGCACTCGCCTGCCTTCCCTTGTTTCCTGCTTAAAATAACATCTCTTCAGTCCCCAACGGCTTCCCTCCTTTCAACCCTAAAATAACTCTAACAGGTAACAGCACACCCTCTTTTGTCAACGGTCAGATTTTGCTGGCGCTTTCATAATCCATTCACTCTCTCTCTCTCTCTCCTTCTCTCTCTTCCCTTTATAGATATGCACACATACCCTCCCTTTTATACACATCTCTATATCCTTTGTCCCTCCTCTACTACCTTCACAGAAGAGAAGCTAGCTAGCAAGCAAGACAGACTCCATTCCATCATCATAACCATGAGCCCATCTCATTTCACGGATGATCATCGCATGCAGATCATGAACAGTCCACGTCCCTCCATTCTCAAGATCAACAAGGACTCCCATCTCCTTCACAAACCCTCTCCATCTTCCACCTTATTACCTCCTTCAATTCCTCTTCCTCCCAACAGAAAACAGCGCCAACCGATCATCATCTACACTCACCCGCCCAAGATCATCCACACGCAACCGCAAAACTTCATGGCTCTGGTGCAAAAGCTCACAGGGATGCAACAATCCGAGGACTCGGTGAATGAAAATCATCAGCTTTTAGACGTTGGTGATAATCACTTGGATCGAAAGCATTGTGTTGGGGAACCTTCATTTCAATTTGTAGAGGAGCATCGTGGGGTTGGTGATGTACAACCAAACTCATTTATCTATGATGCACCATTTTTCACAGCAGCTTCCAATTATAGATATGCTTCTATGATGGAGGTTCTAAAACCATTACCAGAGGAATGATTGTATAGATGATTTTGGACTGCATATACTTCAATTCTGTGAGAATCCTGTAGGATTTCTGCCCATGGAGATTCTCAATTTCTTCTGTTCTTTGATGGGTTTTTTTCTTTCTTTTCGATTTAGAGTGATCATTACTTCTGCCCGGGCAGATGTCAATAATTCGATTTCTCTCTTTTTTTAGGCCTAAAGAAAGATTTTTCTCTTAATGGTTCGGATTGGTGACTCCCTCTATGGTTTTTATCCTTCTTCCAAGGTAAGAATTTACACATAAAAGAATCGAGCAAAAACCACTGTACATTCTAAAAGAAAGGCAACTGAGATTCAAGTTTCAACCCAGAGATAAAAGCTAAGGTTGGGAATGCTGCGAAAGACTGGGCCAAAAATAGGATAAACCCAGAGTCACCTCGTTTTAATGAAAGACTGGGCCAAAAATAGGATAAACCTTGTTATTAATGCTCGAGGTTTGGAGTTAGCAATTTAAAAACGATTGATTGAGTTGAATTTATTATTATTATTAATATGTGCAAATACTTGTATATCTAAATTTTGTATTTGATCTATTTTTAAATTTTTTTTTTTTAAAATCACTCTCCTAAGTGGTCCAGTTGACTCAGCTTTGAGTTAATATTTTAGAGGTGAATGAATCTACTCTGAGTCACGAAACTCAACCTTGGATAAAAGAGCTCCAGGAAGGCATATGAAAACTGCAGTGTGAAACCCAGAGTATTATATAAATCTCTTATTCATCAGTGTATTCGCTATTAGTTGTTTTACATGAAGTCAAGTAGAAAATTTTAATTTTACTTCTTATGAACTGGAACAACCAACGGTATACATACAATAGTAGAACGGTTAATGGTCTAAAAAAGAACTTATCCTCTTCGAAGTCTCCATTTTATATTTACTTTGGGAGTGTCTCTTGATATCTAAGGGGCTTTCGTCCTCTCCTCTCATCCACATACTATGGAAGAAAGGGAAACCTCACTGCATTCTCTCACTGCATTCTCTCACTAGAGCAAAATTTAAGGTTTCCCTCACTATAGCAAAGTTTTAGAATCCACTATTCATCCAGGACAAACTATGGAAGAGAAAAGAAGTCTTTCTATTAGAAGATTCTAGGGTTTTTAATGATTTTTTTATGTACTACGTAGGAGAAAATAAGTGCGGGTTTGCGCACCAAAACAATTCTACTCTCTTTCTAGATTTTCATTTTCAAACTAGAGATTAGGAATTAATTCTTTGTTACTCCTCACATAATAAATTGAAATTCTCTCTACAAAGAATACTAGGTTTTTTCCCATTTTTCGTAAGGGAAACACCTTGCACCAAACAATTTGAAAAAGGGAATGCATGGGAAAAAAAAAAAGAATGTTTTTTCTTCTCTACCACATATTCCTCTTATTGCACAAACAAACCTTAAAGTCGCTACTATGTATTATTATATATGAAGTCCAGTAGAAAGTTTTATTTCACTTCTTATAAACTGCAGTGCTTTGAATTTAAAAGTCAGGTTTTACAGAATAGCCAACGGTAGACATACAATAGTTAGAGCGGTTAATGGTCTGAAAAATAACTTATCCTTTTTGAAGTCCCCATTTTATATTTACTTTGGGAGTGTCTTTTGATATCTAAGGGGCTTTAGTCCTCTCCCCTCATCCACATACTAAGGAAGAGAGGGAAACCTCATTTTGGATTCCCTCACTAGAGCAAAATTTAAGGTTTCTCTCACTATAGCAAAGTTTTAGAATCCACTATTCATCAGGACAAACTATGGAAGAGAAAAGAAGTCTCTCTATTAGAAGACCAATACCTTCTTCTTATCTCTTATTCCAAAGAATTCCTCTCCAGAAACCTTCAATGACTTCAGGCCCATTAGCCTTGTGAACTTCACCTACAAAATCTCATCCAAGATTCTAGCCTCGAGGCTCTCCAACATCCTCCCCTCCCTAATATCCGAAAATCAAACGGCATTTGTCAAAGGCAGATCAATCCACCCCAATGTAGCCTTAGCCCATGACCTCATCCAAAAGCTTAACTCAAAGGTCAGGGGAGGAACAGTTTGCATGAAATTGGATATTTCAAAGGCTTTCGATAAGCTTCAATGGAGTTTTCTTTTTAGAGCCCTCAAGTTCTTCAACTTCTCCACCGCTTGGATGAATCTGATTCGAGAAATGATATGTACTAGTAGAGGATCGGTCTTAGTCAATAATAGTCCCAGTGGCTTCTTCCCCTCTTCCTACGGTCTTCGCCAAGGAGATCCTTTGTCCCCCTACCTGTTCATCTTAGCAGAGGAGATCCTCAGCCTCCATATAGAGCTTCTCAGATCCCCAGGGAAAATAGTGCCAATATCTCCAGTTCCTTCCACCCCTTGTCACTTGCTTTTTGCTGATGACATCTTGCTTTTTCTAAAAGGCCACAAGGCTGGGTTGAGGCTCATCTATGAGCTGCTATTAAGGTACCAATCTTCTTCAGGCCAGAGGTTCAACCTTCAGAAGAGTAACCTTTTCCTTGGTAAATGTTCAGCTGGAAGAGCTCAAATGATCTCAGGGATTCTTCCTATCACTAGGGCCTCTCTCCCCTCAGCTTACCTAGGAGTCCCTCTCTTCTTTGGTACCTCCAAGCACTACCATTTCAATAAGATTTTGGATTCTATCAGAGCTAGGCTAGATGGGTGGAAAGCTAAATGCCTCTCTTTTGCTGGTAGGCTGATTCTGATCAAGCATGTGCTCTCCTCCATCCCTCTCCATGCCTCCCTAGTTATTCCAATCCCTTCCAGAACCTGCCTTCAAATTGAGAAGCTAATGAGGAACTTTCTGTGGTCTCCTAGCACTGACAAAAAGAGAAGTCACTTAGTCAAATGGGATCAAGTCTGTGTGCCTAAAGCTGAGGGAGGTTTGGGCCTGCGCAGGGTGAAGGAGTTTAATGAGGCTTGTTTAATGAAGTTGGGGTGGTCAGCAGCAACCTCGGACTCTCTATGGGCTTCTTGGTTTAGAGGGCGTTACTTTAGGCACTCTCCAATTTGGTATTCCGGTAATCCAAAGGCAGGGTCGTGTATCTGGAAAAAGATTAGATCCTTGGCTTCCGACCTTCAGCAAGGAAGCCGATGGACTCTGGGGAATGGGCTCTTCATCCAGTTATGGCTAGATAACTGGATAAACCATGACCCCATAGCCAATAAATTCCCCCTCTTCCAATTCTCTGATAAAGATAGGGTGGCTGATCTGATCCAAGATAATTCCTGGTTTATTCCATCTACCATCCCGGCAGAGGTTCAAAGCTTCCTCCTTCATCACACTAACCAAATTGGCCCCCCTAGCACCTCCACCTCAGACAAACTTTACTGGAAAGACTCTTCCTCAGGGGTCCTTTCTCTCAAACTAGCTTGGGAATCTCTGAGGTCCAGAAAATCAGCAATTCAGTGGCATGGGTTTGTCTGGAACAAGCTCATCAACCCAAGACTTTCATGCTTCAGTTGGCGCCTTCTCCTTAGGAAAACTCCAACTGATGCATGGGCTATGCTCAAAGGGATTTCCATGGCTTCTAGATGCTACTCTTGCCACAGCAACAAGGAATCAGATCTGCACATCTTCTTCTCTTGCCCCATTGCCCAGCAACTGTGGTCTTGGATTCTAAGTCTAATGAATTCTTCAACCTCTCTTCCTTTATTGCCTTCTTCTATCTGGGCTGCTTTAATCAAGGATGTAGATGCTAATGGCAGGATTTCAGCAGCAGCTATCTTCTTCCAATCCATCTACTCTTTGTGGTTCTTGAGAAATGAAGCCAAGCACCGTAGTAAAATCCCGTCCCTGCAGTCAGCTAAGAAGGTCTTTACCATCTTCAGCAGTGGTATGTTCTGCTCCTCTCAAGATAAGACCCCTCCCTCTCATCCTATTTTAAGGGCCTTAGGGTGGAATAACTCTCCCTACTCTCAAGGTTGAGAGCCTAGACCCTTGGCTAGTGCTAGTCCTGTTAAGAGTGTTCAGCTTGTGTGAGCTTTAGTCTCAGTTAAGTGCTGCATGTCGTGGTGCTGGGTAGTGAGGCACGCTTAGTGGAGTATATTGGCTGCTTCCTTGGTGAGCTTGGAGTCTGTTTTGGAGCTCAGCTTTCCTCTCAGAGTTCTAGTTATGCCCTGCTTTCTTGCTGGTCTGGATAAGCTGCTGGGTGTGTCCCCTGTTTCTGAGTTGTGCCCTGTGGGGCCCTTCTCTCTTCAGGCCAGGAGAAGCTAGCCCTCTTCGTCCCTGTCAGCCTTGCATTCTTTTCCTTGGGTGTTGGCTTGCTTGGCTCTCTTGGCTGTTTAGCTTGTTCAGTGCTGAGCTGAGGCAGTGTATTAGTGGAGTTTTGTTGTGCAGGGATGCCTTTTCCGTCCAGAGAGTGCTAAGGAAAGAATGCCATTTGTTGCTGCCAGTTTAGTGCAATGTTTCTATGCAAGTCTTCCTTGGGTGCTGTCTCCATTTTGTAGCATCAGGTTTCAGCAGTTTTGAATTGTCCTGTTCTCTTCTTCCTCTTTTGGATCCAGCTGGTTTTTTGCCCCTCCTATTTAAGAGGTGGCCTTTTGTTTTGCTTGCCTCCTTTGGCTGTATTCTTTCTTCTCCTTCCCTTTGGGGCTTTGGCCTTCTTCTCTCTTTTCAATACAAATTTACCAATGAGCAAAAAAAACTCTAGGGTTTTTAATGATTTTTTTATGTATTACGTAGGAGAAAATAAGTGTGGGTTTGTGCACTGAAACAATTCTACTCTCTTTCTAGATTTTCATTTTCAAACTAGAGATTAGGAATTAATTCTTTGCTACTCCTCACATAATAAATTGAAATTCTCTCTACAAAGAATACTAGATTTTTCCCATTTTTCGTAAGGAAAACACATTGCACCAAACAATTTGAAAAAAGGGAATGCATGGAAAAAAAAGAGAGCGTTTTTTCTTCTCTACCACATATTCCTCTTATTGCACAAACAAACCTTAAAGTCGCTACTATGTATTATTATATATGAAGTCCAGTAGAAAATCTTATTTCACTTCTTATAAATTGCAGTGCTTTGAATTTGAAAGTCAGGTTTTACATAACAGCCAACGGTATACACACAATAGTTAGAGCAGTTAATGGTCTGAAAAAGAACTTATCCTTTTCGAAGTCCCCATTTTATATTTACTTTGGGAGTGTCTTTTGATATCTAAGGGGCTTTAGTCCTCTCCCCTCATCCACATACTAAGGAAGAGAGGGAAACCTCATTTTGGATTCCCTCACTAGAGCAAAATTTAAGGTTTCCCTCACTATAGCAAAGTTTTAGAATCCACTATTCATCCAGGACAAACTATGGAAGAGAAAAGAAGTCTTTCTATTAGAAGACTCTAGGGTTTTTAATGATTTTTTATATACTACGTAGGAGAAAATAAGTGTGGGTTTGTGCACCGAAACAATTCTACTCTCTTTCTAGATTTTCATTTTCAAACTAGAGATTAGGAATTAATTCTTTGCTACTCCGCACATAATAAATTGAAATTCTCTCTACAAAGAATACTAGGTTTTTTCCCATTTTTCGTAAGGAAAACACATTGCACCAAACAATTTGAAAAAGGGAATGCATGGAAAAAAAAAGAACGTTTTTTCTTATCTACCACATATTCCTCTTATTGCCTAAACAAACCTTAAAGTCGCTACTATGTATTATTATATATGAAGTCCAGTAGAAAATCTTATTTCACTTCTTATAAACGGCAGTGCTTTGAATTTAAAAGTCAGGTTTTACAGAATAGCCAACGGTATACATACAATAGTTAGAGCGGTTAATGGTCTGAAAAATAACTTATCCTTTTGGAAGTCCCCATTTTATATTTACTTTGGGAGTGTCTTTTGATATCTAAGGGGCTTTAGTCCTCTCCCCTCATTCACATACTAAGGAAGAGAGGGAATCTCAATTTTGGATTCCCTCACTAGAGCAAAATTTAAGGTTTCTCTCACTATAGCAAAGTTTTAGAATCCACTATTCATCCAGGAAAAACTATGGAAGAGAAAAGAAGTCTTTCTATTAGAAGACTCTAGGGTTTTTAATGATTTTTTTTATGTATTACGTAGGAGAAAATAAGTGTGGGTTTGTGCACTGAAACAATTCTACTCTCTTTCTAGATTTTCATTTTCAAACTAGAGATTAGGAATTAATTCTTTGCTACTCCTCACATAATAAATTGAAATTCTCTCTACAAAGAATACTTGGTTTTTTCCCATTTTTCGTAAGGAAAACACATTGCACCAAACAATTTGAAAAAGGGAATGAGAAAAAAAAAAGAACGTTTTTTCTTTTCAACCACATATTCCTCTTATTGTACAAACAAATGTTACACCCCAACCCAAATTCATCTTCATTAGTGTTAATTAATGATGATTTAGTTGAATTAATTCTTCTTAGTTGTAAATCATCGAATTTAATCTTCATTAGTCCTTTAGACCAAGTGAATTGAGTTTTGAGTCTTGAATAGGTGAGTGGAGTAGAGTTGACTCACTTGGATTGAGTCAAGGACTTTTCCGTAATTATAGATTTTCTCATTTTGCATCATTTTCATGTCATCTTGGCGTCATCGCGTGTATCTCGTTGAGCACGTCAATTTTCGTATTCAGCTTCACTTCATTCGATCACTCGTTGAAGAAATGGACCCTCGTTTGACTTAAATTGGAATTCTACAAAACTAATGGGCTTTTCTGCAAAAGTCCCAATCTTTATCACTTACAACAACCCAACTTCATTTCATTTCATTCGTTGGTGCATGTTGGCTGTGGAGAAAACCCTTCTCCTCCATTGTTCCTTTCCCCTCTTATTCTTTTCAATTTCTCTTCCTTTCTCCAAGTCTTGTTGTGCAAGTGCAAGTGAAGACAAGTGTGGAGCTTTTCTTCTTCATCTTCCTCTCTTCTTTGTTGGCAAGGAAATACTCCCATCATCTTCGATTTTCTTCAATTCGGATTTCTTTGTTGAGGTATGAGTCAACACTCTTTCCTTTTCAATTTTTGAGTTGTATTAGAGGCAAAGGACACTCTCATAAGCTTGTATAGACTTTGATTGGTGTTTTAATGGGTAATTGTGTCTAGGGTTTGAATCATTTGGGGATTTTAGGGTTTTGAACATCAAGAGTAGAGGAGTTTGGAAAGCTTAAATTTGAGGCAAGTGCATAATATGAATTTACATTTTGTTATTTTCCATTGATTCTATGTTTACTCATGATTCTTAGTGTTCAATAATGTAATATTGGATTTAAAATGCATGTTAGACTCTCTTTATATAATTAAATGTTATGAATGGATGATATGTTGAACATGGGAGCAAGAAGGCTCCATGTTACAGCAGGTTACAGCAGGTGAGAAGAAGTGTGGAAAAGAAAAGAGGAGAGAGAGTTTCAAATTGGGTGAAACAAAACATGATCCGCCAGCCCAGGCGATTAGCCGTGTGCACTGACGGCTAGCCGCATGACCCCTGGCGGCTAGCCGCCCCCCCTGCGGTTTCATTTCCAGAAGCTGACTTTATGTCAGGAAGTTTGGCGGCTAACTGCCAGACCACAGGCGGCTAACCACCAGGTCACCTCTAGCTGACCAAAACCCTGATTTTCTAACTTGTTTTATTTTACTTCCAATGCCCTTTTAGAGCCAAAAATTAATACCTCACCCCTTAGTTGCCTAATTGAAAACCTAGGAACTTGAGTGGCCCTAAAACCAATCAGGACCTTATCACCACGCCATGGATATTAATTTAATGAACTTTTATTAACCTGTGACACTAAACAAAGGTTCCTTAAATGTATATTGAATTGGATGGTGATGACACAATAGAGGATTAGACTAGATTGGCCAGTAAATTCCTTGATTCCTTAAAATTATTGCATTTCATATTGAATTATATCTTCCTTTGATAGATCAATCCTTATAAATAAATAAGTTATTGCATCATCAATATCCTTGAGGTTTAATTACTCTATTTCCTCCGTCATTCTTTAAGTCTTTTATATCGATTCAGTACTTATTTGAAATGTGGATCGAGTGAGTATACAGTGATGTATGAATTGAATTGATTTGGATTATAGACAGTTTGGAATACAACCTCACTTGAATCCACTTATTATTCGATTAGTTTGATTCGATTGAGTCGGCACTACCTAGCTTCGACCTTGTGACGCCTGACGGGGTCAGCACTTGGTTTATTTATTAGAGACTACTGCAGTAAGTCGTCTGGAGCACCGGAACTCTAGAACCGGGTAGCCAGTTAGCCTTTGGCCGGGCAGTTGGTGACATCCCAACTAGATTTGCTCTCTTTGAGAGGATGAGCTTAAAGTAGTAGCCAAATTAGTATGTTTTCTTAATAATTGATTCACCAGCATAATTATTCAATCTTTGCACAATTTGTGTAGTTGATACTCATCATTGACATCATTAAATTAAATTTACTTGTCTTAAATTCAAATTTGCAACATTATGTGATTTCTTATTTTGCCTATACTTGCGAGATCGTCGTATTGAGATACTACATTTGGTGTCATAGACGCAGATGCAGCTCCCGGTCCTGAAGCGGACCAAGACAGAGAGGAGGGTACCCAAGAGGTACCGTCAGGATTAGAAGAGTGGCCAGAACCAGGGCCAGCTTAGATCCTCCTCGGAGTGCGGACTACACTTGCAGATATCATACCTCGTGTGCCTAGCCCTTTTTGTATGGACACACGAAATTCTTTTGCTTATACTTTTGGTAGTGGATGTATAGGGTTCTTTTATTAGTCCCTCTTTTGTCACTTAATATCTATACTTGTCTAATTCTTTTGTATCAAACTTTAATGCTTAATTGCACTGAATGGGAAATGATACCTTCTGTAAATGAATTACGACTTTCGTTGTGTTTAACTGTCATTGTTTATGTTAGTGAGATAGACTCACATGTGGATTAGTCGCTTTTCTCTCCTTCGTGTGTTGTATTTGGCTCAAGACAGGTACAACATGCGGGAGTACGTGTGACACACCTCGAGGATTACCCTAGGCCAGGGTGATTTCGGGACAAACCTTAAAGTAGCTACTATGTATCGTTTTATATGTCGATTGAGTCCATGGTTAAATCAAGTTCTAGACTTGCGCACTTTTGCAAAAAGAGGATTTCACTTTGTGCATATTTTCATTTTCACAATAGGGTGGAATCCTGCATTTCTACCATTCACCAAGGAAATTTAAATCGTATCTATGGAAAAAAATCAAAAACATTTTCCCTTTCCCTCGAGGAAAACGCATTCATAATGAATTTTCAATCATAATAATTTTTCTCTCTACTTTTGATACTTCTCGTCTTACAAACACACCTTCTTTAAATAAAAAACATATGCCGAAAAGTCAACAATTAGATCAAAGTTTGGACTCAGAGCACTTGGAGCATTGACCTCCAATCAATTGAAGATGTGTCCCATGCCATTTTTTTGTATCATTTTATTGTTATTGAACGCTCATTGTACACTAGTGAAATGGCCCCATGCTTAGCACGGGCAATGGAAGGTGAAGAGGCGGGGAGTGAGTAATAAATGATATTTTATTGAATTAAGCGGGGAGTGAGCAATAAATGATATTTTATTGAATTAGGCAGGGAGTGAGTAATAATTGATATTTTATTGAATTAAACTAGATTAAAAGAGAATCAGGTATTGGAGTTAATGATGGTATCTGTCCTAAATAAATAAATAATCAACTACCAAATCGAACCCTAATAGGAGCAAATAGGGCCAGTACCCTATTTAACCCGACCCATTGTCATCCCTTCAGCGAGTGGAAGACTCACTTTTTAATCCAAGTCTAGCCAATTTGAATGAACGGGATGCTGAGTTAGTGTGGAGGAAAGTGGGCTGGGCTAACTCAATCTCAATTATCCAAATATATGATTTCAAGCTGTATTTTTCCGCGAGTTCCTACCCCCAAAGATTAGATCCATCCACAAAATCTTGGTCCAATAATTACCAAGCATTTTGGGAAGTTGGTCTTGAGCCAATATTTTACCAATCCCTAGTTTGCTCGTTCGGCCCAACACATATAACAGCAATGACCCTTATCAATTAGTGAAGAACTAGGTAGGCAGGGCCGGCCTTCCTTTTATATCTCAATTAGGATCAATGTTTAAATCCAGACCTATATATTTGGTACGATAGCTAAATACACTGAATGGTAAAATTGAGCCGGGCCAGTCCCATTACAGGTCCGAGGTTTATCTATATATAGTTGTTGGATAACTATTGTAACTCCATTCGACTTATAACAATTTTTATATGACTTTCACGTGCAATTCATTTTACCATTATAATATATAAAAGCCAAGGGATTTGGCTTTGATTTTGACAGTCAGTTATAATTTTGACTGACAATTATCCATATTTGTTGAAATATTTCACATTCTCTCCCTATAACTATCCACTTATATCCTTTATCTCATCAAACCAGCCACTATTCTCCGCTTTAGTTGTATTTCTTCCTTTTTTTTTCAAAAGTCTCTTGTTCCACCCCATCTCTTTTACTCCTCTTTTGCCCCACTCCCTTTTTGCCCCCATTTTTCTTATTTTCATTTATACAACTTACTTAATGGATGGAAAGATGCACTCTACACAACCTTTTTAATGTACGAATATTTAATTTATAATGCATGGACATAATGTGCTAAGCACAGGTTGTTGTGATAGTGTTTGTTTAAAGTAGATGTTTAGTTATTTAAAAAAAATAAGAAATTAATATACGCCGGCGAAAAGAGAAAGAGGAAGAAAAAGATTTATCTTAGTTTTTATACAAGGAAAATACTCAAGTGAGAACTAGTTCTCACCTATTATATGAGAACTTTTTTACGGGACCCAACTAGGAAACCATGCAAACCTAGCAACCAATAGAGAACCCCCTGATAGTCACTAATCCCAAGGATTGGCACACTTCCGAATGGACTGAACCGTTGGATCAAGGGTTAAATATTTTTTTGAATATGAAGTCATTAAATTTGTGGGCCACGGATAAAGGGGTTAGGGGCATAGGTTTGGGGTCAAACTTGATACATGGGGTGGTCTCACATAGATCTTTCCATCCCCCCTAGTTCCATCCTTAAATTGGGTCCACAATTGGGCCCCATAAAAAGTTCTCATATAATATGTTATAACTAGTTTTCACCTGAATATTACCGTTTATACAATTTAATAAGCTTTAGGACTCCAAAACTTTACCTTAAAAGAAAGAATTAGTGTCAAATACATTGAGTGGTTCAGATTAAGAATTGGAGCCTACAATAGGTTTCAAACGCGCAGGATGGCTCTCATCTTCACTAGTCTCAACTCAACCATCTGCTCTCTGACAAAGAAGCTTCTCCAAGGCCCTGGTTTGCAGCTCATCTAAGAAATCAGGGATGCATCAACAGGGGCCCTACCTAATGCTTTGTGGGTTTGTTGGCTCAGGTTGTGGATTTGTTGTTTTAGCCATGTACGCTTCCTATTATTTTTTGCTTTGTTTTTTAGTGTTGTGGGTGGTGTTGTGCTCACAATACCTGAAAACAGATTCCCTTTTGTCTATTTTTTGTCTTTGGTCGTCTATAATATACCAATCTTAACTTGCAAAGAAAACGTTAAAAAAAAATCAGAAAGTGGGATTTTGCTATATTAAAAGTTAGCATTAAAAGGTATGATGGGGCCTTTCCATAATCATCTCTCAAGGTGGTGATAGTGCCTTCTTTTTTTCTTTTTTTCTTTCTTTCTTTCTTTCTTTTTCTTTCGTGGCCAGGGATAAAAAGTTAAAACCCGTAAAATATGGCTTAATTTATTTTCTCCTCATCTTGTTTTTGAAATAACATTAACTTAATTAGATTTTTGGAATAGGACAAATCAAATGGTATAAGTGTCTTTTGATATAGGATTTTCTAAAAATCTTACATTGTTATTTAATTTGATTTCTTTTTCTTTCTTTCCTTTTTTTTTTCTTTTTTTTGAAGTTCAGCTTGAGGGCTCTATTTTTCACACATTTTTAATGTGCAAATGATGGATGGTGGATGTGGTGGCCCATGTAGGTGATCTTGGGCATTAATCTGAAGATGAAATTTGGTTGTGGCATTGGGTAGTTGGTTGAAGTTGACTTCATAGACTCACAAATCTATGTTCTTAATTTGATTGAATATGTTTTATTTTTCTCTGCAAAGTCAAGATTTCCAGCTTGATTGAACACAAGTTCATGAAAAAGAGAATTCAAACATAGAGAGATTCTATCCGTTAGATTGGAAGGTCAAATTGATGACTACAAAAGTATTACTTTTTTTTTTGCTTTAAGTGTAAGTATATTAGAAAAAGAGGGAGGATAAACATGGGTCAAAAGACCCCCAAAAGAAGCTCATTGCTAGGGAAGAAAAAAGGCAAAAACACAAGAATAGAAAAACCCAGGGAGGGCAACGAAACAAAGGGAGAAAAGATGCCAAATTAGGGAGAAAAATTCGTCGGAGCGGACGACGGGGAGGAGAAGCGCCGAGGCTGACGGACTGAACTAGAGGAGCCCCCAGAGGTGGGGCTTTCAGCTGGAAACAGAAGGGCTTTCACCTGGAAACAGAGCAAAAAGGGGAGCTGACGAGGGCCAGCTATGGAACCTTGATCGGAGGAAGTGAGGGAAGCTGGAAGCTGTAGGGGCTGCTGATGGAGGAAGCTGTCGGAGAAGGAACCCGGATGGAGCCCTGAGGAAAGGAGGAGAAACTGCACAGGCGAGGGCAGGCGAAGAGGGAGCTGCACAGGCGAGGGAGGCAGACTGCTGACTTGGAGAACCTCAGGGACGGAGCTTGCCCAAGAGAGGAGAGTATCCTGGATATCCTGGATGACGCCTAGCTACAGAGCCCTGAAGAAATGACTGCTTGTGGAGAAGACCTGAAGAATAGACTGCTAGTGGAGGGGCGGATCGGGGAGAGGCCTGAGGGGGAGAGTCACCCAGCAGGGATATTGAAGAAGAGGAGAAGTGATCTGAGCTGAAAATTGCAGAAAGGTTTGGAAATTTTCCCCAGAGAGAAGGAAAGGAATTCCTGGAGCTGCTGCTGGATCGAAGAGAAAGGAAGCTTCTTGCCCTCAAAGGTAGCAAAATTCCTTGCCTTCCATAGGAAGTAGATGACGTTTAAAATGATAGTTGCCATGTGATTTTTCCCCGCTTGATCGTTTCCTCTTGTGAGAGCTGCCCAGAGAGAGGAGGCTGAGAAGGAATTTGGAATGGCTATGTTGGCTGAGTGACAGAGCCAGGACCAGAGAGCTTTTGCTTGATCGCAGTTGAAGAAGAGGTGGCTGGAGGAGTCCTCATCTTTGCAGCAGATATTGCATCTAGAAGCTAAAGAAAACCCCAGTCTCTGCAGGCGAGATTCTGTTGGAGTCTTGTTGTGCAAGAGACGCCACCCAAAACAGCTGACTTTGGGAAGGCAGATGGCATTCCAGATGTAAGGGGGCCAGACAAGAGTGGGAGCTCTTGAACGAATGAGGTTCCAAGCTGCTTTCATAGTGAGATGACCATCTGTGGAATCCTTCCATCTGAGTGAATCCTTTGTTTGGTGAGCTGGGGGGATGGAGTTGATAGAGTCTGAAAGGTATCTATGGATGTTTGGAGGCAAATTTGAGGGAATGGGCCATCTGCCTGCTTGAATCAAAGAAGAAAGGCGTTGGTTCTGGGGGAAATGGTAGTTGGGGAATCTGGTTGAAATGGGATCTGCCCCTGCCCACTGATCATTCCAGACATCAATTTCCTGACCATTACCAAAAATCCATAAACTGCCATGCTGGATATGGGTGGCCAGATTCCTGATTTTTTTCTAGATGCAGGAGCCATGGATGGTGTTGACTGAGCTCCAGATGGGATTCTGCTTAAAATACTTGGTTTTAAACCAAGAAGACCAGAGAGAGCTGCCAGTTGATGCCTGCCAGCCGAGCTTGATGAAAGAAGCAGCATTGATCTCTGAGATCCTTCTTATACCCAGCCCACCTTCCTTCTTGGGTAGAGAAATAGTGTCCCAGCTTACATAATTGTATTTGAAAGAATTGGTGCTCCCTGACCAGAGGAAATGTCTCATAGCTTTCTCATGGGCGTTGCAAGTGGAGAGAGGAAGAGGCAAGGTAGCTGCAAGGTGGATGGCCATGCTAGAAAGCACATGTCTAATGAGAATAAGACGTCCTGCAAAGGAAAGAAATTTTACTTTCCAGGACTGAAGTCTCTTGTTGACTCTGTCTAGGAGGGGAAGGAAGTGCATCTTTTTTGGGGTGCCAACACAATGGGGATGCCCAAGTAGGTTAGCTGCGTCGAGGACTCTTGTATACCAAGAGTGGAGCTGATTTTGCGTTTTCTTCTCCGACCGCATTTGCCAAATTTGAGGAGACTCTTGTGGAGGTTGAAGAACTGGCCTGAGGCTGCTTGGTAGAGCTCGAGAAGGTCCTGTAAGGCTCTGACACTGTAGGAATTACCTTTCATGAGGATAAGGATGTCATCAGCATAGAGAAGGTGACAGGGGGTTGCTGGAATAGTTGAAAAGGGGTGTATGATCTTTTTGGATTGAAGGTTGAGGAGGTGGAGACTCAGGATCTCTTCAGCAATAATGAAAAGGTAAGGGGACAGGGGGTCTCCTTGTCTAAGGCCACAGGAGGAGCCAAAAAAGCCATGGGGAAGACGGTTAATGAGGACAGAGCCTTTAGGAGTGCAGACACATTCTTTAATTATAGTGATACAGTCCTCTGAGAAATTGAAAAATTTTAGAGCAGCAAAGAGAAAAGGCCATTCCAATTTATCAAAAGCTTTTGATATGTCCAGCTTGAGGCAGAAAGCTCCTTTCTTGAATTTGGAGTTAAGCTTCTGGAAGAGCTCGTGGGCCATGGCAGTGTGCTGGATTGTGTTTCTTCCTTTGATGAAAGCAATTTGGTGAGGGGATATAAGGTTTGGGAGGATTTGAGAAAGCCTGGTGGCTAGAATTTTGGAGATAATTTTGTAGGAGAAGTTGAGAAGGCTAATGGGTCTGAATTCAGCAAAGGTGGTTGGGGAGTTGGTTTTGGGGATGAGGGCTAGGAAGTAAGCATTGGAGGCTTTGAGGATTTTTTTTTTAGTGGAAAAAATCTTGAACTGCCTGGGTAACAGAGTGCCCAATGATTTGCCAAGATGAAGTGTAAAAGATGCCATTAAAGCCATCCGGGCCTGGGGAGCTGTTGTGCTTGAGAGAAAAAACAGCTTCTTTGATCTCTACAGCGGAAGGCATGCAGGAAAGGGATGAATTGTCTGCAGTTGATAATTTTGGGCTGTCAATCTGGAAGAGCTGAGGGCAAGGGGAGGCTTGGGTAGACTGAAAGAGGTTAGAGAAAAAATCAACAGCTGCTGCCTGGATGGAGGTTGGATCTTCACTGATGTTACCTGCAAATCTGACTGATTTTATTGTTGGAGCTTCTAGCCTTGGCAGATTGATGGAAGAAGTTTGTGTTAGAGTCGCCCTCTTTCAGCCAAGATTTCCTGGATCTCTGCTTCCAATGAATTTCCTGGGCTTTGAGGGCTTCATGCAGAGCTGACTTAGCCTTAGAGAGGTCCTCTCTGAGAGCATCTGAAGGTCCTGAGTCATGAAGATGTTGGAGAAGATTGACCTGGGCCTCTGCTTTTGAAATGTTCTGGTGAATGCTACCAAAGGTGGATCTACTCCAGAGCTTGAGGGACTGCTTCAAGGATTTGAGTTTTTGGGCTAGAATATATTGAGGATTTCCGGTTGGTTCAGGGTAGGCTTCCCAGCTGTTTTTAACCACATCTTGGAAGGTAGGGTGGAGGAGCCACTTATTTTCAAACTTGAAAGGGGCATTTGGGGTAGGGTTGGGCTTGTTATGGCACAGGAGGATTGGGCTATGATCTGAGGAAACTCTAGCTAGGTGCAGGACTAAGGGGTCTGAGAAGGTGGCCAACCAGAGGTGGTTTACTAAAGCTCTGTCTAGTCTAGCTGCAACATAGGAGAGGCCCTTCCTATTGTTGGACCAGGTATATTTGTTCCCAGAGAAGTTGATGTCCTGCAGGCCTGCTTGCATAATTGCAGTTTGGAAGTCTATCAGGGATGAGGGGCTGGATTGGCGAATGCTGAGTTTTTCATCATGGGAGAGGGTAGCATTGAAGTCTCCAATTACACACCAGGGAAGGTTGGTAGAAGAAGAATTAATCAGGGCTTGCCATAATTCTCTCCTTTTGGTATGGTTGGTGGAGCCATAAATCCCTGTTATGAGGGAATAAGGGCCTGTGGCTGGGTCGGTTAGCAGCAAAGAGAGGTGCTGGGGAGAGGAGTCTAAAAGAGAGATTGAGAGATGGTGTGAAGATTTGAAAAAACACCAGAGATTAGGATGGCCTGATTGGGAGACATTGGAGAAGAATATGTCAAAGCCAAACTGACTAAAATGAAGGGAGTGAGAAGAGGACAAGGGGGTCATAGGTTCTGAGAAGAAGATGATGTCAGGAGAGTGAGCTTGAATCAGGTTTGCCAGCACTCTTTTGGTGAGGGAGTTGGCAATTCCCCTGCAGTTCCAGGAAAGGACTTCAATCATTGGGAGAGCTTGGGATTCCTACTTCTAGACCTTCTAGTGATAGGACCGGAGCTTGAGGCATCAGGGTGCTTTTTCCCTTTGCTGGGATGAGTGGTGGCTGCTATCATCCTGTCTTTTGCATGAGGGAGAATGGCAGTATTTGGGGGAGGAGCTGACTGAGCTGAGGTTGCTAAGGAGGGAGGAGGCAGAGGTTGAGGGGGCTTTTGAATGTGGCAAGAGGGAGGGGGGTTGGGGGTGGTTAGCTGGTTGTGGAATGTGGGCTCAGTGGCAAGTGTTGGCTGGTCTGGGAGAGTGGCAGTGGATGGGGGAGGAGCTGACTGAGCTGAAGTTGCTGGCAGAGAATGTGGGGACTTTTGAATGAGGTAAGAGGGAGTGAGGTTGGGGGTGGTTAACTAATTGAGGAAGGTAGGCTCAGTGGAAAGTGTTGGCTGGTCTGGGAGGTGGTCACCTGGGTGAAGAGACTTGGATTCAGGGGTACCTGACGGATGGTGGAAACCTGGAGGATGGTTTGGGGAATTGATTTCTAGGTTGGAGGAGGAGGAGGAGCCCTCTAAGATTGTTTGGAGGTTCCTGCCATATTGGCTGGGATTGAGGACAGGGTCTATGAGGGAGTAGTTTTCCAGAATAGAGAAGGGATTGGAAGTATCAACTGCTGGGACTGGAATTTTAACAAGAATCTCAGAGACTACATCGTAAGGGAGATCATTGAGGGAGGGGTTTTTTGCCTTGAGGTTTTTTTATTCAGAGGCAGCTGACTCGCTATGAAGGGAGGATTGAAGCTGGCTGATAGGGGAGGCTAGGTGGAGGTTGGTGGTTTCTAAGGTGCCGGCTTGGTTAAGATTAGATTGGGTAAGAGAGATAGCTGGAGAGGGTTCAGGAAGAGGAAGCAAGGGAGGGTTGCCTGAGAATGTAAGAGATGTGGAGGTGAGGGCTGGCTGGTCGGGAGGTATTGTAGGAGAGGAAGGATGTGGAAAATGAAGAGAAAGAGGAGAAGACTGGATGGGAGCTGGTTTGGGATTGGAGGGGCAGGAATGGTTTCTGTGTCTAACAGAGAGGCAGAAGGGGCAGGGGAAAAGTATGTGAAAGAAAAAATTAGTCTCACGAAGAATTGTGTATGGTAGAGTTGGACCCATTTTAAACTTCTTCATTCACTAACATGGACTCAAATAAAACATGCTTAAAAATCAAATAAATATACAAAAATTTCCTCCAAGACTTAATTGATCTAGCTTCGTAGCCCAGGCCCTCAATTAGACATGGGTTTCGATATAGATCTTTGAATAAGAATACTGCATAATATAGCACGTCCATTACGTGCGTTCAACACACGCTTGTAGGATACGATTAAACCATGGATTAATAATGTTCAAACCAAACCTATTTTGGTCCCTTAGATGTACACAAAATGTTTCATTTTCTACATTTATTTAGGAATAATCTTTGATTGGTGGTCCCCCACCATGATCACTTGTAAGAGGTCGTTGATAGACAACTACTAACATAACATTTCCCCAGTAAGTCTTATAAATAGCATGGATCAAATCCCATCAAAAGTCTCATAAGGAGTCCAGAACACCTATTTCATTCAAACAGGTAGATATTGTTTCATCCTATCAATATGTGTCAGCTATATAAAATCTCTTCTTTTCTTTTCTTTTCTTTTCTTTTTTTTTTTTTCATTTCAAGGAAGCAATTGAGAGAGTCATTAGCTGGCATGAGAATTTATACAGCTGGCGCATATTGATAGGATGAAATAATGTCTCCCTAATTCAATGAAACAGGGGATCCGGACTCCCTTTTAAGTGGTTCTATATTAGAGATTGCATATACTATGCATTATCCATAGTGAGGGCCATTTCAATCATTTTACCTACATACGGAAAGTATAGCACACGAGAGTTGTTAAATGCACACTAGTTTTTTCTTTTCACACTCCCTTTCTCTCTACACCCACCAATGAAGTGTGGGGATTTAAAATTTTTCTTTACACACCTCTCATAAAACCTAAACCAACCCAACCCCGCCCCCACCCCAGCCTCTACTGCCCCCTCCAGCACCACCGTCGGAGGGGGAGAGGGAGCAAGAGGGAGAGGGAGAGGGAGAGGGAGATAGGGCAACAACGAGCGGAGGCGGCAAAGAAGGAGAGGGATAGTTTGAGAATTTTCTATAGCGATATATTGGTAATATTTTTTTTAAGTGATGCGTGTGGAAAGAAAAAGTGAGCATGCATTTAGCGGCTCTCATAGCACACTTCTAGGAAGTTATTTCAAATTTGACCTAGAGGATATGTCGGTCATAATCCCTTTATTTTTCGAATGGTATATCCGCGGTCTACGAATTCCCATTCTTATCCCATGCCGGTGTGCGGGGTGCCTCTTCTTATGCTTATATGCCATCCCAAGAAGGGCAAAGGGAAATAATAATGCACTGTGTGGATTAGGATTGGACGAATATAACTTTAGTTATATCATTCTTAAACTTTAATGGTTTTAAAAGTACATCGTTTACTGTAAATTAACCCAAGATTCATGTCAAGTTAGTCCGACTTCCATTTTAAAGGGTAGGTTGTTCATGGTCCAGAGTAAGGAATTTCTAGGCCCAGCCCAGCTTCTAAACTGTATGTCCAAGCTTGTCCCAGGCCCGAATCAGGCTATAAGGAGGTGGCCCAAGACCGCCCCTCCTGAAAGCCCTTAAACCCGAGCCCAGCCCGAGATTGATATATAATTTAAAAAGAGAGTTAAAGAATGTGGTCTTTAGTGTCGCTCATATGGTTTGGTCTTGACTCTTTCTTTGAAAGAAAGTACCAGTGTTTGAATCTTCACATTTTCCTATTACTATTTTTTCATTGGGGCCTGGCTGGGCTTTGGGCTCTCTACAACTGAGTCCAAGCCCAGCCCATCTATTAAACGGGCCGAAATAACCGTTATGGTTAATTTATCATTAGTGGTACTATATCGTCGGTCTAGTGAATACCAGAAAGTCCCTAATTCAAAATGTCAAAACCATATTCATTGTATTCATTTGCAGCTGCCAATAAGTCCCAGCATCCAAATTGCTTCAACGGAGACCAGGATCGAGCGCCAGTCCACATCCATTTTTGAGTTTCTTGTGATTGAGTCTATAGCCAGATCTCACTCAAGTCCACCATGTTGAACTTTAATTGCAAGGTCGATTTGACTTCTAGTGCCCGGAATTACGAATTATGGCTTGATGATCTAAATGGGCCACCTCAATTATGTTGGAATAGGCTGAGGCAATAAATGAGGAGCAGAGGAAAGTGAAAGTGAAGTAGATTTTACATGTGGAAGAGAAGTGGGTTGAAGTTAAGGAAGAAGACTTCACTTCAGTCTGTTGGTATGCTTAGTGTGAAGTTAAGATTTAGAGTAGAATTCAATAATTTTATAATTTTACTCAAGGAAATGAGAGTATTTAAAGTTGAAATGATATTGACGTACAAGTGGCTAACAACAATACTTTATCTGTTAGGCCAGGCTCATACAAACATTGTAAAGTTGAAGTGTGCATTTGGGATTCGAACCTAGTTGGCAGTTGGCACTAGTAAAGCATAATCTTTAACTTTACCCCCCTAGAGCTAGGTGACCAGAAGAAGGCGTGGGTTTCTCCCCACAGTGTGTTTTGAATCTCACCCCAAATTTATTCCTTTTGATCAGTTGGCTATAAACAGTTGACCTAACAAACCTTCTTCTTAAATGTAGCTCGATTGTCCAACACTACCACCAATCTTTTAATCGACCAACCATCTATTCAATAAAAAAAGAAAGTCGCTTTGCTTTGAAGATCTTGCTTACAATAGTTTTAATTATGACTATTACATAAAGAATAAAGGTGCTAAAGTTTGCCATTCGTCATCATTAGGGCTTTGTCCCAACTACATTGGGGTCGACTACATTGATTATGTTCCTCCATTCCTTTTTATCTCAAGCCAAATCCTTGAATAGGATGGACTTCTTCAAATCCACCTTCCTTCTCTCATCAACGTCCTCCTTGGCTAACCCATTTTCCTTGGTGTGCTATAAATTTGCATAAAAATACTTTTTCCCATTGAAGCCATTGATATTTAGAATTTTGATCTAACAGTACTCACAAAAAAAAATTTGATACATTAGCACTCAATATTTAAATTATTTGATTGCTAACGGCCATCTCCTTAGATTGGACGACTAAAAATGCCAAATCCTCGTATCTATTAATATTATCTACCAAAAAATGAATTTACTATTTCTAGCAATCAAACCTAAGATAATTATGATTATTAGCCATTCAAAACCTTTTGTTTTGGCCATCATTTCAAATTCTTGGATAATTATATAGAAAATGGTTAAAAATCAACAACAATGTACAGCTAGAAGTAAAAGCATTTAGTATGAAAATATTGCAAAACTTAAATTTATATCAATAGCTCCGTGCAAATGCAGAGCAATATGTGTGCCTCTTTGGTAAATCTTTCATCTAGTATTTAACTCCTCTGTATGAGAAAACTATCAAAAAAATGCAATCACCACAAATATGCCATGTGCCGGAGTACTACTAAAAACCCTTTTATAGTCTAATGAAAACTTTATTCTTAATTACAACAATGATAAGTACAACTGAAACCATTATTAAAAGTTTATCTAACAGTAATAATAGCACCTATCCACAAACCCGAAAAGCTTTTGTCGCCAGGTCTTATTGATAAGAAGGGCAATAATGATACTCCAAAATCCCAGAGCATATGAAATAACCACCACCAAGTAGAAAGCTACATGATAGTCTAGGATTCCGACCTTGTCTTCTTCTCTTTCGCTATCTCGAGTTTGAGATTGATTATTGGATGAGCAATTCTGTTGTAAAGGTGGTCCACAAAGATCATGATTGCCTATGTAGCTACTCTCAGTGAATGTAGAAAATTGCTTCTCATATGGGATCACACCTGATAGATTTTTTTTTTTTTTTTTTGATAAATAAAGCATATTTATTATCAAAAGGGAATAAAAAAACACAAAAGATAAAGGACAAGCAAATTGAACAAGAGCAAATTAGCCCTCATACGCACCTGATAGATTGTTGAAGGCAACATTGAAGCTGGAAAGTGACTGAAGCTGAATTATTTGAGGTGGAATCATCCCGACTAACTTGTTATGTGAGAGATCTAGACTCTCAATGTTTTCCAAGTTTTGAAAGGAATTTGGGAAATGGCCGGATAGAATATTGTGGGACAAGTTCAAGAAGCGAAGTTCTTTCAGATTTCCCATTTCAAGTGGAATTTGATTTATCAATTGATTCATGGACAGATCGATACCGGTCATCAATGAAAAAGGAAGACCCTCATAAGTTAGCATTGTACCCTTTACAGTTAAATTAGTTTTCAGTCTCGTATATGGCTGGTCAATTGAACTAAGAGTACCTTTTTCGATCAGATGTTCGAATTGCGGTCCAAGCAATTTATCAATTTGAATTGGAATTTTTGTCGTCCAAGAAGAAATGTTACTGAGGCAAGGGGGTATGCTTCCTGAAATTCTGTTATTTGAGAGATCCAATATATGTAGATTCTGCAATTGGCAAAGTTCTGGCGGAATAGAGCCATCAAAGAAATTCCTACCTAGGAGAAGTAATGCCAAATTCACAAGGGATCCTAACCAATTAGGTATAGAACCCGAAAGGTTGTTCACTCTCAAATCAAGAATAATTAATGAAGGACTACTCAGCATGAAAGATGTCATGGTTCCGGTAAAGTTATTATTATCAAGTAACAAAACTGCCAACTCAGTCATGTTCGAGAATTTCAAAACAATGTTTCCTTGCAATTTATTGTTTGACAGTTTTAGAAACCTTAGTGAGGTGTTTCTAGTTAGACCTTGCGGCATTTGTCCAGAAAGCTGATTTTGTGATAGGTCTAATGTTTTTAAATTTTGTAATTCGCTTACTGATAAGGGAATGGCACCTTGTAACTCATTTGTGGAAATGTTGAGAAGAACTAGATTGGGAAAAAGGGTGCCCATGTTAGGAGGAAGCTCACCAGAAATCTTGTTGCTAGAGATGTCAAGTTCATGGAGCATTGACTTATTGTATTCGATAGACTCAGGAAATGGGCCTTCTAGAGAGTTACCTTTGAGGTTCAAGTATTGAACAGTGAAATTGTAAAATAACCATGAAGGAATTGTCCCTTGAAGGAATGTATGGCCTAAATTTAAAGTTTCTAGCATATGTTGAGTGGAGATAAATGATGGTATGTCATTGTTGCTACGTTTGTTAAGGATGCAGTTGTTTAACAACAAATGGTATAGTTGGAAAGTTGGAACCCATGTGGGGCTCTCAGTTTCAACCTCTAATTGTGTGTTTTCTGAAAGATCAACAAATAAAAGCTCTGAGAGGTTGGCAAAATTTGAGAAAGACATCAAACCACTAAATTGGTTTTGTGATATAGAGATGGTCGCCAGCATTGTTAAGTTGCTAAAAATGGATGGTGGAATGGTTCCTCTGAATTTATTATGAGGTAGATTTATGGTACTGAGACGATGCATATTACCAAAACATGGATGTATACTGCACTCAAATGAGTTGCCTTCGATATCTAACTCTTCCAGGTTCCTTAGGTTGCAAAACCCTGTAAGAGTAGAAATAAGAGAGAAAAAATTAGAATGAAAACCTATCATCCTCATTATGACCACTATTTACATGTTTTTCACTTTCAAAAAGCATCCCCGTGGCAGTCATCTTAGATATTCGTTGCTACAGTGTCCATAACTTAGATGAATAGAAAGGACAAAGCCATGGTGTACTAGTCTTTCAATTGACGACCAAGATTCCCACATATATAGTTCTTGTACATGTTACTAGCCCTTCAAACACTTCTTGTATAATTTGATATAATAATGTGGTATAACTTTTTTATTTTTTTATCAATGTACGTGGAAGCAATTGACTCAATACCCCAACATAAGCCTTATATACATCATAAAGACCATGCTTATTAAATCTTATATCTTCTCTTTAAAACGTTTAATTAGTTGTAAAAAAAAAAAGTGAGAAAACCTTGTGTTGGGGACCTTCTTGATATGATACCAAATTGATTTTGTACGCGCTATTTGATTATTATCTCCCAAACTTTTTATTTTAATAGCACATTAGTTTGCACAATTTTGAATCTCTCTTCTATTCTGTTGATTTTTATCTTTAATCATTCATTCTTATTAGCCAGAAAAGTCTACAAGAGTAGATAGAGGTTATTTTAGCCAAATAACAAATCATGTGCTGCAGTGCAAGAGAATAAATAGCTGGTACCTCTCATGGTATTGGAGCCTCTCAATGTGTTGTTAGACAACTCCAGGATAGTCAATGAAGTCAAGTTATATATCCAAGGAGAAATGCTGGCATCCGTCAAGAGATTTGAACCGAGGTTTAGTACCAGCAATCGCTTTAGTCCTGTGATATCATAAAAACAAATCATGTTTATATAATCATTATCCATAGTGGGCTAGCCTGATGGGCAACCAAGGTCTGCCATCATACTTGTGCCATGAGTAACTAAACTGTTTTAAGAGTTCAAGGTTTCCTCAATTTCATTTCACAACATGAGTCTTGTCATTTACTGTAATATATATCAAGACTGTCCCTGTAATGATGTGTTTTGAACAATTTTGGAGCTATTTTGGTTCTAGAACTGAATCGGACCCTTCTCACATGGATTTGGATCCCATGTGCTCCATGATATGCTTTCATTAACATCATATATAGCTTGCTCAACTACATAATCTTCTTTCTAAATACAGGCATCTGCATCAGAAGGGTGAAGGACATGAATGAGATGAGGGAAGGAAATAAGGTGAGATGTAAATGGGACCTTAAATTTCCTAGGAATTGAATTAGCAGTGTGATGGCTGGATATTCATTTTCCATCTTCTCTCGATTCAATTTTTATTAGAGGAGAGGTTATTTGATGAGAATTTTTGGATAAACACCTTGGTCAAAAATTTTAAACACTTTTGCAAACAAACAGGCTCTTAGAACTACTTGGATGGGCTACACTAGCACTCAAGCTATGGTATTGGGCAGCACATTTTCTCAGTTTGGACCATATGATGGATGTGGCCCAATAGCTATGTGAATTGAGGCCTAGTCGTGTGATAAAATAAGAGGCCAAAGTAGATGATTTGCTATGGCCCAACACATTTGACACAGAGCCTAATATCTTGTTACAGGCCAAAGTTGGGACTCTTCAGGCCCCCAGCATGGTCCACGCTACTCCGTGGACTAATGTTTTAGAAATGAGGACGGCCATCGCACAGATGAAGAATAAGGTGCAGTCATCCAAACGGTAGTTCATTCCAATCAAAGCATGAAATTAGTATGAAATCATAATTCTATTAAAAAAGATATCCCACAAAATTTGCTGAAAGGTATAGATAATAAAAATTAAGAATTTCTGCATTTAGATTGTGAATTTGTTTCTTCAATTTTATGGGTTTGACCAGTTCGAATGGTTGACCAACAATATTTTATAAGTAAAGAAATGGATTATTAAAAAAATCTGAAATTGTTTATAAAAAAAAACATGACTCTCTCAAGTCTCCGCTTTGACTCCATTCAAATCTTCTTCTTTTTTTTCTTGCGTTGGACGAGTCTAGCATAAGTAACGAGTTTTCCAACCTTGGTTAATGGGTTCACTGTCTGAAAAAGAAAAAAACGTGATTAAGACAATCTTATGCAATCTATTATAATGTTTTTCATCAAATAGTTAATCCAACGGTAGAAAAAACTTGGATTGACTTAAAATTTGAGGATATCTCATATACCTAGAGGTGTTTATTTTGAACCGTTTAGATTTTAATAGATGGGCTCTATTGTGGAGTGTCACTCTTTTAACTCAAGATTTCTCTATTCTACCAAAAAAAGCTGAAGATTTCTCTAGGTTAAAACCCTGAGGATCTGGTTGCCTGGTAAACCAGGTGGGCCGGACACATTAATAAGTATAACTAGGACTGTCAATGGATATTCTTTTACCTGATATTCCAGATAAACCAACCAAACTAAGAGTAAAAGAACTCTGTTGTGGATTCTTTGGAAAATGGGTTTTAATTCGGTTTTTCCTGAGCCATGATCATTTCAAAGTCCGGTTTTGATTTGGATCCATGGCAATGTTGCAAATATCATTTTTTAGGATAATATTGGGGTAGTTTTTAATTTTTTATAAGGATATTTTCAAAAAAATCTTTCAAATAAAAAAAATCTATTTGTATTGTTAAAACTAAATTTCTTAATAAAAACTTCAGGCAATGATATAATACAATAAATGTGTTTCCCAGTAGTAAATTAGATTTTAACATCTTATGATGATGATGGATTACATTCATCATATTCAAGTTATTCTACTTAAATCATGTCACTGGATATTCAATGATAGAGTTGTAACAGTTGCTTCTTTCTCTTTACATTTGAAACTCAATTGGGTCAAAAGACTATGATTATAAAAATCATAAACGGAAATATATAAAAGAGAAGATCATATATTAGTAAAAATCCAAAGCCCCCAAAATTTATAGTCCAACTCCTCAAAAACCCCTAAGCATCCCAATATTTAAAATCCCAATGGCCAAGAAGGCCATTTCAGTTTGACTTCAAAATTTTACTCTTTTTTTTTAAAACCTCAATCTAATACAAATAAGGCCACACCTCATTCGCCCCACTTATAACCCTATTAGCAGCAACTAATAGGCAACAGAAATATGCGAGTTCAAAATAAGGAGAAATATTATAGTCTTATACCTGGTATTGAGTTGCCAAAAAGGCTACTAAGGTTGTTCCCCTGTAAAATGAGTCTCTCAAGTGAGGAAAAATTTCCCATACAAATCGGAAGACTGGTGAGATAGTTGTTGTCTAGATATAGAGTCCCCAGAGCACTCAATCCACATAATCCTATATATGAAATAAGCAACAAAAGAGCAAAGACGATCAACATATGAGATAGTGATACAAGTCATTAAATTAAACACATTACTTTAGAACTAAACATGGATCCGGGTTGACCCGATGGCCCGATGGAACTACTTCATTGAACTCTGATTTGGATCTTGGCCACTGCGGGCCTAACTCATTCAAGTCCAAAATGTGGGATGTAATAAATAATTAGCCCTGGTTTCATATGGTTGTCTGGATTTATAAACTGCCAGGTAATTTTAGTCAGGTTTAGGTTTGGGCTTCGGATACCCAATTTTAACTGGGTATATATAAATTGAATGTGACATTGTATCATTTGGGTCATGATTGGATTTGGAATTAACTACATGCCTATTCTTGTTAGGCCAACGGCGGAGCCATTACTCGACCAGACTAGCAAACGTTGGAACCTCAAAACTTTTTTTTTTTTTTTTTTTGGTAAATAGAAATTGATATAAGTAAAAAAGACTAATAGGAAAAAAGAAGGTGCATAAAAAAATAAAAAAATAAAAGAACCTGTTAGGGCCAAATTCCATAGAGCACTCTCGCTATAGGGAGGACTTAGCTCAGTATAGAGAGCGGGGCGATGAATGCTCAGTCCGATCCGATCTCTTTTTTAGAGTTTGAGTATGACTTCAATTTTGTAGTGGTTTATGATTAAAAGTATGGCACGGATTTGGGGCTATAAATTGGGAGTTTCTCTCAACCCAAAGGTATCCATCTACCACCTCTCTCATGCAAGAGAGATATGAGAGAGAGAGAGAGAGAGAGAGAGAATTGTTCTCTATAGCTATTGAGAAATTGTTCTCAAAAGGCTGCTGCTCTAAAAAGTTTGAAGCTTCTGCTTCTTTGTAGGAGATCTGTTCATCTTGATTCTCAAGGTGATTGAAGGAGGATCAAGCACATGGAGTGGTGCACAACGGGGAAGTCGTCGCAACAAGAGAAGTTGTACAAGAACAACTACGTACAGTCCTTAGGTCAACGTACTGACTAGGATAAAGGAGCTGTGAATATATCTAGTAACCGTTCAATAGTTATTGGTTTTTTTTATAGTGGTTTTTCTCTCGGTAGGGGTATCCACGTTAAATTTGTGTTTGTTTTCTTGTGGTGTGTAATTAGTAAATAGTTATGCTAGTTTTATCTTATTTAGTTGATTACTTGCATTATACATTGGTTATTAGCTATGATGTACAGATACGACATGGATACGGCAAAGACACGCCATAGAGACGGCAAGGACACGGATTTTACACATAAAAAGTGAAGTATCGGATACGATACGACACGATACGTTGTCCATTTTGAAGTATCCGTGCATCATAGGTTATGAGATTAGCACCCATTCTAATAAGTGGTAGATTAGCGCCCATTCTAATAAGTGGCACTTTCAAAACCAAAGTCATATAAAAGTCATCCCACCATACCCTGGCAATGTCCCAAGTTCAATTAACTTTAGCTAACAAATGAACACCCTCATTAAGTTTTCTAGGAATAAAACTAAAATCAATAATATTCGAACTTACAAGAATCAAAACAAGTTAGGGACTTAGAAAACTGAGAAAATAGTGAAATTAAGGAGAGATTTTTTGGCTTTTATACCTGTTAAGCTGCTGAACGAGCCTCTTAGTTCGTTGTCGGTTAGGTATAGCTTTTCAAGTAAGGATAGGTTGCCCAAGCATTTCGGTATACTGTGGTCATTTAGCCTGTTACCACTTAAATCCAGCAACCGCAGTGCAGGCAGTTTGCATATACCTGTGCATGAAATGAATACAAAATTAGCAAATGTAAGAATAATATTGGATGAAAATTGATTTTCAAAGTTATAAATACAGGACAGGTTGCTTTTTCATGCTTGGATTTTTATGGAAATATATCTTTTAGAGAAAGACACAAATGAAAAGGTAAATTTCCTCCCCTGATTTCCCTTTTCTTTCTCTACTGTGCGTGGAGTGCCAGAAACTGAAAGAATAATGGGTATGTAGGAACCATGGGGCATGAGAGAAATATGAAATATGCCTAAAACGGAAATGGGCATCCAAGGCACTACTTTTATTACTGTATGAAAATCTGTTATGTTTTCAAAGAAATAGAACAAGTGAAACTAGCCCCAGTTATTAAAAAAAAAAAAAAAAAAAAAAAAACCACTTTCTCTTTATGGCAACAAGTTGATTGTGTTGAGTCAGGTATTTATGGGGCAATTTTGCCCCATCTAATTCAGGTCTAGAATCTGCAATCTGATAAATAGTTGGCCTGGGTTTTAGTAACCCTGTTAGTCATTTATAATGGATAGCATCCATGCACCCCAAAATGAGCGTGCATGATGCATGCAGCATGCAACTTCTACTTCTAATCTATGACTATAACCATGATAAAATGATCAGGTTCTGCCGGCTGCAGAGTGTCTCTATCGTTACCAAACAGTCCGTTTATATATAAGAGTAGCAGCAATGGGATTGCCGTATGGAACCCCATCATTTCTCTATAAGTCCTTTTTTGTTGCTATTTTACCTGTGAGTGCACTAGAGTAGGATCCAAGATCATTCCCAGATAACCGCAAATTCTGCAACATTGTTAGGTTGGTTAAACATGGAGGAAGTGCTCTGCCATCAAGATTGTTTTTCTCAATATGTAAATCTTGGAGATTCTTCAATTCACATAAACCTGAAAAAGTCAGCAGCATGTATGTCCTGATGAGTAAGGTCAGCCAGTGTCTGAAAACACAACAAGAGGTCAAAATGATTGATTGGATTGGTCAAACTAATTTGACAAAAATAAAGGATGTAAATGGGTAGAAAGTGACCTGGGCCGATCCGCCAGGGCCCAACCTGTCCAAGACACAGGGCACAACAAGAGGCCCCCCCTATGAGCCGGCCGGGCCCACTAAAGTTGCCCTGGCCCATGAATCAAAGCACATGTCCATCATTTTTATTACCATTTTTCCAAGATATTATACCATCTTCACTTTCCCAAGATACCACCTTCATTTCCCCAATATAGCAATTTTATGAGGTTCATTTAATGAGATTTTGTAGTGTTACATTTCTCTCTTCTCTAGAAAAGAACCCAATATTTAGTGCTATTTAGTGCTATTCTTCTGTTGTCCAAGAAAAAGACCAAGTTCATAGATGTTGGCAATTGTAGAGTCTCATAGTTATGGACGACAATGACACAAGGCCCGTTGGCCGCAATGGCTAAGCCTGGCCAGCTGAAGTCTTGACCCAACACGACAAGGCCCATGGAATGCTTGCGGGCTGTGCTGGGCCAAGCCCCGCCAGCCACAGAATGGCACGGCACGGCCCATCGCACGGGTGGGCCTTGATTTTCAGACACTGCGCGTTTTACATCCCTAGGTCACCATGGGGACATCAAAAGATAACAAAATGAGGTGAAATCGTTTGGTTTACAGTAGGGTTTGTTGCGACTAGAGCGAGGAGAATAGTGTAGGAAATGATCAACCGGTGTGAAAACAGGCCACGATGTGGGGCAAAGCCCTTTAGCCTTGGTTGAGTACATACCTCGTAGAGAGTCGATGCCTGTGGAGAGATTATTCGAGGAAAGATCCAACACCTTTAAGCTTTGCATCCCGGACAAGGCTGTAGAAGAAAGAAAATTAAAGACTAAGTGGCCGTTTGGAAACTCTAATTTAATTAATAAGAACTAATTATATTAAGGACTAAAATAAAAAAAATAACTTTTAAGGATAATTACAATTAGCATGTTTCATAAAATTATAAAAAAAAATACTTATTTTATGAGGTAATTGGGTCCCACCCTTAGGAAATTGTAATAACTGGGGCCCCATGTACCTTTTGAAATTTACAATGTAGAACCCGCAATTTGCATCATTTTAAAAATCTATGAGGTTATTTTTATCAAAAATATATAGATTTTGCATTGTCCACCTCTAACCACTTTACCTAAAAATGCTTAAAAAATTAAACAGCCCCCATTAGATTATTCTTCCTAGAGGAAAAGGCTCTAATTTTTTAATAAGCTCTAAAATTAGAAAATTAATTAGAGGTGTACCAAATGCCTAAATATGTAAATAAGCTCTAAATAAATAAATAAAATAAGAGCTTATTATCAGAGTTACCACAAGGGCCCTAATATTTGTTGAAACATGACAATTGACAATTGACAATATAATGATAGTTAGGAGAGTTTCTAAGCAGAAAATGAGGTCAAATCCAATCCCACGTACATGCATCCATCTCGTTGCCATCTAAATCATCCGCGGATACAGTTATTTGGTTCCCTATTATTATATATTAAGCAAGGATGATTTGATTTCAATATTTCAATATTTTCTTTTCTTTTGTTTTAACTTCATGTTAATTTTAGGAACTCATCAGTATTAGGAATTGAAAATTATTTTTTTCTCATTTTTAATTGTTGGTACATGTTTTAGTTGTATGAAAATACTTTTTTATTTTAATTCCGACAACTTTCACCTTAAGTGTTAATTAATTTCTTTTTTTAATTAAAATAATTTTAAGCACTAGTGCTGATAAAATTTTAATTACAATCAAGCCATAAAATTAATTATATTCTCCAAATTTGAACCCCACCTATGACTGGGTTATTTTTAATATACATGTTCGTGCTTTAAGTGCAGGTGGTCAAGCTATTAATTATTAATATATATTAAGCAAGGGTGATTTAGTTTCAAAATTGAGGTTCAATTTTGCAATTGCTTGCTAAATTTCACTCTCTATTTTAACTTTATCTTTTCAAATATAAAAGTATCTTTAATTTAGCATCCGGATTGCTTGAGCCTGAGCAATATAATACGATTTCAGTTCCTTTCCTGATTCGATTATGAGACGGAAAGGTTCATCACATTATTTGAACTCCCCATCTAATCAATTCAAATAAAAGTCAATGTTTTAGCTGTATGAAAAAAAAAAAAAAAAAAAACCTCTTTCATTTAATTCCAGCAACTTCCACCTTAAACTTGTATCAATTTCTTTTTTATATAAAATCATTCCTTTTTATTTCTAATTCTAAACATAGGCGCCAATAGAATATTAATAAAAATCAAGTCATAAGATTAATTATATTTCTAATCCTATGATTATCATTTTTATTGGATAAATATGCCCACCCCTTAAGCACGGGTGCTCAAGTTAGTCATTAATGAAACAAGGGGCATTAAAAATTATTAAGGTCCTCATACCAATAACCCTTGTACTTGCCTATTTTATTCTGGCCCAAAAGACTGGAACCTGCGTGATAAGAAAAAATCGGGACTGGAGTTTTAACTTTTAATACTCCCCCACATTGATCATATGTAGAAAATATATCTATATATTTCATACATATAAAACCCAATGGCATGAATAACTCCAAGTGGATTGAGATTTGCGTTGATGCCCATCCATAGTTAGGGATGTGATGATAGCAAGTTAGATCATCTTAAATTAGAGCCTATAAAAGAGTTGGACCGCGACAGAAAAAGATTTTGGTTGTGTCATCTATAACGGGTGTCAGTTAACTGGAGTCGTTGGGGTTAACATGGAATGTATATAGGGTTTGAAGGTATTTTGATATTTTGTACTAGGATGCATATATTATTTTATTTACGATACATATGTATTGCTGATGTAGGTTATACCCTAAGTATGTAAAAAACTGAAAGATGAATAAATGAAGAACTGTTTTCTGCATAGGTACCTTGCCGAACCACACAAATATTACTATATTAATGTGTGTGGTTGTTTGATTGATTTGCCTGCGCATTGTGTTATTGCGGTATGGACCCTAATCATTCATGTATAAATTATTTTTATTGTTATTTTACCTGTTAAGGCACTAGAGTAGGATCCAAGATCATTCTCTGACAATAACAATTTTTCCAACGTCGACAGGTTTCTTAAACACAGAGGAAGTGCCCGGCCATCAAGATTGTTGTCCTCAAGAGATAAAACTTGGAGATTCTTCAGTTCACATAAACCTGCAAAATTCAGCAGCATTTATGTCTTGATGAGTGAGGTAGGCCAATGTCTAAAAGCCCAACAAGACATCACAGTAATTGATTGGATGGCTTGGTCAAACTGATTTGATCGTGCCAAGTCAAAATTAAGAAAACATAAATGAGGTGAAACTGATTGGCCTACGGTTAAGGGTTTAGGATTTGGTATGATTGGAGTGGAGAGATTAGTGAAGGTATGATCAACTAGCCTAAAAGCAGTTCAAGATCTAGGCCCAAGACAATTAGGCCTTGGTTGAGTACATACCTAGAAGAGAGTTGATACCTGCAGACAGGTTATTCCCCCATAGATACAATTCCCTTAAGCTTTGCATCTTAGAGAAGGCTGTAAAAAGAAATAAAATCAAAGATTAATATTGGTTTAAACATGAAAATTGACAATATAATCTAGTTAGGAGAGTTTTTGGGCCGAAAATAAAGTAATTATATCCAATCCACATACATGCATCCATCCATCTCCTTATAATTTCTAACTGTTTATTAATCATGCCTCTTTCCGGCGCCCTATTATGCTCTTGTGAGAGTAACTCGTACGGTACTGTAAGAGTAAAGAATGGGGGCCCTTACATTTAGACTGTTGGTATTGGATATGGATGTGAGGGCCCCCACCCTTATTCTCAGAGTATCCTAAGAGTCATTCTCATAGGAGCATCTCCTATAAAATTTTATCCTAAGCTAGCTCCTACTTAGGAGAGCCTTGCCCTATATATATATATATGAAGCTCAGGTTACTAGATTTGAGAATCGATAATTTCTCAATCAATTTTAACTTTTAGAGAATGAATTAACTTTGAGTGAGTACTCAATAGAGTATCCAACTAAGAAGATAAATTGATCTAAATTTCCTCTTAAATTTCCTAACTAAGTCAAACATCTTTCTACGTTTATATTATGATCTCCACTACTATTGCTACATTGGGACACTTAATAATTGACCAATCCACACTGGCATTTTTATTTTAATTAATTTTTAGTTACTTTTATTCAATAAAACGAAGAAAAATCTATCAAACTCATCATCAAAGTCTTGTCTCAACTATGTTAAAGTCGGCTACACGAATTCTGTTTGTCCATTCCGATCTATTTTGAGTCAAATCCTGAGATAAGTTACACTTCTTTATATTTATCTTTACTACCTCCATTCACATCATCTTAGGCCTACCCCTTGCCCTTGGTGAGTCATTAACCTTCATGGCCAAACTTTTCCTTACCGTTGTCGTTATCAACCTACGTTAAACATGCCCAAGCCATCTCAAACGAGTTTCTTTAATTTTATCCACTATTGTTGCTACCCCTAAATGCTCTCGAAAGCGCTCATTTCTAATTTTATCCTTCCTCATTTTACCACACATGCACCTCAACAAACTATTCTCCCCTTTTTTTTCTAAGGATTAGTCTGCTTATCTTTTTAACTAACTGTGCTCAGCAATTTTTACCGTCTGATCAAAAGCAATTTTGATTTGTCAATCTGTTAAACAATTTGGACTCTTAAACATTTAATCAATATGGTTTTTTAAGAAGTAGAGATAAGTCGTTCTTTTAAAAATTTAAGAGGTTTTTCCCTATATCTTACCTCTAGAGATAACTTTCCCCTTCCCCTTCCCAAAGTTTGAATATTTTCTTATAGCTGCAATTACACCATTTTGGGACTAAAATACCCTTAGTGTGGGTTATGCATCGATGTAAATGAGTTTAGATGAAAATGTATAGTGTTATTACTTATATTCTTTTGGATCTTAGGGAATATATGAATCTAACAACATTTTTTATGAACTCAATCCCATGAGCAAAATATCTCCAATTATATTTTCAAGATAAAGAATTCATAGTAAAGTGGGTTTCTTTGATTTTCTAAGAATTCTATTCATGTAAACAAACATGCTATAAGTTTTCAAGACAAGATATTTCATGGTTAAATGAGTTCCTTTGAGTTTATTGGAATTCGGTTTCATTTGCACAAATAGGTCCTATCTTTCATGGCATAACGATCCTTTTGGATTCATTTGCACAAATAGGTCCTATCTTTCATGGCATAACGATCCTTTTGGATTTTTAGAAATTCAGATTCATAATATATAATAGATTGCCCCAATTATAATATATTAAACTTAAGGGTTTTGACTTTAATTTTGATAGTCAATTACTATTTTGACCAAAAGTTGTGCAACTTTATTTTAGATTTTCAATGTTCTATTGCACTCCCCAACTTCTTGATTCTCATCTCACTCCACTCACTTCATGCAACAACTCACTTTTGTATTTGTACTCTTTCATCTTATCCTTTACCACTCATGTAACTACTTCACATTTGAAACACGTACTTGTGTTTGTCGTCTTCTGCAAAGTTGAAAAGATTTGAATTCTTTCTCACTCAGAAGTTGAAAATAAATGATGGTAGATTTTTTTCCCATGTAATTTAACTCCCTAGGCTGCAACTACTACAATTAAATTTGAAGATTTTTTATTTACAAGATTTCCTGGCAAATACATTCATGTCATATCTTTAAAAAATTCTAAATAGCCAGCTTTTGTCACAAATTTATATTAATTAATTATGATAATCATAACCTTTACATTTATATTGCTCGTGCTAAGCACAGGCATGTTTTGTCAGTCTTATTTTAACGACAATGATGTCATTTCTCTAAATCCTTGAGAATTCAATTCTATGCAAGTGAAAAAGTCCTACTTTACGTTCAAGATAAGAAATTAATACCAAAGTGGTTCCTTATAATTCCTAAGAATTATTTTCATGCAATCAAACTAACCCTAAGCAAGGCAAGCAGCTAAAGTTTCACAAGTCTTTCCATCTTCACCACCAATCAAATTAATGTGATTTTTTGTGTTAGGACCCAAAAATGGTATATTTTCGGATCATGGGGAAAGAGCAATTTTTATTTAAAAATATAGATAGGAAAGTATTTAACTTATCCTATTTGAGGCCTACCTTTCATTGTTTAAAGCTGGTTCTATGAACAATCATTCTCATTATATTTATTGTATCAAATTTCACTTTAATAAGTAAAGGTGGATTGTACACACATAAGTGGGCTACACAAGTTGTAATGACCAAATGTTTGGTAAATGAAGAAGAAAAAAGAAATGATACAACTACAAGTGAAAAAAAGTAAAAAGACAAGAATGGAAGTGCCTCAAGAAAAGAAGGTTTGAACAATTTTATCATTTTCCCTAAGCAAAGAGAAGGTCTAGGAAAATTAGAATTTTCGGAAAGGAAAAAAAAAAAGTCATCTCTATAGATAAGCTAGGAAAAATCTCAATATTTAATCTAATCTACAACATGTTATTCATATAAGATTTTTCTTAATTAAAAGATTATAGAAAATTTTATATGCAAAGGCAACCAAACTCTGTCATTTCGAGCCTGATTTCTGAGGATTTCTACTAAAACTTTCTGGAACTCATACATGCAAAAATCTATTCCAAGTTTTCCCTTGAGAAATTCATGAACTTATAAATTTGCATTTTTTACCTGATATATTTTATGCCAGAACTTGATATTCAAGAATAACATTGCTCGAAATCAAGGTTTGGTGTTTTCTTATAATATATGTAATAATAATATGAACTGATAACTATTTTAGATATAGGGCTAGGTCATTTATATTAGACCTACATCGGACCTTCGTCGTACAATAATTAATATTAATATTGTCCGGTTCCATGTCTACCCAGGAGAACCAAACTCAGCCCATTTAAGTCCCTACCTAATGTCATTTAAGACCCCACTAGTACACCTCTACATTGATTATATCTAAAAAAAATATATACATATATATAAGGGTATTCAAGTGAGGAATTCTCTTACCATGTGTGGTGAGGGACTCCTTTTTTTTTTGTGAGGTTTCAAGTACAAAAGGGTGTACTTCATTTAAGTACAAAAGCCCTTTTGTACTTGAAATCTCCAAAAAAAAAAAAAAAAGAGTCCACCACCATACAGGTGAGGAAATCCCTCACTTGAATATTTCTAATATATATATATATATATATATATATATTTCATACATCATCAACCTAACGTTACCAATAACTCAGCAGATTGAGATATGATCCTAGATGCTCATACAACTAACAAATATGATAGTAGCAAGTTAGATCATCTTAAAAAGATACATAGGGGGGCTATCAGATTTACCTTGAGGCATGACCCATCCACCAATTTGATTCCCGCCTAAAAAAAGCTGTTCCAATTCTTTGAAATGAGCAAATAGGGAAGCATTTGGATACCATACTCCCAATCTCTCTTCTCTTTTGGAGAAAAGAGAGATTGAAATTACCCTTGATGAATTGCATTCTATTCCATCCCAATTGCAACAATCCTTTTCGACCCAATCTTCATCTAGGGAAGAGCCATGTGGAAAGTTGATGGAGTCTTTAATTTGTAGGAGATGAGTCCTCTCCTCTTCTAGGCACCCATGACACCAATAAAAGTAACGACACCCAACGATAGCAAGAAAGATAGCTGTCTTGAACATTCCCAAAAACATGATAACTAATGCTTGTCTCTCACAAAAATGTAGATAGAATGTATACCCAGAAGGCTTGAACACACTATATATACATATATGCAGAAGGATAGGCATGGCGGAAGTGCCAGGCCATCCAAGGCAAGCATCACTTTCAATTCACAATTCACAAGCACTCAGTCAGTCAATGAAGTCGTCAGTCAATGAAGTTAACTTTGTAGAAAAGACCAAAGAGCTCATATCCTCTGGAAGAAGTACATAAAAATAAATGCATATATTTGGCCTATTCATTCACACATGTGTTGTCAAATAAAAAAATAAATTAGGTCGAATCATAAATAAAGTAAAAATCTAAATAATTAAAGAATAAAACACTCCTCCACATGAGTTTACTTCTCCCAAGTTAATCACACTTAGTTGGAGAATAAAGTTTTTTTTTTTTCTAAAAAAAAAAAAGGGAAGCAAAAGAGGAGTAAGAGGGCCATCAGTGTTATATCTTAACTTTATTTCTTCTCTTCCCTTTTCCCGTTCAAAGAGGCTGCACTATAAATAAAAAAAACACAAAGTCACCCACCTAACTCCACTTCTGCACGCCACTTTCTCATCCACTTGGTTGAAAGTTAGAAAGATAAGGTGACATCATGCCCGACTTTTAATTTCTATTTGACTACATTTTTTTGCTAATGTTTAGTACACTGGTATGATTTAGACAGGCCGGGAGAGCTTCAAAATAATTTCACCATAACAAGAAGCCCATTTGAGATTAGAAATTGATATCTAAGTCGATTCATTTGCAATCTTCCATGCCATCAGGTCTTTCTTCACAAAATTCCTGAGTCCAACGGGTGAAACTCTCTAACTGAATCCACCGATTAAAAATTTGAGCAGTTGGAATGATCGCCTTCAATATTTGTAGAATATCCCAAAAACTTATACCATTAAAAGTGAAAGATTGATTATAGAAAGAAAAATGTGATAAATAAATATTTTCAATAATGCACAAAATGGTGTTGATCAAATTTTCAATGCTGCCGACTGCTTTTGTAGTAGTTAAATTCTGCAATATCTCATACTTTAGAAGAAAAAACAAGATCCCTGAATAGAACAAGGGAGGTTATAGTCCGTAGGAAAGGTTTGTGGAGGCCCAGCCCCACAAGGACTTGACTTGACTTACTGCGCTATCTACATCAAGTCCTTGTCCCGGCTGTGTGAAAGCGGTCATGTGATCGGCTCGACAATCAATTCACACCATAGTGCTGACGTACGCACTGATGTCAATACGGTTCGAACCCGTTGAGTCACATCACTGAGAGTGATAGAAGAAGTCCCATGTTAGAAAGATCGAGCAACAAATCATATATACTGTTTTGAAAAGTTTCCACTCACGAATTCACTGGCTGGCTCCATGGAAAGTACAACAATAGTTGTATGGGTCCGGATCCTGTTTCAACGAAACAGGGGACCCTATTTGGGCCAATTCTAAGGGCATGTTTGTGTAACATTTTTTCGCGGAAAAGTTTACGGTTTTCTGCGGAAAATCTATTTTTCCGGCGTTTGGTGCGGAACAATTCCGCGGAAATGTTTTCATGTCTCGTCAGTATTTTCCTTGATAATTGTGGAAATGGGTTTCCCATGGGGGGTATGGGAAATGGTTTTCCTCGGAAAATTTCTCCCTCTTTTCCTCACTCTTGTCCATTTCAACCCAAAAACCCTATAACTCTTTCATTTTTTATTTCTTTATATAAATTATTATTTAATGTTAAATAAATAATATACATGTTATGTTATTTTCTTCAAAAAATTATATCACCAAATAAGAAATTTTGATTTTCTATAAGGAATCCATAGTCGCACCAAACAACATCTGCACCTATTCAATGAGGAAACTCTTTTTGCACCAAACATGAATTTCTAAATTCTACGGAAATCCTTTTCCGAGGTTTTCATTTTTATGGAAATTGCTGACGTGGCAATTTCCTCTTTCCGCGGAAAGGGTGTGTACACAAACGTGCCCTAATGTGCGACCTAACAAATTTATCACCTCAGCAAGTTGTGTCACTCGCTCATGAATGTAACAAAATTGAAAGGTGGTTCTTGCAAATATGAAAAAACCTGTTTGAAGCCACAAACTCTACTGCAAAATGAACCTCTTTCCTAAGGGTGAGTATTCCGTCGGTTCGGTTGAAATTTTGACCGAACCGAGATATTTCAGTCGAAGAAATTCTTAATCGAACCGACCGAATTATGAGTTGTAACCGAATTCGACCGAACCAAAAATATTTCGGTTAAATTTCAGTCAATTCGGTCGAAAAGCCATAAGTTGGACTTTGTTATGGGGCCTAAATTTGTTGGAAACATTTCTATAATAAAAAAACGCAAAGTATAGATAACTAGCAAATTCTAAATATTCAAAATAAAAAAGATATTAAAGCCAAGTATTCAACAGTTTATCAGCCTTAAGAGTTCATATATTTTATATATCTAAAATACAAACTTTTTTATATATATATATATTAATAAATCCGATTAATTCAGTTAATTTGATGAAAAAAATCTAAAACCGAACCGAGCTATATTATCCAAATTTGTTGTAAATCTTAACCGAACCTAACCAATTTAACCGTATAACCGAACTATATAAAAAATTTCGGTTCAGGTTCAGTTCGAAACTTCGATTCGTTAGACAGACGCGCACCCCTACTCTTCTCCGACCATTCATCTCCTCAACCGAAATCCATAAGCAAAAACATCCTCTCTCCGGCAAAAATTCCCACTCCTCGATCGCCCTCTCATCTCCTCCTCGAACGTAACCCATCAGATCCGGACTCGGGTGAAATGGATGGGTGGGCCATTGTTCGTCAGCTCCACTTTTGACCTTAGATTCTAAACAATTGATTTATGTTATTTCCATGTAATTTCAGTGTCACATCAGGAGCAAGTGGGCCCACGTTGTTGCTCCATTATTGGATTTAGGTGGAAGTGATTCATTCTTGCCAGCCGAATGCAGGTGAAAGAAACTTAACGTAATCAATACTCCTCACCTTAAATAATTGGATATTTATCATGTTGATAGATTATCATCTAAATGCAATGGTTCAGAAAATAAATAAATAAATAAAAAAAAAGGATTAACAATGTGAGGTCCCACCCTTGGTGGGCCCTCTAAGGGCTATTTTATAGACTAATTAATTCTAATTTATGTTAATTATTGATTAATTATACTAATCTTTGCTAATCTTTGCTAATCCTTACTAATCTTGGTTAATTACTCTTTATTTGGGCTAATTAGGGGCTAATTAGATTGACTAGTTAGATCTCCTAAGATTTTTTTTTGTTAGACTAGGTTAGTTGGGTTGATTCTAATTAGTTGGGTGTATGAGTTAATCCTAGGCTATTAGTGTAGGTGGGTCCTTAGTTAAATTTAATTAAGTTAATTAGTGTGGGTTAGTGTAAGGTGCCTCTCTTCTAGAAACTTCCTAACCAAAAGACCAGATTAGCCTCAAACCCTAACCCTAATCCCACTAAACCCTAAGGCTAAACTAGTCATTAGTCACCCCCTTTAAACCTATTTAATGTCTCTTAACTCTTGCAAACCCAAAACCCTAATCCCAAGAAAACTACCCTCAGCCCCCATCCCAAGAAAACCCCCAGCAGCAACTGCCTCCTTCCCATTACAACTCTCTTCTCCTCCTTCATCTCTCCATCCATTCTACGTTGGAGCTGAGAAGTGCAACCTTCACTGTTGCTGTGTTCTTCTTCACTTCAGCTGGAGCAGCCACCCTTTCCCTCTTCATTCTCTTGCTGTTACTCTGCTGAAATTTCCTCTGGAGCTGCTGCATCCCATCTTCCTCCTCCTACTGCTAGAATCCCATCTCTAGAGACTACTGCTGCTGTGATCAGCTGGTAGCAGCTACAACCCCATCTTCTTCCCATCTCATTTTCTCTCCTTCCTCTCTATTTCTGTGCTGGAAATCACCCTCTGGAGCTGCTACACCTACCCTGCTGCTGTTACCACATTTCTCTTCCTCCTCATTTCATCACTTGAGACCCTGTTACCCTGCTGGGATTTCCCTTATTGAGGAGCTACTGCAGTGCTGAAATTCTCCATTTGGGAGTACTACTACTGCTACAGCTGCTGCTACACTTACTATTGTTGTGCATCATCTTCTTCTTCCCCTGTTCAGCTGGGTTCTGGATCCTCTCTGTTATTTCCCTCTTTCTCTCTACAAATCAATTCTCTTTATCAAAAGGCAAGTGCTCATACTCCTAGCATAGCACACATATGTTATACCTTGATTTCAGTAGCTTAATCACATGTTTGTGTTTAATTCGATTTTTAGAACTACCTGGAGCTTTTCTATTTTCTGTTTTTCTGTTTTTGGATGGAAGGTCACTGATGGATGGGGGTTTTCACCCCCCATTTGGAAGATCAGTGGGCCATAAGGTGATGGATGGATGGTTATTGTGTTATTTAGTGATTAGAAGTGTTTGGGTGAAGTTTGGAAGAGATTGGAAGTGGTTTGGGCGAAAAAGGAGTCCAAACGGAAAAGTTGCAGAAATGCAACTGGGCTGGAAATCCCAATGTGCTCGGTCGACCGGCCACACTGCAAATCCGAAAATTTTAAGCCTCAATTATTTTCTGCAGTTTTTCCCTGACACGCCCGGGGACTCGCCCGACAGTGTTCTAGGTCGACCGAGACCCCTCTGGGTCGACCGGGAACACTGAAAAATGGAAAAACAGAGCTCTCAGTTAGCTTTGTTCTGCAGGGTGAGTTTCTGTTGTCTGGGTCGACTGGGACCCATCCTGGTCGACCGAGACAACTAGGTTTTGATGGAAAATTGGCCATCAGCCATATTCTTGTAGAAAACCCATTTTAATCAGTTTGGTTGACCCGGCTTAGCCCAGGTTGAACCGTTTACATGGTTTTCACTAGAAATGACTGAAAGTTGGTTTTTCACCAGAAATTCAGTCTGTTTACACCCAAATCAACCTGAAACTTAGAATTAACTTCTAGAATGTGTTTAAAGTTGGAACATCAATCTTTCTAGTGTTTTCAGAGTATGCGGTCAATCATCCAGGCCAGGTTGTTTGACCGGACACGCTGGATGATTGACCGGACACGCTGTAAGCCTTTAGAAACGATGTAAGTTGTCCAGGAAGCCCGATCCAGGTTTGTCAGTGCACTCGGTTGATCTTCCCGGCCAGGAAATCAACCGAGCTCACAACACATCAGGTTCACCTGGATAACCCTGACTTTCCAGTTTTCAACACTTAGGAGATTTGATCAGTTGTGGGGCCCATTGACTATCCAAATGAGTATTTGTCAGTGTCCTAAGCCCGAGTCAACGGTGTGACTCAACCTTGACTCGCGGGGACCACTGTTTAGAGTTTTGGTTGATAATGTAAGATGATTCGACCTCTAAGAGTTGTCATAGATGCCATTAACTAACTAAGCACCAAATACAATATTTTACGGCACTAATGACATCGTTTAGAGATCGAATTACCGGAGATGGACCTGAACCTAACGTGGCCCATTACCTAGGATTGGACCGTTGGATTTCCCGTTGATTCTCTGATTGAAGTTTATACTTCACTGTTATCATTTATTGTCATTCTTAGATCTTTAGAATAGCTGTTTACTATTAATTGAACATAAATGGAAGACCTGAACCTAGGGTATCTAGAGGTGACCCGATAGTGTGGTTTCGGAGATCATTGACCCGTGTCTGTGTCTAGGCGGGCCCTTATTGGGCCTAAGTGTGGAGATGTGAACCCCTTAGCTTGAAGAGATAGTTTCTATTGGACTGTTAAGTTATATGGATTATAATGGAACTGTTTATCAGTATAAGTGGATTAGTTGCCTCGTTTGGACGGTTTTAGACCAGGCCATGTACTGATGGGTCTTGGTATGGATCCAACGAGTGGGCCTGGACCTTGAATGAGATCCAGAGACTGTGTTGAGATGTGTAGACCTCTTAGGGATATTGATAGGACCTTGTTCACGCAAGGCAAAGCCTAGACAGACACAGACCGTAGAGTTATTCTCGAGTCGGCATGAACATTCACTCGGTTGATTTAAGCTCAGCCTGTGGACTGATCATCCTCGGTAGGAGCTAGTTGAGTGTTGAGGAGCCATCATGATGAGCTGTGTGGTTAAGACGGCAAGGTGTAATACCGTGCCGATCTGGAGTGATGAGATGATGAGTTGATGAGTGAGAGTCGGGATTAGTTATTCCCTGGTGAGATTCCCCACCGCGACTGTGTTCAGTATGGGAGGGCCGCGGCATAATATCCCGCGGTATTCCAGCTCGTGTGAATGTGCCACCTTGTTTGTAGTAGTTTAGTTGATTTCTTTTATACTGATTCCTTATGATTTAAATGCACAATTGCCTAGTTCTTTTCCCTTGTTATTCATTTAACTTATGTACCCATCTTTAATTCCTTTGATATATATATGCTATGTTAGTAGTATGCTGTATCTTGCCAGATCGTTTAGATCTAACCCATTCTATGGTGCTTAGGCCTTGACCCCGAGATTCCCGACGACGCATTAGCCCTAGTGGAGGCACCCGTTGCAGGAGAGTACGCATGGGGCCCGGCCGACACGGACGTCGAGCCGGAGGGCGAGGAGTTCATTCCAGGGTTTTGAGGGACATTGTTAATTTGGGTTTTTGAGGGATATTCTGTAGTGAGAAGGGTAGAATGAAAATGTATTAACTTGTTATTAACATTGAACCATTCACAAAGTAGACTGTAGTCTTGCTCTTATTTTATAAATATTGATGCCTATTACTTCCGCTTTATTTAAATCGTTATGCTTCCGCGAATTTTAAATGTTATTATTATTTGGTTCAAAAAGTTTTAAATTGGACCTCACTGCGGCCTACGATCTTAGAAGTTCTCGGATTTTCTGGGAAGTAGCGCGCCAATTTCGGGTGATCTAACGAGTATATCGGTATCCGGAATTGGGGCGTTACAAACAAGCTGTTTACCTTAAATAATTGGATAAACATCTAAATGCAATGTTGTTGCTGCGTCTGGCAATTTACTGTTATAGTAAAAATAATATAAAGTATCAAAATTAAGAGAGAATAAAATATAACGGGGTTATGATGTTATTTTGTCTTTGGTGGATTAGTAGAAAATCTTTTTATTTTTTATGTAAAAAGTAAGTATTTTTTTTTTATCATTTTGTGGAAAAAGAATGTTGCTTTTTTACTATTTTTTTTAAAGATATGCACTTTTGATGTACAAAAAATGGAGGCTTTACATTACTTTACAAACCTAGTAAATTGCCAAACGGACAGGGTCTGTTTGTGTAGACTTGTGTTTCCTCTTCCACAGTAGTTGAGTTCTTTGTAAGGAATGACTGAAAATGGTGCATCAAATCAGTGCCGGAAAATCCGAAAGCGAGTATCCTTACTGCATCCAAACACAAAAGGGAAGGCGTCTAAAAATTCGGCGCCCTGTCCCCATCTGTTTCCTCGGAACTATCTGCAGCACAAATATACCCTTAAAGAGATATAAGGAATTCTTGTCCATAAAGTTTCTAAATTATCCAACATATGGATAAATCCTCCTTCGTACTTGAGCATCTAGAAATCTCAACAAAAACCAAAGGGATTGAAATTCTAGGAATTTAAAAGTTCATTTTTATTTTTATGTTTATAACCACTTTTATTAACCTCCATAAGCTTTTTAGAAAATGACAAAAACACCATTCCCTTATGACATGTTTTTGTGTTTTATAAACCACTTTCCTTTCCGAAAATGACCATTTTTGTTTTGATGTTCATATTTTAATTAATGAAAAAAAGAAATTCCACAATTCTTTCAATCAAGTTTCCTCCATAAAATTTCTTAAAAGATGACAAAAATACCCTTCCCTTATGACAGGTTGTTGCCTTTTATTAATCTCTTTCCTTCCAAAAAATTACCATTTTGATTTTGATGGTCATAATCATTTACTGAAGCTAGTTTTTTATGTTCGTTACCATTAATGAAGCTAGTTCTTTTAGTAATCTGAAATCCCTTTTTAACCATCCATGTAAATAGTGGTTGAAGTGGGCCCTGCTTAGTCATTTAGCTTGGATTTAATCATTTGCCTTAAATGATTTACTAAAGAGAAGATTTGAAAATATGACATGAGGGTATTTTTGTCATTTCACAAGAGTTTTCTTATGGAGCGGACTTGATAACAAAAATTGTGGAAAAATCTAATGCTTTCTTGAAATATTCAGATCTTTATATACTATTTTTGAAAATGAGTCAAAAGGGTTATACCGTTTTAAAAGTTGGGCTTAAACGTCATTGAAGGAAAAGCAGCGATCAATTAGGCTATAGATTTTTTTAGTAACCCAGCAAGGCGGCGGGGCGGGGGGGGGGGGGGGGGGTTGTGGTGTGTGGGGAGTGGAGGGGGGTGGGACCTAAGAGAGATCCCCCCCCCCCCCCCCCCACACACACACACACACACACACACACACACACAGGAGAATAGCCCGTACAATTAAAAAGAACACTCATACAAGCGGGAAGAAAGCCTACGCAAATGAAAATAGGTGGTGTACCTAGGGTTCGAACCCTGGACACCCAAGTGAAAACCGCCACCACTTACCAGTGAGGTAAGTGGCCCTTCTCAGTTATGCTACATTGAATGCATGTATGCCTGTCATTTGATAATCATTGGATGGAAATAGTAATCTTCAAGTTTCTACACATAAATTTTACAAAAAAAAAAAAAAAAAAAAAAAAACTATGATATCAAAGGAATTATTGGTAATTTGAAAACAAAATCACTGCAACAAAAAGCTAATTATGCATACTTAAGTTATGACCCATTATATTAAAAGTGCAAAGTTATCTCCCATGCCCAAGTAAGTAACTAACTAATACCCAGATGTACCATCAAGGTTACAAGCATAAGACAAGGGGGCAAACAAATGATTCCACATTTTCCATATATAATCTTGGACACTGATGTCGTTACCTTATCCTGTTATGCTCTTTTACGACACAATAGGGAACCTATCACATCTAACACAATAAATTTTAAGCAAATTGTATTCTTAGTTTTCTTTAATTTACGATCGAGTGCAAAGATTTGATATCAACATAAACAGGTCAGTAAATTCATTTGTTACCATATGTGGGAATCTCTCCCTTCATTTTCTTTTTCTTTTTTTTAGGTGAGCTCACCCCTAGTTGTGCCTCGCTTGATCAATTGAGAGTGAGCTCTCCCAATTATACTATATTAAAAAGAAAGGTTTTGGCTTTAATTTTGACCGTCTTGGTTGGGATTTTGAGTATGAGTTATTCTGTTTTCAACTCATTTCTCCCCACTCATGAAACTATCCACTTTATCCCATTATCAAAATCATTCATAATTAACTATAACCACTTCCCGTTTACTATAAAAAATCTAATTCAATTCAAACTCTACCACTCCATTTTAATTTGCTCAAATTCTCCTCTTTCCACCACTAAAATCTATGAATTTTCTTAATGCATAAATATTTAAATTGCAAAGTACATGTTATCATGCTTGTTCTTTTTTACATTGTACATCTCTCTGAATTCGGTATGCTGTTTCAAGTGCCTATATATCAGTCCATTCAAGTCAAGCTTTAGAGCCAGCAAATGGATTTTGCATTACTTTCATTCATATAAAATGAACAAAGCAATGGGTCTCTCATCTCTGCATAGAATTGTGGCTTGAAATTCATTTCTTTCGTCCAGTTATGAGTAGGGTTGTAAATGGGTCCCCGATTATCCGATTACCCGAAGGTTCCGACCCGTTAGGTTCCGGGTTTGGGTCCTTATTTTGGTTCCGATAAGTAAATAGTTCCGGTTCCGGATCCTTTTTTTGGAATCATTATCTAAACGGGTCCGGTTCCGGATCCACAGTAGCTCAGACCCGTGGACCCGGAACCGGACCCGACCCAATAAACTTTAAGTCTCTAACATGTATTTAGGTTTGTATCACTGTATGGGATTGGGAACCACAACTCCAGAAGCTTTCGTTCGTCCCCAAACCACAAGCTGCCGCCCTCTCTCCTCATTTCGTCTCCTCCTCCGGCTCCGGCTCCGGCCCTCTCTCCTCATTCTTGATTTCGCTACTGTAGTGTTAAAACTCATAATGATGGTGCATTTGCTGTGTGATTTGGGTGCTGAAATAGAGTATTAGGGCTGTATGATTTGGTGCTATGCTCAAGTTTTAACGTAGGCTCACTTATGGTGTGATTTGCTGAACTTCAGGTATACATTTGGGAACAAACTCTTGTCTATAACCAGGGTATATGTGTTTTACCCTTTATTTTTGGGTAGTTTGGCTGATCGGAATTTGTTAATTTTGATTTTGGGCTGCACGCTGTTTTTGACAATTGTGGTTGGAGAACTGCTACATATAAGACTATCTTTGGTGCTGGCGTATGCATGTTGGTAATCATTTTTATGATTTTATGGCTGCTGCCTCTATAATTAGAAGGGAGATTTTCTCCCTAGGGAGTCTTGCAGTGGGTGCCTTAAATTTAGGGCATCCTGCTTTTGTGGAAGGCTGGGAATGAAAATCCTGAACCATACCCGGAATCGAAACCGGACCCGTATCTCAAACGGTTCCGGTACCCGTTCCCATTAAAATTATCGGAACCGGTTCCGGAACCAGTTTCCTGGTTCCGATTCAGTTCCGGTTCCGGTTCCGAATCCTCTTCTTACTAAACAGTTCCGGGTCCGGGTCCACCTTGGACCCGAATCGGAACCGACCCATTTACAACCCTAGTTATGAGAAGTGCAATGGGTTCTGTGAACCTACATGGAGGGATCGAAAAGTCAAAGGAGAAAAAGGTGAAGTCGGCTGCCCTGAAAGGGTAAAACAAAGTACCTTTATTTGACTATTTGAGGGAAGGCTAACTTGTGCATGTGGCTCAGGCTGAGGCTAGAGCCTCCAACTGATTTCGACTGTGGATCGAGTCAATCAACGACATCCAATGGGTCAACATGTGAAGTCATTTCTTCTTTTGCGGCTAGAGAGTTCAGACTTGGAAATATGGTCTCACGAAATGTGGTCCCATAGATGTCACTAGTGTCCTTCGGTGTTACAGGTAGGCCCACCATCTAAACGTTTTTTTTTTTGTTCCAGCGCTGCTACTTGGACAACCCGGGGGACCGAACTGTGGTGTCTGGGATCCAACGGCTATCCGGGGGATCGGGCCACAGTTCGGTCCTCGGGTATGTCCAAGTCGACTTTCCCTTTTGGTTCTGAATGCAGGTATATTTGAATGATTTGATAGCCTAGTAGTCCAGGACAAACTATGGAAGAAGATTCTAAGATTTTTATGTGTGGGTTTGTGCACCGAAACCATTCTCTCTCTTTAGATTTTCATTTTCAAAATGGAGATTATAAGGAATTAGTTATTTCCTGCTCCTCACATAATAAATTGAGATTCTCTCTATCAAAGAATATTAGTTTTTTTTTATTTCCTTTTTTGCAAAGAAAAAATGTCACACCAAACAATTGGAAAAATGAAAGCGTGGAAGAAAAAATAAATTTTTTTTTTCTCTATCGCAGATTCCTCTTTTGCATAAACAAACCTTAAAACAACTACTATCTATTATTATATATGTCGATTGATTCTTCGATTAAATCAAAAAATAGACTTGAACAATTGTGCAATGAAAGAATTCCGCTATGTGCATATTTTCATTTTTGTAATAGGGAGGAATCCTGCGTTCCTACTCTTCACCTAAGGAATCTAACTCTTATCTATTGTAGAAAAAAGAAAAAAAAAAAAGAGATTTCCCTTTCCCCTTGAGGAAAATGCATTGAATCAAATGATTGGAAAAGGGACAAAAGGAAAAACCATTATAATTTTCCTCCTTACTTGTGACGAAAACAAGCACGCCAACCGGCGCACATGCCCTGGAATTGATCACTGGATCATCAAAATTTAAATTGAACAGAATTTAATTTCTAACTTTGAGATCTGTTATTTGGATTTGCAAATATTAGTTGTTTTATGCATATAATATTTGAATAAAAGTGACACATTAGATTTATTAGATCTTGATAATAACAACAACAACAACAACAATAACAATAATAATAGTAATAACGGGCCCACCTTTGGAGCCATAAATGCTTTAATCTGTATCTCAAATCTGATCATTTGGAAGTCTGATAAAATTATATCCTTTAACTTTAGAAAGTCTATTGCTCTCACGTAAGTAGCCAATTCCTGAACAAAATCTTCAAGCTGAGTTTCTGTGAGTTCCTAGCCCCAAAGATTAGATCCATCCATAAAACTTAGGCCCAAAAAAGAAAGAAACTTTGGCCCAATCAGTACCAAGCATTCTGGGAAGTTGGTCTTGAGCCAATATTTCACCAATGCCCAGTTTGCATTTGGCCCAACACATATAACAGCAATGACCCCCGGGTCGTTTGTTTCATTCCATTTACTTGTGTAAATGGGTCTTCATGTGTAAGTCTTTCACACCACCATGTTTGTTTATGATTACACATCACTAGTGAAGCCATGTAGTGTCCAAACAAATATATGAAAAAAATTACAGCTAACACGGTTATTTATTGTATTCAAGATAAGCAATCCGCATTACTAGATTAAAATACTTTAAAGCATTTTCATTAAACAAGATACATGTAAAAAAGTAAATGGGTGACATTAAGCTTTCTTTATTTGAAGAAATCTGAAGAAATGATTATTATAAATACTTATTCATATTTGAAAAGAAAGAAGCATAAAATTATATGTCAAAGTAAGGCTAATTGCATCATAGATTGAAAATACATGATCAAAAGAGAATTTCAATTTTCAAGAAGAAAAAGAGGAAGTCTTACAAAGTCTCCATCTTTAGTAAATATGCAATATACAAATCTTTCTCTATGTATAAATTGTTGAAGTAAAGAGTTCAATTGGAATTTGAAAAACAATAGATGTAAATTAGGACATTAGTAGATACGATTTGAGTAATGCCCTGGTCGCTCTTCCATCTGGCAAAGTGGGCCCCACCAGCAGGGGGTGTGTAGAGAATTTCATAAGCATGTCACTTCTTGGCTTTTATATGATCCCAAACGTGATGGAATATATTTTTGATGATAAGGAATCGATCAAAAGTAGGAAAATTCAATCTAACTTCTACCAATTTTAACCTTTTGATAACCTTTAACTGGCCTGCTCTCATGTGTAAAAGGGAAAAAAATTTGCCAACTTCATTTGAATAGCTGAGTAGGCCAGATTAGAATATAAATTAAATGTTAAGGCGATAAAGGAATACGCTTTTGGATTGGCAAGCAAAGCTACATGCCTATTTGCATTGCTCCACTCATAATTTTTAGGTAACAAAAATTTTGCATTGAGATATGTTATCCAATTCATTTGCAAGTTAAATGGAGAGCACAATACTTATTTTCATTCCAAATCAAAATCAAGTAACCCAAGTGGGGCTCAGATTATAGCAGTTTTTTGTCTCTGTTTTTAGGCGCCTATAAGTGGAATTTGGTTATTTTGAGTAGATTGATGAGAAAGTGCAAAAGGAAACATATTAGACAACTATGGATCAAAGTTTAGAGTATAGGAAGAACATCTTGATAATGGAGAATGAACAAATGATAATTTAGAAATCACTAATAAAGCAATAACATCTATGATATAAATTTATGAATTTCATATAACAGTTCAATTATATGAATCTCTATCTATAAATTGTTGAAGTAGAGAGTTCAATTGGATTTTGAAACACAATAGATGTGCATCAGGACATTAGTAGATACAATTTGAGTAATGCCCTGGTCGCTCTTCCATCTGGCAAAGTGGGCCCCACCAGCAGGGGGTGTGTAGAGAATTCCATAAACATGTCACTTCTTGGCTTTTATATAACGTAAATAGATATAAAATTATAAGTGGTCTATGGTGTGTAGTAAAATGTATTGTCATTTTGTTCTCTTTTATAAGAATAGGTAGATAGATGGATAGATATAAAATTATAAGTGGGCCATGGTGTGTAGTGAAAAGCTTTGTCAATTTATTCACTTTTATAAGAGTAGATAGATAGATAGAAGTGTGAAAAGCATGTGAGAGAATGATGCGAAGCAAGTGTACAAACAAGGGGAGAACTTCAATAGGTGTGAAACCGAATCACACCATCCTCAAAAAGTGCGGAGCTACGGTAACCACGACGTTGAAAAGCCATTGTCGCCATTTTCAATTTTTTTTTATATCAAAGTGGGGCCCTAAATCTTGATCTAGACCGCTAATCATCTTAGTAAGGCCAAAAACGGCTCTAATGCAAAATTTCAAGCACCGTTGGATCAATATAGATTGTGAGGAATTCACAAAAAAATCTAGACCATTAGAACTTTTTTTTTCATATTTTTGTGGGCCCCACTTTTACTATCTGAATGGTTAATCCTCTCTATATGAACAAATATGGCCATGGGGTCAAATTTAAGATGTTGATTCATCAATAACCTTAATAAATCTTTGAGAAATGTATGAACCATTGGATGCACTTAGATACACATTTGATGAGGTGTGAAAATGACAAACAATGAAATGTGTTTCACATGTGACTCATTTGCATATTAAAATAATTTATATGTGAACATTTACACATGTAAACCATTTTTCTATCACTTGTAAAATTGAAAAACGACCCCTTATCAATTAGTGAAGGGCTAGGCAGGCCGGCCTTTCTTTTAGGCTCACGGTTTAAATCTCCACCAATATATCTGGTACGAATACGATAGCAAGTGCACTGAATGGTAAAATTAAGCCAAGCCAGTCTCATTATAGGTCTGGGGTTTTCTCTATTGTTGGGTAACTTTTGGATATATCAATTTTCATATGATTTTCACGTGCAATTCATTTTAGCATGTATGTTTTAAGTGATGTGTGGTAATATAAGAAATTAATAAATAGCGGCGATAAGAGAAAGAGGAAGAAAAAAAAATTATCTTAGATTTTATACCATTTACATATGTAAATGACTTCCCTTGTTTCCTATAAGTAACAGTCGTCTTCAGGGAAGTTTGGAGCATCCTTGTGGGGCCCAACTAGAAAAACCATTTAAGAAAAACGGAAGATTTTTTTTATTCCTTAAATCCATGCATGGATAATGGAAGGTACAAAATGGAACTTAATTTGATTTCAAATGAACATTATACTAAAGCCTAGGTCGAATGTCAAAAGAATTCTTAGGTTAAATTGAACTGTGGATATGGTTATAATGAATATCAAATTGGAGTTAGTGGCAATTCATAAAAATGTCAGAAGGCGACAAAGATGGCCCTCACACTTCAATGCAACGAGTGTTCACTAAGACTCTCTCTCACATACGTACTAAACTACAATCACTACTTGTTTGGGCTGAACTTTGGACTTTCTAGAAGTTAATTTAAGCCTAGCCCATATGCTAAACGGGCCCAGATTTTAGATCAGGTCTGAGTTTTGGCCCCAATATTAAACTTAGTCGTGCCAAACTCAGGTGATGGTACAAACTTGGCCCAAACCAAACTGGGCTCCATGGGATTCAGCCTGGCCCGCCCATGAGCACCCCTAGCAGGTGCGACGCTCCCATGAGAGAAAATCTTCCTATGAGACTGATACTCTCTTATAGAGTATGCAAAAACATCTTATAGCTTTCTTAGCCTTTTGGCTAATGGTATACACGAACGCGTTTATTCTCATTTTGACAGACTAGTATAATGATGGATGCCCACCAATGAGACAGCTTGTCCCAAATGGAGCAGTAAAATAATGAAATGCCATACTATCCATCGAGTCCGGATCCCCTGTTTTATTAAAACAAGTAGATACTGTTTTATCCTACTAACATTTGTCAATATGATAAAATGTAATATTTCCTTTTTTCATTTAAAGAAGCAATTGAGAGTGTACATCAACTGGCAAATTAATCATGATTGAATGAAACATCACTTCCTTGTTTTAATGAAACAAGGGATCCGGACTCGCCATCTCACTCTAGATTACGATTTTCTAGTTGCACTTACAGAGTCAAGCATAGCAATTCATGATGACCCATTTATCATCATCAATGTTACACATCAAGAGTCTAATTTTCAGAGGCCAGCTAGCAAATCACATGCATCACATTATTTTAACAATCATTTGATCATTCTACTTTGCAAAATGGTTGAATCACATTTTCCATAATATTTTCTTTTATAGAAGAAGGAAGGCAGCTCTCATCTCAACTACTTCATTTTCTACCAGAAAAGGAAAAAAACTACCGGCAGATAAATTTATTAGAATCTTGCCTTATTTATTAATATCAATACCTACCAATAACATAATGTTGTTACAACTCATATGCCAATGAAAATTTATCAGTTATATTGCTCACGCCTATCAATTTTCTCTAGCAATACAGGGTCTAATATTGAAAATCAGAACGAATAATTGAACATTTTTTTCCATTTTTCTTTTGATAAATACTCATGCATGTGCAAACAAGGCCTACACCATTGATACAAATAACCATTTGATCATCTTCTATTATTATATTATATTATATATGAAAGAAACTGATTTTAAATTGAAATCAGGGTCTAATTGATTTTGGCTGCACACAATAGATTTTGACCCTCCCTTCTTCTATTTATGAGACACCTAGATTTTCTTTAATTCTAAGAGCCTCTTCTTGCAACTTTTGGCAGTATGGAAAGTCATGCTTACTTATTTAATACAATTTTCATAACTTAATATCCTTTAATTACTCCATTTTATTATCATAATTACTAGAAAAAAATGCATGTGCTTAGCATGAGCAATATAATCATAATATTAGAATTTATAAAAAAAAATTATGATGAATTTCTTTAAAATTAAATTGAAAAGGTTATAGTCTGAGAGTGAGGGGAAAAAAAGAAGTCCATAAGAATTCAACACCTAATACCAAATAATTCAAAAAGAAAAAAACACAAGCTAGCCCATGAAAATTGAAGACTAATGATCAATAAAACTAAAAAGAAAAATAAAAAAAAACAAATAATATAAACTATTAATAAAATCCAATAAAATTTGAAAGACATATAGAAATAAAACATAGAAATGAAAATCCACAATCAATTCAATAACACAAGCAATTTAAAACAATCAAACACCCATAAGAAAAGAAAAGAAAAACTAAAAAATGGAGCACAATAGAACAAGCAAATTCATGAAAAACTATTATGAAAAAAACTAATGTAAGCGACTTGTTTGAGGGTGTGTGTGAGTGCTTGCCTCTCTCATACATATGTGTGTGTAATAATACTAAAATTAATAATAATAAAATAAAGATTTGATATATGAAAAGGTGAATATGTATATTTTTTAAAATATAAATGAAGCTTATAATTAGTGATTTTAGTGAAGAGGACTAATTAATTCTACCGTGCAAGTGAGACGATCTTGTAAAAAATTTGCAATATTCATTTTGATGTCATCATCTAGTATACTCTTTAAGCCCACACTAGCTAGATTGATGGGACAAGTCTATTTTGTTGTTGTAGATGATGGGAGTGGTTTTAGTCGGCATGGGACGGTTGACTTCTTTTTTTTCTCAAGTTAAGGGGATTGAGACTCAAAAGAGAGCCCACACACATATCAACACGGCCCACTTAAGTAAGAAGGTATCCCGCACATGCGGGAAAAAAGCCGTGCAGAGGCCAGGGTACATGTAACAGTGAGGGTGTTCCAGAACAAATTCCAGACAGGGATGCACTGATCCTGCGATGGTTTTCCCCCCTTATATCTGGATTTCCGATTATTGCGAGGTTGTCTTCTTAGCCATTCCATGCCACAAGTTGGAGAGATAACATCTTACCTGAAAGTAAGATCAAAACAAGGGCCCCATGTGCCTAATTCTAAGATTCTTTTGGATAGAGGTACCGGCCCATCTGCTAATGTGTCATGTTTGTACATCAATCCAAATCATCCAATTTTTGGGCCGCAACTTCGATGATGACCGTAGGGACTAAATGAACCATAGGGACTAAATAAAGGTAGCTCTGTTATAGACCTAATTATATTCGCCCTAGATAGTGAGCTACAATAATAACTAAAATGTCGTTTCTTTGCAAATACTCTTTTTTCATAAGGTACATGTGGCTTTTGCATTCACCTTTAAAGATAAAAAGAGGGTTTTTTCCTACAACTTGCCTCTAGAGATGACTTTTCCCTCCACCTTCCCAAAGTCTGAATAATTCCCCTTAGCTACAATTACACCTTTAAGACTAAAATACCCATAGTATGGGCTATAATATAAGAAAAATGCATTTTTGTAAATAGGTTGGGATTTGGTCAATAAAAACACTCAAACTTGTATTATTGCATTTGTGGGTTGAAAATGCAATGGTGTAAATGGGTTTGGATGAAAATATATAGCATTATTATATAATTGAAAAGTGGTGATCTAATGTGCATTTTCTTATGTTCGATTAGATCTTACGGAATGTTTGGATGGAAATGTACAAAGTAAAATATTCTTAAATTTAAATACTAGAAAAAAATACTACATAATAAAGTATTCTAATATTAAAATATTTCAATATTGTTGTTGTTTGTAAATTTCCAAAACATTCAATAGATTTTGAACTAAGCAATTTGACAATTATCTCATATTATAATATACGCTAAATTCAAGATTGACCTTAATTTTCAAATGAAAGAAATGGTCAATAACTTTATAATTTTATTTCAATATTTTTTAAATGACAAGATGACGACACCATTTTCTAGGAGTTTAATTCAATGAAAATAAAAAATCTCCAATTATATTTTTAAGATAAAGCATCTATGATACTATGGGTTTGTTTGATTTTCTTGGAATTATATTCATGCAAACAAACATGTTATAAAATCTCAAGAGAATGAAAGAGATTTTATGGTAAAACAAATTCCTTTGAATTTGTATGAATTCAATTTCATATGAACTAATAGATCCTATATTTCATGGCATGATGGGTTCTTTTGAATTAATTCTTAGAAATTCAAACCCATACTAATAGATCATATTTTAACAATAATGGATTTATTTATTTAAATCCTTGATAATTCAATTCCATGCAAATAAGTAAGCCCTATTATATGTTAGGGCTAAGATATTAGTCGCAAAGTGGTTCCTTATAATTTCTAAGAATTATTTCCATGCAATAAAATCGGCCCTAAGCAAGACAACCAATTAAAGTCTCATGAGCCTTCCATCCTTACTATCAATCAATCAAAGTGATTTTTGGTGTTATGACCCAAAAAAATGTACGGACCATGGAAAAAAGACCAATGTATAAAAAGAAGAAATGAAGATATAATTAATTTATTCTATTTGAGCCCCACCTTTCATTGTTTAAAGTTTTGATCATATGAACAACTACTCCCAATATGTTTATTGTATCGTATTTCACTTTAATAAGTAAAGATGGATTGTACACAGAGGTGGGCCGCACAGGGAGCAATAACCAAATGTTTGATAAAGGAGGAGGAAAATAGAAATCATATCAAGAGGGGGAAAAATTAAAAAAAAAAAAAACCAAATAATGAGGATGCCTCAAGAAAAAGGTTGGGGTAGTTTTGACATTTCCCCTGAGATTGAGAAGGTGTAGAAAAAATTAGAGTTTTTTGGAATGAGGGAAACCCCATCTCTAAAAAGTAAACTATAGGGAAAAACCTCAAGAAAGAATAGCTCCCTTGGCTTCTTTTTTTTAGGCAAAAGCTCATATTTATAAATAAACTCTAATATAAAAAGTACAATTAGAGGTTTACAAGGAGAGGGAGGAGGGGTAGTTTAGGATTGATATATTTATTTTTAGTGCGGTGGGGAAAGAACTTTCCCCGGTGTCAATAGAAGCTCCATTGGGTTAATCATGTATGTATGCATGTATGGTCTAACTAAAGTTTAAAAAATATGGTCCAATTCCTTTAAAAAGGCTGGTGTGTAATATGAGCAGCTTTAATCGACCAAACAAAGGTGAGGCCACACACAGCCTGAATTAGGTGATTAGATTCTATCTCTCTCTAATATAAGGCAGTGTATGCATACACAGCAAGTGAGAGAAACATCATTAGTGGGTTTGATCATATCCCCTCGTAGAAACTGGCCCAAGTTTCAATTCAGTGATGCATGTGATTTCATTGAAGAGAATTTTCAACCATTGTCCCAATATAAGGAAAAATATAATGTGAGTGAATCATTGAGCCCGCATAGATACCGAAGGCATGTGTACACCTGATCAATCCTTTAGTGCCTATTTCTTTCTTAGATTTCCTGGGAGATATTTGGAATGCTAGGGTTTATAGGACATGACATGACATCTTGTTCTCGGGCCTTTGGAGATGCCTTGTTTTTTGCTAAGTATTCAAGAATTCCACTCACATGAAAAGTTACAAATAACCTTTGAGCTCCGTTTCTTTACTAAAATTCCAGACAATAATTTAGGCTATCTGGAAATTCAGAATTCTTGCTAATAATTCTATGTTTCATTACCAGAATTCTTGGGCATTTGAAATTCCAGGCATTTGAAATCGTAAAAGACTCAGCATTTTTGAAAAGCCACTTTAACAAGGAGGATTTGAAAATCTTACTTGGCACAAGAATTTCAGGAGAGGAACGACGGCATACCGGGAATTCAGGGAAGAATTCAGGTCATGGATGAAACAATGAATTTAGAATTTTAGAATTTGGCAGCATTTGCATTTGAAATTCCCAGACAACCACAAGATACGAATTCTATGAATTCTAGTAAAGAAACGGGCCCTTGGGAATTCAAGAATTCCACCCTCTTTGTATTTTGATGGAATTCCTGGATGCTCATGAACATCCAGGAATTCCACTATATCTGGGACTTTAGGAATTCCAAGAATTTATGTTTGGTAGAATTTCAAATTCTCCAAAAGCTAACTACTTGGGTGGAATTCCAAATCCCTCCTCTTGATGGAGGATTTAAAACTCCAACAACATGTAAGAAGAGTGAAATTTCAAGAATTCCAAAAAATTAGTTGAGACATTTTAGGTGGTTGGAATTTGAAATGCTAGCGAAAGAAATATGGTATTTGAAATGTCAAGATACAAGATGTCATCAGGTAAAAAAAAAAAAAAAAAAAAAAATCCAGAGTCCCAAAGTATCAGATGAGAGTAGTCAGTTTTGATTGGGATTTCTGCGAGGCTCACATGAGAATCAGGAGATAGATGGGGAGAAAAAATACGAGCAAGTCCTTACCTTACCTTAGAAGGAGATTTTTTTTTTTTTTTTAATAACTTTTCAACTGAAGAGGTGACAAGAGTGCATTTTGCCAGTGAGAGTGAGAGTGTGGACGCCCAACGTCTGTAAGGGCACGTTTGTGTACACACCCTTTCCGTGGAAAGAGGAAATTGCCACGTCAGCATTTTCCATAGAAATGAAAACCTCGGAAAAGGATTTCTGTAGAATTTAGAAATCCATGTTTGGTGCAAAAAGAGTTTCCTCATTGAATTGGTGCAGATGTTGTTTGGTGCAGCTGTAGATTCCTTATAAAAAATCAAAATTTCTTATTTGGTGATATAATTTTTTGAAGAAAATAACATAACATGTATATTATTTATTTAACATTAAATAATATTTTATATAAAGAAATAAAAAATGAAAGAGTTATAGGGTTTTTGGGTTGAAATGGACAAAAGTGAGGAAAAGATGGAGAAGTTTTCCGAGGAAAACCATTTCCCATAGCCCCCCATAGGAAACTCATTTCCACAATTATCAAGGAAAATGCTGACGAGGTAGGAAAACATTTCCGTGGAATTGTTCCGCACCAAACGCCGGAAAAATTAGTTTTCCGCGGAAAACCGTAAACTTTTCTGCGGAAAAGTGTTACACAAACATGCCCTAAAAGTAATTGAAAGGGACATGGATGGGAATCCAAATTCCAAATCCAATCTATCCCAATCATGGGCCCAGCATCATCAGAAATTCCCAAATGTTAGGCAATCTAGATGATCCTAATCAACAAATTTATGGCAATAAATAAACGGTTGAGAAGGAAATGTCCAGCAATATATAGACTGTAGTCGAATCAACGTGATCTTGTCTATAACTGGTGAGGCTCAGGTAAAAGCATTACAGAATGCACGTCACGGTGGCGACAATGCTCGCTCTCGAAAACCAAAGTGCATGTTTGGAATCTCTATTTTAAATCTATACTTCTTTTAGCTCACAATTATACCATTTATTCACTTTTAGGGCACGTTTGGTAAACGGTGAAGAATCCTATATTTAGAGGATTCTCTCCATCTCCAAAGAAAGCCACAATCCTCAAGTAGAATTCCCAATGAAAGTTCCATGTTTGGATGGAGGGATGATTCTTATAAGTTGTAGAATGTATGATCCAATTGATGTTTATACAAATATCTCAAGATAAAGTAAGGATCAACGGTTGTAATTTGGTCACCTTACCGTGTTTGACCGTCCAGAACTAATGACCGGTTTTGATCTTGATCGTGGACCCCACATAAGCCCAAAAATGAGAAAAAACGGGCTGTTTTCAATAATAGTTTGCAAAGTAAGACATTTTGGCATATATCTGGAGATTTAAGATGAATTAACGGCTGATATTTGGTGAAGTGGCCGTTTTGGAGTTTTTAAAGATGACTAACGGTTTGGATCTTGATTAGGGAATCTAAAAGGTACATTCCCAAAGCAAAAACTTATTAGGGCCACATTACTACTTACCTTTACTGTCACTGTCCCTCACGGTTTTGAAAATATCTCAAGATCTAAGATGAATCAACGGCTGAAATTTTGGGACATAGCCATTATGGACCTTCTTAACACAATTAACGGTTCAGATCTTGATTTTGGGGCCCACAGGAACCATAAAATTGAAAACAAGGGACTGTATTTAATCCCGTTTTTTGCCCACTGCATCATAGAATATGACATTTTAACGGTTTGGACGATTTTGTAAATATCTCACGATCTATGATGAATCAACGGCTGAAATTTTGGTACATAGCCGTTATGGACCTTCTTAACACAATTAACAGTTCAGATCTTGATTTTGGGGCCCATAAAAACAAAAAAAAATGCAAAAACCGGTCTGCCCTATATTACCGTCCAGGAACACTGTAGCTCTGCAAATCCTTGATAGGGATGATTCCACGGATCCGAGGGGGGGAGGTGTGACTCTTGAAATAATCAAAAGAGAGGAAACCTTCAGTCCATCATAGTAAAATCCTAGCTGAGCCAAACAAGAAAATCCGCGCTAGCGCGGATTTTGGACGAGGAATCCTACCCTAAGACCATTGCCAAACGTGCCCTTAGAAGTAGAAGCAAATCCTCAAGCTCTAATTTTGGGCTTTCGGAGATAAGAGCTAGGGGGTCTATAAAGCATAGAAGGATTTAAAAAAGAAAAAAGATGAAACATTGTTCTATTTGTAACCTTTTTTTAAGGCTCTATTTTGGATGCCACTGTCAGGATAAGAGTGGAGATACTAAATAAAGACTAAGTTAGACTTATTGCTACAGGTGGGACCCATTAGGCTTAGACAAAGATATCAAGATCTTCTTAGTGAGCATGCGTAGGGTGACCATGGATGGACCAATCATAGTCTGCCACATTACTGTAAACAGCCTTGTCCTGGACATGGCCAGCTGCCCGCGTGCATGGCAGCCCGCCTCACGATGACGTAGCGGACTATGATTGGTCTACTTACAGTCATCAAGGGGTTTTACCTTATCAGATTCCGGACTCTAGATAAAAAATGAGAATCCGAATTCTGCTGCGAGCACTATAAATCTAAATCCATCAATTGACTCGCCTATTCCAATGGAAATCACATGGCTAATGTGGTCCTTAGACCAAATTCTGATCTGATCTGGATTTTGGCCGACTGTCCAATTAGTCACTTGTAAAATCTGATTACAGTCGACCTAATTCCGGCTTTCCTTCTTTTTTTTTTTTTTTTTTGGTAAAATAATTTTGATCTATTGAAATTCGCTATTGCCAATGCAGGAAGGGGTCCATAGCTTTTTTTTTTTTGCTAAAGGGTAAATATATTATAAAAGAAAGAGGGGAGAAGAAATAAGAATACAAAGGTCAATAATTGACCCCCAAAAAAAACACACCAAGAGAAGCTATGAGCAGAGAGCCAGAGCCTCTTCAACCAGACTAAGGAGCTAAGTGCATGGATCTAAAAAGAGCACTGAGGTGGTGATTAACAAAAGGAGACGTGATCTGCAACAGAGAGAAGGAAAAAGCTTCAGAAAGGCGAGCTTGCATGGAGAGGAGAGAGAGCCTATGATTGTCAAAGATGGCCTCATTTCGAACCTTCCAAAGATGATACAGAACAGAGATGAAGATGGCTGCCATGAAGTGAAGACCTTTGGCATCACTATCCTTAGAGAGGATCCTCCAGATGGATGAAGCAGAGAGGTTCCGCTGGGGAGGAACACCTGCTACTTGAAAGAACCAGGACCAAGTTGCCACTGCAAAGTCACAGGAGAAGAAGAGATGACCCAAGGTGTCTTTTGCAGCACAGCAAAGAATGCATCTTGAAGCAAGAGAGAAACCCAACCGCTTCAACCAAGATTCTGTTGGGATTTTGTTGAGCATCAACCGCCATCCAAAACAGTTAACTCTCTGGGGAGAGAGATTATTCCATATGAACTTGGGCCAGGGGAGAGGCAGGGCGGAATGTCTGATAAGCTGCCACGCAGAGCTCATGTTGAGCTTACCCTCTGGGGAGTCTCTCCATCTGAGGGAGTCTCGCACTGCAAGGCTGGGGGAGAGATCCTTGAGGAGGTTAGAGAGGTGCTGATGAACCCCAACTGGCAGAGCTTCCGGAATGGTCCAGGAGCCAGCTTGGAAGAGAGAGGAGAGACGATGATCCCTTGGAAAGAGAAGGCCAGGAAAGCAAGCAGATATGGGGACACCAGCAGACCAGGAATCATGCCAGACATTGATGTCCTGGCCGTTGCCAACTACCCAGAAGCTACCTTGATGAAGGAGGGGAGCTAGACGTTTGATTTTCTTCCAAATGCATGATCCATAGGAGGAGTTGTCCGAGCTCCAAATGGGCCGGAATTTGAAGTACCTGTTCTTGAACCAGGAGGACCACAGAGTCTGAGAAGTTGCAGCTTGCCATCCCAGCTTAAGGAAAGAGGCTGTATTAATCTCTGATAGCTTCCGGATGCCCAAGCCACCTTCAGCTTTAGGGAGAGTAACTGTTGCCCAGCTGACATAATTGAGTTTGTGTCTGAGAGCATTTCCTGACCAGAGGAAATGCCTCATTAAACGCTCTATCTCCTTGCAGATCGAAGCAGGCAAGGGGAGGACTGCTGCAAGGTGAATAGGGAGACTCGAGATGACATGCTTTATGAGAATCAGACGGCCTGCAAATGATAATGTTTTAGCCTTCCAAGCAGTGAGCTTGGTCCGGATTGCGTCCAGCAGAGGGAGGAAGTGAATCCTTTTGGGGGTGCCAAAACAGATCGGGGTACCCAGGTATTTGAGATGGGTGGAGGCAACTGGGATGCCGAGGATGGAACTGATCCTGCTCTTCCTTCTCAAGCTGCATTTGCCAAGGAACAACTGACTCTTCTGAAGATTGAAGGATTGCCCAGAGGCTGCCTGATAGGACTCCAGGAGGTCCTGGAGAATAAGAACACTTGAGGTTGCTCCTTTCATGAAGAGGAGGATGTCATCAGCATAAAGTAAATGGCAGGGGGTGGCGGGAACTTTGGACAGGGGAAGAAGAAGACCTTGCTTAAGGAGGTTAGACAAGTTGAGACTCAGAATTTCCTCTGCAAGGATGAACAGGTAAGGAGACAAGGGGTCTCCCTGTCTAAGGCCACATGAAGAGCTAAAGAAACCATGAGGCATTCTATTGAGAAGCACTGAGCCCTTAGATGAGCAGATGCATTCTTTAATCAGGGAGATCCACGTCTCAGAGAAGTTAAAGAAAAGGAGAGCTGTGAAAAGGAAAGTCCAATTTAACTTATCAAAGGCTTTAGAAATGTCTAGCTTAAGGCACATGGATCCTTTGTTAAACTTGGAGTTCAGCTTCTGGAAGAGTTCAAAGGCCATAGCTGAATGCTGCTGGATGTTCCTACCTTTGATGAAAGCAGCTTGGTGGGGGGAGATCAGATTAGGGATGATGGCAGCCAGCCTGGTAGAGAGGATTTTGGTGAGGATTTTGTATGAAAAGTTCAGTAAGCTGAGAGGTCTGTAATCTGTTAGGGAGGAAGGAGAGCTGGTCTTGGGGATTAAGGCTAGGAAGAAGGTATTGGTAGCTCTGTGGATCCTTTTTGAAAGGAAGAAATGTTGCACAGCAGCTATGACCGTCTGGCCTATGATACTCCAAGAGGCAGTGAAGAAAGCTCCATTGAATCCATCCGGACCAGGGGAACTGTTCTTGTTGAGGGAGAAGACAGCCACTTTTATCTCATCAGGAGAAGGAACTGCAGTGAGCAATGCATTCTCTGTAGCTGAAACCTTAGGACTACTAACTTGGAAAAGGGAGGGCATTTCTAGACTGTCCTGAGGCTTGAAAAGATTGGAAAAGAATTCCACTGCATGGGATTGTATGGTAGCTTGGTCTTCTGTGATGGAACCATCAATGGAGAGCTGGTGGATGGAGTTGAATGAGCTCCTGGCCTTGGCTGCTAAGTGGAAGAATTTAGTATTCTGATCTCCCTCTTTCAGCCATTGTATCCTGGATCTTTGTTTCCAGTGAGTTTCATGGGCAGAGAGAGCATCATGGAGCTCTGCTTTGGCTGAGAAAAGGCTAGCACTAGAGGTATCCGAGGGACCTGAGTCATGGAGCTGCTGGCAGTCTAGAACTTTGGCCTCAGCAGTTCTGATATTCTGAATGAGATTGCCGTAAGTGGACTTACTCCATAGTCTAAGGGTCTGCTTGAGGGCTCTAAGTTTGTTAGCAAGGGTGAATTGAGGATCTCCAGCTATAGGTAAGTCCCAGCTGGATTTAACTGTGGCAAGGAAGGTGGGGTGGGACAGCCATTTATTTTCAAATTTGAAAGGGGGAGAAGAACAGGGGCCTTGGGTGTGATGAGTTAAGAGGATAGGGCTGTGATCAGAGGAAATTCTGGGAAGGTGAAGGGTGAAGGGGTCTCTGTAGTGGCTGAGCCAGGAGGAATTGACCAAAGCTCTGTCAAGGCGTGCAGCCACATAGGAGGATCCCTGTCTGTTGTTAGACCAAGTGAATCTATTCCCTACAAACTTGGTTTCAATAAGACCTGCTTGCAGCACAGCAGCTTGGAAAGCTTTGAGGGAAGAGGCTGTAGGGGGACAAATGCTGAGCTTGTCAGCGTGGCTGAGAGTTGCATTAAAATCCCCTATAAAGCACCAAGGAAGGGAGGAAGTGGAGGAATCAATGAGAACTGCCCAAAGGTCCTTTCTAAGGGATGGGTTGGTAGAGCCATAAACTCCAGTGATGGCAGTGGAGACGCCTGAGGAGTTGTTATGGAGGAGCATTGTAAGATGCTGAGAAGAGAAGTCTTTGACTGTGATGGAAAGGTGGTGAGTAGATTTAGATAAGCACCAGAGGTTAGGGGGTAGGGGGGAGGATGAGCCATTAGAGTGAAAGGAGTCAAAGCCATACCTGGACCAGCTGAGGGAGATGGCTGGGGAAGGGGAGGTCATTGGTTCAGAAATAAAGATTATATCTGGGGAGTGATTGCGAATCATATTGGCCAGAGTACGTTGTGTGGGGCAGTTTGCGATGCCCCTACAATTCCAATAGAAGACTTTTAACATGGAGAAAGGTTGGGGGGAGTGATCTTGCCTCTAGATCTTCTGGTGATTGGGCCAGATGAGGAAGCTGGGACTGAGGGAGGTTTACCTTTGCTGATTTTGCCTCTGTGGTTGATGGAGGAGGGAGGATTGGCTACTGCGGAGGGAGATATTGTCATAGAGTTAGGGGGAGCAGGAGCGGCAGAGCTTAAAATGGGAGAGCTAGATTCAGCTGTGGGATGGGGAAGGGAGGGAACTGGGGCAGGGAGGTCAGGGGGGGACTCAAAGCCAGGGGGCAGCTCTGAGAAGGAGTTTTCTTCAGAAAAGGCTAGAAGGTTGCGACCATAGGTAGAAGGGTTATCCACTGGATCAAGGAGAGAGCAACGGTCTAGGATAGAGAAAGAATTAGAGAGATCAATGGAGGGTGCTGGTATTTTCTGGAGAATGGCAGTGGCAACATCATATGGGAGGTCATTAATGGAAGGGGGGATGGCCATCTGAGTGGTATCCTTATTACTCTGGACTGGGGAGGGGTTGGGGGGAGGGAGGATAGGAATGGTTGGGGGATGGGAAAGACTGGGAGGAGAGCAGGGGCGGAGGGTTGAGGCCACTGGAGGGTGGAGTGAGAGCCCTGAAGGGGGGGGGGACAGCAAGAAGAAGCAAGGTTGAGAGCAGAGGGAGGGGGAGGGGGGGTTAAGGTGACAGGAGGTGGAGGGCTAGATAGAATAGGAAGGGGAGGGTTTGAGTCCACTGAAGGGGGAGGGCCAGAGAGTATAGCTTGCAGACCAGGGGTGGAGTTAGAAAGCAAGGCACTAGAGGAGTCCTGGTTGCCTGTGAGAGTACCAGCAGAGGGCTTCCTAGAGAGTGGACAGGGCGACTGGCCATGACCTGGGGAGAGGCAAAAGGAGCAAGGACAATGTTCATATGTCACTGAAATTTCATGTTCTCCTTCCCCTTGGAAGTTAACCAAAATGGAAGAAGGCTTAGGTTTGGAGAGGTCTAAGTTGACTAGAACTCTAGCAAAAGATAGGATACGCTGAGCCATTGTAATGGTATCAAGCTTGAGAGGTTGCCCTATGGAGTTGGCTAGGGAGAGGATGATATGTTGGCTCCAACAGTGGTAAGGCATGCCAGACAATCTGATCCAGACTGGAGCTATGGAAGGCCAGGCTGTTTCATCTTGTCCAGGGGACCAAGGGAGGAAGAAGACTTTTTTCTTGTCAATAGTTAAGGGAGAAAGGCTGAGGATGGTGGCTTTGTCTGCTGGGGAGTTTAGCCGAAAAATGAAGTAACCTTTGGAGGTGAGGGAGACCATACATGGTCTGGATAACGGCCAGTGCTGAGCTTGCTCCTCCACCCATTCAAGGGAAGGACGCTTACCTACAAATCTACCTATTACTGCAAAGGAGAAGGACTCTTTACTAGAGTTAAGCATTGATAGAGGGATAGTGAGAGAAGGCTTACCATTGCTCCACGTTGGAACAGGGAGAGACGCAGGGAGGGTCGGAGGACCAAAGAGTGAGGGGAAAGGAGGCGCAGAGAAGAGGTTAGCAAAGGATTGCTGAAGAGGAGGGGAGGCATTGTTGACGATGGCGGAAGTGTCTGGAGGAACTGGAGCAGGGGAAGGGAGAGCAGGGGAGGACGGAGAAGGGAGAGGGGGGAAATGGTGAGGCTGGAATGAGAAAGGTAGGGGGCCACTGGAAGCTGCAGGCTGGGTCTGAGCAGAGGAAGGGTGGGGAAGAAGGGGATGAGAAGACGGAAGCTGAACAGGGGAAACACTCAGGGAGAAGGGATGCAGGGGTAGAGGGAGGGGGGGTGGTGGATGGCCTGTGGGGTTGGACAGATAAGGTTGGAGGGTGGTCGGATGTTGGGAGGGTGGTGGTTGGCCTGAAATGGTGGTCGGGTAAAGTGGTTGGGTTTGGGCGGGAAGAGGTGTCAGAGGCTGGGTTTCAAAACTCATTGACTTGACAGTATCCGAACTTATTTTATGAGGCGCACACTTGAAAAAGAAAGAAAGACATCGATAGGAAAGAAGTTGAGAAATCACTTTTAAATATTAGACATGTTCCTTTTAAGTGTAAGAGCCAAAGCTACATTTTCCATCTGCCTTCTCAGAGAGATCAGTTTGTGTCGAGATGTAGAACTTATTTGAAAAATATTATATTAAATTACAATAATAAAAATATAATGTCTGGAACTTATTTAATAACATTATAAGAACTTTGCTCAAGCGAATGCAACTAAAAGAAAAGTTACATAATTTATAATATGAGATTCACCTTTTATTGTTTGTGACACTTTTTTATTGTCGTATATAAGAGTGGCACGCACCAATAGAAATTACAACGTTGCACCCATTTTTAAAAATTAGAACATGAGACTCATAACATGAGGCCCATATTCATATGATCTAAAATGTGGGCCAACTTTTATGGGAATTATAATGTGGGCCCTCCTTTTTGTGAATGTAAATATGAGACCCACCCTTAGAAATTACAACATGGTACACATCTTTAGAAACTAGAATATGACCCCTTATAGGATTTACAATGTGGGTCCATTTTTTGTTATCCATATGACTCACATTTATGAATTACAAAATGAAGTAATAATTTTTTTGGTGACTGTGGACACAAGACCCATGTTTAGAAATCATAACATGGGGGCCCATTTATAGGATTTACGATGTGGCCTTATCTTTATAAAAATTACAATGCGAGGACATCTTTTTTATTGATTGTGAACACAAGACCTACCTTTCAAAATTACAATGCGGTACCCACCTTTAGAAATTGAAACATAGGGCCACATTCATAAGATTTACAATACGACTTTACCTTTTGTGATTGTAACCATATGACCCACATTTAAGAAACATAAAGTGGGGACACATTTTCAATGATTGTGGACACGGGACTTACCTTTTGAAACTATAATGTGATGCCCACCTTTAGAAATGAGAACATGAGGCCAACGTTCGTAGGATTTCATATGTGCTCCCACTATTATTATAGGAATTATAATACGGGCTCATCTTTTGTTGTTTGACTATGTGATCAACGGGGCTACCTTCTTTGAGATTGTGAACATGGGACCTACTTTTAGAATAAGTGATGATTTAAAGTCTTTAAATAACCTTATTTAAAAGACAAGAGATAAGTATTAAATAATTGTGGCAGCAAATTATTTCTTTAAAAAAGAAAAAATCAAGAACTCTACAAAGTCATTAGCAAACCCACTCTTCATAGGTGTAGGTCTATAACGTTGCCTATTAAATTTCACTCAAAAAGGATAGAGGTACAATAGCTGTAAATTATTAATCCTATCATTCTGGGATTATATTGGCCCATTTCATTTTAAGATTGGGTTTGAGATTACATTTCTAATAAAATATGTTTATTCTTGTAGGACTGCCAGGTTGGTAGTATGGACTCGACCCATTCCTACCCCAATCTGATGCATTATGACCCATCAACTTAACCCAAACCCAAAATATAAATTTAGCCCTTCTAACTTCCGGGTTAAACTCAGATTAAGATTTCCAAACCAATTCATAATTGGGTCAGATTAAGGTTGTGATATACATGTTGCCCATCCAAATCAACCCAACCCTGACCCTGACCCGGCCCATTGCCACCCACCCCACTTTGGGGTCCTTTTTTTTGTATAGCACGTGCAGACTAGAACATGTGAGAAGTGACGTTTGATTAGTCGCTAGTGCGCATAACAAAAGGCCAAAAGTTTCTACAATTTTGTAATGGTGTCTTGCTGTAGCCTGTAGAACACTCACACCCCACTTTGCTTCTTGGTTCATGCTTCTCTCCCTTCCCCCTCTCTCCATTCTAACCATTCTAAAAATAAACACCTCTCAATGCTATTTCTATCAGAGCATGCAGAGAAAGAAGAATCCCAAGTGTTTCTGTTGGGACTCTATTCTCCTTACAGGAACAGAGCTGCCTCCTCTGCCATCAAGAGATGGCCACCTTTGCTTCTACCTGCAATTCCCAGATCTCTCTCAAGGTCTCTTCTTAACCCATATCTCCTTTTATCATTTGGGTTTCAAGCCTTCTTGGGTGTTTTTTTATTTTATTTTTATTTTTTTTAAATTTTTTTTATAGATGGATGTCATGGATGTGTTATAGATGGCTTCAAAAATCAGAATGTTGGGTTGTTTTTCAACTTGTTGCAATTCAGGGTTTTGCTTTATAGGACTTTAAAGTCTTCAGCTTTTGGTTTGTGATCTTCTTGTGGAGCCTTCTCAGATAGGATGTGAGTTGGTGGTGCCTGGTGGGTTTAGATAGATGATATAAGCATCTATTTTTATACTTGATTTTTTTTTTTCAGAGCACTTCCATTTTTCATCTGGGTATTCTTCTTTTCATTGTCTTTTTTGTTCTTGCTAAAAGTTCAATTCTTTTTCAGGTTTCTTACATGCTTGTTTGGGCTATTTCTGATTCATTTCAAGAGAAATGAATATGATCATATAAAACCGTTTGTATCAGAGTTTTTGATAGAGATTATATCAGGGTTGGCAGTTGGAAAATGCCATCCTGTTAGTTGTGACTGGCCTGAATATCATCCTGATGGGAGCAATATTAATCGTCAGATTACCGATCAAAACCTTTGGATTTGGGCCATCTTGTCACTGCGATTAAAACCGTGAGATCCCCATATAACAATTGTAATCAAATCCAATGATGAATATCACTGCCATCAGGGGAATGTTCAAGTCCGATATAATCTCTATCAAACCCCATTGCGCGTAGGTTTGCTCATTTGTACTTAAAGTTGTGTATTGTAATCCAATCAGAGTGAGATGTTAATCTCTATAATTTTAAATGGGAACTCTGCAAAACATTTATTTCTCATAGTACTTTAAGCTCTGCTTTGCAAATGGTTTCTTCCATTCTTTTAAAAATCAGAAGGAGAATTCTGAAGTAGAATAAAGTGAATAGACTAGGACTGGAGGATTAGCAAGCAATCACTGTGTGGGAATAAACCAGGATTGGAGGATTAGCAAGCAAACGTATGCATTGTTAAACCAGGATTGGAGGATTAGCAAGCAAACGTTTTGGTGTCCCGTTGGAGTGTCTCCCTATTGATAATTCCTTTGCCATATGCCATGTCTTGGCATGTGCCATCCCAAGCCTGGAAGCAGAAGGATGGAATCAGAATAAATTTCGGTCATAAAACTCACTGAATCAAATTCTGAGTCTACTTTGTTATGAAACTAGCACTTATATTACCCCACAATGTCTGGAAATGGGTATAGCTGATATTGATTAGAAGGAGGAGGTAAAATTGGTAAAATATTTTTCATTTTGCAGGTTTCCTTCTGCAAATGAGATCTTCTCTGCTTTTTTTACCCCCTAGGATAAAGCTTCTCTGCTTCAATACTTAATCTCCACATGTTTATCTTCTGACCTTCACTATGCTTGCTGAATGCTTTTTCATTGTGTTTCTAAATGGTTTTTCTATCCAGTAGTCTAGTTACTGCGGTTTACTGTAATAAGTCGAGTTTTTTTTTTGGTCATTGTGGTTTATTATTCAGGTATTGTTAAATGCTAACAAAGGTTCCGTTTGTTTGATTGATTTCAAACAGATATTTACAATATTTTGGCACTGTATAAATTTTTTAAGGTTCTAAATGCAGGAGAAAATTCTTGATTCTAGTGTTTCATGGAGAAACTCTCAAGAAACTTTTTCCCCCAAATTGATCAAAATTCTTTGTTAGATTGTTCCCATAATTATTATTTATAAACTCTTTCCTACTCTGTCTCTGTTTAAGTCACCATCATGATCATCATCAAAGCATCGTCCCAACTATGTTGGTGTTGGCTACATGAATGTTGTTTCTCCATTCCGATCTATCTTGAGCCAAATCCTCAGATAAGCTACACTTCTTCATATTTATTTTTACTACCTCTATCCACGTCCTCTTTGGCCTACCCCTTCCCCTTGGAGGGCCATCAACATTCATGGCCAAACTTTTTCTTATAGGCGCTGTTACCGGTCTACGTTAGACATGCCCAAACCATCTCAAACAGGTTTCTCTAATTTTACCCCCTATTTTTGCTATCCTTAAATGCTCTTGAAAACGCTCATTTATAATTTTATCCTTCCTAGTTTTACCACACATCCACCTCAACATTATTATCTATGCTACATCCACTTTGTGCATATGCTGCTTCTTGATTGGCCAACATTCTGCTCCATAAGTCATAACTGGTCTAATCGCTATCCTATAAAATTCTTCCTTTAATCTTATTGGCATTCGTCAATCACAAAGCACTTCAAAACAAGTCTCCACTTCAACCATCTCGCTTTAATCCAATGTTCGATATCTTCATCAATCTCCCCATCCTTACTAATTATAGAGCCAAGGTAGCAAAAAGAATTACTTTGTGGTATCTCATGGTCCTCACTCTGGTTCTAGTTAAGTATGAAAACTAAATAAGTTTAACTTTTTTTGAAATCTCAATGCCCGCTAACACCCTTAAACCTTGGTCCCTCAAACCTGGGCCAAGTCGCTAAGCAAAAACCAACATTACTAGAATCTGACACTGACTGTTAGAGACTCAGAAGATAACACTGAGCAACCTTGAGCAATTCAGCCCTATTTACATACTAAAGGAACAATGACCCCCTGCAATTATTGAAACCCCAAAGCTTATATCGAAATCTAATTATTTAATAATGTGCTGTAATGTAGCTCTTAATGGTGATATCATTTGATTGTGGCCTGCACAAAAATCAGACAGATGACCACAAAGTATTAACGGCCAAACTGCCATTGCACAAAAGTTGTTTTTGCTCTCTCTCTCTCTCTCTCTTTCACACACACACACACACACACACACACACACAATCAGAGACAAATGCAAATTCACATCTCAGCAGTCCTTGTCAATCCTAATCCTTGGATTTCCATGTTTGACTAATAGATCATGGCTTCATGATTTTTTTATGTACTTTTCAGCAGTAAGTACTTTATTTGGTCACTTTAGTATCTAGTATTCTCATTTATACCATGTGTTTTTTTTTTTTTTGTGCAAAAGGTGTAATTTGCTATTTTCATTTTAATGTTGGCACATTTTATCTTTTAGTTGCATGGGAAGTCCTCATGTACGTTGATCAGAGGGCCTCTCCCCTAGTGGGAGATGCCTCAATTAGTGCACTACCTGCGTGGTTGCAGATTCTTACAATTTATACATGAATGAACAAGTTGGGCAGCTTGAACACTGAAGTGGCTCGTTCAGATGGTGTTGAATTTTTTATTTTTTGATTTTTTTACGCTTTCTTACTAGAGGGTAGTGAGTTAATGACATTCATTTGTTCATCTATTGTACATCAAAGATTTTCCCTTGGTGGATATATATATTTTTTTTCACATAATTCTTCTAGTTTTTTTTTTTTTTTTTTGGCATGTTTTCCATGTTTTTACTTAATTGTTCGCAAATATTGCATTTTTGCATCAATGCTGCAAAGGATATTTCTCAGAATAATTCATTCATTAACTGTCACTGCTCTTGTGTGCCCCCCACGCCCCCGCCCCCTTCTTCCTTTTTCGTACTCCCTCCACCTTTTTCCCCTTATATGGGTTCTCTTCTTCTTTGTGAAGACAGGTTCTATGCTGTAGTACTTTTTTGTGGATGCAGTCTATGTATATATTTGGGCTGTGGACTTGTGGTTTATGAAGAAGTTACCTTTAATAAATCTTTTCTTGTTGATCAATAAATCAATGCAGGCTATCAGATCCTCCCCATCTCCAAATATGAAACATGGACAACAATTTGCTTTTAGAGGTGCAAGAATGGAGCATTTTGGTCAGAGGCTTACAGAAAATGGAAGAAAGTTTGAAACCGACTGGACTTTTTTGAGAGGGATGAGAGTTTTCGTCAAACCAAATGTCTCAAGAGTTGCCTCTCAGGGAAAATGCTTCAGTGTAGCTGCTTCTTGTAAGCCTTCTATCACTTTGGCTATTTCTCGATCTTCATCATTTTTACAAATTTATGGTTTCCAAGTTGAACTAAGATCTTGCATATGATCATAAGATTCTAAAGGGAGCTGAGTTTACTTTTAACACTGTTACTTTCCTCTTTTCTTATTAATGACCTATAAAGAAACTTCCAACTCATTTACACATGCATCATTTTACTAGGGATATTTATGTTAAGTACCCCAAGGTTGACCTCTGATATGCAGGAACATCCACTGAGTATGCCTGCCCTTGCTACATATTTGTGATTCTGATATACCTTCATCATGGTTAAGCATGTGAGAATCAGTTGTGAATCAATTATACTGACTCCAGATGTGATACCCGAGCACTTGATGTTTATATTAAAGCTAGGGCCTACTTAATCTTCTAAAGCATTTAAGGTATTCTTAAAGAACTTTATTTCAGTAATCAGCTTAAGTTGTCTTTGCGTTGAAAATTGGATGTGCTTTAAAGACAACATTCTACTTATCCTTTAGAATACCGCCACACATTTATATGGAGTCACGACATGGTTATCTTGAGTTATTACTGAATCAGTATAAAGATGGTTATCACTGCTTAATACAATTCAAAGGTATTATTTGGGCTTATTAGGCCTCAAAACAAAATTTGAAAAGAAAAATGATCGAAGGAAAGGCATAAAAATCAGTTCTTTTGGTTCTGATTTTTTATAAAATCATGAACTTCCTTCGAAGAATTACAAGATTTTATTTTCATAAGATCTAAATAACAAATCAGATTCACCAAGAAATTTTTTAAAGATTTTTAGGAAATGGGATGCTAGCATAAGGTTCGATCCTTTTCCATAAAATTTGATTCAGATTTTCTACAATAAATGCACATATATAAGTACCTTTAAAAAACTATGATTTTACCCTAAAAAGCCATGGGATTGGATATCCATGGTAATTATGACAAAACATGGAAAGACTCAGCAGGATGGGCACTGATTTTGGCAGGGTATTCCATATATGCAAATTTCTTTTCCCAAACCAGATTTTTGTTCAGGTTGGATGGTAGTTTAGACCAATATGAAGTTAGAATGAGCAAATCTCTCTATCCATTGTAATAGCATGCATATCCTTTTATTGGAGCACCTGAAAAGAACATTTTTTTGAAATGTAAATGTTTGAATCCTCTTTAATTTGCAGAAATCCGTGTTCCAGCAAACCATGCTTGGAGAACCTAATAACCTATTTTAGGTCCAAATATTTCTTTCTAGTTTTTTCCAACAAATTCATGCCTTGGAGAAATGAGCACTCTTCCTTCCCAAGATCTGTTGAAGGAATTTTTTAACATCATTTCAAACCATGATAACGATAAACGATGCAGTAGACTCATATGATTATAGTTTCCTTGATTTTGACCATGGATAAAAAAGCATTGTAGAACTAACATTTCATGCATATACTTTTACTGCAAAAGAAGCTTTGTATCTATCAACTAATTCATCTTTCCTTATCTACTAATTCATCTTTCTTTAGCTATTAGACACTGTCACTTTTCAGAGCATATTTTTAGTATTTCCAGTGACTAGATAATATGAACACTTCGGTTTCGATAAATGATGGAAAATCATAAACAATGAAATAAAGAGATCATCTCCCTTAGTAATGAGGTTACTACAAAATATCTATATAGAATTGAAAATGACTGATATGATGTCACTGTGGTGGGCATGTTTGGTTGAGAACTTTTAAGCATTTGTTTTCGAAGGTGAGAACTTTTAGGCATTGAAACATTTGTAACGAAAGCCATAGGAATGATAATGTAAAATTAATACCACCAATTGTAGGTGACAGAAACGTCTTCCTAGATTCATTATAATCATTGCAGCCTTATCCATATGTCTCGGGTCAATTTTGTGAATTCTACTTTTCCACTTAACCCTTTAGAATTTATATCCACAATTTACCACATCTTTCCTCACTATTATATTCAAGATTTTTAGGAGTCAATACATCCTACAGTGCTATTTCTTCTTTCTTTTGCATGCATGTCCAAACCATTTCATATGGCATTGCTTGATTTTTTTTCTATTTTATCGGAGCTAACTTCAACTTCGCTAGTTTTTATTGTCGGTCCCAAGCATAGGTAAAGGAGGGTTAGGTTAAGTTAGGTTAGGTAAGTTGACAACCAACGTAGAACTTTTGTCACCGCCCAAACGTGAATTCTGAAAAGAAAAAACAGCATTCTATAATCATGCTAAGGTGTTCCCCATATAAGCGATGCACCTCAAGGGGGCTCGGTTGCAATGACAAGTAGGCAAGGGTTCTGTGATCATATTAGAACGTTCACCACTGTAACTAAGTGACACACTGCAGCGGCACTTAATTGTAGTGGAAAGTAGACAAGGGCTCCTGCTGGACAATTACAGGTAAAGAAGTTTGTCCAGTAAAAGGGTGGATTTGACTCGCTACTTGGAATATAAGAATTTTGACATGCAAGAGCATGGAGCTGGTTGATACAATGAAAGCAAGAACTAATGTAGCCGCTTTATGGGAAACAAAGTAGAAAGGGGATAAAGATAAGGAGCTCATTGGTGGCTATAAGGATTTGATTGAACGTTGTTAGAAATGGAGTTCATATAGTAGTAGATAAGGATTTGAAAAAAAAAAAAAAGTCGGATTATAGACTTGCAACAATTAAAGAGGAGGTTCCTTGGTTTTTGTTATTTGTAGATGATATAGTGTTGGAGGATGAATCAAGAGATGGTGTGAATACAGAAACTACGGGATGTAGGGAGGCTTTAGAATCCAAGGGCTTTAAAAAATAAGTTGTACGAAGACAAAAAAAACATGAATTGCAACTTCAATTTAGATATGCAGAAAGCTAAAACTCCTATGGGAATTGAAGCTCAAGAGATACTACAAAGAGATTCATTCCGATACCTTTACTCGATAATTAGTAACGATGGAGAGATTGAGGAAGATGTCGAACAAAGGATACGGGGAGGATGGTAGCACTATAAAATCATTGTACAAAATGTTGGCCAATCAAGAATCAACACATGCACAAAAATGTTTGTAGTAGTGTTGAGAATGGTGAGGACTGAGGAGAATGTGTTGCAAAACTAGGAATGAAAGAATCAGAAATGAGCATTTTTGGGAGCATTTAGGGGTAGCATCAATAGGTGATAAATTAATGCAGTCATTTGAGATAGCTTAGACATGTCCACTGCTGGCCAACAACGGTGCTAGTGAGGAAAAGTTTCTCTATGCAGGTTGATGACCCCTTTCCTCAAGAGGAAATGGATGGATATAGTAAGGATACATTTGAAGAAATTCAACCTATTTGAGGATTTAGCTTAGGGTAGAACAGAATGGCAAAATAGAATTCATTTAGATGAACCTGACATTGTTGGGACAAGGCTTTCATGATGATTATTATTAGAGCTAACTTTAATTTTCCACTTATGTACTAATTCCTATTTCTATCGTTTTTTGCAAGTCCAATTATCTAAGCATGTGCATCCCAAAATGTACTATAGCATCCTTTTTAAATTACAAGTCTAGGACACAGGATGATGAGCTCATTACTATTGACATAACCACCCATCATCTCACGGATTAAATACAAAACTAAGCAATGATTCCCGAAAATCTGGTTTTACAACCTCTTAACCCTTTGTGATGTTTGCAAATACTGTCATCCAGCTATCTTGTATAAATGATCCATATGCCATTCAATATGCGAACGCATTTTTAATCCTCCACACACAAGACATAGCCTGACAGTTTCTATTCTTTGTTTGATTTCATTTTAGCGGAAACCATTCTCTCTCTGTCTCAGTGAATTCAGTTTCTCTTGCAGGGCTTACGAGTTCTGCAATTGCTAGTAATGCTTTCACCGTTGGAACAGCTGCTGTTCTTCCATTTTATGCTCTCATGGTTATGGCTCCTAAAGCTGAAGTAGTAAGATTTCTTAGACTTACATTGGAAACTAAAGGTGTTTGTGTGTACTCATGTAACAACCTGTACGAATTTCATCATATTGCCAAAATGGATGATTAATCTGTTCCACTGTGCATTTTGGGGGGAACCGATGTTGGAAATTAGAAATGGAAGCAAATTGTGGTTTCAACATCCCAATGTAATATCAGCGACTGGTGTTGACATGGATCTCGGGTATAAGAAATGGTGCAAATGAGAATTTATATAATGCTGGGGAAGGTTTAATTAATAGTAGAAAAGATAATATCTGTTTGCCTATGTAATTTAACTGCTTGTAATTAACGGTACTTAACTGATGCATCCCAAGTCCCAACCCCTACATGTTTTTTTTCCTTGATAACAATAAAGTTTTATTAAGAAGCAAAAAAGAAAACAAAACAGGACAAAGCCACAAACAAGCCAGCTCACACAAGACTCCAAAAAAGAGAACTACAAAATAAAATGATACTATACATCAAAATTAAGAGATGAAAGAAAAACTCCCTTCTTTGCAAGAGCATCTGCCATGACATTAGCGCCTCTTAAAATATGATTGAAGCAAGCACCCAAATGAATAGAAATATCCTACACCTCCTCCACCCAATCCGCTAACCTCCATGGAAAAAACGACTTACCAGAACACCACTGAATAACTGAATAAGAATCGACTTCAAGAATAACAGTGACACATCCCATCCTACGCAACTCACGACATCCAATCAAAAGAGCAAAAAGTTCAGCTTCATTAGCATCAATTGAATCCACAGGCCCTGAATAGTTTCAAACAACCACACTAGACCAATCTCTAATAACACCCCCAATTCCACCTCTTCTAAGAGAATGAACAAAACTTCCATCAAAATTTAGCTTTAGAACACCCCACAGAGGATTCAACCAAAGCACTCTTTTCACAGGATTAGCCTTCCAACCTCCTCTCAAAACATCCAGGTTGAAGGCTGGTCCTAAAATGGGTCAAGTCCAGCCCATAAGGAGGCCTGTAGCCTGCAATGTGTGCCAGCTGTACCTGTGCACATTTCTGTGCACAAGCAAACTGCCCTAACTCCTAAGTTGCATTACGACTCTTATATTAAGTAAATTGATTTAGATTGAACTCTTTTATGTAATCTAGTTTATGATTTTTATCTGTGGAAAAGAAGACTGTGTGTGTCAGTGTATGGGCCAGTGGCAACTCTCTCCTGAGCACCCCTTCGTGGGGCTCACCTGGGGCCGTTCTAATCATGGGGGAGGTAAGGAATCGAAAGATCTGGATGAGACCTACGTATAAAAAGTACCAACCCCATTTGATCATCTTAACCTGTTGATATGTGGCCCTCAAGATTAATTGTTTTAGAAGGCATCTTTTTTTTTTTTGGATTTTAATCCAACAGTGAGTAATGGTTGGATGATTGTTAAATTCGGGCTTGTGCCGATTCATGGGAGGGTAGTGAGTTTGATTGGGTTGGATTGATCATAGGGGGTCGCACATGCTAGTAAAATACGTGCTTAATGGATGGTGCCTAGGGGGAAATTTTCCTATATATTGGAGAGGACCAGCTGTCCAAAGAGAGTAGTTGAGTTTAATGTTTTGAGTAAAATAACTCTTCAAGGGTTTGAAAGGTTCGATTTTTTAATCCCTCTGAACTGTGTGAGTAACTGGGTATTGTTTTGGTGATTGATCTCCTTGCTCTTCTGTTGTCTTGTGGTGACCAAGACTCAAGAGAGCCCAAAGCTACTGAATTGCCTGCAGAAGCTATAATTTTCTTCTTCCTGATGGTTGGATTTCAGTTTCTGCATCAATAATATTGATGTGTGTGTAGCACTATCCTATGTACGTTCTCATGGAGATCCACGATGTGGACTCTCATGTGGTGCCCAAATGGGCGCCACATGATCCATCCAACCCACACCTCCTTCCTCATCTCTTCCCCTTATGCCAAATTAGAACAAGCCCAAATTTGATACTCATCCAATTTTACTCACTGCTGGATTGAAATTCTAAAAAAATGATGCCTTTCAAAATCATTAAACTTAAGGTCCATGGATCAGGTGTTGGATGATTTAGCAGACTTAAAACTTTGCACACAGTTATATCCCGTCTTGATCCCTCACCTTCCCCATGATTGTCATGACCTCAGGTGGGCCCCACAAGGGAGTCTGCTTGGGGTTCGTAGGGTGGGTCAGACTCCTGTGCAGATATCTCGCATGGAAGATTGTGCTGAGTGCCGACTACTCTTGGGCTTACATGGGCCCCATCCATCAGTCATGGGTGAGGTGGGGGGATCAAAAGATCTAGATCAGACCTCCCTATGTTTAAAATTTCAAGTCCATTTGATCTTCTTAATCCCTTGATCCGTGGCCCTTGAGTTTGACGGTTTTAGAATGCATCATTTTTTTAAACCCCAATCCAGCAGTCCGTCCCATTCTGATTAGGGTAAAACCCATGGGATTCATGACATTTAGGGTGGGTGGTAAATGGTAATGGATGACGGGGTTGGATTGATCTAATATATGGCCATTGCTCTTTTGGGAATGTCTTGCACCATGCAAGACAACCCGTGGGGACCCCTATGATCAATCTAACCACACAACCCAACCCATGTAACCCAATCTCCTGGGAATTTGATGGACCCCATGGGTTTTACATTGATCCAACTGGGATTTGAGTATTTGACGTTTGGAATGAAATTTAAAAGAGAGAAAAAAAAAAAAAAAAAAGATGCATTCCAAAAACAGTTGGGCGACGTAGGATGATTGAACGGTCTTGAAATTATATATATATATGGGCCAGTCCCATTTGAATCGTTTGAACCCCACCTCACCTGTGATTGATGGGGCCCTAGGTGGACCCCATGGGAGACCGTGTGAGATATCTGCGGAGGAGAGATTGATTTTAAGACTTCAAAAGTCATTGTGCACCATATGTATGCAAAGACAACTGGCCTCTTAGCCCATATGCAGCTTTTGTGAAAATTGCGATGTTTCTACTAAATTGCAGAATTTTTTCCATGAAATATAATTGCTTTTAATCTTATTGCAGACTAAAAGAACCATGGAGAGTGGTATACCTTACATTGTACTTGGGACTCTTTATGCGTATCTTCTCTACCTCTCATGGACACCGGAGTCCTTACAGCTGATGTTTGCAAGTGAATACTTTTTGCCAGAGGTCTGTCCCTTATTCATGGATCTACCCCACATCAACATCCACAATTCCACGCCAATAGATAGTAGAATACATGCTAATTTAGTATCAGAGTGGATACTGTTTCAGAAGAGATATACGGATCTTATTTTTCTTCCTTTTATCCCATGCATTTCTTACTGAACTTGCAGATGCTTTGGCCAAATGTCAGTCCCATCTAACCTGCTTCCCATGAGCCATTTATACACATTTCCAATCAGATGATTTAGATGCCCAATCTATTTGCCCGGACACATGACACAACATGTGAAGGTGTTCAAAATCTGCACCCACCATCTGAGGGGTGCCACTATGAATGCTCTCTGACCCAATAGCCACAGCAGTTTAACTCTTGATGGAGGGCCATAAGTGAGCATTGGAATTAATGATTGATGAGAGAGAGAGAGAGAGAGAGAGAGAGAGAGAGAGAGAGAGAGAGAGAGAGAGAGATCCATATTCAGCTTCACTTATGGCCCACCTGACAGAGAACATAATAATTTGGACTGGTGCAAGTTGCAAAATATGTATCCATATAGGCATCTCAATTGCTTGATGGGTATGAGGTTGCTCCTTAAAATCATTTTTTTTCCTTCCCTGTTGACGACAGACTGTTTTGTGCAGCTACCTGGTATGCTAAAAATGTTTTCGAGTGAAATGACATTAGCGTCTGCTTGGATTCACTTGCTGATTGTTGATCTTTTCGCTGCAAGGTTGTCTCCAATCTACTATGCTCTTTTTACTTATGTTCTGCTTGTCTTAAGTGATTGAATGATGAATGTCAGTTTCAACCTTCACAAGAAACTATAGGAAAAGGTCATTGACAAGAACAAGTTAGTTGGTTTTGATCCAGGCTGTTGATTTCGTGATCATCTCTGTGGACGGATCACGAGCTGGAAACCCAGATCAGGAACCTAGTCTCTTGTCATTGTGTCAGTGTGTATGGTTTCTGCATGTCACTGTTAAGAGTCAGTTTGATGTCATCTGTTAAATGATTTGACTGTTTCATCTGAGGAATTAAATCCTGGTCTCAGTGTAACTCAAGACTGCCGGACACCACCAAAACTGGTATGAATTGACCAAGACACGGTTGAGTCATGCCATCTCGGTGCCGATCAGGATTTGATTCTTTGGTTCCACGGGATTCTTGGCATATGATCAGCCCACGACAAGGTTGATGATATCAATATCTTGATCACAAACTATGGATCCACTCAAATAAAGTCAAGTCAGGCCGTTGGGAGATTGATATCAATACCTTGATCACAACTAATGGACCGAACTCAAACAAAGTCAAGACCTCAGTATACTGTTAGCATATTTGTAGCAAGGACTATGACCACATAATTTGACAATGCTTTTATTTTACCGATGAGCAAGAATTATCTTCTGCTTGCAGTGACACTATCATTTGTCCTCTTATTGTCCAGGCAAGTTTATCATGATGGCCTAAAGAACGAGATTGAGACGCGGCATTCAGTTTCATTATGCCTGTTCAGCTGTCCGATTGGAATTATTGCTCATGTGATCACTAAGGGGCTGGCTAAAGGCTTTACCGAAAAGAAGGCACCGACTAAAGGAATTAATGATGTTAAGTGAAACATTCATTTTCTCGTGAAACAATTTTTTTCTTTTTTTCATTTTAAATAATAGATGAACGCTGTTACATCATTTCAAATTATATAAACTAATTGTGCCTATAAGAATGCCTCAGCTTGTGTGAAATCATTGTTTTCGGGACATCAATTTCAAATGGTTTCCTGCTGTTTGAGAGAAACAGTGGCCTCCTTTCGAATTTGGATCGCAGATAAATCATAAAGATGATGGACTGAATGTTTGGATTAAGTGGTGGTTGATGATGGTGAAGCCATGTTAATCATTCAAAAGTGATGCTGTAGCAGCTTAAGTGTTTCAGTGCTTTGGGGAGTTAATAATCTAAATTTGATGAGGGAAATTTCTAAAGCAGAGAAGATTCAGATCACAGAATAACATTTATGAATCTTTAGGGCCTGTTTGGATGTATGGTGAATTGAAGTATGATGAGGTGAAACATCAAATCAAAAGAGAATAAAATATAAGGTGTTATGATTATGTTTTATTTTTAGTTGTTTGGTATAAAATCTTTTTGACTTTTTGTATACAAAAGTGGCGTTTTTTTTTATCTTTTAGTGAAAAAAGGAAGTTGCTTTTTTTACTTTTTTTTTTAAAAAGATAGAGGAAATGTTGAAATTGTATACTTTTGATATGACCCTTATCAATTCTTATCTGGATTCCCTTCACTTCACTTTAACATAGTTAAGTACCAAACACGCCTAGGCAAATGGACTTGCGTGCTCCAGTAATTTGGTGGGTGAATCAAATGGATGATTCACACTCATTTGACCATTGTTTCCGTAGCAACACTAGCAATACTCATGAACTCCAGCAACATTCTCAGAATGAAAACTTTACTTTTATAATGATAGTGTACTCAGGTTAAGAGGTGTTTGGAATAATCATTTACTCATGCACCTTGCTCTTGATTCTTATCTCACCATTTATCTGATTGTTAGAGATATTACCCGTGAGATTGATTCTTCCTTTATTTATCGTTTAAGTGGATTCTTGTAGTCTATTTATCATTCAATGGGATTTTGTTGCACTTCTCCATAAGATAGACTTCCCAACCTAATTGGAGACTTATCTTTGTTAGTGTGTGTGGCTTGGATGGATCATAAAGTTGGCTCCAATGTTGCCCACACCGTAATATGGTGAGGGATATATACACATGATATATGTATGTATCTGTATTTGAGTTTGAAAAGTGAAGAGTTAAAATTGTTAAGTTATTGTCTGTCCTTTGTGGGAGTCATCAGATCAGTCAAGGTACAGATCAGGGCCATGATTGCATGATGACATGAAGTCTCTCTTACCACATAGAGGCAGTGCAACCATATATGGATACCATAGTAATATATGATCCAACCATAGCTCAAAAACTACGTTCACTTCAAACTATTTTAAAGCCCAACAACTCAGTTCCAAACTATTCTGAAGAAACATTCGACTTTTCTACCAGTAGGTCCAAAACTCCATATGAATTATGCCTCAGCCCGTATAATGGCCTTTGCATCAGCTCCTACAAGCATTCAAACTACTGCTATCTCTGAGAATTTTCCCTGGAACTTTTGTCACAGATCCTATTGAGAACAGCTGCCAATCTCACACCAGCTTGTGCAATCCTCTTTTGAACAACTGGAAGCCGAGAAGAGTGATAATCATCTGTGATCAATGAACAGGCAATCTTGATTAACACCCATGAATGAAACTACAGTAACTGATTCTAACTGAATGCTATTCTTCCCTTACCTCCCAATTTTGAATTTTGATCAACACCCTTGTATGCAGAATCACATGATAGTTGAACACTTTCTGCCGCGTACCTGCAAGTTTAATATTCTTATTCGCATGGTGCCTGGAAAAAGTTGTTTCATGCAGAAATGAATGCTTTGTTCTCTTTAGCTTACTTGCAGGGCAAGCCACTGATTTTGTACAAGTCTCCCATTCAAGGATTTCATCCAACCATCCCTCCTGTAATGAAAAATAATTGCCATTTTTATAACACTATAAGTTCCTTAAGGATAGCTATAGAGGGGGTGAACTTACAGTAAGATTGCGTTGAATGGCTTTCGTCATGACATCGGTGTTGTTCGCATAGATGTCGATCATGGCTTTCTGTATCATTTTCTCATCCCACACCTTGCATTACAATTAAACATAGTTATTATTGATGTTGTTGTTGCTGTTGTTGTTTATTAAGCCTGGAAGAAGTTGGTAAGTCAAAAAAGACTTGAGAGAGAGAGAGAGAGAGAGAGAGAGAGAGAGAGAGAGAGAGAGAGAGAGAGAGAGAGAGAGAGAGAGAGGATACTTTGTGAAGATTGGTCAGCTCTTGGTACCATTGGACGCGTATTTTGTTACCACCCAAGTCTGCTAGAAAACCTGCATGTAGTGGTTGATGTATGTCTCCAACAATGTGGGCCAGAAACATCAAGCTCTCTGTCAAGTTATCTGATCACAAGAGTAGATGAAAGCAAGAGTGGGGAAAACAAAAGGTTAATTAAAGGATGAAAGATATAGAGGGTACCACCAAAAGAAGCTTTAGAGCCATTTAATTATTTACATTTATCTGATGAAGAATCTCCATAAGTCTCCAGCTGTGCAGTGAAATTGTTAATTGCCCCAACTGCACACATGTTCTTCTCTCCAAATGGATTGTGACAATCTCCTTTTAAGACACAAGGAAAGAAATGAGCATACATCTCTCTGTGGATAACCATAACAATAAACATAGCTTCAATATACAAGAGGGATGGGAATGGGCTTAGATTGAGATATGGGTGGCCTAACCCATAAGTCTAATGGGCCTGAAGTACAAGCATCAGCACAACTACTTCGAAAACTGAGAAAGTCAGGTAGGCTAACACTGGTGAGTCTGGCTGAGCATCAGGCCAAACTCGTTCAGCTTACCCAACCCAGTTAACTACCAACCGGAGTCAACTTGGCTGAGTCAATGCGAGTCGGCACAACCACACGACAAGTGGGCTCATATATGGGCCCCACCTTCTGAGGAGAAATTGTTTTTTTTTTAGTGGGTATCTCATCTTGGAGCTCTTTGACCCACCTACAAATCCAAACAAACGCACACCGAATAAATCTGGGGCCCAAAAATATGTATACCAGTCGAGAGGAGCAAACCCAGACCGTATGCCACTCAACCAACTCCAATGTTGGTAATAGAATACATTAGGTTGGACCCTAAATTGGGACCACATGAACAAGATCTCATTTCCTAACTAATTTTTTAAAAAGGAATGTTCAAGTGCATCCATCCCCCACCATAGGGTGAGGGACATTTTCATTTTTTTGCACATGAATCCCCCTTTTGTACTTCACCCTATGTATTTGAAATCCTCCTTTTGTACTTGAAATCCCCCACTTAAACATTTCCCTTTTTTAAAATAAATAAAAAATGACATTTCATGCTGGTTTCTTCAAAAATGAAAAATAAAAAAATAAAATGAAATATAAAAATAAAAAAACCCAGGAAATGCTGATAAAGAAGCAATAATCTACATACTTGAATAGTTATAATCACAAACTCCAGGCGTATTGACAAAATGTAGAAAGTAAGACCATCGATACACGTATCTTATCTCATCAGCCCATGAACATACAGATCCAAGCTCACCCCCTGCTACCTTTGGAAGAAGATCCAAAACTGCCTTCGATGCATTCTCCTTCAACAATGACTACATAAAAAAAAAAAAAAAAAGAACCCCGTTAACTAAGTACCCCATACAATATATATGACAACTTGTGATTTAATTGCGCTGAGCTGGATAAAAAATTAGTAGAAAGCTTTCCTTTCTTTGAAGGGGAAAAGCAAACTTGACTACATGAGCAATCTTGCAGACCATGTAATGGCCTTCAGTGCCCCATGCATGAGTGTGTTGAGCTCCTCCACTGAGGAGAGCAACTAGAAACTCTTAAATTTATTTAGCTAGCCATTCCTACCAAAACCTCAAGGCTTTAGTAGAGGCAGCATAAATACTTTTCAATATTTCCCCTCGGGTGAAGCTCACTTCTCAATACTCCCCCTCAGGCGGAACCCAGCCGGCGCACTTTTGGTGACACGCATTTTTTTTTTTTTTTTTGCTCTGAGTCGTTCCTCCTGGGATTCGAATTCACGACTGGCTGGCTCTGATACCATCTTAAATTTCTTTAGCTAGTCATTCCTACCAAAACCTCAAAACTTTAGTAGAGGCAGTAGAAATACTTTTCAATATTTCCCCTCGGGTGAAGCCCACTTCTCAATAGAAACAACTGAAGGAAGAACAACAAGCCCATGAAGCCCATGTCTTCAGCTTTTGCTCTTCTGCTTCCATCTATATCACATATATGTAGGAAGGGAGAGGATTGGGGAGCACAAGGTGAGGAAGGCACTGTTTTCAGTTGGTTCATGTGAGTTCTACCAAAATAAAAATTGGTTCATGTGATGCACGTTGCCTGGAATCTGGATATTGCAATAAAATATCCGGTTCTACTTACTACCTCCCCTCTTTTTTTCTTTTTTCGTTTTTCTGGCGACAAACCTCCTTTCAGTCGTGCGCTCTGTCATCCATTATGTATCCGGATCTCAATGCACCCACCAATGTCTTTTTTTTTTTTTTTTTTTTTTTTTTTTAATGCACCCACCAATGTCATGGGGACTTATTCCTTTCTATCTTCCAGATCGAATTCAAATCCACGAGGGTCCACATTGCACCTACTTTATTGAAGGGCTTGTCTTTTGCAAGACATCTTCTTGGCATATATTTGATGCAATAAAATCTTCTAGGATTGAACCCATATATAGAAAATTCATGAGGCTACACAATGAGCCACCTATTAAAATTTAAACCATCCAAAAAGCTATTCTCACCTTGCATTCGTCCTCACCAAATTTCATTCCAATAAATTTCGAGGGGTAGCTTAGTTGACTTAGGACGACGGTTTGCATCCGGAAGTTATGGGTTCAAAACTGAACTACTACATTGGGCATAGAAGAATTTTACTCGACTTTCTCTCCTACGCCTATAGGGATTATTCCAGCCTAAATGACTGGGAACCCTACGTTACTAAAAAAAAATAAATTCATCCTAGTAAGAGGAGCTGTCAAATTGGTCATATGTCAAACATGAACTTCATGTTTTGAGACATCACTTTATTTAATCTTTCTTTTTTTCATTATCTACACTTCACTTTAAAACGTCACCTACAATTCAATCCCTTTTTTTATCCTTTTGAGAATCCCACTTTATATTTGGAGCAATACTTTCTCCAATCCCACTCTTTCATCCTCTGAGGGCCCCATTCCATGTTATGGTGGGTCAAGTATAATACTTTATTCAAGTGTATTATAAATTCTCAATGTATGGTGGCCCCAAATATATCAAAGTAAAACTTTGCCACATCTCATACTAGAAAGAGGCATTTTCTCTTTTGCTGCTTAAAAGAGAGAGGCATTTTTATGAAGTTCTTATTTTGAATATATGAGCCCCATGATGGATAAAGTAAATGGATATATAATATTTTATTTAAATATATTATATTTGTTAAATCTTCTGTGGGCTCAAAATATTTAAAAGTTAAAATTTGCCATGTTCCATACAAAATAAAGAAATTTATTTTGGTCTTTAATGAGTGGGCCCTATCGACTTTATCAAAGTGAGTGTATCCCTTCTTTGTTTTTTCTAAAGTTTTAAAAGTGAGTTGAAACTTAAGTCCCAAATCAGCTGCCTAAAAAAGAGAGAAACGCAAAAGAGAGTGAGTTTACAAAAGCAAGTAGACGGACCAAAAGCAATCTTAGCAAGTCTTGGAAAGTGGGTGTTGCACCTTGGTGCATAATTGGAATTGGAAGTTTCACTTCTAGCTAGGGGCAAACATGGGCAACAAACCAATAAAGAAGAAGAAGAAGAAAGAAACAAGTCCCAGCTGTCTTTAAGCTATCAGTTTGCCTAAAAAAGAGAGTGAGCAGCAAAAGTGAGTACAATATGGATTGATAATAAGTGGAACTTCAGCTTCTGCTGCGAACTTGTAAAATATGTGTGAGCTACCACTTATATAAAAATTTATTGGTAATAGGAAACGATACAGCAATAGTTTTATGGTGAGGATGAGGGCTCGACCACAATTATGTCCACTCAAAAACTAGGGTGGACATTGACCTCAAGAACCTCTACAGATCTCACAGAAGTAGCATTCATCGAGTCAAACAAGGGAGGTAGCTCTGTAGAAAATTGTGGAATATACAAGTTTAAAAGATTAATGATATGAAGCAGTTGAGGATTTGTTTTATGAAAACAACACCCCTTCATCTGTCGTGTTGAACTGATAGAGCTTGTTTATTTATTAGAATTCCAGCAATTTTAGCTTAAGAAATTCTTGAATTCCTAGACAAGGTGGAATTCCTAAATCCTCCTAAGGGCATTAGCATTTTGGGATTCCACCAAAATACAAAGAATGTAGAGTTCCTGAATTTCTAAAGGACAATTGGAATTTATCATGTGTTGGAATTCATAAATTCTTGTCAAGAAACGAGGAATTTAAAAATGCCAAGGGAACATGATGTGTGACATCATATCTTAAAACCCCCAACCACTAGAATTCTAGTAAATAAACAGGCCCATAGGGGTGCTATAAAAGTCCGGTTTCTTCTTAGAAGTTGTCCTAGTTTGTGCGGAGCCCACCCACCTAATACTATTTAATATCAATGGCGACAGGGATGAGAGGGGTGTGAAGTGAAATAAGTTTTCCCAGTGCTATTCTAAACAGATCATCCTTGAATTTTATTTTTAATGAGGCCTTAGAGCTTGATGTTATTATCAGCGCACCTATCTACCAGGTTGTAAATGGGCATCTGATTATCTAAGTATCTCTGGTTCTAATAAAGCAAGTTCGGAACCTATTTTCGGGTTCAAGAGAAATAGGATCCGGAAACCCCCATTTAAGAACTGAAACATTCCGATATGAATCGGATCTTATTATGTTCCAACCCAAGGTTTTGGATACATGAAGATTAAATTCACATATAAAAATTATATGGGTTTTAAGATCCTACATGACTTAATTTATATTTTAGAGTCTACTTAATTTTAATCATAACTTGATTTTAATTTTATTCGTAACTTGATTTATATTCATATTTGAGAGTCAACTTAACTTTAATCATACCTTAATTTATATTCATATTTGAGAGACTACTTAACTTTAATCATATATCATTTATTAGTCCTAATGTTATCTTTATAAAAAAAAACACTACCTTTAAACTCTTTTATCTAACTATATTAACGCAATAAATATATTATTTTGGATCCATACTTTTATAGTGAAAGCCGAAACTAAATACAAAGAAAATAGGTTTCATGTCGGAACTGGAGCCGGATCTAAATTGTAAAAATGGCTATAGGTCTGAATCCACCGTGATTTCATTTCGGATGGGACTGGGTTATACTTTATCATAATTTAATCCAATAGTGGATGACACTTGTCAACTTCAAATTTAGATGACTTCAGTGGGCATCAAAGGTTTGAATTGATTATAGTAGGTCCCAGCTCCCACTATGCCTTGGAATTTAGAAATATGGTTTATACTTATCCTATTGTTACTAACATATGGATCATCTATTAATACACGTATCAATGATTTCTCCTAATGAGTGGATCAATCACAGTTTGCCACATTATCGTGCGGCTCCTGCTTAGATTTATGGAAAGCTGTCTTCATGCATAACAGGTTGTATATGGTGACATGATAGATTATTGATTGGTGCACTCATGGTGGCCATCAATCTGAACTCGATAATATATGCACCCCCAACAGTAGATGGAACATGGACAAGATATTTCTACAGAAAAAAAGAAAGCAGTTCGTGGGGATGGAAATGTAGGGCACGTTTGTGTACATGTAATTTTCGTGGAAATTGGAAATTGCCACATCAGTAAAATCCATGAGTTTCAAATTCTTTGGAAAAGTTTTTCCGCGGAAGTCAAAATTTTATGTTTGGTGCAAAAAGGTCTTCCTCGATGAATTAGTGCTAATGCTGTTTGGTGCAGCTTTAGATTTCTTTAGTGAAAACCACTTTTTAGTGAAAACTATTGGGTGGGTGAGTTGGTATGTGTGTGGGGTGGGTGGGGTTGGGAGGGGAAGAGGAAGAAAGATGGTGGCTGGGTGGAGTGAGGGTGGGAGAGAGGAATTGGGGGGGTCAGTTTTTCGTAGAAATTGACTTCTCATACCTCCAATAGGAAGTCTATTTCTATGCCTATGAAGGAAAAAGCGGACGTAGCGAAAAAGCATTTTTACAGAAAACTGCCGCACCAAATACATGAAAAAAATAATTTCACATAAAACTACAACATTTTCCGTGAAAATAGGCTACACAAACGTGCCCTTCGACGGAAAAGGAGGCCAACAGAGAAAAAGGTCCTCTTACTCGCTTTATGTATATTTGTTGTTGTCATTTTTCACCTTTCTGTTTTGCATCGATTGTCATTATTAAAAGCAGAAGGCATTGAGATTGAGATTGAGATTGAGATTGAGTGAGAGTGACAAAGACAATAATTGACATGTTGTCCAGGGGCAGACCTAGGAGTAGGCCCCCCTCTCAAATCACTAACCCCTAAAGATTAATATGATTTAATTAATTTATATAATAATTTTCTAACAAGTGGCCCCCCCCCCTTAATTGTTCGCACAAAGTATATATATATATATATATATATATATATATATATATATAAAGAAAATGCCAAATTGAAATGGGCCTTCATCCATCTCCTCATGGACCTCGTCTGATGTCTCCCAAGTCCCAAGCGGGCCTCCTCGTGGACCTCGTCTGACGTCTCCCGAGTCCTAAGTGAGCCAAGTCCCAAAGCTAGAAAAGGGAAGCCCATAAGTCCTTCATTCCTTTGTAAATTGTAATACAATTAAGTTAATAGCCTCTGATTTATCGATGAATAACTTGAGCCATTCAATTCCTCATTGTTTGGTTGAGATGGACAACCTTCTGGCTTCGGGTCTTGAATCTTGAGAAGAACAACTTCTGCGGTATCAACCCTAAAGTCCCTATTCCTAACATTCTAATAGGAAGAAATAACTAAAGAAGAAAGCTGCAGACCGCCCCTTCTCACACAACTGCCCGAAATCATTTTGTGATGCACGCAACATAGATATCCTGGATATGGATGCTCCTTATGTGGTGAGACGAGGTCAAGTCCGTCAACAACAAGATGAGTTTACAATTAAGCATCATTATCGAGTGAATATTTTTTATACTGCAATTGATTCTTAGTTACAAGAATTAAATCGTCGGTTTAGTGAGAACGCATTGGAGTTGCTTATTCTTAGTTCAGCTTTACATCCTCGACTTTCACATGAGTCTTTTAAAATTGAAGACATTTGCCAATTAGTAGAGAAGTTTTATCCCCAAAACTTCACAGATCATGAGAAAATGCAGTTGAGCATACAACTGAACCATTATGAGCATAATGTAGTTCGACATAAAGACTTCAAAGAATTGTCAACTATTTCTGAACTGTGCCAATGGTTGGTGAGGACTGGAACATCAACAGTGTACCAACTTGTTTTTAGAGCTATTGTTATTGTGCTTACTTTTCCAATCTCCACTGCAACTACTAAACGATTATTTTCAGCCATGAGCCTTATTAAAACTAGACTTCGCAGCAAAATGGAGGATGAGTTTCTCACATATTCTTGTCTTGTGTACATTGAGAGGGAAATTGCGGAGAAGTTTAGCACATAATCAATTATTGAAGACTTTCAAGATTTAAAAGTACGTCGAGTTCCATTTTGATGGATTATGGAAGTTGGTATGTATTAAAATACAATTATTTATGTCAGCTAGATTCTGGTTTTATTTTTAATACGAAATTTAGTCTTGGATTTTAATATATTTATCATGCTTGAGCTTGGATGTATGTCCGGAAAAAAAAAAAAAATTAGCTATCTTGATTTTTCAAAATATATTTTTTTAAGCTTGGCTCCCTACGATGAAATCCTGGGTCCGCCCCTGATGTTGCCTTCTCAGAGAATGGCATCAGTTCGTGCTCCAAAAATATCTATCCTGTTACTCTCCTGCCAGATCCGGATTCAAACAGGCTTTGGTGCCCACGGGGAGAGTTTTTTTTTTTTTTTTAATTCATAAAGGAGATGGGATGTGATATCTCTTCACCATGTAGCACCCCCTAACTAAAATCCGTTTCCCTGCCTAGTGACAAAAGGGTAGATTTACACAACGTCGTTTTTATCCCACATGTAAATACTGTAGTTTTTTATGGACAAAGAATGCCGGGACCTTGAGAGAGCTTCTAAATGGACATCACATTTTTGTTTGCACTTTGCAGTCTCGCTCTTTGCCTATCATTGATGTAAGGAGATTTTAAAATTTTCTTTCCACACACTCTTAATAACTAAACTAACTTCACCTGAAACCTCACTCCCACCACTGCCGTAGAGGGAGCGAGAAAGAGGTAAAGAAGGAGAGAGAGAGAGGGAGAGAGGGAGCCGCAGCTGGCGGTGAAGGGCAGGGAGAGGGAGAGGGAGAGGGAGAGGGAGAGAGAGAGAGACGGGGAGGTGGAGGTGGCGAGAGAGAGGCCGAGAGAGAGATACGGGTGGTTTGGAGATTTTTTCCAAGGATATATTGATAATAAAAAAAAATTAAAATGGCGAGTGTGTAAAGAAAAACGTGGTGTGTGTTTAGAAGCTTTCTAAAGTGGAGGGTCACTTTAAAAGAGATAAGAAAAAAACATTACTCAATTAAAAAGGTATTAGATTTTATAAAATCACCTCTTCTATTTAAAAGAAAAGGTCAAAAATCTATTCTCTTTTTCTACTAAATAACAAAAAACTTCCTCCGTTGATCTAAAAAAAGAATAAAAAAGGCTTATTCTTAGAGTATCTCCAATAGATATGTTATTTTGAATATGTCAAATTTCATTTGAAGGCTTATGTGAGAATTTAAAGGTTTGAGATTTAGAATCTCCAAAGTATGAACTCCATCTGGTATGTCAGATTTATTTTTTTATTATATTTTTATCTCCTTATAAGACCCACATCATGAAAGAAACTTTTGTTTTCTTGCATTTTTCAAGCCCCATTGCATAAAATAATCCAAAACAAGAAAAGGCATAAGTCTTTTCTGTACTTCAAATTTGGCGTATTCATCTTTCGTACCAAATGCCATATGGCATGGTTGTTGGAGGCCGTGATGCCAATATTGGCCGTTGGAGTGCCCATATGACAATTGACTGTGATGTTGTAGGTGCTCTTATGTGACAACTTTTCCTTTGTTAATCCAAAAAAAGTCAAAAAGGCGTCTTCTTGTGCCACAACATGACCAAAAGTTAATAGGGCATTCTTTTTTAATTCTATACTTTTTGATATCACCATTTTTCTTTTATTGTCTCTTAAAGTGACCATTCACTTCAATTTACTTTACTAGACTTTGTCAATGTGCCGAGTAGAAAACTTAAAAAAAAAAACAATTAAAAAAGATTTGTAGCCATGTTTATCCTCAATCCTAGTCAATGCCTCTAACAAGTTTGAGCTATACAAGGGGAGATTCTGAAAAAAAAATATATGTAGATTTTGAATATTTCAAAAAAGTATAAAAGTTTTTCATGTTTCTTTCAATTAAGTCCTCACCATAAGGAGATTTTCAAAAGTGTAAATAAAACCCTTATTTCATTTTCCAATTTTTCTTCTTAATAAACCATTTAAGATAAATGACCTAATGGGGCCCACTTCAGCTACCTTTATTTATAGATAGTTACAAAAGAATGATTTGTATGAATTCCAAATGATTGAAAAAACTAACGTAATTAAATGATTATAATCATCTAAATCTAGTTCAAACTTAGGTCATATGAGAATCTAGATAAAAGAACCATAAGAGACTGAACTATTAAAAGGAAGGTACGTTACCATTAAAATTTGATTAATGAGTCCTATAAAGAGAATTTTGTATTGGTTTTGGAGACCAAAGAAGGTTTAAAAAGATAAAAACTTGTCATTTCTCAAAACAAAATCTTATGAAGAGGATTTGAATAAAAGAAATAAGAAAATTTTAATACTTTACATCTAAAAGAAGACATATAATGTCTGAGAATCATTACATCTCTCTATTTTCCAAGAGTAAAAGAATGCTTTATGCCCAAGAAATAAGAGTATAACTTTTATAGGAGAGTGCTAATAGAAGTTTTGTAATATCCGAGAGTCAAAAGATGATGAGTGTGGGGTGGAGATGAATTTAAAATAAAACAAAAGGATTTTGTGCACTGACTGTTTCCTTTTTAATCAAATATGCCAATCTTCCCTCTTCTTCTTTAATTGAAAATCTTCCTCCTCCAATGGAACTAATAGTGCTATTTCTTCAGTCTTAATAAGAATTTCATTCAAAGGTTTAAATCCCAATGTTGGTCTTCATCTATTAATCAGGATTGGGATGAGTTGGTGTCACTCATATTGGACAGATATAGCTGTACCAATCTTAAAAAGCACAATTAAAAAAAAATTTAAATAAAATAAAATAGAAAACTGCTAAAAATGTACAAATTAAGCTACTTAAGCAGTATCCTACATTCCTACTTCACTTTTAGGGCCAATTTGACAATTTACTATTATAATAAAAGTAATGTAAAGCATCAAATCAAGAGATAATAAAATATAAGAGGATTCTGATATGATTTTTTCTTTAATTGATTGATAGTGAATTTTTTTGACTTTTTGTGTAAAAATTAAATATTTTTTTGTTATTAGTGGAGAAAGAATGTTGCTTTTTAACGTTTTAAGAAAAATGAGAGAGTTCTAAAGTTATATACTTTTGATGTAATTCCTTGTCTGAAAAATTGAAGCTTTACATTACTTTTACAAACTTAGTAAATTGCCAAACGGGCTTAGTGATGCACTATCGATTGTTAAGTCCCCGACTCCATGCTCGCAAAATTAATAGGATATCACAAGAATTCATGAGTTAATAATCTGAAAATGATAATAATGTAAAAAATGATTCAATATTAAAGTTCATAGTTTTATACTTGATACCGCAAAGATGTTGGGACTTGGGACTTGGGACTTGGGACTTGGGAGCATAGAGGTTAAAATATTGGTTTAGACTTTCTGGTTAGAAAATTTCAGCCCCAGAAGACATTGGAGACAGAACAAGCAGGTTTCAAGAAAAAATATGAGAAATGAGAAGAAGAAAGATAAAGTGAAGAGCTTTGAAGTATTTGGATTTGAAAGCAACGCGGGTGCAGGGAAAATAAAAATATATATATCCCTTGCCATGTAATAATTTTTATTAATTTGTATTTATATCATTGAAAAATAATTTTTTTATGGGAAAGGGCCTCAAATATCACTAATACTTCTAAAGACGGCCTCAAATATACACATATTGCCCAAAACGATCCTCTCCTGTAGAGGCCCCTATTTTATTCTGTCCAAGCCGCCCATGACTTATGAGTTTGGGAATTAATTAGTCTCCAAATAAGATGGTTTAAATTGCATCATATTGGATAAAAAAACTCAAAATTAAGTTTTTTTTTTTTTTTTTTGTAAATCTCAAAATTAAGTTATACTTTATATGATAGTATTGATTGAAGATGCTCTTTGCGTTTGTTGATTAGTTTGATTAAAAAAATGGACTATATACTTTTCAGACAATTTGATATTTATTGTCATTCACAGCCGCAACCATTGAAATTCACATTTTACCAAAAAAAAAAAAAAAATACCATCAAAATTCACATGAGTTTATCCGATATAAAAATCCAAAAAGGAAACCATGCATAGTCAAACTACTCACGAGTTTTTTATTTAGAAATATTACTCGCGAGTTTGAGACACAATACTCACGAGCTTAAAATATTACCAACGAACTTGAACCAAAACAAGCAAACGGCAATTTCATCCGATAAATAGGAGGTCTGCAATAGAGGCCCACTGTAGAAGTCACATATATTTGAAGTCGATTTTCAAGTATAGGGGATGTTTGAGGTTTCTTCTTATAATAAAATCCATAAAAAATTACCTTGTGGGTGGACTTAAATTTTTTATTTTTTCTGGGTAACCCATCAAAGGGGCTGTAAAAAAAAAAAAAAAAGGCCGACCTATTTCTAAGGACTAATGACAGCATTTCCAACCTCTATCCTTTCAAATATAAAGATTAACTAGAAGGGGTACATCTAAATACAGATAAAATTTTACTACATATAGATGTAGTACAGATGTACCTTGGCAAGTGGCAGATGGAATTTTGCCTCTTGCAGATGAGTGATAGGAGTCTACATCTCTGAAGTGATGGTAATCATCCGTACACGTCATTGAAGATAACGTGTATATTATGTGACAGGACAAACCAGCTTAGTTATGTGCCGTTGTGGACGGTGTGGTGGGGAAATGGGCCCAAGCGTCCGTGATTTACGTGGGTGAGGGGGGTCTGCTGTAGTGGGTTTAACCCACAGCATCCAACGGCTGTGGGTTCATCCACATCATCCAATGGTTGATATTTTTTAAATAAATAAAATTAAAAAAAATATCTTTTATTTTAAAACCTTTTCTCTCTCTTCAACTCACTTTCAAAAAACATTTTCTCTCTCTTCAACCTCCGTGATTTATGTGATGGGCCCCACAAACTACCTGGCCATTGTTTTTTTTTGCTTTTTTTTTTCTCACTATCGGAGGGTTCCCAACCCTTGGGCTGGACTAATCCTTCAAAAAATGTGATGGTGGACCACGGTGCCTACTCCATCACATCACATTTTAGGAGTAGGCACCGTGGTCCACCATCACATTTTTTGAAGGTCCTTTCTAGGTTTGACAAGTGTAAGCTCTCGATAGAAGTGCTCATCGTTCCTCGAGCCTCAAGAAAATCATATTGAATTTTCGATCATCAAACGGATCATATTTTAGTTAACTCAGAAGCAACAGTCCTGCCCATTTGATAATTTACACTTAAAAGTAAAAGTAAGTAGAGCCTCCGTTTAATAAATATAAAAAGACTAAAAATAATATTAAAAGTATGTAAAAAATAAAAAACTAACATATTCAATAATTAAATGATCCATGGATCAATATCTAGCTTTGATTATTTTTTAAAAAATAGCAAGTAAACATAGACAATAATGAGCATGTAATATGTTAAACTTATTAAGGACGCACGCGGGAGGGAGGCCGTAAAATCATATAATACAATCTTTTAATTTTTTTAAAATAGTAAAATAAAAAATTTTAATTTTTTTATTAAATGTTTTTTTACTTTATATTTTTTTATTATCATGGTCCGATTAAATTTTTGTATCTTATATATTTTAATATTTTTTGTTTAAAATTTTTTTTTGTGTACTTTATATTTTTTTTTAATTTTTTGGTGTACTTCATTGAATCAATGAAATAATAAGGCCTCTCATACCCTACATGGGCCTCCCATGCCCTATGTAGGCAACCCATGATACCTTATATAGGCATCCAATACTCTACATAGGCCTCACATACCCTACATAGGCCTCTCATGCCCTATGTAGGCAACTCATTATACCCTACATAGGCATCCAATACCCTACATAGGCCTCCCATACCCTACATAGGCCTCACATGCCCTATATAGGCCTCTCATTATACCCTACATAGGCCTCTCATACCCTACATAGGCCTCCCATGCCCTATGTAGGCAACTCATTATACCCTACATAGGCATCCAATACCCTACATAGGCCTCCCATGCCCTATGTAGGCAACTCATTATACCCTACATAGGTCTCTCATACCCTACATAGGTCTCCCATACCCTATGTAGGCAACTCATGCCCTACATAGGCCTCTCATACCCTATGTAGGCAACCCATGCCCTATGTAGGCATTCCATGCTCTATATAAACATCACATGAGATGTTCTCCTCTTCTCATGGAAAGCAACTCTCTAGCCTCTCTTCACTCCATCCTCTCCATTCCCCTTCTCCTCATTATGTTCCTTAAGGAGGCTTAGTCCTAAAGCTACACTACTCTCTTAGGATTTCTCATCTAGAAGAGGTTTTCCCATCCTAACATGTATTTCTCTATCATTTTTATTTTCCATCTTATGTAAATGAATCTACATGTTAGTTAAAGTTATTTTTTTTAATATTCTTCTTCTTATGGTTTTATGCTTGATGGTTTATTTATGTTGCTTATGTTTATGCTTGGATTGACAACCCAAGTTTATGATGGCATTAACCTTTTTTGTAGTAGCCTATCTTGATCACATACTCTATAAATACTACTTCTTTAGACGAGATTTTTCCAAAAATTATTTATTCTCTTCTCAACTTCTCTAATCTACATTTCTAGTTTTCTCAGTTCTCTTATATCTTCGGATACTATTCGGTATTATGGACGAACATATTAAGTTATGGGGCAAAGATTTACGCTTGTCAAGTTATTCGACTGAGGTAAATTTTTGTTTAATATAATATTAATTAATTGTTGACTAAATACGCACTAATTATGCTAGTTAATATGAAACAGGATGATCAATGCGAAGTGATTGCAGTCGCATCAGAAAATATTCAAGTTCAAACTGATTATACGGAGCAGTTTACAACTAATATGGTATAATTAGATTTTTTATTTCTTAGTCATTTAAATCTGAATAAATACTAATTACTTTTTTCATTCTTAGGTATTTTAATGTCGCGAAGAATTAATTCAATGGGCACGAGCAGTTGGGCGTGCAGTTGGATTTGTTTTGACAATTGCAAGTTCGAATCAAGGTGAATTTGGTCAGAAGCCTTACTTGCTTATGCAATGTGAACGAAGTGGACATTATCGGTCGATAAAGACTTCGTCGAAGAAGACTAGTACTAGAAAATGCAATTGTCCATTTCTTTTGAAAGGCATTAAATTGGAAGGCGGGAATGATTGGGTATCAATGGTCGTTTGCGGGATCCATAATCACCCTGCTGCGTATTACATGGAAGGTCATTCGTATGCTGGCAGATTATCAGAGGATGAAACAGGCATTATGATTGATTTGTCCAAAAATTTAGTGACATACTATCCACATTGAAGGGGCGAGATCCACTCAATATGTCAACCATTAAAACCATTTACAATGCTCGTCAAAAACATCGAGTGGCAGAAACTGCAGGGAGGTCTCAGATGCAACAATTAATGTTTAATCTCAGTAAGCATGATTACATTTCGTGGCATAGAAGTCATGGTGAGTCAAACGAGCTTCAAGATTTATTTTTTGCTCATCCTTGTTCACTTGATTTGTTACGTGCTTTTCCTCACATACTTCTTATGGACACAACATACAAGACTAACAGGTTCAACATGCCACTTTTTGAAATAGTCGGTGTTACATCAACAGAGTTGACTTTTTCTGTTGCATTTGTATTCATCCAGTTCGAGAAAGAGGACAATTTTGCATGGGCATTGAGCTGTTTGCGTTCTACTATGGACGGGTGTTCATTACCACGAGTGGTGTTGACTGACAGAGATTTAGCATTAATGAATGCTGTGGATCGCGTTTTCCCCGAGTCAACCACTTTGCTGTGCAAATGGCATATTGGGAGGAATGTATTAACAAATTGTAAGAAGCTATTCGAAGAGAAGCATGCATGGGAGAGTTTCTACTCAAAGTGGTGTTATCTAGTGGACTCTGATACCACCGAAGAGTATTCCAAGAGGTTGCTGACTATTGAGCAATCATTTCGCAGATATCCTAAAGCACTCAATTACATCAAAACGATATGGCTGAATAAATATAAGGAGAAATTTGTGCAGGCCTGGACCAACAGATCAATGCATTGCGGTAACAGGACGACGAATCGAGCTGAAAGTCAACATGCAAGGTTGAAAAGGCATTTATGTAATTCAATGGGCAATTTTGAGTCCGTGTGGTCACATGTTCATAATCTATTGGAGGCGCAATTCACATCCATTAAAGCATCATTGGAACGAAGTGTCAATCTTGTGCGTCATGATTTCAGGCACTCGTTGTACAACGAACTGAGAGGTTTTGCTTCTTGTGCTGCAATGTATCACATTTTAGAAGAAGCAAAACGTTCTCATATTGTTAGGGATGATCTTGAAACTTGTGGTTGTCAAATCCGATTAAGTCACGGTTTGCCATGTGCACATGAAATCTATACATATATCTCGGAGGGTCGTCCAATTCCATTATCTTCTATTGATTTGTTCTGGAGGAAGCTGGACTTCATGCCTACCACTAGAGTAGAGAATGATGATTTAAGCTGCAATGTTGAGTTAGAATTGTTCGCCGACCAATTCAAAAAAAAACCTCGGTCAGGTAAACTTCGGTGGTTGCAAAAATTACGTGAAATTATTAATCCTTCAACCACTTTACTTGTAGAGCCAGAGGTGAAGAAGCATACTCGTGGACGACCTACTTCAAAGAAAAAAGATATTACATCGACTCGAAAAGATCCATCAGGATTTGAATATGTTGAGGGAAATCATTCATTTTTTGTACCGGGCAGGCATAGTTTTGCATCATCTTATGTTCCCCCAGCACCACAACCTCGAAGATTTTCTACTGATATGCAGCTGGAGTTTGGTCAACATAAGAGCAGTGACCAGCATAGTTACATGGACCAGTTGCATACGGATTTGCATCCAGAGTTTGGCTCATGTAGTTACGTTGAACAATTTTCTACTGATTTCTATTCAGAGTATGGCTCACATAGTTACGTCCACCAGTTTCCACCTCATTTGCATCCGTATATTACATCTGTGACCGATGTCATTGCTGATGGGAATTGTGGGTTTCGTAGCATCGCTATGGCTTTACGTATGGATGAAGGTCAAAATGCATGGGCTATTGTAAGGTATGGTATGCTAACTGAGCTGAACAACAATGTTGATGAGTATGCATCCTTATATGGAAGTTACGAAAGGCTTTCGCACATAAGAGAAGCACTGACATTTTTTGAGACAGATAAGCCTGCACCATTGCTTCATTGGATGAGTATGCCGGACATGGGTCACTTGATTGCGTCATGGTATAATGTGGTTTTCATTTTGATTAGTGAATCACAGAGCATGACGTTTCTTCCTCTACGGTCTGCACCACCACCACCACACGAACAACATCTAATTTGCATTGGACATGTCAATCAGAACCACTTTGTGGAGGTATCCTTGGTTCTCAATCCTCCAATGCCCCCTATCATGATCCAATGGGGTGCATACAAACACCAATGTGCAGCACAATGGGCTTTAATTTATGAACAAAACTTTGAAGACTACAAGCGGATATGGAATCCATCTACTGTAACCCAACCTACTGTACATTTGGATTTTGATTAGTATTGTTTGAAGACTATTTTGTTGTTGATTCTAATTAATATTGTTTGAATCCAATCTAGACCATTCATTCAATGTTTTTCTGTTCTCTTTTTTTTTTTTTTTTTTTTTACTTAGTAATTTTGACTGTGTTTGATTTAGTAATTTTTCCGTTTTCGTTATAAGGGGGCGGACCAAACAGAGAAAGACACATAAGGGAGCGGAGGAAAGAGAAAATCTTGGGAACCCTCCGATAGCAAAAAAAAAAAGCAATGGCCAGGCAGTTTGTGAGGCCCATCTTGAGGGATTAGTCCAGCCCAAGGGTTGGGAACCCTCCGATAGTGAGAGAAAAAAAAGCAAAAAAAACAATGGTCAGGTAGTTGTGGGGCCCATCACATAAATCACGGAGGTTGAAGAGAGAGAAAATATTTTTTGAAAGTGAGTTGAAGAGAGAGAAAAGGTTTTAAAATACAAGATATTTTTTTAATTTTATTTATTTAAAAAATATCAACCATTGGATGATGTGGATGAACCCACAGCCGTTGGCTGCTGTGGGTTAAACCCACTATAGCAGACCCCCCTCACCCACGTAAATCACGGACGCTTGGGCCCATTTCCCCACCACACCGTCCACAACGGCACATAACTATGCTGGTTTGTCCTGTCACATAATATATACGTTATCTTCAATGACGTGTACGAATGATTACCATCACTTCAGAGATGTAGACTCCTATCACTCATATGCAAGAAGCAAAATTCCATCTGCAAATAGAATTTCCATCTGCAAATGAAAAAAGAGACAACGTACTCGCGCAAATGTGCACTTCTGCTTGTCGATTTTCGATTTCCGTCCAAGATCTTATCTTGTCCACATTTCTAACCGAGAATCCACGTTATCACATCACATCACATCAACCATCCCAGGCCACTGGTTATTTCTTTAATTGATATTTAGAAATGGATCCAGATTCTTCAAATAGGATGATATTATTTCATCCCATCCCATCTGCATTCACCAATTACATAAAATTTTATATAAGCTAATGCAGTCTTTTAATTTAAGGGATGGGTTTATTCTCCATGTCTTATATTTGAAACCACTTCATATTTACCTGTGTGTGTTGTGTGGGTTTAATGGACGCTACTTAAGGAATTAGTAGATTCGACCTAACACTTTATTTGAGATATCTTCGTCTTAAAAAGGAAAACAGAACAACTTAGTAACAAACTTTTATTCAGGGATTGCTACCTAAAAAATGCCATGCTTATGGTCAATTAATAAAAAAAAAAAAAAAAAAAATCAGAGTCAGGAATCATTAATTTGCACATACATGCTTTCTATTTATACAGACTTAAATGCAATTAACATAAGATTGCAAAATCACAACATACCTTTTGGAGGTCATTGGTTTAAATCCCAGATTCTAAATTGTAAGATACAGGGACTTCAAAGCATAGTCTAGATTAGGAAAGTGAGTCCCAGGCCTTAAATTCACGGGTCGGGTTAGGTTTGGGTTGGTCAGTTGGAGGAGTGATAAGTTGGGTATGTCTAGGTGGGCTTTGGGTTGGGTTGGCAGACTGCATGGCATGTTTGACCTCAAGCCAAACCGGCCCATAGCACAAAACAAACACATAATTTAATCAGGTTGGAAACACCTCTCCAGGGTAAGGTTAGAGGATTTACATAATCAGTCAGGTTAGGTTGGCAGGTTGAGTAGCATGTGTGCAGTAGCGGGCCTAAGTTTAGTAACGCGGGTGCAGAGATTTCAGAAACTCCATAAATCGTATCTTAAAAAATTCTCTTTTATTATTTGATCTCTTTACTTGATCATTGCCCACACCACCCAAAAGAAAATCCTAAGTCCGTCATTGCATGTGTGACCTCAACCTGAAACCACAACCCAGTGGGCCTGCAAAGGTTTGACATGACTGCTTAAATGAGGCCCACTTGCCATACATTTTCAGACTAACGGTTCCTTAAATTTTGTCTTTCCAATGTCAGATTCATAATATCCTCGTTTTCTTAGTTGTCGTAGCCGTTATAATATCATTATTGCAAACCTTCTATAAAAACCAAAAAGCTTGTTCACACTAGAGACAACTTTGATTGCTTCATCATCTTTCTCACTGCCTGTTATATTCATCATATGGGTTCTGTTGTGAAGATGGAAAAGATGGCTCTGAACCTCCAAGTATCACTTCTCATCACGCTAACACTAGCATTCCTGTGTCCAGCCATTCATGGCTGGGGAGTTGATGGTCATTTCATCATTTGTACAATAGCACAGGTTCCTTAGTTCTATATTCAAATCTCTTGTTTTCCACTGCTCTTCTTTCTGTTCTTGAATTTAAAATTCTGGGTTTCATTACTTGAGTCAGATGATCTGATTGTTGTTTTATTTATGAAGGTTTTTATTTTTTATGGATAGTTTTGATCAGAATTTTCAGTTTCTTGTTCTGTTTCAAGAGCTTTTGGTATTTTAGGCAAAGCATTCTCTGCAGAAAACCATCTTTCTGAGAGAGAATGAATTTCCATGGTTTCAAGTTGGCATTTTCAGGAGATTTTCCCCTCTTATATGAAAGCACTTCTGCAATTTTAGTGGAAAGTAGATTCAGATCCACAAGGTTGGAAAGCCATTTACATCCTGAGTGAGAGGGAGAAAGTAGATACACATTTCACCACAGAAGTGTTTTTCCAACCAAACCATACAAACTTAAACCGTAGAAAATGAAGTCTTCATTTTCCATTCTCCGAAGAAACCAAAATGACTGGGAAAATAAAACTCTTTGGAAAGCTGGTATTTGTGGCTGTGCCATATACATTTTTCATTGCAGCAGTGGTTGTTCTAAATAACCCTGTTGTGTGAGTGTGTTTGTGTTATATTCAAATCACCAGTTCTCTAATCTATTATTTCCTCTTTTTTTCTGTATTCAAATATTCTAATTAATTTCTTGTTTTTTCCCCTCTTCGGATATTAAATTTTCACATATCATTATTCCAAAATCTTAATATGTATTATTCTTTATGTATAGCATCGATTGAGTGAAGCCGCCAGTGATGCTGTGAAGCAACTTCTTCCAGATAATGGTGAGAATGATCTTCCCAGTCTCTGTTCATGGGCAGACAGAATTAGATTCCGATATCACTGGTCAGCTCCCCTTCATTACATCAATACACCAGACTCATGTACCTACCAGTATGCGAGTAAGTTCATGCATACTAACTCTTATTCTCCGGCAAGTTACATGATTTTAAGTGCTTATAATATTATGATCCAAGAAACTGCAGTTGGGTAGTATTGACATCTATGATGCACGGATACTTCAAAATGGGGCAACGTATCGTGTCGTATCGTTTCTGATACTTCACTTTTTACATGTAAATTCCGTGTCCTTGCTATGTCTATGGCGTGTCCGTGCCGTATTTGGGTATCATAGATTGAGATTGGTATTTTGTGTTATATTTACTTCATATGTATCTTTTAAATCTGTATAAACAATGTGATAGAATATTTACTTACATTTGCATCGAGTCGAGATCATGTAAGCCAAGAATATATCCAGGTTTGTTATTTTAAATTCATATAAAATATGTTCAATTAATCTTGAGAGTAACTATCAACAGTGACAAAATTAATAGAGATGAAAGCACACTATAAGGAGGCAGTACCATCAAAGTGGGATTATAGTTTTAATTATTTTTTTTCAAACTACTGAGTGATATTGCGAGTGAAGATTTGCATCACTCAAGGCAAGAATTGTATTTGTATATCTAGATAGCTACCAAACTCATTCACTACGAATTTATAATCACATGGATATGCATTTGCTACTTGGTTATTCATCCTGGTTTTTGGCTACCAAGACTTTTTTATTTGTGCATGCAACCACTAAATAGAAGAAACAACATGAACCGAGATAATTGTTCCAATCAAGATTTGTGACATTAGTAATAGCACCTTTAAGTTCAAGGAAATGGTTCAAGTATACGATTGCTGCCCATCACAAAATGATACATACTTGGAGTTCTAACAGTGAAGTTACTCCCCTAACACTATAATTTATCAAAATGGGCCACTGTTGTCCAAAGCTTGAGCAATTGCCGTGGGTCCTTATTATAGAGATGCTGAAGCCACAAGTATATATACTTTGATTAGTTGAAAACAATGTTTTAAACTGTTAAGAGGCGTGAGGCAAAGTGTTCCAATTTCCTAAAGAGTAGAGCACTAAGGCTTGGACTCATAAGCACACATTTTTCAGAAATAAATGATTGCATTAAAAAAGAATATATTAATAAGAATAGAAAACAGTAACATTTTCATTGTTTTTAAGCATTTTAACTAGTGAACTAGAGTTGAATTAGTTTACATCTAGATAGTACAGTATAAAGAGGAGATTTTCAAGTTCTTAAAACTACAAACTGCCCTTGCCTTTTTCTTACGGACAAGATGTGTTGGTGGGGCGCATACCCTCTGCTAATATAGCACATGACTAAAGTGCACACTTCATTTAGGGTGTATGCCTCAAATATGCCCCACACAAGGATGCATCCTAAATCCAAACCACATCTTAAACTTGAGCCACAAGGCCTTTTGGGAATAAAGGACCAGAGGAACATCAAAGAGTAAGCCCCAGGTTTTTCTGAAAACACTGTTCGAAAAATACATTCTGAATATTTTGATTATGATGTCAATGCAGGAGACTGCAAGGATGAGAGTGGAGAAAAAGGTTTTTGTGTTGCTGGTGCAATCAACAATTACACCAATCAACTTCTCACCTACGGAAATTCATCTTCCACCAACCAATGTAAGAAGCCTTTCAACTCTTTTCTGCTTTACAGTTGTTGTCTTAACATGGCTTTTCTTGTCTTTTCCTTTCTTTGCATGTTGATGTCTCTAAGTCATATAATAATTCCATAATCCTTACAAATCATTCATGTTTCAGAATTTTAGAAAAAAAGACAGTAATTTACTAAGGGGTGTTCTGTGCAACAGTGAAAGTAGTTTGAATAGTTGCATAGAATGAAGGGCTTTATTTATTTATTTCATTGGTAATTTGTTTCCCTCCAGTTTGAATACAGTAAAGTTCAGAGTGAAAATTATAATAAAAAGTTGTATTAATGGTGAAAAGAAAAAGGAGAGAAGGAAAAACCAACTATGTATACTGGCAATGCAAAGAAAAAGCTGTCCAATGAAGATGTCGAAATAGCAGTGGTACAAAATAGAATGGTGGTAATTGATTTAGTAAGGAAAACAACATTGTCATTGACTCTCACTTTGAACAAAGATATGGATACCCTTCACAAGATCAAACATGGGAAATAGTTTATCAACCTAAACTGATTGCAATGGCGTTGGTGGGTTTAAAAGATCAAGTATCGTTCAAAAAGCACAATTGGTACAAAGCTAGACTTGTTGCTAACGGATATAGTAAAATGGTTGTATAGACAACGATGAGACATTTAACATGTACTAAAGATGAACAGTTGAACACTATTCATCTCACTCTCGCCAATATCCATGGTTGGCCTCTTCACTAGTTCGATGTTAAAAATGCCTTTCACAAAGGCTCTCTTGTTAAGAAAGTTTACATGGAGCAACCACCAAGGTATGAAACTGCCCCACATTAGAAGTTTGTTGTCATCTCATTAAATCTATTTATAGTCTGATGTAGGAGCAAAAAGTCCAGATTTCCTAGATCCTGTGTTTGATCAAGCCTTGGATTATTTGGATCGATTTGATTAGTCTAATGGGCTTTTGATCCATCTTAATTAAGGTTCAATCAAACATAAAGGGCTCAAACATAAATTTTCATGGACCAAAATTGGGTTTTAAGATATCTAAATTTAATGTGGGCCTAAAGTAAGTCGACTCAAGTCCTAACCACAATGTCACTTCCTCTCCCTTTCTATCTTTCTAAAAGGTTTTGGTTACATAAAATGCCTCAACCAAACTTGGCATGCCATCTTTAACAATCCTTATTAACAAAACTCACGAGCATGGTTCAATAGCATTGACAAGCAACTCTACAGACTAGTTTCCATGTTTATTTGACATTCTCCAATGGTATAACGATCTATTTTCCATGTTTATTTGACATTCTCCAATGGTATCACAATTCTTCTTATCTATGTTAATGACATTACCAGAAGCGGCTCAGTATTCAGAGGATATAAACATACTTGAAGACATTGTTTCGCATGAAAGACCTCACACACGCAACATTTTCTGCGGTTGTACTTGTAAATACATTCTTCACGTGAAGGCATATTTCAATCAACATAAATACTCAGGACCTCATTGCTATAGCCAATATTCATATTTCCAAGAAGGAAGGATGATGGATAACCTATCTCAAACCAACTCTACCAAAAGTTAGTTGGCAGTATTCTTTATCTAACCATTATATGACTAGATATTTCACATGTTGCTCACATTATAAGTCAGCTCATGACCTGTCCTCAACATCTTTATATGGCCGCAATACATCAGACAACGAAAAATTTTGTCCTGAGCCTCCTTTCTGTTCTTATCCTCCAATGCTAATGCTAACTGGGGCTATCCATAGTCCAGAGACCTGAAATTTACAATTAGCTGGTATGCATTTTTGGGAGATTCTGTACTCTCCTGGAAGTATGAAAAACGAGATCAGGTCTCCAAATCTTCTACTAAAGCCAAGTACTGACCATTGAGTCATGTCGCTGCTTGCTCAAAGGTTATATGGCTACAAAGGTTTTTCTGTATGCATTTTGGGGAGATTCTGTACTCTCCTGGAAGTATGAAAAACGAGATCGGGTCTCCAAATCTTCTACTAAAGCTGAGTACTGACCATTAAGTCATGTCAATGCTTGCTCAAAGGTTATATGGCTACAAAGGTTTTTCTGCATGTGGAGTACCATACTGGAGGGAATAATTATTTAATACATCATCATCTCACAATTGGGGCACTGAATCGGTGAATTGCAGACATGAAACATCAAATTGCTCTGTTATTCTAGTGGCTCTTTCTGGTAATCTCTAGCTTTGATACAGAAAAGATTAAATCTAACTGATGGCACCAATTACTGGCACTGATATGGGCGAGAAAGTAAGAAAACATAGTTGTTGTCCAATGTGAGTACTAATTTCTTAGAATCCCATTCCATCGCAGAACTGCAAATTAAACAGATAATCATCCATTAATCCAAGATAACATGTGGTATTTTGGAGCACTCAAATGTTCCTTGAATGAAATAATTAGTTCTACTAATGTGTCATTTCTCATAATTTTTGGGAGCTATCAGATAATCTTACTCAAGCACTTCTCTTCCTTTCTCACTTCATGGGAGACATCCACCAGGTATGTAGCTTTTTTACAGTGAAAATCAGATTTTAACAACAGTAAATTCTGTTCTTATAACTAGTGGTATTTATTGCAGCCACTACATGTAGGTTTTGCTTCAGACAGAGGAGGCAATACCATTAATGTCCATTGGTACACAAGAAAAGCCGTTCTTCATCATGTGAGTTCTTGCAGATGGTTAAGATCATCCATCAGAATGATTGTGAAACCATGGTTCATGAATCATTACACCAAATCAGATGGGCAGTCTAGACCAATGATTGGATATAACCAATTTAAACAAAGATCTAGCACAATACAATATTAGTTTTACTGGTACTAATTATAAAGTATATATAGGTATGGGATGCCAGCATAATTGAGACAGCAGAAGAAAGGTTTTACAGTTCCAGTGTAGAAGAACTAATCAAAGCAATTGAGCAAAACATAACAGTACATACTCTACAGCCCTCTCACTAATATGTCTCACACATTAAAGTACTAATGCCATGTTCTGCATTTCCTATAGTTGTATGCTATTCTTTGGCTGATTCCTTGGTTATTTTGAATAACAGAAAGAATGGGCAGATCAAGTTCAGAAATGGGAGAAGTGCAGCTATGGAAAAACCACTTGCCCAGACACGTACATTTCTCTACCTCAACTCAGTGGTTCTTGAATTTGCTGTGAGCAAAACTGAAATGCCTGCTACTTAACAGTGCTCTTCAGAGCATGGAAAAAATTCCTGACCCTAATGTTATCATACTTGACATTCCCACAGGTGCACAATTGATTCACTCTCTGATGCAGCCGAAGTGCATCATAGGCCTAAGGACTACCAAAAAGGGACCCAAAAATAGGCCCAATTGCCCAAACATCATTTCTGAGTTTATGATGTTTTATAACCTACATATAAACTACTCTTAAAACATTGTATTTGTCATGTACCGATGTGCTAGAATAAACAGTGAAATTATCTTAAAAGAACATACAAAAACATACTTCCATGGTTAAAAGCCATTGATTGAGATTGATTTTGTCTGCAGTTACGCATCTGAAAGTATTAGTGCAGCCTGCAATTGGGCATACAAAAATGTATCTGAAGGCTCAACATTAGAAGGTAATCATACTTACTTTGTCTCAATCTCCTCGCATTTCTCAAGAAACGAATTTTAACTCAAGAACTGTATACAGATGAATATTTCTTGTCACGTCTGCCGATTGTCAATTTGCGGCTAGCAGAAGGTGGAGTTAGGTTGGCCGCAACTCTCAATCGGATATTTGGATGAAAAAACTAGATTCAATAGAATAAATGGTTTGACAAGTATCGAATAAGCAGTTCGGTAAGATATGTATAGGAAGTTCATTTCAACTTGCAGTGTTTCAGATTGTACATGGTTTTATAACCTAGAATGACACTCTATGTTCCTCCTAAAGCAAGGCATCTGTCTATGAGCTAGATTTCATATCCCATTATGCAAATATATGAATGGCATGTCAAATGTGTTACATGCAATCAAAATTTATCTAAACAATCCGTTTGATTGTTCCCTCGATGGTTGTTTAAGGATGAAAATCGCAAATTGATAAAGGAGAATTTTCTCCTACAAGTAGACTGCATAAATGGGCGAGCTCTAAGGGCCCCACTTGGGTCCACCTTTGATCAGTGCAGCTCCTTTACACTCTTATCCCACCACTCCCAATTTCAAGTTCATTGAACCTTTACTCACCATTGGAATGAATCTTAAATATAAATAAAAATTCTACAGTTAGAAGAACATTAAACTTTAAGGCTGTTAAAATCAGGGGGTAGGATAATCTCATGGAGCTGTTTTTAAAAGGACCTTTCCCATCTGTCTTACCCCCAGTGATAGAAATGCATCCAAGTGGGCACCCACCAGCTGCGTAGCTGAAAGTCTTCTGCCTGCGCTTTTTGTTGCTATGTTGGACTTCTGGTCAAGAGTGATATACTTCTAACTTCAATACCCAGGGATTGATCCCTGGGCATGTGTGTGAAACTAAGGTGCGAACACCACTCAACATGTGTGTGTTGGTGCCAAATAGCCCTTCTGTTCAAGAACTATATTGCTCTGAATTGTCTATACCCATTTCAACTCTTTATCTTTATTCCACAGTAAAAAAGAATATATGATATATGTAATCTTTTTTTCCATCTAATGGTTAAGGAATATGCATGGTGTCATGGGCATATTTCCTCCTATAGATGAAAATATGGTTTTCTTAGGAATTAGTCACTGGGACTTGAGGTTCTTGTTTTCAATATAACTTTGTGTCCAAGGTAGCTTTAGAATGTTAAGATGCTCAATCATGAAAGCTATTCTAATTACTAGATTTCCCGGATCAGGTGAACTTTGTTACTCTTGTTTTGGTATGTATGCTAATGGACAATGTCTAACTGATAAAGATGAAGAACTAAAGTATTTGTATTTAGTGAAGCAATGCATGTTTGTTGTCAAAAATTTATGAAAATTGACGTTTTTTTGTAGCATCATGGGACAAACTTGCAATCGTTATCTTCATAGCTAAATTCAATTAAGTTACACTTATTGGAGCATCATTTCTGATTCGAAGTAAAGTACAAATAACAAATAGATTAAACAACATTTGTTTTAATAATACATGATATTACTATTCTGCCTATCATTCAAATGGAATGAGAACAGACGCCCAGTTATGCTAGTTTCTTACAACAAGAACATGACACTTTAGATGATGAATTCAGTAATATATTACACTATCAAGAAAGTCCCTGTTTCATAAAACATACTTTTGCGACACTATATGACACAAATAATATTAACAATGTACCTTATTTGTGCCCCAAAGGCAAGAGATATGGAGATAAAACACCACTTTACGCAGGTTTTTTCACAACAAGGACAGGACAATTGGCATTTTGCATGCAGTAATTGCTCACGCTACCAAGAAAAGCTCTGTTTCATTAGATTCCGATTAGTATCTATATTGAACTAGTAGGTGGTACTCCAATAGCATTAAAAACACACCTTATCCCAACAACTTAAATCAAAGCAAGAGAAGAAATAACAAATGACTAATCATCAAAGCAGGATAGGTGTTTCATAATTTGTGCACTTATAGATCGCCATCAATTGAGAAACCAGTATAAATAGTAAGAAGATTTGCTGAAGAGAAAAAGTAATAATGGATATTGTTTTCACCAACTTGCTTAATCTTCATTCAAAATAGAGCATTTGACCACTAGAGAAGTGCAATTGAAGTAACAGATTTTAAATAATGAAATGTAATGGAAGATACCAAACAGCGTTAAATGGAATGAACCAGGTCTTTCATATGAGTAACTAACTTTTAGAATAAATTAACATATCTATCTCCAGATATGATGACACTGGATAGGCTGGTAGGATCAGAACCAGCCACCAAAATGGTCCATCACTCTACTTGTTAAGAAAACCAAATAGACATCCAGCTTAAATGGTTGGTTCAGCTTCAGCCAGACCACCAGTGTCACAAATATCACTGATAATTTAAATTTATCATGATACGTTTATTAGAGTTTGCAAACCTCCAATAACACATTGCATCCTCAAGAAGTAATTTAGCATCCTCAAAAGAATGACCTTCGTAAGAATTGACTACAGGGGAAGCATTGCACCACTTTGCCTCAATGTGGTTTGGATAAATAATTCTCATACATTATTTGAAGAAAATAAATATTAAAGGTGAAACTTGAGTTCAAGTCCCCATCCAGTGCACTTGAGTTGTTAAGCATTAAATTGTTTCATATGGTAAAAGCAACATTAACTCCAAAAGCATATGGTAACAAACCTTTTTATAGCTCCCCGACCATGGCTACCTAAAATGAGTAAACTGATCTTGAAATTTCCAACAGCAGCACATATGGCCTCTTTAGGATCTCCAACTTCCGTGATAGTCTCTACATCTACCTGAAGTGTAGCAAAAGTTTGGAATTTATCACACATAATCCTGAAATCTTATGCTCAAGTAGACTTGCTAGCATGTGCAGTTTGTTTGTGTCAAATTGCAAAAATGCAAAAACTCAAATCCAGTATTTGCGGTTCATAGTGACATAACATGACCTAGCACTAGCAGACAACATACTAACTTCCTGCTTGGACTTGGATTTGCCTTAAGTGAGGAAATCCAAGCAACAAAAACTTTGAGACTAACTACCAGCAAAGATTAACAAGTCATCACCGCATACCAAGATGAGATACCATTGCCCCAAAATATCCCTCAGATTATTCATGTGGAAGAATCAAGCTGATTTTAAAAAAAAAAAATTTCAAAGCATTTTCCTAAGTAAAATTTATTTCTTTCCTAATATGTTCTTGTTCTATGCAAGATAAAGATAGATACTATCCAGGTAAATGAAGGCTATGCCGTCTATGAATGCAAGGCTCTATACCTATGTCGTTACGTTATTTTCAATATAACGGTCACAGTCTAAAAAAAGTATAAAAAAGGTCCATAAGTGTTATAATGGCCTTTATTTTGAAAATAATGGTCAAATATCGGCCAACACTGATTTAATTTCTTTCCCCTTCTTTCTTTCTCAAATCATTTGTGAAACTTCCTGAGATTGTGCTAGAGTTTCTCAAGGATCTCTTTTTTCTTTTTTTATAACCCAAGGTATCTCCCACGCAGCCCAGCCCAGCCCAAGAGCCTTTGGCCTTGAGCCTGAGGGACACTCGATTCTGACAGATTCTCATATGAAGGCTTCTACTCTCTTTAACCACAATACCCCTATGTCCATACTCTGTTGTTTTAATTAATTAATTCATCTTGATGTAGTAGTAAATGTTACTTAATAGTTGAAATTCACTACAACTTACTCGGTGATTGAGTAATTGAGCATTGCACTACTACTACTAGTTTCCTGACTTAAAGTGTTAAACACTAATGGTTAGTTCAAAATTATAATTGAAAGCATACAGTAAAATTTTTGATATTTCAACTTATTTTAATATATACATGTAAATCTATTTAATTCAAAACAGACTTTACGAGTTTCTCATAAGACGTCGATACAGGATGTTATGACTTAGGAGATCAATATTTTGCTTTAAAGTGTTTACTAATAGAAAAAAAAAATTTGTTTTCTAGCATTTTACAATATTTTGGATTCTTTGGATATTTTTTCACATTTTTTGGGATAAATAAAAATCCGTACTGCGACGAAACTCGATGACAACGAACTACAACACGATGCCACGTCATAATGGTTTTCAGGGTCGACCGCGACCACGATTTTAAACCATGATCATAAACTGACAATTCAAATATGATATCAAAACAATATAAAGTGAACACAAATGGAAAAGAGACTGTAGCACCGCTGGAAAGGCACCCATTGCCACAACCTTGTGGTTGCGGGCTTTTGTAATGTTACCTATCCAAAATGATAAAAATTGAATACAAATGAAGACCAAATCCTTAATTTAGAACACCATAAACCAGATGCCCAAAGAAATAAAGAATATATACATCTTAGTTGTTAATAAGAAATTAATAAACAACAGCCATACCCCATGCTTAGAGCATATCTCCTTAGCTTTTTGCAAGAGAGCCAATGAAATCTTCCTTTGTTGATCTTGAACAGAATGAATTAACTCCGGGGCTAACATGAAAAGATATTGGTTATGCTCATAGCTCGAAAAGAAAAACAAAAGATATACATACATACATACATATATATATATATGGGGATTTTACACACAAAAAAAATTCCCTTAAAAAAAAAACGGTCATTGATATAAATGAATGTCCGCATTATTCATCAATTTCAGTGAATAGGGGCAAAAATGTCAAATAAAAGAATTGGGTGGGAGGTACTTTCCTGTCAATATTTAGAGTTTGGGTCCACGGTCATCATATCCAATTATAAGGGAATTTTTTTATATATAAAATCCCCCTAGATGGAGAAAGAAGAAAAATCCAGCACCATTTCTTCATTCTCATCTTACAAATAAAAAACCCAACACCCAATCCACTCCATTTTTTATTTTTTTTGGAATGTTCACCCAATTTACTCCAGTTGAAAAATTAGTCACAGAATTCAAAATAACTTTAACAAACCAAAAGGGAACGTAATTATCCTATGCCAGGAAATTCAATAAGGTATATAGGTGTCACGCCCGTGGCCCCTGGAGAAGGGCGTTGGGTCCGGCGAGTGTCTACCTACAGAGAGGGCGGGGGAAACTCTAAAGGACTGGGTATGCAGTGGTGCATAAGTCCAACATCGGAAATATACAAGTCCTAATTCTGGGTATATAAGTGCGGCCGGACCCACATGAGGCCTTTTTAAAACCATGCAGAAAGATTGGGTTGAAATCCCATGACCCAAAGCGGACAATATCATGTGGACAGTGGGCCCAGGTCGTTACAATAGGAATAACCCACACTTTTTTAGAAGGTACATTAAAAATAACCTGATTACAAAATTAAGACAAAATCCCCAAATCAACTCTCCAATGAGAAAACATAATAAATCAATTCAAAAAAATTCAATAAGAAAGTATACAACTATATACACAAAACAAATTCCAATTAAAAATAACTCGAACGTATCTCAAATCTCCCAAGACAAAGACCAAGTTCAAGTAACTGGAAATTCCATACTGATAACAAACCAAGACCTGCGAATTTTCTATTACTAGATCAAAGTAACAAAGTAAACTATCCTCCAGCTTTGAGTGTTGGTGAAACCCATGAGCCACACTTAATTTCTGATTCTGATTCTGATAAGGCTAAGAGTGTACACTTGTATATTCTGACTCTTTTAATGAAATCTCTGTTACCATTAAAAAAAAAAAAAACACAGTGTACACAATCAAGTCAACAAACTCTAAATTCCTTTCAGGAGGCAAACACAATCAACAATTTTAAGATAATTCAATGAAGAAAAGATTGAGCAACTTTTTTTCAGTATGAACTAGATCAAATAAGCCAACCCAACTCAGTTCAAAGCATCAACCATCCCAAAATTCCTCTAAGCAAACAAAAGCAGTCAACTGGATCAAAACCAACTAAACTAAAAACCCTAATCTTTCTAAACTGGAAAAAACAAGATTGGGACAAAAACCCACTTCAATCGATGGTAATTGTTCAAGATCAGAGCAAGAGAGAGACGTACGAGTAACGCCAAAAGAAGACCCGTAAACATGGGTGAGATTGACGACTGGCTGCGCGGTGAAGACCATGAGCGAAGAAGACGATGCAATGGATTCTCCGAGGTTCTTGAGAGCCCAATCAAGGGCGTAGTGGCTGCAATCGCTCTCGTCGATTGCCACCATTATCTTCTTCTTGTCCATCCCTTCTGCTGCCATTTCTCACCTTCTTCTTCTTCCTCCTCTACTTCTTCTCCTCTAATTGCAACTGTTGGAACTTGGAAATGAGAGGTTTTTCGCACTTGGTGGTTTTGGCATTTGGATTTTGATGGGAATAGTGGTTTGCAACGGATAGTCAAAGAGTTGACTCGTGCTCGCTCTGTCAACCAATGGTCAAGTAGATTTGGAGAAGGTGGGATCTACGTGTGCTGATGGGCCTGAACTAGATACATGGCGGGTGCACAAAAAATCCAGCCGTGTGTAAAACCGATCCGAATCCGATCCGTGGATTTTTAACTGATCTGAAGGTAAATGAATCGGTGGCGGATTGAAAATCTGTTAGCAATGGATCATGGACGGATTTCACCCTCAACCCATGAATTCAATCAGATCTAATTTGTTGACATTAAATAAAAATAAAAATAAATTTAAGGAGTCTACTTATAAGTTAAGATGTCTAAAGATAACATAAGAAAAAAAAAATTTAAGAGGTCAAATATAAAAAAATTTACAACATATTTGATATTTTTCTTTAAACATAGAGTGAACAGATTGAACGGATTAATCCGATCTAATTCGGTACTCCACGGATAGGTTTTTAACAGTTACGGATTGTGACGGATTTCAAATCCATCAATTCGTAGGTAACGGATTTGTGACGGATTTGGCCAAATCAGCACCAATCCGATCCTTGAACAGCCCTAGATCATGCAATCTGGGCCTGTTTAGTATTTGGGCTGGAAAGCCAAGGCCTGTCCGTCCTGGCCCAAATGATCTGGGATAGTAATTAAGGTATGGGTAATAAAAAAGCATGGTTTAGCTTGGATATGTACAGGCCTCTGTTTCTAAAGTGGGGTCAGGCCCGGATATGTTTTAGCTAGGGATGACTGGGCCCATGAATGGATGTAGGTTATTTCCATTGATTGATCTAGGGCGGGCCACTCCATTTGATATGCAGCACAATAAAATGGTACTGAGACTTATGGATGGCTTATATTGATGGGCTTTTCAATTTCTTCTTCTTTAATTCGTTCTATTCCAGCCAACAACTACTAGAGAATGCATATGGCTATAAATGGCCCCGCGTTGTAAGTAATATCAAATTTACTTGCATAACCAATCCTATAGAAACCCCTCACAACTCTGATTGAGTCAACAAATTAAATTTCTTCCGTGAATCAATATTATCAAAGCCTCTAGGCATTAGTAGAGGCGGTGAAAATACTTTCAAGCAACCTCATCAAAATTAAGCACTAAGAAATTAATCACTAGTGGGCCACCCCCACCATTCTAATCTGGACTGCTTATTATCATTTTACCTGTGTATTGAGCATTGAAAGTCCAGACTCAGTCAAGAGTGCTCTTTGTTTTTGTAGAAGAAAAGGAAGAGAAGAGACTTTTATAAGAGGTCATTTTTACACACCTTATATTTCTCCTATGCAACATGTGTGTGGGGTTGTATAGCCAAGGGGCCAAACAGATCACCTGCTCTAAATCAAATGAGAAAAATATTTTATATATATATATATATATATTCTCATTCATCTTACAATAATTAAAAAAACTACACAAACACTTTAAAATATTAACAATTAACACAACCTTAACATAACTTCAAAAAAAAAAAAAAAAAAAAAACTTTAACACAACCTTATATAGCTTGTCAGAAGGAAACTATCAACAGACATGTCTTCACATATTTCAAGACTAATAAAATTTAGGAATTTTTTCTTGATTTACTTATCAAAATATTAAAAGTAATAATTTCAACAAAGAATTTCTTATTGTGGGCCATGCCATCATTGCCTCAAGTCATTCAGTGTGGCCCACCAACTGAAAAATCAAAGGCACATGGTCCCACTACCATCGACAGAGAGATGTATTCTTATGGGAAAGAGGATCCCCTGTTTCGTCCAAACTGTGGACGTGGACGAAACGGCCAGCTGTAAAATCAAAGGCACATGGTCCCACTACCACCGACAGAGAGATGTATTCTTATGAGGAAGAGGATCCCTTTTCGTCCAATCAGGGCTCCTCGTTGTTTGGACGAATAAGGGGAGGTATGTAGGAAATAAAAAAATTGTTTTTCATTCTTCCACCCTACGTGGCGAACCCTGATTCATCCCAGCAACGATCAACTACCTAAACTCAATATCCACAGTCTTTATAGTGTAGGTAGGACCAACAAGCAACTACCTAAACTCAATCCAATCTTATCCACTGTCTTTATAGTGTAGGTAGGACCAACAAGCAAAGTATCCACACGCAATCCATATCTATGACGTACAAGATACTTATTTATCATTTATGTTTGACCCCACAACTTTCTAAAACAGCGGTGCCCACCTCTAGGCTCATACAGAAAGAGTAGTTATAGTTCCATTCTATCCAAATGGTCACCTGCATAGCATACATAGTACAACTAGATGGGTAAGATATCTACATAGTACAGCTAACTTCTCTTTTGCGGAAAATAAACTGATTGTTTTTTAACAGAGAGAATTTCAATTTCTCATGGGTGGATAGGGCATGCATGATTCCACCCATTTCTCTTTTCATATACATAGTACAGCTAACTTCTCTTTGCTGAAAATAAACTGATTTTTCTTAACAGAGAGAATTTCAATTCCTTATGGGAGGATAGGCATGCATGATTCCACCCATGAACATAGAAATTCATGAAAAGCAAAATTCTCTCGATGCACAAATAAATCTCCAGAGGGTTAGGGATGCAAAATTCATCTCTTCAGTGGAGCACAAAATCTTCTTGTTATACAAACGCAATTTTTAAGGAATAAGGTTGCACTTCTGCAGAAGCTGAAATTCAACAGCACCACAAATTTTTGTTCTTTGGTGCCATAGAAAAACGATTCCAAATCACACCAATAGGAAATGTTTTCCTTGGCGGTGAAGAAAAATTGTTCCAACTTTTTCCCCTTTCTGTGCAGAAAAGAAATGGAAAGCACATAAAATCAAAGGCTTTTCCGTGCTACCAACTTACACAAACACGGCACTTATCCTAATGCAGTATTGGACCCCCTTGGCTATTTATTGGTCTGACACACAGTATTGCAGATAACCACTCCTATAATGAAAATCCCAGTTTTCTAGCACTTCCTGATTGCTGAAATGCACTTCCAATCCACACCAACTGTCATAGGTCACATTGCTTATACATCTACATGTTTTATGCTAAGACAACCAAAAACACATTAGGCATGGTAGACTCTGCTGCCTTTCAGCTTGATATTAAAGAATCAAACAAGATATCAGGAACATATGACTGAAGCATATGGGAATGACTGTTCATGCCCTCGAATTATCAACATTAGAAGTCTAGAACTATGATCAGCAAGCTTAATGTAAATTCCTTTAAATTCTGTAGTCCAAGGAAGAAGACTCGCCGACTGCCAAAGCTCACATTTTAAGGAAATCAATTGGCTTCTTCATGTCGTAGGAACTGAACAAACTTGGATCTATGTTCTGAAGGAATGCGGATTGGCTTGTAGTTTTTATCCAGCCACACGGCAGTGGCCTTTGCTTCCAAAATGGGCTGAACAAAAATGTAAAAGATTGAAGCATCAATATACGTTTTAAAGTAACAGAAAGCAATAGAAGATATAAAGACCGACCTCTTGATTAGGAAGCTTGTAAATGAAGTGTTCAAAGAATAAGCGTGCAGCAGAGGAGCCAGAGATCCTCACCTTCACAACAAACCTGTCACCACTCTGGCTGAGCAAGGACAATATTAGGACAAATGTAGAATCATATGATCCTTATTTTACTACACTATAGAAGATAGAACAGATGTTTCTTGCTAGGATCTTTCACTCTTGGGTAGTCAGACTATCCACAAAAGGACCCGCTAAATTAATGGGCTGGATCCAAAAACTGCTGTGTGTGGCAGACATGAGGATTGAGGGTAACATTCATGTCCTATCAAGCTGACGAAGACTAGATTTAGCATTTACAGATTCTCTTACCAAAATATCCTCTTGACCACAACAAAGATTTGTTACAAAAACTCACATTCAAACTGTTGGAATTATTACTTTTAATATTCCAATGAGAAAATCAAGAAATCTCCTAGAGAATCCAAAAGTCATTTTGGAAAGTATAAAGGTCAAAAGTCATCTAGAAAAGCTAAACACCATGGGATTTTATTATTGTCTTGAAATATGTAAAGTCATGTCTTTTGAAAGTGTCCTTTGACAGTCTATATAAGGTTGCATTGAGTGTGTGAAGAAAGTGTGTGAACCAAGAGTGTATGTGGTGAAGGTCTAGGAGATTGTCCAAGTGTTGGTGTAGAGACATCTCTTGTTATCTTAAGATTTGAGTTATATAAGTGTTTGTTCATTTGATTCAGAAAAGGGGCTCTATACGGCCCTTTGGTCGTACAACCCCACATACACAAGCGCGCGCACACTCCACATCTTTATGTTTGTTACAAATTGGTATCAGAGCATGTTTCTACAATATTGGTATCAGAGCATTTTCTTTAGAGTGATATTAGATCACGTCTCTTACACAAACAATAGATAAGTAAAAAAATAATAATTATTGCAACTAATGAAGTATTTTCAAGTTAAAAATACTTTCCTAATGATATTAACAACTTTTCTAACTCCTTCAGTATTAGTCCTCCAAGTTTCAAGTAAGCCACAGGCCCACAGGGATGGAATTCAAAACCCGTAGACCTCATGTCTCAGAGAGGGTGGATCCTTCCAAGTATCTCATTTGGGCATTATGGAATTTTTAATGACATGTACCAATAGTGGCGGGTCATGTGCTTGTCTCTTAACAGGGGCTTCATATTTGCTAGAACAGTAACATTTCTATCATATAGAACAATTCATATGGCTGCTTTGCGTCTTTTATCCTGATGATTAGGCGCATAGTAGGTGATCAAGATCACAAATCTTATGCCCATAGTAGGTGATCAAGATCATAAATCTTATCGCCACTGCATGTGTGGACCAAAAAATCTCTAATATCAGAATATCAACTGATTTTTTTTATTCAATTGATTTTTTGCAAGTGAATGAGTAGAAATGGAATTTGACCTGTTGGGAAGAGATTTAGGTAAGGATGTCAACAGTTACGCAAAGCCATCAGATTCTTGGCTTGGCCTGTCACAACATTTGGGTCCGGCCTATACTACTTATAACATCAGTTTTGTAGGCTCAAGGTTTACACCCTATGCTAATTAGGCTGTGCTCGGGTCAAGACTACTAGTCTGTATGGCAAGGCCTATACCTAATTTGACCAGGTGCTCAGGCTGCATGGATCCAGCCATTGACTACTACACCATAATTCCGGCATTGTCTTCTCCAACAAAGAAACGTTCTAGATCAATGAACAATAGGTACATGAATGTTGGTTCATCAGGCACAAACTTTCTCATTTTGGGATCAGAATGGTTGGACAAAAGTTAAGCAGCCAGAGGATAAAGATCAGCTGAAGAAAAATTAAAGGCAACATATAAATCAATGTAATTCATTTGCAAATATGGCGTTATTGCAAACATTAGGTGCATATGAATGGGAAAAAAAAAAGAAGCATACCCTCAAAGGTGCAATGAATTTGAGGGACAAGTCTGCCAATGCAAGTGCATCACCTTTGCGAGCAATCTCATCTGCATTCAAGCCAATCTTTTCAAGAAATTCATGGCGACCTGCTTGACATGAAAGAACAAATATTGATATCTAAGAAGTTTGTGATGTATCATACCATGCTTGAAGTTAAAGTGTTAAACTCACTCATTTATTAGATAAGATAAAATACAGGTTCCTTTTTTCAGAAAAAAAGGGCATGCATACAGGTAAAGGTATCCTATCCACAGGCTTTTATACATATTTAATATTATTAACTTTACTAGAAAAAAATCTATGGTATTAATAAATTCAGTTTCTTCAAATAATAAACATAGTTCAGTAAACTACAGGAAACACGCATCTCTTTTGTTTTCAAATGCCCAATAGGTGTGATTAAACATATTGAGAAGATTCAACAGGCTTTCCTATGGAATAATTTGGGTGATCACCAGAAAAAAATAATTGGTTTGAATTTAGTATGTAAGACAATCTGAGAAGGACATATGGGCTTCTGTTCATAATAAATTCAGTTTCTTCAAATAATAAACATAGTTCAGTAAACTACAGTAAACACGCATCTCTTTTGTTTTCAAATGCCCAGTAGGTGTGATTAAACATATAGAGAAGATTCAACAGGCTTTCCTATGGAATAATTTGGGCAATCGCCAGAATAAAATAATTGGTTCGAATTTAGTACGCAAGACAATCTAAGAAAGACGTATGGGCTTCTGTTCAATCAAAGGTTAACATAGCTATGTTGACAAGATGCTTTGGCAAATGGGTATGTAAAACATGTAAGATACCATGTACCAACCCAAAAGCTTAAGCTGATAGGCCCAAACAGGTATATAAAGCCATGTCCAACATATAGTACTTCCCAACACTCCCCCTCACGTGCAAGCCCAACAGATTTCATGGACAGCCCTGCCACATGAGCTACACAAGAACGATATGAGTTATGTGGGCTACACAAGAACGACGGGATCGGAACCCATTCTGATACCATGTAAGATACCATGTACCAACCTAAAAGCTTAAGCAGATAGGTGGAAGGCCCAAACAGGTATATGAAGCCATGTCCAACATGTGGTGCTTCCCAACAAAAAAAGGACTAAGGAAAGCAATAGATTTCCACAAATACCAAATTGTTAACAATGGATGGATTATCCCATATGATAACCCTAGAAAAACCTTCTACTGGTATTTTTGCCAAGTCTTGCCCTCTCCAATGTTAATGTGAATTAATTCAGCTCATGCCCATTTACGCGGATCCATTAAGATTGGCCCGCTTGTATAATATCCCATGTGGATATTATACAAGCGGGCCAATCTTAATGGATCCGCATAAATGGGCATGAGCTGAATTAATTCACATTAACATCCAAGCCTTCCAGTTTTGCAGACCCAAGAGGATCCAGCCTCCAAGTTGTGAGATCAACTTTCCGGGAGTTGCACTTGCAGTCCCCATTCTTACACCCAGGACTGCACCAGATATAGCTTGAACGGCCTACTAATGCAAGTTCATCCCAAGCTGTGACCACCACATTAATGGCCTAGATCAATCGTTCCAGTACCACTTCCATCAGATCAAAATGTCAGTTCTTTCCTTGTTCCATATAGCCCTTCATTTGTCATATAGGCGCTGTTTTAGATTTTCCGCATTTATATCCAAACTCTCTCTTACCTCTGCTTCTATTGAATTACCTGTAGATTTCTGCCTTATGTACTCATTCATAATTCTTTCTTCTCTTGAAACGCCACACATTCATCTTACAATGTGCGCATATAAACAAGTACTTTATTTTCTTCTCATTTACTTTTTGTCGAACATTCAGCTCCATACAACTAAGCAAATGCCAGAAACAACCAGCTAGGCCTGAAAGTCTGAGATCACAGTAGGCCGATGAGACCCACAGTCCACAGTATTTGTCAACTATGCAGTCTTTCAGTGCTTGTCAACCATTAAGTCTTTCAAAGTGAATTAAACCTTCAATACTTTTAATTAGGAGATTAAGGAGTCATGTTATAGTTTCATTTAAACTAAATTGGAAATGGGTTAAGAGTTTGGATTCATTTTTCTATTATTATAAATATAGCCAATCAGCAGTCCGTCGGGAACAATTTCCGTTTAGTTTCTCAAACAAAATAGAGAGAAGTCTGAAGGGAATATTCCCATTCAGTTTCTCAAACAAAATAGGCATTCCAGTCTCAATCCAGCTCCTTTTTTACTGTATTGAAGACCAATCTTCCTGGTTTGTTGGGCTCCAATCTGCCTGTTGGACTTAAGGCAGCAATACTTTCCTGCAGTTTATAAATTCATTAATCAACCAACTACTGCCTGTGAAGAAACTCAAATTCCAAGCTGAATCAAGGCTACTGTCGTTTTTGTCTGCAGACCAATCAACAAAGATTTCAATTTAAACATTGACTTTTGAAATTCAGGTATCTACCAAGTATCCTGACAGTGTCAATAAGGCACCCTACCATTGAATTCAATAAAGCTGAGTTCTTCAAGGTCTTGAACAGTCTGCCTAGCAATGAGTCTAAAGTTAAGGCCTGGTTTATCTCTGATCAAACAATAGTTAGCTGTGTTCACTATTGTTAATCTGAACCTAGAAAAACCTATCTATTTCACAGAAATTGGACACTAAACCTTCTGCAGTTTATCCAATTTAATTCTAGAAGGTTTTCTTAAAATCTGAGTACATAATGCACCCTACATGATCAAGGTCATCTCTAGTTTTCCTTTCTCTGATCTTGTCAAACTTATAAACACTCTTCTTCTCCTTGGTTTCCAACTTCAGAAACAATTTTTCATTGGCTTCATACTTGACTCTGTTACATCTTATTTAGAAGCATCTTTTTGCCCACTTGCACCATTTTAAGTCTTCTACACTTATTTTTTGCCATTCTAGGAATCATGTTTTCTTCCCATGAATAACTTTTTGGACTTCTGAACTCCACCACCAAGTTTCTTTATGTGCATTGTGTATGACTCCTCTTTCCCTTACACTAAGAAAGTAACTCTCCAGTGACCTGTTTAATACACACCCCCATTTGATCGCATATTTCATTAAAGTTCATGCCTCAATTACAAATGCCTTGCCTTAATACTCTTTCTTTGGATGTTGTTGATGTTTACCCTTTCTAATTCCACCGCCTAATTCTCCAACAATTCCTCACTTTCTTGATTGTTATTCTTAATAATGCGCTCTAAGATTATCCTTAGGTGAGTTCACAATATTTTCAAATTGACCATTCTTTAACCCTAAGAAAAAAACTAATCCATTTGTGAACTATTCAGACCACTTTTAAATGTCACAAACCATTCTTCCTTATGGCCAAAGTATATCTTAGTTATGGTCAAAAGCCAAAACAATATCAAGAACAACTTCCCTCGCATTATTCTTTTGTCTAAAACCACTCCCTCTAGGTTTTCTGTCATAGTCATCTCTCCTCCATACATGATCATTAAAGTTTTCCCCAGTTATGACTTATGATACTCCCCACTAGGTATATCTTATACTAATCTACCATCCCGCCCCAAAATCAAGCATCCTCTGGGCTCAGGGCCAAAGGCTGGGCTGGGCTGGGCGGGAGATACCCTGAGTTATAAATAAAAAAAAAGTATAATCCATAACAACATTTATGATTTTGAATCTAATACATTCTAAACAATTATAACTATGTCTCTAGACCTATGCAACTCCTCTGCTTTAGATCTCCATCAACTACAATCCATTCAATATTTCTAGAACTACACTTTCTTAAATTGAAAAGCTTAAACCCTTCCCCAAGGCCCCTATCTTTCTCTCCCTTCTACTTAGTATTCCACACAAAATATTCATGCGTCTCTTCTTCATAAGATCTATCAACTCCAAAATCTTCCCGGTAATGTACCCATCTACCAGCAGGCCAATCCTCTAAACCAGAAAAGCTTAGATCACCCACTTGCTGAATTGAGACAAAAGTAACAAATTGGAAGAACATATATCTAAACAATTAACTTCGGGTTTTCATTTTATGTCTTGCTTCTTCTAGCAGAATGGATTCCATCAAGTAAAGATTGGCCATGTTGCAACTCTGATTTCAAACTTTACAATTCTATTTTTGAAAAAAAAAAAAAAGGTGGATAAAACAACCCTATAATGCATCATCTCTAATTCTCCATGCCGCCCAAAAGTAAAGCAAAAATATATGGCTGTCCATTTGGTATATTAGGTAAACGTAAAACTTGGAGATCCAAGCATAGCCTTAAAATAATAGAGTTGAAGAAGAACTCACCATGTTGGCAGTAACTTGCATAGATGGCATTATTAACAACGCCATACTGATCAAGTTCATAGTCACGAACTTTAAGTTCAACATCAAAAAATGTGCTCATCCTGAAAAAGGTTTTAAAAGAAAAGAGCATAACCCTTGAGAGTGGATGAAAGCAAAGCTCATGAAGAGATTATTAAAAACAATTATATATGACCTGACAAAGCTTATCAACCTCACGAAACCATCCCTATACAGTTTTGAAAGACATGAAATTGCCAGCATGTAAGATGTCAAATGGATAAACCATCCACAAAATGCCATTAGAAGATTTGAGTGGATTTCAAACATAATATAGAGATATCATATTTGACAATAACCTCTCTGACTTTCAAATGGAGTATTTTTAGTAATGTACTGATAATTAGGATACCCGGTTGCTCATATGCATAAAAATTCGGAAAATTTTCATATTGGTCCCATTACCTTGAACAGAACAATGAGACATGTATTGGATATCGCTCCCTCTATTTTCTCAATGTAACTTGACAGAGGGAAAACTAAATAACCAAAGAATAGGGGAAGTGAGAACTAAAAAATTTTATAAAGCTCAATTAATTATGATCGATCAATAGAACTTAAAGAGAATGGAGCTCTTGGAGTTGTCTAATGCAATTTTTTTCTGAACCCATCCATATAAGGGTTCCTTTGTAGGGGTGTCTCTCTATAGTTTTGGACTTTCATGCTTTTTTTTTTCCTGTGTTTGGGCGTTGTTTAGATGAAAACAGTGTATGTTTTGCCTTTGCAAAGTTTCTTAATCAACATTATTGTTGGGGAAATTTGACAAACTACATCTGGGTAAAATTCACTGTATCTTTATTAAGAGGAACATATAAAGCAAATTCTAATTCTAATCTCTAGCATCTCTCTCCTCATTTCTGTTAACAACTATTTCCCCCCATACCTCTCAAAGATTCTCCTCCTCACATCTCTCTCTCGCTCAAATCTTATTTGAAGTAACATTTGTGACCATTTAAAAAAACTAAGAAGAAAAATCTCAAGTGTTGTCTATGCTAGATTCTTACAGTTAAAGCAAGTGACTTCCTTCATTTTTCTTCAAAATCCAAAATTTCCATGATTTTAAACAATTATAACTCCACCACAATGCCATTCATTTTAAAAGATCCCAACCCTTTATAGAAACCTCCATTTTTTTATGTAGCCCACTCAAACTATCATCCTAAATAGATGGGATTAGGCTACCTTGGCAGTGAAATTGACTATTGAATCTCTGGCCATTTTCATACTCATTACTGCATTGCATATACACAGATAGATCTCACTCCATGTTGACTAGGCTAATTTTCACAAAAAAAAAAAAAAAAAATGCACTTCATTTTGGAGGTGTTTGCTTTGTATACCCATTTCAATGTGTAGTACATTTCCCATCCCTTTTAGCTCATCTTTCAATTTCCCTATCAATCTAGTTGGGTATTCATTTCACATGCCCCATTAATTCATTTTCTATGACTTGATTGTCATCTTTGTTTAACCAATTTTAAGCACTCCTAGAAATATCAACTCATCACCCTAGTATTTCAATTACATGAAACAAATGTGCCCTGTGAATTCAGAGGAAAGGGGCCTGAATTTTTTCCATTTTCCATTCCTGACACCCTTCCCATGAAACCTTCTACCTGACCATCGAGCTAAGTGACAGTTACAAGCATTGGGTGCGCCAAATATTTTGTGATGGGCTGGGTTCAGTGGCCCACAGCTCATGTCCTATCCTAATTATAGAATCCCAGAAAGATGAGAAGTGGGAGATTTGAGGAAAGGTGAAAAAGTTGGTAATAGTAGAGTGTACCCTTTGCCGGCTTGAAAATCCAGGGCTTGAGTTTGTACACTGCTATTTCTGGGTCTTATAGAGGAGGAGAAGGATGATGATGATGATGATAATCTCACACCTGGCAAGAAGGGATTCCATTTCCACCTCCCGTGGCGTATTACCCTACCAGCGGAATTCCCCGCTTGGGACTGGGCCTTTACACGTGCAGCCGGGAGGCACACGTGCGTGTTGAACACCAGAACCTGCATTGCTTTTGCCTCTCTCTCTCTCTCAATCAAATTGAGAGGAAAGAGAGAGGTTTCCGTTGGGATTGGCTTATGCGTTCTCCACCTTCTCCACTTAAATAGGCCTCGCGGTGTGGAGGGTACAACTACAAGGGCGTTAGAACCCATGCAAATATCATTCATTCTTCTCTCTCTCTCTCTTTCTCTCTCTCTCTAGGAAAAAGAAGAATTTTCAGTTCAATATCCTATCATTTCTGGGATATTCATTTTGTCCAACAAAAAGTTCCCAATTATCTATTTATTTATTTATTTTTGATAGGGTGGGCATCTATGCACTTGTTTACCCAACAGAAGTATCTCCAGCGTCGCGAAATCTACACAAATGTATATTGGACAAATCTAAAATAATTTTTAACACAAGATAATGGGAGCAAATCCAAACCTCATGCCAGTCCCCCAACTCCGGGTAGTTTAGCGTGCATTCTAGTGGTGATGTATGTTTGTTTCATCGTACATGTAATTTGGCCAAATGGGCTATCATCAAAGAAGTTGGTTGTTTCGATACTTCAATCACTTGGCCTGTCGATACACATACAAAAATGACCATGAAAACAACATCCTTACACAGAGAGGTGAATAAATGGAGATTGGAAATAAATACCAAATATAACTCAGTTAATTTAAATCCTATGAAAGTCGAAGTCCATCTGCTATTTTATATCCTTCACTCCTAACATCACTCTTATAATATTAGTTTGGTGGAATTTATTTGACCATGAATTCTCATGTACAAGCAGGGCTCAACTGGATATATGTTAATAAGTGGATGGGTGGATGCAAATGGATTAGGGAATGGGCCCACAAGGGGCATGGTCTGAAGATAACAACCACTTCCTCTTGCCACTTAATGAGTCTCTTTTATTACTTTTTAAACCTCCAGGGCCATTCAAAGATAACCACGGGGAAGGTCATATTCGACTGATCAAATCGATGAGATCCATGACCTTTTTTTTTTATGGATCACATGCTCTTCTTGTATCTGTGAATTTTCATCAACTTCTACTGTATCTCCTTTGTGTCATACTTTCCTCATTCACTGATGGTATGAAAATGCCACCCAGAGTCCCTACAAAAATGGACCAGGGCCAAAAAGCAAATCCACCTTTTACATGCTAATAACCATTTGATCAATGGCCTGCAAATGCAAAACCAGCCATTGCAATAAAGATGAGTTAACAAAGTTTTAAAAACTGACAGTTAATAATGCTGAGGGTAGCTGCCAACGGTCTTATCAGTTTTGCATTCATTCAGAGTTGAGAAGTTGTGTATTACAGTTACAGATGAGTCCCATCCCTTCACCTGTACGTCTTTGCCTTCATGAAATAGATAATTAGCTGGTTGAAATAACTTGGGTTCTGTGATAGACCTATTACAGAACTTTCGCCATACCCTGTTCAAATCTTATCATCAGCTCAACTAACAGGGACAGCCATTTTGTAATACCCCAATGCAGAGATTTCGAACGGAGACTTCCATACACGAGGAATCCACCTCAACTTTTCTTGAGCATTAGTTTCTCAAGTGATGTCTTCAATTTTTTATGGACTAGAACCCTTTTAATGGGGTGAGGGGAAGCTCAAATATTTTGGTGCCCCAGAAATTTCTTTTTCACACAGTGGCCCCCCAAGAATTTTGGCACACCCCACTGTTGTTATGGGAAAATTTCTTGCTTTTTCTTCCACGTATGGCACCCCGAGAATTCTTTTCACATGGTGGGCCCCCCAAGGAAAATTTTGCTGGTTCATTCCCCCACTGGTTTAATGTATGGTCTAAGCATTAGACAGCTGTGGTAATTGAATGAAAAGGACAATTCTTATATCCCCCAACCATGTTACTGCATTCTCCCTCTAGGGGAAGAGGACCAAAATATGTGAGGGCTTATTCATGTATAACTGGAAGAAAAGGAAAAAAGATGCCATCATTCTTCTGTTCTCATACACTGCAACTACCTACAACAGCATTAAAAGAAGGCAGTTATATAGGAAGGAAGGTGGAGATGAAAATATTGTTAGGATATATTATCTCAAGTGTTTCAAAAGAGGTTGCGTTGGTACAGTACATGCAGTAAGAACAATGAATTGACATATACAAGAAACAAGAATTTTTCTGTGGAATCCACGAAACAAGAATTGGGAAAGTGGTGCAACTCCAGAGTAAAGATCTAGGCTGAACATCTAAACATTTTTATGAACTTAAAACAATTGTAACATGAGAAGGAAGAACTGATGTGAGATGAAAGTGTGCACTCCATAGCCATGAAAAAGCAGCATCTGAGCACTCTAAAAGTATACTTCAAGTTGGAAGAGGAGACGTCTGCATATGGCTCTCAAAAGTTCCATCTGTCGATAGGTCTAGAGGTTGATAGCTTTTCTTTGTACGATCTAGAGACGTTGCATGATAAATCCCTATAAAAGATTCAATCAAAACTTATTAAACAACCAGAAAGAGAAACAAATAACGTTAAACCTAGAGAGGAAAGAAACATGCATGATGTGATCATTTATAATAATTATGTATTTATTTTTCATTTATATTGTTTATGGATGATCATATAAAGCTCATCCTCGCCAATATATTTAAAAAAAAAAAAAAAAAAAAAAAAAAACACACAATCATTGAATATTGAACAAACTATTTGCCTTTAAGCCACCAATCATGAAATTTTCATCAATTGGACGAACTTTTGGGAATCATGACCACTCATTATAAACTACAACCATATCCCTTTGCACCATGCATTCAAAGAAATAAAAAATTTAGTAACCAATGCACAATATTAACTTCACAATATATGGAAAAAAAAAAAAGCAAGCCTCACACAGTACACCTAGCATCGATGATATTTTTCTTCAGCCAGTCCGTCTAACAGAAAATTTCAAAGAAAGCATATATTAACTGAAACAATTAGTTTCAGTGAAGAAGGCCAGGGAATAAGACATTGTGGTAGGTAGTCGAGTCAGTGCCAGGGTAGACAGTGTCTTAAAACCAATGTGATTTCAAGAGTCTCATCTCCCTGTTGTTAGCCATATTTCTATTTTCAATTTCATTTTTTTTAATCAGTAAGGAATTTAAGTTATCTTTCAAAAAGAAACAGAATGGGTTCATTGTAAAGCCAAAGTTTCCAGGACACATACCCAAGCCCAAAAGTGAGGAGCAAAACAGAAAACCAACTAGAGAGAAGTCCATTTTGTATGCTATCTCCATGACAATAATGCATCCTCCAGCTACCATTAAATGCCTTGGAGAAGAGAAAACCAGATGCAATCTGCACAAGGATTAAAAAGATTCATCAAAGACTCAAATATTCAACCATTTCAAAATGTGATCATGTCTAAGAAAGGAACGATTTATACTAGCACAACAACATGTGCTTAGCACGAGCACGTTCACCAATAACTGAAAAGTATATGTACTGATTTATTAAGAAAAACTCAAATTATGTAAAATCAATCCTCAAATACTAATGACTATGATTTGGTGATTATGATAGGGATAGAAATGAAGTTCTTCAGAAAAGTGAAAAGTGGGAAGAAGAGGTGGTTACATGAAGTGGAGGAGGTGAGTGGTTATATGTTGGAAGTGGAGATAAGTGCTTACATGTTGGAAGTGCAGATGAGTGATTACATATTGGAAGTGGGAAGTTATAACTCCCAATCAAAATCATACGTTATGGTCAAAATTGGCTTCAAAACCCTTGGCTTTAATATAGTATATAATGGTGCTCATCACCCGAAAGAGCTTGCTCATAATTGGACAAAAGAGAAATCAGTTGCTTCTGTTCTTTTTGTCAAGCATTTATTTCCTTTTTGAGTGCACATTTCAATAACTCATTCAACTCTGGCACAAGAAGTCTCCACACAAACTGGTCAAGTTGCCTAGAAAATCAATAGATTTCCAAGTTGATCAATTAATGCTGGCAATTAAGTAATATAATTGTAAAAGGATAACAAGAAAACAACACAAAAAAAAATGCAAATGAAATGTTTCAGCAATATGTACTGTTTTAAGAGATTTAGACATTTGTTATGGGTTCATTAAATACCCTTTTGAACCACATACAGGGAAATGGTTTCAGCACAAATAACTTAAAGCCCCAAATGTAACCCATCTAAAGAAGTTAAATAAAAATGTTCGCAGCATGATGAAAGATAACAAGGCAGTGAACTCGACAAAGAGACAGGCAGGTACATAAGAATACATTCATCCATGGAACATATAGATGCACATAATGCAAGGCTTGCAGAAACAAAACAAATTTGATGAGAGAATGAAGGTACCTCTCCTCAGCAATATTGTCAACATAGAATATTAAAATGACCCCAAAAAGTATTGTGCTCAGATAAGCCCAAGTTGGAAAAGGCGACATTATGCTGTTATCTGTTGTACCCTGCAGTTACTCCAAAACCAAAGGGGAAACTGTCTATTATAAATCATGACAGAAAGTGTGAATGGAACTGTAAGGCTAGACTCGCCTCCACAACAACATTTAAAATATAAACAATAAAAAATAAATAAAAGTAGAGGAGCTGGGTAGGGAACCAGCTTGGTTGGTCCAAGCTCAGCCCATGTCATGAATAAAGAATCTCAAAAAATTTCATCCTGCCCCACCATTCTATTTATCAAAACAGCACTTTAGACAGCTAAGGACAAACAAGAGAGGACCTCTCAAAATCATATGTAACAAGTCAGTCTGGAAATGACAGATGCAATTATAAGGAGAAAAAAAAAATGCTTTAAACAACTTACTAATATAACATCCCACATGGCCAAAGGGAATAGGAAGCAAGTGGCAGAAGTAATAGTAATTGCATGAAGTCTTCTTTTCAGCTGATTCTGGATGTAGAAAGCAGAAGAGTAACCAGGGTAAGAATTCTAGCAAGCAGGCAGAGCAAATGGCGATTTTTCTGAAAAGGAAAAAAAAAATACCTTGAGTGATACACGGCGTGCAATCACCCTCCTCAAAGCTGATAAGATGCCAGCAGATATCGGAACAACCATATCCTTTATCCCCAAAGCACCCTCCTCCTGAACTGACTTACCCACAGCGGAGCTATCTTTAAAGGGTATTTTTCGGGTCAAGTTCTTTCAAATATGTGGAAAAACTAAAAAGTAGAACTCTCAAACACAACCCCAGATAGATGGGATAAGACTTCAATGATTATATGACACTATAAAAATGTGACAATTGGAATGCACCAAATTTTGTTAATCAATCATTAAAATAATAATAATAACATGAAATATAAATATGTTACAGGATATCTAATGGTGAATATGTAGTCGTAGCCCATCCTTGAGACAAGAAGAACAATGCTGCCACCATTGCAATGAGTCCACCCACCTAGACAAAGCGAAAGCTATATCATCTATTTACTTCATATGTAGAAGCACATGTGCACGCACGCACCAATACATATCATCTATTTGCTTCGTATATTTTAACCACTTTCAGAGATGCATTTCATAGAATTCCTAGGAACTCAATTACATGAAACAAATGGGCCCTAAACAACAATAACATCATCATCATCATTACCCACTGCACCCACCCACACACACAAAATCCAAAGATGTTTGATCTCTTTAAAGCTAAAGCACTCCATGTCATGGGCACCCCACTTGGATCCATCCCCTTGTAATCACACCCTCCGGGGAGTCAGCAATCACCACAAACTAAGTCATCCTAAGCTCTACTTAGTGCTGGATCGAATCAAGAAAATATGTATTTCATCATATATCAAAAGGTTGAAAATTCTCAAACTATGAGGCCCTTAAAACCAAACGTCACAAAGACCTGATTGGGACTGTTTTGGCCCACCTCTCTGTGAGGAATCTTGCTGAGAACTAGCAGTGGCCCCAATACAGCCCCCACTAAATCTTCCTAATGCTATTTTTATGGGGCTGAAAGTTTAAGAAAATGTCTCTGCGCAACTGAATCTGCAGACAGTTTTCATGTGATTTTGAGATATGACTATAAAACTTTTGTTCTTTTTCCTCAGTATGCATTATTTTCACACTTGGTGCAGCAAATTGAAGAGAACTTTGGGATCTAGCCAATTCCAACAAAACAGTTCCATTGAATATTTTCAGCTATCAGGTCTAATCTTATGAAATGGACGGTCATGATAAAGACTTCGCCCTTCATTTGCTAATCGTCCATTTCATGGACTTTAGATCAGGCAGCTTGAAAGGGAGAAACTATCGAGAGTGTTTATCAAGGTTTACCCCAATCCAATCACCCTTCATATCAACTGTTGGTCATTACAACAGCTGAGATAAAGATGGCCCATTTTAGCTAGTGTATAACGATTGAATGGCAATGAAACTTCATCTCAAACCAACCCGACCCACCCCCATCCAAAGAGTGATATACACATCCCATTACTCCCATGAATAGGCACCCTAACCAGTAACAAGGACAGCGGGTTACATTACTAACACATGACTGAGGATTACATTACTTTTTTTTTTTTTTTATAACAGGATTACATTACTGATAATAGACATAACAACATTACCTTCTTCCATATACGGCCCCTCCGCCCATACAACAATGCAGATAAAACTCCAAGAACAGCACCTGAATACTCCGCCAAAATAGCTCTGGAATTTAGAAGAAATATTAACCCATCACACTACAGTTAAATGTTCTGTCATTATGAGTAGCATAGATAAGACAGAGAACATGCCAAAACAGAAGACTCTCTCAGAAGCATACAAATATGACAAATAAATTTTTCCTATTTGTGGGTTGTGGAAAAAGAACAAACCCAGAATATCTTTTAACAGACAATGTATGACCAAAGGAAGCACAGGCAGCTTAGTTCAAAAGAGGAGCCAATGCATATCATGTTTCAGCCAAACTACTCCTATAAATTGGTATAAATCAACTTTACAAAGCAATTCACAAACCCATTGCCAAAACATAACGGTTGTAATGTTGATACATATCTGGCATGATCAGTATGCATCACAAAACTTGGGTTAAAAAAAAAAAAGCTAAATCACAAATTCTAAACCAAACCCCATGACTGCCTCAATAGAATCCCAGGAAAATCCCTTACTCCCCAAAATTTCCCCCATTAAGATTGACGCATTTCCAATTGACAATCTAAGCAAGTTAATGTCCTGTAGAGCAGACTGCATCCTCTAAAACGGTCCCAAAATTCTCCATACTTTGGTTAAATTCTAACTCCATTTCACGCCAAGAGAAACCCACCAAATACCCTAAAATTCCCCATCCTGACCCACCCTTATTGATAACCAGAACTGAGCCTACTGTATGCACAGTTCTGTCTCAATAGGGGAGCAATTGTATACCCATTGTTGTCAGAATCCTATGATTCATATGCCGAGTCCTACAAATCGTATCAAATCCTAAGGAAAAAACAATTTATATAATGAATCCCATTTCCACGTGAATCTGAAGATTCAAGTGTGAATCTTAACCTACGACACTTATTTTATCGAATCTTACGATTCATGCAATTCGACTTGAGTATAGCCATAGCCAAGAGGTTAAAAGATCTTTTTTTTTCTTTTCCTTTTTCTGTTTGCATTTCCATTTTTTAAAGATTACTTAGAAGTTAATGAAACCTCTTATTAGTAATTTTTGCGATTTTGGGGAGGTTGTAGAGATGAAAAAGGAACGAGCATCCAACTAAAATATTAGATTGTATATATGGGGTTGTGTCATGTATTTTTCCAATTTTTCTTAATGAACACCTTTTCAACTTTAAGAGATATCGTAATATGTAAGATTGATGATTTAGGTTTTTTATTTATATAAAGAGAACAAGAAAAGCTATTGCAACTTGTTTATTTTTCCCAGTAACATTGGTAGCTTAAACATATTTAACTATTAATATATGCTAATGGTGTTCTTCATATGATTGTATCAAAGTCTTATTTTTCAGTGTATTTATGTCATCATGGATGGATTATGAATAAATGTTTTTTCTTTGTTCTCTTTTTATTAAATTTTTAAGTATTTTTTTATTTTTAAAAGAAAAATAAAAAAAACCTACAATTTTCTATACGATTCACAATATGATTGTGATACAATTTTGATTTTAAGAACAATGCTTATACCCAACACCTAATTTGGTAATTTCCCATCAGATCAAGATCAAAATTAGTCTAGTTTTATAAACCCCCAATAAAAGGACAACAATTCAGCCTATGTAGTTCTATCAAAACTTTCACAAAACAGACTCAAATTAGCCCCAACCATACCCAGCAACAAACTTCAAGTATACCCATAAATTCTCTTCATCTTGACCACCACCACCACCACCAAACCAACAACATCTAGCCTGAACTATTCCTTCTTAAACCCAACTTTCAGCTAGGGTTGTTGATGTGGAGTGGTGTACCAGGTGTGGGGCAGGTAGAGATGGAGGGTGGAAGAGAATAGATCACGCTTCCGCTTGAAAATTGGCCTGACACCAAACTCCCCTCACGGGCAAGGAAGAAGAGAACTTGGGAAGTCACAAAAGCACTCAAAAATTTTCATTAATCATCAACTCCGTAAGCCAAGAGGCTTTACATCACTTATATAGGAAAATAACCTTCATTAAATCTGCCCTTTCAAATCTTCCTATCTACTTTATGTCTATTTTCAAGTGACTGATTTCAGTGGTGCAGCGCCTTGAAAAATTGTGGCACCAGTTTCCTTGGTAGGGTAAACGCATTAAAAAGAAACTGCACCTTGTTAAATGGAAAAAGGTCTGAAACTGAAGAAGGGTGACCTTGGATTAGATCTCTAAGAAAGATGAACCTAGCATTATTAGGTGAGTAGCTGCAGAGAACTGGAGATAGATCCTAGGGCTGTGGAAAATCATTCTTTCTTCAAAATATGGGGTGAATAGCTATGGGTGGGATGTCCCAGCGTCAGATTTACAATGGGTTCAGGGGACCGGATCTTACTCTGGATGAATGTTAGGATCGAATATAGTCCTTTGGCGGCTCAATCTCCGAATTTATTTCGTTGTGTGGTTAACCCTACAGCTAGAGTTTGCAGCTAAATTTCTAGGTCAGGAACGTGGGGATCGGGGCCATGCTTTAGAAGGAAGCTCACGGAGACAGAAGAGACTCAATTCCAGGATCTTTTAATTTCTTTGAATAGGATCTATTTGCCTATTGAAGTTTCAGAAGGGGGAAGTTGGAAACCATCTACAGATGGTGACTTTTCTGTGGCATGCTTTTGTATTGCTTTATCAGGTGATCTGCACACTCCTTAGTCCCTCTCCAGTGGCTAGTAAATGGAAATTCAGTTTCCCTCATGTTCTGTCCTGTAGCTGGGTTACATATCATGGTGGTATTCTGAATATTGATAACCTTTGTAGGAGTAGGATGATCATTGTAAATGCTTGCCCCCTTTGTTTGAGACAGGCCAAAGCAGTGGGCCACCTTTTGCTTCAATGCAAGCTAGCTCAAGCACTTTCGAGGATGGTTTTGGGTTGTTCAGTTGCAATTGGGTCCTCCCTAACACTTCTGCCAAGTGTTTGAGGCGTGGGATATGGCGATTGGTTTTTCTAGAAGCAGAGTTATGAGGAGGCTTCCTTTCCAGCAGTTACTTGGTCTCTTTGGAAAGAAGGGAATGCCAAATGCTTTGAGGATAATCCTCTTCACTGATTCATCTTCGTGGAAAAGATCCAAGTTCTCTGTAGCTACATGGATCTCTATTCTCCCAAGCTTTCAGGATTTCTCAGTTTGTTCAATAATCAGAAATTGGCAGGAGATAGCATTTTCCTCAGGCCCTAGATCCTTCGTCTGTCACACCTGGTCTCCCCCGCCTTCCAGTTTTGTGAAGCTGAATTTTGATGGAAGTGCAATTGGTAACCTGGGTATTATTGGATTGGGAGGCCTTCTTCTGAACAGTAGGGGTGATGCTATCCTATCTTTCTCGGGAGGTGTTGGTTTTGGTTCAGTTAATATGGTTGAGATGAAAGCTTTGTGTATAGGCCTTCTGGAAGCCCACCGTCTGAACCTTCAGCGTATCAATTTGGAAGGAGACTTGATTTGTGCTATTAGATGGGTAGATGGGCAACAGGTGGGTGCTCAGCCCCCTGGTAGTTGGAAGATGCGGTGGACGAAGTGAAGGACCTCTCCAAGGACATTGAAATCTCCTTAGTTCATGTCAAACGAAGCGCTACCTCTGCGGATATTTTCTTGCTAAGGAGAGAGTTCATCATCAGAGCTTATAGATTGACATTTCTGATCGCTCTCTTCTTTAACTTGCTTTCCTTCTTGTTGGTTTGGGTGGTTCCCTTGTAGCCTTAGTATATTTCTTGCTAAGGAGGGAGTTCATCATCAGAGCTTATGGACTGACATTTCTAATCCCTCTCTTCTTTAACTTGCTTTCCATTGGTTTGGGTGGTTTCCTTGTAGCCTTAGTATATTTCTTGGTAAGGACGGAGTTCATCGTCAGAGCTTATGGGTTGACATTTCTGATCCCTCTCTTCTTTAACTTGCTTTCCTTGTTGGTTTGGGTGGTTCCCTTGTAGGCTTAGTAATTAGTATATCTCTCGTGTACTTAAAAATCTTGTTACCGTTCAAAAAAAAAAAAAAAAGCTCCATCTATAAGAAGCATCAAGCATATATCTTTCATTAAAATAAAAAAAAAAGTAACACCGAATATATCAATATACCCAATGGACGTGAGAGAGAGAGAGAGAGATTACATTGACCATGGAGTATGTCTTCCTTCTAATACAAAAAGAAATAAAAAAAAATTAAATTATTTGATACGCATTTACAGTGCATCAAGATAACTGTGTTTTATCTCAAAAAGGAAGAATGAAGCTTACCTAAGAGGACCGCAAGACTTAACTCCCTTTCCCCATAATATAAAGTATAATGCCGTTATACCTCCATTTATTATAGAAGGTATCACCTGAAACACTAGCGCCCTTTCAAAAAGAACATGCAATTGCAAATTATAGTGCACCCTGAAGAAAGTCTACAAAATCAAATGGGGAATGCACAGTAAGCATCAGAATAGAGTTTTAATGAACCTGTGAATTGGAGAGAGCCCTTCCTTTCCAGGGCTTTTGCAAGGTTAGAAAGATTATAGATGATGGAACCAAACAAGCAAAGATAAACAATGCAACTGAAGCCCCTTGCTGAGATAAGTACTGATACATGGCGTAAATTGACCATACTCGCATAAAATTTCCAATTACATGAATTATCTGCAAGGGAGTGTGCCTACAATACAAGGATCCAACAAATTAATTATTAAAAACAACCACATGAAAAAAGATCCATGAAAATTAATTTTAATGTATTCGGAGAAAGTATTTGAATACAACTGAAAAGGTTCAGCTAGAAACTTGTCCTCCAACTACATTTTTCTGTCCCATAAATAATTGTAGCAAAAAAGATCCATGAAAATAAATGGTACTTGTCTCAGAGAATGCATCCAAACACAACTTACAAAGGTTCTTTTAGTTTCTCATGTCCTTACAAACTACATTTTACTGTTCCCTAAAGAAATGTTTTACAATGCTTGGCATAACTGTCTACTCAGGCTCATGATAGATTGAAAGCCAAAAGACACCTATGGCTCCAAAACTCACTTGGAGGTTAATCCTCGAGCCTTGAAATACAATCAAGGTAGGTGTGTGCATATCTTTGCGAGTATCATTTTCCAGGGAAAATGGAAATGGTTTCCCAAGTGTGATCTTCCATTGCTCCATGTTCACATTCTCTGAGGTAGACTCATTGCTCTACAATTTTTACAACAAGCAGATTTCGACCCAAGAGGTACAGATACATTTTCAATAGCCTATCAAGCGGTGGAATCAAAGTTCACCATTCAAAATGTTTAACACCAAACAATACAAACTCAAACGACAAGAAATGAAGTTCTTCAGTTTCCATTTTTCACAGAGAATGAAATCACTGTACAATAAAATGCCATGGAAAACTTCTACACGCCCTCAAAATCAAGCTACCACACATTTACAATAACGTGGCATTTAAATTTAACAACTGTTAATCAAAACTTAGGATAACTGTCCTAATAAGAAGAAAGAAAACCCAAACCAAACTAGCTAATAAAATACAGTAAACCCACCTCCAACCCAACAAAACCCACCCCCAACTTTCCCCAATTCTAACTTCCATTACTAGACTGGATAATTCACAAATTACAGTTTGTTGTCCCACAATTTCCAAATTTTCAAACAAAACCAACCATTCCAAGCATTGGGGTACACCCAAACATACCTTTCAAGTGAATCTAAAAACAAATAAACAATCCACAGCAAGTGAAATGGAGATACAAGCCATAGATAGAAACCCTCTATAAGCCCCAAGCGAGATTGAAGTCAATTTGGGATTTGAGTATTCACGAACCAAGATGGGGTAGATCGAATTAGAGCGAATCATTGAAGAAACAGATACCCAATATCATTAAACAGACAAAAACCCATGAATGAAATAGTAACAGCTTCAATGACAGATTAAACTGAAGCTGAGATTTCAAATGAGATGGGAAAACTGTGAGAAAGGGTTTAATCATCACCTGGTAGGGATAGAACGAGAGATTCGATCATCAGAATCGGGTTTTGGAGACATCATCTTGAGAAGGAAAACGAGAGAATTCGAGTCGTAGGGTTTTTCTACTTCGATTCTTCTTGAGAAGGAAGTGGAAGAGAGAGAGAGCGCTCTCTGAGGTTGGTTCAAAGAAAGAAGCCACTGCACGTGATGCTCACGTGCTTTCTTTGTGAGATATGTAAATGGACCCACCCGATTGCCCGGTTAGCCCTGATTGGGTGGCAAACGGGTCAACCCATTTAACCCAGCCCAATCTGTAGAGTCTTGGCCCAAACCCGGCTATTTCAAATATTTTGACTATTTTAATATATGTAGATTATTACAGTTTTGGAAATCAAACAACCTATATTAATTCCAGATATAAGTTATATTAACTCGCACAGTCGAGATACAATTTCACAGCAAGTTATATTGCAACTTTGTAAGGCACTCAAGTTCCCACTTCAGAAAGAAATAAATATCCAATCTTGATAAAGGAACTTTTCTTTCTAACTTTTTTTATTATTTTAAAGAAAATATAAAAACAAAAGAATTCTTACCCCCAATTAAAATATAAATACCTTTAGTAATTTTCAAATAAATATAAGATTTGAACTTTCTTCAAATAAGCACAGCCCACTTCCAGATCGGCCCAACCATGTCGTGACATACCCCAATTAAACCAGGGAGTGCCACCCACAAGCTGGCCCACATGCCCATCCTAATCTTTTATTTTTTAAATTTACTTATATAAATTAAAAGAGACTTTATAGGCTTTTAGGGTTTTCAACTTGAAATAAAGTTGAAATTACTAAAATAAATATATAAACATTGATGTTAATTTACATAAGACTTGAAGTTTTTATACTCATTTATATAAAAATAATAATATTTACTTTGTATAAATGATGGGCTAAGCTATGCTTCGAACCATAATAATTGGTATATCTGTTTGTTTTATATTTATTTTCTCATTAATTAATATCTCATAAAATAGTTACAAATTGGAGGCGTTTTTATTTCTGGGCCCGGGCTTAGTATGGGCATGCTTTGCTAGTTATAGACGTAGGAATTGATTTCGAAAATGAGCTCTAATTTCGCAATTGACTGAAAAATTGGAGCTCAATTTCAATTTCGATTTTGAGTAGCAACAAATCCAAATCTTGGTGGACTCTGTATTGATAGAGATATTATCACATGAAGGTTTCTTTTTCTATTTTGTTGCAAATCTCATATCTTATCTTATTTTAGATTCCAGCCTCTCTAGACATAATATTAGATGCATTCTTATCCTTTCCTATTTTGCAAGAAGTCCAATTCTTCGTGAAGTCTTTATAGACAAAGATAAACTTTATTCATTTTCTTAGTAAATTTTTATATAATACTATTTTTTCTTGGCACGGCCACATATTGCTAGTATTTGAGTTAAGTTGCATGTCAAGAATAAAGACAAAAGGCCCAACACAAGCTCGACTCATTCTAAATTGCCAAGATCTTGAACCACCAAATTATTTATTGGATTTAAATATGTGAGTTGGCCTTGACCCAATACACTTAAATAGGTTACATGGGCTATGGAGGTTGACCCTAACTCAGCCCATTTAAATGTAACCCTCCATGACTGACCTGTATATACTGCTGATCAGATTATGTAGGTCAAATACGGGTCAAGCTAGGCAGGTAGGGTGAGATTTTGGCACCCTTTTTCCCAAGTGTAATGGATAAGGGATGATATTATTTATCATATTTTTATGATAATTTTAGGAACATGCTCATCAGGTCCATCGCCATTCATGAAGTCATGTTTTGTGGAATCTTAAAACTTCCTCTTTTATGGCTTGCTGAAGTTAATGGTGGCAATCGAACTAGCTTAGAGTACTTACAATAAATATGGATGGATGAGAATGGCTTTTTATCATACCGGTAAGGAGTGGCAGTTCTCACCTTGTTATTTAGGGTTTGAATCCTAGGTACGCCATCCATTCTCTAATGTGCGGCCTCCGCGGGCAATTTCCGCATTTTCACAACAACAACAACAACAACAAAAAAAACCAGAAAACGACACTATGGAGCTATGATTGTTCTGATGTTAATAAATGGATTGGGCTTGATTGGCAAATATTATAGGCTATCTAGGTTATCTAATCCATGGATTCTCATCCATCTCAATTTCTAGTCAACTGGTTAGGATAATCTGAAATTTCTGTACGAACTGTTATCCAAAAATTTAGAATTTTTTATCTGTTATCAGGCGATTGTGTCCGTACGGTAATTGTCCCAAGAAAGAAAGAAATATTTTGGAGCTATGATTGTTCTGATGTTAATAAATGGATTGGGCTTGATTGGACTCGACCTGGCCTGACCAATTGCTACCCTTATCCATGGATCCTCATCCATCTCAATTTCTAGTCAAATGGTTAGGATCATCTGAAATTAGTGATTTTGAGGTCATGGAAGATTTATGATGGGGTCCATAGGGTGCTCTTTCAGGGCACATAGACAAGGCTTAACCTTATCAAAGCCCAGCACATTTACTTATTGTGCCTAGTTTCAGCCCAGATCAAGTCCATGGACCTAAAAAGTTAAGCCCTCTGAGCCCATTGGCAATGTATTACCGGCTTGAATTGGTTTTGTTAGTCCGGATGGGCCATCTAGTCAGGCTTTTGAGTTAAGACAAGCCCACATCCAGCTCTTCTTGTTTATTAGGTCAGAACATGTCACCCAGGCTCAGCCCATAGGATTAAAAAGTCAAGTCTAATTCCTTGCCAAAAGCAAGAAGGCTCAAGGTGGGCTTTGTCCTTGCCTCATCAAAAGATTTAGCCATCCCTATAGGGCTCACTTAAGACCATCATCAATCATAGTGTGAAATTGAATACTGGGACTGAAAGTATTGATGAGGTTTTGCTAGAGTCCAGATCCTCTGAGACTAGCCTGGACTCACAAGAAATTGTATAGGTTCCATAAGTGTCCCAGATATTAAAAATATAAATTATTTGAAATGAAATTCCTCTACTTATATGCATGATGAACTTGACGCTATCTTCTATTAAAGTGAAATTTGTCCAAAACTCATGCAAGATAGAGACATTTATTTTAAATGATTTTAGATTTTTATTCATAGGCCCCCCATTGAAGAGCCTCACAAACTTCTCCGACGCCAAGTATACTTAAATCACCTTTTATCAGTTGTTGCAAGAAGAAAGAAAATGGCTGACACACTGATATCTCATTAGTGTTGGTACATCGGTATCACATAACCGTTCAGGAATCAATCCCTAGGCGTGTAGGTTCACAATGTCCCACTATAACCAGTGCTCCGAACTAGCAAAAAAGAAGAAAGGAAATGAGTTTGGTTCACTAAAGATGGGTGGGTAAGTGCGAAGCCAATGAAAAACTTTCAAACACCAAATTAGGTAAGTAAATTTATCTGCTTTTAATTTTAATTTTAATTTTTTTTATATTGTTGTTACAAACAATTCTGGTCAACCATTTTGGACGAGCGAATTTAAATTAAAATCTCAAGTAAAAATTTTGAGTTAAACTTCTTGGTTCACTCTCAATGAGGCCGACGCCCGCGGGATCATATGGGTGTTTCCTCCTTGCCAGTGCGGGTGCTCTCATGGATCCACTTCCTTAGCTGGGTACCCAAAGTAATAATAACAATAATAATTAGGCCAGCAGTGGGACTATAAAAGTTGCCCAGGTTTGAATACTAATCATATGACCAGTTTTGATTCATGTCCTTTTCAAATTATTAGCTGGATCTTACTAGATCTGGATCCAACTCTCTGGACCCAAAAATGGGGCCTCCCTCATATTCGGATCAGAAGGAGTCCCAGTCAATTGGTGGACCTCGCCCATTGACAGGCATGTCCACATCTGTTGTCCAAAAATGCCAACCCACAAATGACAATACTGGAGAATAAAATGTCATAATAGCCATGATATTCTAAAATATAGCCACAAGAATCTGAGTTCTCTAAAAGGCCTCTGGCCTCATTAAATTCTCTCCAAGTCCAACTCCACAATTCTATCAACACACTCACCTCTAAAATCCTAACTGTTCAAGATGAGTCCCCCAAAATAACATAGATACTCGGCCAAATTTCACTCTAACTGGAGTTGCACCACCAAATTCATTACATGCAAAATATTTGATTTCGAACCTTGTTTTATATTTAATCAATCTGACTGCCGGATCAACTCCAATTAGAGTGAAATTTTAGCTTATCTCCAACTCAAATGACCATAATGTTAAGTTGTTTAGCTTCAAAGGTGGGCCCATGGATTTACACTGGCCTCATATATATCTGGATTTGGGTGACAGTGCCTTCATTAATCATCAACTCATCTTCTAAATAAAAAAATGCTTTTAGGAAAAATCTAGTACCTGCTATTTTCTAATTATCTTGGAGTTAAGGATCCTGACTGGCTAACAACTCTCATCACGCCCTTAGTGGAATGATGATGCCTCCTCCTGTACTTGGGACCTTGAACTTGCCCATGTCAAGTTCACCTCCAATTTCATATGAGTGTTGGTTAATCCAAATTAGACAAAAATGACTCATCCATTTAGTTAGGGTGGGTCATATGTTCCGTTCTTGTGCATGCATACTAGAGAAGAGAAACTAGTCAAAAGGGGTCAAAAGAAAAGGGTCCTAAAAGGTCCTTTGGCTCTTATCATTGTTGTGTGTGGGCAACCCACATTGCCCATATTCTTGTGGGCATGGTGTGGCCCATGGAAGCTGTCCTCCCTCAAAAGGAAACTAATATTTTGTCCATGCCAAATCAAATAGGTGCAATGCACCTGCCATCTTCCTACTCCCCAAATCATTCTTGAAATACCTTTTCTTAATCATTCACTGAATATGCGTAGGCTACATCCTTGAGATCCTTTGGCACTAGATATCTGGCCCCAATCATTCATATTTGATGATTAGAAAAGGGAAAAAGAAAATTGAAAAAAAAAAGAAAAGAAAAGAAAAGGAAAGGGTTCACTAGGGGGGGTTGGGTTTGGTAAGAAAGGGTTCCCTAAGTTGAGTGATCTCTTGTACCAAAAAGAAAAAAAGAAAAAAAGTTGAGTGATCTTATGCACTGGAAAATGAGTTGGGTGTGGGTATCACATACATGAACCAATTAGTGGAGCATAAGTAGTTGAGTACGTAACTACAATTTCATCTTAGAAGATGATGAAAAGCTGCACAAAAGTAACTGTGAAACTCGTTTTCCTTAGTCAGACCAGTTCATCACAAGATTCCACATTGTTTCTTGTTTGTTCATGTGAGTGGACTGTTGGGTCACTGTTGGCTTTCATTGCTCATGTGCTCATGTTGTTTACTTTGTTTTGTGCTAGTACAAGGAAAAATAAATTCAAGATTTTCCTCACTAGTACTACACCATATGGATCTGCACAAACATATGCTATGGTCTACTTGTTTGCAATAGAATACATAGAAATTCATAGATAAATAAGCTCCGCATAAAGATTATTAAAGAGATTAAGTGAGAATGATACGAAGTGCTGGGGTGAGAGATGAAGTATTTGATCCAACCCGTTCCTACCATTGATTCGATATGGTTTGACTGTAACATCATGATTAAAATCAAATAAGAAATCACATAAAAATGCTGACATTAACTAAAACAGATCAAATCTGGCGGTTTATAATGGTTCAACTGTTAGAATTGTGGCCTGATAATCCCACTGGGTTCCTAGTGCTAATCGACCTCTTTGTTTATAGTGGTTTGGAATGTGCAGAATCTGTGGGAGAATATGCAGGCTCAAAAAACTCTATAAATAGGGACTAATTCCAAATTTAGTAGGCCCGTTTGGTAATTTTACTTTTAAAATCAAGTGAAATGAAGTGAAGTAAAGCATCAAATCAAGATGAAATAAAATATAAGTGGGTTATGATGGTATTTTATTTTTAGTTGTTTGGTATGAAATCTTTTTTACTTTTTGTATAAAGAAGTGAGGTTTTTTTGTCTTTTAGTAGATAAAGGTTGTTGCTTTTTTACCTTTTTTTTTAAATAGATGAAGCAAATTTTGAATTAAAGTGCTTTTGATGTGACCTCTTATCTAAAAATTGAAAGCTTTACTTGACTTTTACTATTCTAATAAGGTGCCAAACAGTGTCAATCCCTATGCATGAGTTGTGAACTTGTGGTTTGTTTGCTATTCTTAGCTTCGCTTTGCTGTCTTTTCTCCATCTCATACAAGTCCCACCTTACTGAAAGAATTTTTTTTTTCCAATTTTAATTAATTAGCCCAAGATTCGAGAGGCTTACCTACAAATCTCACCATATGGATCATAGTAGGTTGCTGGTGTACATTTGTGATGACTCCATCCCAACCCTTCATTGACCACCAAAGTGTGATTAGTCAAATGGTTTTATTGATTTTTTGACTTAATGAAAACCTTGACAACCATCATAGGCACTGGTTCAAGTGGAATCTTGGTTTGAATGAATTATGCGGTTTTTAAACACACTAGTTTTAAGAGGATTAATCAAATGTAAGTCAAACTGATGGTAAACCTCCATGTATATCCCCTAAAACCATCTTCTTTGTGTGACCATCTTCAACTTAAGCTTTACCATTGTATCAAATCATATTCTCTCTCTTTTAACTCTTTCCTCTGAAGAGTCCAATTTTAGTTTGTTTTCATTGCTCATCATCATCATCATTTGATATTTGATGTTTCCAACTTAGTTTGTTTTCATTGCTCATCATCATCATCATTTGATATTTGATGATTCTTTATTAAAATCTTGTGGTAAAGAAAGAAATACTGAGCTACAGCGCAAGTGGAGCAACCACACTCAATTAGCTTCTAAAAATATATGGCTGGGACCCGAGAGACCCACACATATGAGGAAAGAGAACCCTCTAAAGAGAGCCCTCACATGTGAGGAGTGGGGAAAGACTAGGATCAAAGTGAGGCGGGGTTGCCAACCAACTAAGCAACCCCTCGTTCTCTAGTCATTATTGTTATATGAGTATTATGTTAGGTAAATGAGAGAGACTGAATGTGCAAGCTCCTGATTGTGACCCCAAGCACTGTCTAACTAATGAATGGAGTCAAACCCACTCGAGTTTATGGGTCCAACACATTAGAGCAGGATTCTACATTGATTGATTATTGAAATCATATGCAACGTTACAAAATGCTAATCAAATTGGGTCCACCCACATCTGAGATTATGTATCTGTCTCCATGCTGACATGCCCTCCCACTTACATACACTGATTTTGGTAAGCACAAAAGACTAATAAAGACAACATCAGGTATACAAATCAAATGAAATTAGAACAATAATCCCTTATTTATTTGTAAGTTTGAGCCCCACACATGTGTGGGAAGAGATACATTTTCTTGTGTGTAATCTTTCCATTGTAAGGCATGATGGGAACAGATGTGATTTAGAGCAAGTGAGGGATGGATATTGAGGCATATGCATGTGAGTAAGAGCCAAAAAGTAGAGTCAAAGAGGCAAAGAAGGGTGGAAGCTAGTGACTCCATATCCTTCTCTCAACAACCTCTCAACATCAAAGACCTCATATGGGTTTGTCACCTGCAACATAAATATTCAATGGTTAATCAACTTGCATGATGCTTATAATATATAATCCATATATGCATATGTACAAGAGAAGAGGATATAAGTATATGTCCATTTTATTTTTAGGCCACCTGCACAGCCCATTATCGAGATCAGGGGTGGAACCAGGAAACTTCCCTTTAAGGGGCTGCAATATGTAAGAATCCAATAAAATCCCCCATAATGTAGCAGTGGTCATCCCAAATTTCTGAAGCCCATGCCCCCCCCAACCCGGCCCCGTTCCAACGATGATCAATATTTCTTCCATACATCACCCTCCCATAAGTTTCCAGAAGTATAAATTTGATACTCATCTGATTATTATATATTGTTTGATTAAAATCATTAAATTTAAGGGCCATGGATCAAGGGGTTAGGCTGATAACAAGAAAAAAAAATATATATATATATATATAAGAACACGTATGTGCAACATCAAAGCTCCCCTAATGGGATATAAAAGCCTTTCAGTTCCTACATTTATCATTTTTAGTTTTATTTAGCATAGCACTTTTCTGTACAAGAGGGAAAATTGAATTAATTCACTCAACTTTAGAAAATAGCACTTTTATTCATAGAATGGAAAATTAACAAGTATACTCTGTTTTGAGTCTCAATTTGAGGGTGCCCACTGATGTGATGGCAGATGCTCATCTAGTTGTCTGAGAACATCACTTATTCGCCCTTTTATTGGTGGGCATAGGACAATCCCAATGCCGGCCCCAGTGGATCCCAACACTACATGCACATATGATATAATTACATGGGCATTGTATAGAAGCCTATCTTTCTCTCTGTAGAACCATTTTGTTGTTGTTGAAGCCCATCTCTCTTGATAGAGATTGTTCATGAGCTTCATGGACAAGAGTCCACTGGGGCTCACCTAGGAGGATGGAGGTGAGAGGTGTGGAGAGATCATACTTGAACAGGCGGTTCAACAAAAACTTAAATCCAAAAGATTTGTGGTGGTTTAGATGTATGGCCCCAAAATCAATGGTTATGATTTAAAAAAAAAATTAATGAATCCAAAAGTGAGGACAACCCCTATAAATGTCAAATTGAGCATAGTGGGAATTCAGGAAAATTAGTATCCCAGGTGGACCCCACATGGCTCTCGATAATGCAACTTGGCAATATAGCCTCGTCAAGAGAACGAGGGGTTGCCGGTTGGTTGGAAACCCTGCCTCTCACTTGGATGACTAAGACCATCATTGGGTCTCTCCCCACATTTGTACACTCCCTCCCTGTGTGTGCATGTGGGGTGTTCTCTCTTAGTGTGCGCGAGATTGCGAGTCCTTCCTCCTCATGTATGAGTCCAATCTCTAATCGCTTGTTCAAGTGTTCTCTCCTCACATGTGAGGTTGTTCTCATGGTTCTCAGCCCCCTTGTTGGGGTAACCCAAAAATAAATAAATAAAAAGCCTGGCAAAGAGAAAATTATCCTAACATATACTTTTTCCACACTGCCAACATTGTAGCCAACTTAGGAAATTCAAACTTCATGGAAAATTACTTTCATGAACTGTACAAAAGAACAGAGAGAGTATAGCATAGTTCTTTTGAAAAGGTTAATTGTGATCAGAAGCACTGAAATCTTATTTTTATCCGTTTGTTAGCAAAAGGCCTGACCCAAGAGAAAAGGGGCACCTGAGGTGTTTGCGTAGTTTCCATGTCTACGCTGAAGTCATAGAAGGAACTGGCAGCCGAAAGCTTCATGGAAAGAAACTGTAAAAAAATAAAAAAAATAAAAATAAAAATTAAAGGGTCATAAATGATATTAAAATTGATTTCAATTTTTTTTTTCTAGCTTCATGAAATTCAACTAAATGTTTTAAAACCACAAATCAAACTCGACTCAAACCCTCTTGAGTCGAATAAACTCGAGTCATCTCGGCCGAGTCGACTTTGATTCAGATTAAATTTATCATTCAACTCACATCTACTTGGTTCTGCAAGGATTGAACATAGTTAATTATTTCATCCAACATGACGGCCATGCCCATTGTCTGCAATCACATTAGCAACTCATTAAAATGAGTGTAAAAAATATTTATATAGGAATAAAAATAATGAAACAGTAAGAATTCTTACTTTGTAGCAACCAGGAACAAGTTCTTGCAAGCACCTCATTCTTTCATTGATCTTCTCTCTTCTCACCTGATCCATTGCAATATCATAGAGTTTAATGTAATGAAATTCTACCCAAAAAAAATCTAATGAAATTTGATTCCTTAATATTATAAAAAAAAAAAGGACCAAAAGCATTGCTTGTGTTTGTGTTGACAAATAAAAGATTCATCATCATCATCATCATCATCTTCTTAGTCTTATTCCATCGATCTTGGTTGAGCTTAAAGTGTTCTGCTCATTAACAAACTATTAGGATTCTATGATTGCCGATAGTGAAAGCTTAATATAGAAAGAGAACACAAAATTCTGATATGTTTTATAGGTTCACCCCTTAGCCAGTTTAATAAATTCAAATAACTAAAGCATAGTTACCCTTTCAGCTAGGCTGTGGCTATCTGTAGCCTGACCTCTTCTTGCTCTAACATGAATCACTTCTTTTAGTTTATCATCTTGTTTCTCTTCGGATCTTCCTTTCTTTCCTCTCCCTGAACTCTGTAAAATCAAATCCAAACATACCCTCAGAACCAATCCCATCAAAACAGAGACCCAAATACAAAATGCCCAAAAAGAGAAAACTGACAAAACAGACCAATACATACATTTTTCCTTTTCCTTTTATCATTTTCTCCAGACCCAGATTCGGAAACTGGAGTAGAAGTCACCCCAGAACTGCTTTCTGATATTGTCATCACCCTCCTCTTCTGCTTCCTCTCTTGATCCATATCTTCCATAGAAGCTATAGACCGAGCAATGGGTGCTGAAGTTAGGCAGTCCGAGGCGTGAAGACTCGCAAGATTTTCATTCAAGGACGCTGTGAGTTCGGATTGCTGGGTCAAGAAATTGTCATTAGAGAAACCCATCAAGCTATGTAGATTATAGTCTGTGTTCTCCATGACATTGGCATTCAACTCTGTGAACTGGTTTATGTATTCTATGTTAGAAGAATACATGTCTAGAAAAGGCAGAGAGGACTTGAAGCTCTTCAAATTCTCTGAAAACTCTGCCATGACTTTGGGTTTGGATCTGCAGTGACTGTGAGTAAGAGATAATGTGTTTATATAATGCAAGGGATGGGAGGGATTGATGGAGAACTTTATGTTTGAATGTCACATAAGGTTTGGTGTTCGTTGCATGTGTTTGTGTTTTGGGAAATTTTCAAGAGGGGGGGCCACGTGGCGGTTCCAGGTTCTTTAGTTGTGTTTTCCTGGTGGGTCCCATGCATGCAAAATATATCCAGAAAGGTGACCCCCACCAACAGTTTCTGGAGGTGGTGAAGGGTGAATTTGCAATTTTGGAGATAATTTGGGTGGACTGATTGAGATGTTTCTTTTGTAGCTAGGAATGTTCATGTATTGAAAATGACTTCACTTGGAGAGGGGATGGATGAACTGTAGCTGCTGCTGCAACAGATGTACTGTTGTTGTTTTTGCTGCTCCTCACCAGTTCAAGGGACAGTGTGCAACTTGGGCTGGGCCCATGCCTCAGCCTGTATGTCTTGGTCTGCATCATAATACAACTTTGGGCTAGGGATGATCGGGTTTAAGCTTAATTAAAGGGGCCATGTGTTTGCAAGAATTGAATTCAATTTCTATAGATTGTTAGTAGAAGTGGCTAAAATTGAATAGATAAAGTTGAAGACCCGTAAATGGTCATTAAATGATCTCTCTTTTAATAGAAAATGAACGTCACTCATCACCCAAGTAAATCAAATCTTAGGAAATTCAATGTTACATCTACATCACCTCCTTATATCATTTACCATTGACCTCATATCCTTAGCCCGCACTTTTCAAATTAACTCCGCCAAAGGATTATTAAAGATGTGAGCATTGAAGGACAATAGGTGAGGGGTAGTCAGACGAGCTCTAATGAGTATTGTTATAGAGGTGAGGGTGAAGGACAATAACTGAGGGGTTTTTATTTCCCTTTTTCCTTATTCATTTTTAGTGAAAGAAAATATTATTTGATGACCGTTTGTAAATCTTTACTTTTATTTCTTCAATTGAAGCCACTTTGATAGAAACACGTTTCTTAAAATTCTAAGGAATTTAGACAAGGCCTTTCAGACATTTGTAAACGGAATAGTAGCCTTCCTCGATTTTGCATTTTCAGCAATTTAGGGCCTTTTTGTTTGGATGGAATTGAAGGTGAGCGGTGAAGGATACAAGGTAGTAATGTAAATGGGACTTTGACCTTTTTAGAATTTGAATTGCTAGGGTGATCAATCAGTATTTATTTTCCTTCTTCTCCTTCTTTCGATTATTCAATTTCATTAAATGAGAGGTTATTTGATGGTCATCATTGGATATTCACATTTGATTGTTCATTTTTACCACTTACTGAAGATACAAAGTTCTGAAATTCCTAGAAATTATATTGCACACAAAATAAACAGTCCCTTGCTATAGGAAGATGATCAAACCGGAAGACCCTGTTTGGACCACTCTGCGGTACCACATGTGGGGAGAGATGTCCACTCAATGACATCTCATCTCCTCCATAAAAAACAAAAATTAATTAATTAATTCCCCCATGTGGCACCTTCTAATTCTGTTTGGTCCAAACTGGAGATCCTTTTCGCTAACCGTATCAAAAGTTGTCCTTAGATTTGCAGTGGAGCAGTTGATTGTTTGTCTTATTCATTCGGGGGACACTTATATGACAACCCACATTTACTAGTTTGGAAATGAAGAGGGGCTCTGCAGCCAATCCTGACATGACTTCAAGCTGCCTCAATCAGCCAATGTAGTCGTCATAAAAATTAATAACAGCACACAAAAAGAAAAAGAGCTGAGCATTATATAATCTTCGCTGAAAATAAGCCCAAACATAAATTGGGTGGTGATTAAGTAGGTATAGGTCTGTGAATTTTTTTTTTTAGGTATTTCAGCTAAGGTGGGGCTGGGACCCCATTGAGACAACAAGATGAGGTAAAGGAGCCTAAAGAAGGTGGTCTGCCCAAGGTCAATAGCTGACACCAAGTCAGGCAGGTGAGAAATACCGTTCCTTACGATTAGGGTAGGGAGCCGTATTAAGATATAGGCTCGTTACTCGTTTGTAAAATCGAAATCCTTTCCTCTAAAGAAAGGTATGGTGCAATATGTAGTCATTTAAAAGTCGGTAAGATCATTTTAGTGATAATAAACAATCTAGATGTCATCATTTCATACTAAATTTTCCATCTAAGCATATCACATGAAACTATGCAATAACTGTCCAGTATAATTGACTTCCTATGAATGGATGGTTATTCATTTATAGTTTGCTTAAATTAAACTCAAAGTAATGAATTACAATGAATCATGAATCATTTGTCATTTCAAAAGTATCTAAAGGTGGCATACCTAAAACAAACTGGGATCTGTATAGTCTCCATCAACCCAAAAGAGTTGAAAGAAATTAACTAGTAATGGGCCTTGCAAATAAATGTTGAGAGTGGACAGATTGAGAATTGCCCTTGGAAGACAGATGAGAGTGGGACGTGCATGCATTTGTCAAATTGTCATAACTAAGTTTTCCAAAATGGCAAAGATATCTAGACTACAATCCAAACCTAAGAAAAGGAAAGGTGATAATGCTGGGTATGGGTATTGGAATCTTAGATTTACTTCTCATTTGAAAGTTCCCATCTTGCATTTAAATTCATGGATTTAGTTTGACAATTCCATTGGAATTTGAGAAGTCCTTCATTTAAAATTATTCAATGCTTTTGACACAAAACTTATCACTGAATTCCATATTTTGATATTTTGATTTATTATAGGATCAAAGCCCATAAACACTTTGTTTCCAATTTAGGTAAGAGGCTCTAAATCTGTGGTGGAACCTATATGAATTGGGATTTGGGAATGCATAAGAAAATATGGCAAAGGCCTCTTGATTAATGACGGCATGAATGTTAGACTTGGGCCCAAGGCATTTATTCATTTCTTTACAACTTATATCACAGGTTAGGCCCATAACATCGACACAGTGCAAATCATGCTACTCCAGGCCCACAAGCCCAACGAATCCCAAAAACTCACTACCCAAGATAATTTAGTGCAGGTAATTCTGTTTACATGCTAGCAAGGATTCATGTGTGTGGAGAGGTTTCACTTTCCAGTATCAAGCCCATGCTACTTTGCCTTTTGCCACAACTGGTTAGATTAAACAAACTTATAGATATGACGATCCAAACAGAGCCTATGTGAGGGAGGTGTACCCATACAGGCACTTGCCCACACCAATGCATACATCCCATGTTTTGCACATGGCTACATATCTCCAAAGTTTGGGTAAAAGAGCTTGAAGGGGTCAATACTTTATGCACCAGTTTGGCAATTTCCAATAAGAAACACTCCAAATTACAGAAAGCTAGTGTTGATGTTTATCATTTGCTTTGACCGAGATAAAGCCCGTTCAAGGATTAGAAAAAAGTGGGTTCACATCATCCAAGTAGATATAGAGTAAAAAGATTCTGAAATAAGGATTAGATAAGTCCAAGTCATCTTAAAGAGAATGTGATGATCCGTGTGAATGATCATGTTTCTGTCATTTTGCTGTTGTGACTTGTGAGTGAGGAATTACACTTGCAGACGCTTACGTACACAAGTGAAAGTGAATAGAATCATGGGACATCTGACATTTCAATGTCCTAATGCCACCAGACTCAGATACACTTTTTTCTTTTTTACTTTTTTAACCTCGATCTCACGAAATTATACTAAAATGTAGAAAATAAAATTATATTAGAATTAAATGACTTTGGTGACATTCAATGACTTTTAGTTATGAAATTGGAGATTGAGTATCTAACATGCATTGAATTGTCAAATTCCCTATAAGCATTGACCGCTAAGTTATCTTACTTGTTACTTGACTCCCAATGTAAGTTCTTAGAAAGAAAAGGGAATATATAAAAACGCAAGTTGGAAAGAAGCTTGACAAGAGATGACTATACTTGTCTGGTTGTTGGACACAATTACACAAAGATGGGAGCTTTATTCTTAAATACCCCTAGTTTAATTGGATACTTAGATAAATCATTTTCCAACACTTGAACGAAACGCTTGTCCCAAAATGATAGTAGACAGACACATGGGCTGACTAGGATGAAAATGGGTCCAGGCCTTATTCAGACTCCGTTGGGAGCCAAACCCAACTTGGGCCTAATCCAATTCGTAAGAGGCATCGGTGCTCACCTGGCTGCCAGGATTCAAACCCTAGGCATGTCTCCTTCCCTCATCCAAGAGCCTTCTGGGCTCACCCAGTGGTGTGGGCTCAATGGCCCCCCGCTCCACAGGCCCGTAGCTGGGCTATAACAGAAAAAGGAAAAAAAAAAAAGGGTCCAAGGTTACAGAACCTGAATCCTCCGGTTCCTAAGTTTAAATTAAAGGGCTGAACCGGAAGTCAAATTAAAATCAGGTCCAAATATCACGCATATCCCTCTTTTTTTCTCACTATTAGGGTCTTTTGCATTCAAGAACATGTTCTTATTTTATTTTCTTTATTTTTTGGCTGATTTGATCGGCAACTAAATTATATTAAAGATGAAGAAAAACAAGTACAGCACATCCAAACAGATCGGCAACCTGTCCTTATGCCTGGAACGAAGCTGAGTGTGTATTAGCTGGATCAGTTGAGCAAAAACCAATGTTATAGTCTATAGATCATTTCAGGGTGATTTTTTTTTCTCCTTCTTCCCCCTTTTTTTGTTTCAAGTGTACCCTTAATCTTCCAAATTAGAACCACTGAGCTTGCAGTTTTCCATCAAGGAACTTTTTTATGACATGATTTCTACTCACAGAAAGGTCACTCCCATCCTCGGTGTAACTAGCCAAATCATGCCCCTCACACAAACATGCTCAACACTCAGGGACTACTACTTTGGGTTAATGAAAGTTCCCCACAAGGATCAGACCATATCTACATTAAGCAATCCATACAGTAGTTTTTTTGTCCAGCACTATTCATGGTTGGCATGGACAATCCAAGGCGATGATCACAAGATGGGCGTTTCCTATAGATGAATAGTATGTTAGAATAAATGTGACTCACAGGTGTTTCTGTAGACCATAGATCATGGAGCCCAATAGCTGTACAAGCATGGAATGAAGGCAGGCAAATATGTGGTTGACAACGGGATCCTTATGTCATGGTCAACGAAAAACAGCAATCACGGGATATATTAGAATTTAGAAAGTTCCATTGTAAGGGGTCAAACTCACAGGATCGATCATCCAAGATTATATTTATGCCGGTCCATTTCAATGTTAGGAGCTGCAATCCAAATTGGACACTGAAGGAGCAGGAAAACCATATTCATGCACTAGCCTTTTTCCATGATGTCAGCATCAATTTCTACAGGTGCAAGTGCAACCAACGGTTCATTGATCCAGATCACCAATAGACCTGCCTTGTATAGACCATGCCCTGAGACCTTCAACAGAGACAATTCTAAGAGCATTTTGAATCTCTCTACACCAAGTGCTGTGCACGTTATTCAGTTTTCCCAGAATGGATGGTTTAATAGGTTTGTGTAACCTGAGTTATACTTGGTAATAATTGTTCTGTCATAAACCATTAGAGGTAGTCAGAGTTGCGGATAATCAGAGTTGCTCTTTATTTTTTTTGCTGATAAGGGTATACGCATGGTAATTTACCCAACATGACTATTCCCGACGACGCACATGCACAACCCTGCAACACACGTGCACTAGGTAAATCTGGGGTGGGTGTCTAACACACAATGTGGGGAGCAAACTCGCGACTTGTGCCAGTGAACCATCACGTAGGCAGGTGAATAATCATAGTTATTTAATTGCATAGTAACTAGACATCCGAGTTCAAAGGATCCAAAAAGGTCATAGGTCTTCATTAGTGGCTAATTTCCCAAAGCACAAGATCTCATCCCTGAATATAAAGCATGTCAAACAAAGGTCCAGATTCCACCACCGAGGGAAGCTCTGGCTACAATATATCACATCTGAGAGGACCATGCATCTTGGACAAATATCAAAGAAATAGATGAATTATGAAGGAATGCATCCCCAGATATTACTTAAAACAACACTACTATACATCACCTACAAATATTACAAGCAAGCAGCTAGATAAAACGTGAAGTAATAGAGACTAAGAATTAAACATGAAATTTCTTTTTCTTTTTTTTGGGTGAATGGCAGCAATAATTGTGATCTAGTCTCTTCATTTTGGGTCTGCTATGAAATTGGGTTGCTCACCTTGGCAGAGATACTCATCACAATGGGATGCTGAACCCCAGTCCTTTCGAAGCCGGATTATGTCCTCTGTGAATGTCGAACCTGATGCTCCAATAAACACACTTGACATGGCACAGATCGTTTTATCCAGCATGGCTTCAACCTTTCGGAAAAAACAAACAAAAAAGGGGATATTCTGCAAATTAGAGCATGCCCTCTTTTTGCCAACAAGTTTTCATAAACATGTTCATACACAATAAACTTGAACAAAACTAAGAAAGCAGTTTCATGGTTGCCAAGTTTGATTCAGCAAGTCATAAAAAGCTCAATGAGTTTATAAGTGAGTGATGTGGATCAGCCTGCATCTATTGATGACAATCAACAAGAAAAAGAGTGTTGGACAAGGGCATCTAACTATTTGGATGATCATTAACGAGTCCGTATCCGAGTCTAATGGTTAAGTGAATTGAAAGAGTAGAGATGTGGAGATGGTTCAAACTGAAAACAGCCTGATACCTCAATGTAATCAGTATCTAGGAGTGATAACAAAGAAAAGCAGGAGGTTTAAATAAAATATAGTAATAGGATACCTTAGGATTGCCAAGTGAGACAAGCTAGTGGGGTCTTTCGCAATAGTTAAGTGCCACTTTGAAAAGGGGGCATTTTTATAAGGAGGCTAGGCCCACTAAGTTGAATATTTGGGGAATAAAAAACTAAGAAGAAGCTAATTCCATGTTGTCAACATGCATATGGTAAGAAGGATGTGTGGATTTACTAGGAAGGATAGAAGTAATATGCACATAAGAGAACTATGGATTATTGCTACAGAAGAAATATCATTTTGAGATTGTTTTGCGCACATCTATGTATTTGCAGATACAAGGAACAAGAAGGGCAAAGATAATTACTACAAATTCAAGGAACTAGGAGAAGGGAAGACTGCAAGAGCACCAAATACACTGGGTGAAGTAATTAGAAAGACATGTTAACTCTAATGAGTAACATAGTACATGGCTCTAAATTAGGTGGAATGGAATCCTTACACCATCTCTATACAGTTGTGGAATCCTACCAGCGGGCCAAGGCAATTGAAAAATATCAAAGAACTGAAAAACAGCTTGTTTGTTCATCATCTAATAAGCCTAATAAGGGGTTGTTTTGTGAGCGTGGTGGTTCCACTGGTGAAGTAGGTAGATTTGATTGTGATCAATCAGGGGCAACCCGATGAACAATAGGTAGTCAACCGAATAACAAAGATAAACTTGTAATTAAACACTTCAAATATGATGAACCAGGATAAGTATTGTCAAACTGCTGAAAATATGTAATTGGCATAGCAAAGAACACTCCAGATGATGAGGCAGCACATGGACGGGATGATAGTGATACAATTTGTGATGAGGGGCAGGTTGATGATAACAAAAATGGGGTGATCTACATGATGGTGCCCAAGACTCTTTTGACTCCAACAGCACCAACGGAAGATGATTAGCTCTGCACTAACGCATACCCCTACGACTTGCAAAGTGAGGAATAGGAAGTGCCACATCATTCTAGATAGTGGCATCTATGACGTGTTTTAAAACTCAAGTTGAGTCAGAGTCAACTTAGACGGTCATTGCCGAGTTGTGTCCCATAGGACTTGGTTGAATCCTATGGATAAATCCTCTCTTCTCTACCCCTTTCCATTCTTCTCATTCACATTCAAAACCTTAACACAAACCCTCTCCTCTGCCCCTCTTCTCGTTCACGTGCAAACCCCACCCCACCCCACCCCCCCAAGCTTTGAGAATGATGTTTTATTGGCATCTTTCTCTGCTCCAAATCAGACCCTACATACACTATTAACCAGAATATAAAAGGGAATATATTTCAGTAAAGAGGAGATGACGGTTGTTACATCTTTGAATTGGAGAAGGCTGGGATCACCGAGGTAGGAGATGGTTTGGTGGGCAGATTTGACAGGCATGCTGAGCTGGACTAACCCCTCAACACAGAGAAGGCCAAGATTGCCTGGGTAGGAGATGGTTCGACCGATCTCCCGATTCATGCATATTAAGTATTGAGTCCAATATGGATACATTGCCTATTCTGAAATATCCAGGAATCATAACATTAGTGAGGGTGCTGTGTTGTGGGTTTCCTCATGTAAAATAGGAACTTGGATAATGTTTGCCTCAGTTGCTGTGCTGATCCATCACAACAGTAGAGGGCTTTGGAATTTAAATGTTCTCTCCCAGTTTACCAAACAAAATGTGAAATGAGTTTTAAGTTTTTTTTATTGGGGAGGCATTCAATTGTATAATCAATTACTTTTTTCCTTTTTGAATGCAATTATTGATTCCCTCTTGGTGCTTATTACTTCCAGTTTGTCGTGTAACAAAATCAATGTTTTCATTTTTTTTTTAAATGTCACCTTTGAAAGGTAAAGAGACATAAAATTCACCTGATTATCACCACCGACGTGGTTTCTGTAAAGCAAAGCATCCCATTTTTCAACAGAGTTGTGACTAGGCCTTTTAACTAGAGGAACTTGCTTGCCATTTACCATAACCATCGACTGCAGCAGATCAGTTTCACTTTCAGCTGCATCTGTAGAAAGGTAAATTATGGGTGTATTGGCCCTTTCCACAACCCGAAGAATGCATTCTGCTGCTTGAGGAATAGGAAAGAAACAGCTATCCTTTTTTGCATTGCTGTAGAGAAAAAGTCAACAGTTAGAAACATTGCTATCAATTTTCCCTGCAGTTCTATAAGAACTGCACAACGAAACGAAATAGAACAGATTTGATTTCTTTTTCTCTAAAGTCAGCAATGGAGATACTAAAATTGAATTAAAGACAGAAAATCATTGCAGTCGCTCTTTGGTAGGCCTTACACCAGAAAATTGTTGTCAGATGGATCGCCTTCCCAACACAATGCTAAAGATCACAAACAAGTGCATTGTCTTCAAAACAGTTAGGATTACTTTTTCTTTGAAGTCAACAACGGTGATACTAAAACTGAAATAAAGATAAAATCATCGCAGTCCCTCCTTTAGGCCTTCACCAGGTCACTGTTATCAGATGAAATCGCCTTCCTGACAGAATAATAAAGATCCCAAACAGGTACATTATTTTCAAGAGTGTTGAATCTTCTTCTTCTTTTCAATTGATAAGAGTGTCAGTATCTGTCAGTAATCTTATTGTGTTTCGCTCATAGTATTCCGTCAACCTTCTTGACTACTTTTCAGCTCTTATAGAATCATCACAATCCATTCATCTAATGCGTCTTGCGGCAAAAGATCAAGAATAAAAGATGCCTCATCTCATGGGGAATTCTTTACTATTGCAATGGATTTTCTTCTAAGGATGTAGATTAGGATCTTGGACTATGTTGATGAACCTTCTGTGGAAGATTGGTCTCCCCACTTTCTGTTCTCAAGCTTAGCTTTGAAATTGCAGTTTTATAAACAGGGTTCAGCAGAGAAAAAGGCTGTAATGAGAGTTTGACGAGGGGAGGGATAGTATTTCTTTTAGATGGTAACAATTAATTTTCTCTCTGCTGCCAGTAGAGATAGGAACTTGACAAATAGGAGCTTGGCACTCTTCCCATTGGCATAAAAAAGTTCCAGACACTTTCTTAAATAGATTCAGAAAGAAGGGAGAACCCATATATGTGATTAAATGGCCAGCTCCTTCAATCCATTAACCCCATTATGCTAATTATGCGTTATTCTATTGAACGACAGAGAAATACCAAAAATGTGGCCAAGTATGATCAACTAATCAACATTGATCTAATACATGTTCCAATAACTCAATAAATAAAACACAAACAACAATGGTCTCCAGTCCAGTCTCCACATGATAAATTTAAAAATATATTACTAGCACTCTCTATTTATTTTCCATAGCCGACTTCAAATTAATGGGATAAAGGAATGATGATGATGATTCTTTACTTCTTCTACTTACTATACAGTCCCAGCAGCACTAGCTGCTGGCAGCTTCTATTGTAGGTTATGCATAATCCTAATATTTTAAATATCTCCCAACAACACTATCCACTTCATTGCTTCAAGAACAGAACTATAATGGAAATAAATATAGAAAGAAAAAAAAAACAGAGAATCAGAAAGCATACCAGAACTGCAAGAAACCATGTCGGCGGAAGTGAAAAGCGATGAAGTTCCCTCCCAAGAAGGTTTGTACAAACCGCTGAGCGGTAAGGACAATAAGCCGACTCGGTTGGATAACAGTTCTGCATTTGTGAGCAAGCGGACCACCTGGCTGCATCACCCACTCTTCCTCCACATTGGCAAAGAACAATTCTCCAACTGCAAGAACTTCATCTGAAGACGAGAATTTCTGCAAAATCTCTTCAACTGTCCTCTTCTTCGGTTCATCTACCTTGACATCCTCAGGCAATGCAGCTTCGATCTTTCCCAATGAAACTCCCGCCGACTTTAACTTCTTAATATGATCCTCATCCAAATAACATGGAGGCTTCGCCACATAACAGATCAACCTATCGATGTGCAGCTTGTTCTTCTTTACCTGAGCGAATTCATCGAATGAGATGACAACCTTCCTGCCAAAGCATTCATTGATGTGTTCGATGTCTATAACCCGGTCATACTCGTAATCAAACTTCGGGCTGGGCAGAACCAGCACGCGATCTAGAAGAGCAGCGAAGAACATGTGCTTCTCCAAGCAGATCAAATGGTTTGACATCTGACCGGACACGCAGATTGCAAAAAGATACCGATTTGGCTTTGGCTTCCACTCAATTGTACGATTACGCTTCATCCGATCAAGTTTGCTGCATGCGTCATCACCAAAACCTAGGGATTCGCCATCTGCATTGTCATCCATTAACGTGGATGCATTTCCTACTCGGTGAGAAGACAACAGATGCTGTTGAATCTCCTTATTGAGCTTGATCTGCTGAAGCAATGCAGATCTGAAATCCTCTAACGGAGTCGAAGGCGGCGAGGAGACATCATCTCTTTTTTGAGTCGAATTCGAAGTGGTCGAATTCAGCATCGGAATCATAGAAGAATCACGATTCGAGTGAGTAAATGTCCGATTCCACAGATTCAAAAGCCCTAACTGCTGATTTCTCAGCAGATAGAGCGCGTGCAGTTCGGATTCCCGCATCCGATCCGCGCGAGAGTCGATCCGAACGGTCGGCACGTCATGGAATAGACGGCTGGAATCGACGGAGAAGAAGACAACGATCGCGAGAAGCAAAAGGCAGATTGCGATGAGGTACTTCTTGTTGAATGCGAAATGGCGACGGATCCTGTGGTTGAGTTCTCCAATCTGGAAGGTGGAGTGGCTGGCCTTGTATCCGTTCTGATCAATTAGGTTTTCTCGATCTTCTTCTTCGTCTGACGATTCTCTCTCCATTTCGAAGAGGAAGATTGGACGATTTGGGGTTTATGGGAATGACGGGGATTTAAGAGACGGGGAGCAAGAAATCTGTGTGACTGAGTAGGAAGAAAAGGTAGATTTGTGTATGAGTACGAATGAAGGGAATTGTTTGTTTATATAGTTTGGTGGACGAAAATGCCCCTCCAACACGCTACTTGCGTTGGGTGAGGACTGAGGAATGATCATCAGATCGCATATCAGCATCAGTTCGTTGTGTGAATGTCAAGCAAATCACGAGGTTTATGTATCAAAGTAGGATTGTATGTGACTATGTAGATGCAATTACCTTGGATGGTAATTCTCGAGTTGGAATAGACAAGGATATGTCTGCTCTGCCCGTACATATAAAATGTGTTATATATAGACATTTTGTATTGTTTGGTGGGTTAATAATGACATACATCTTAACAACTACAAGTAATTCACTATAGAAAAGAAATTTACGTGGGATTTTACTATATGGGAAATCGGACAACTCAACACATTAGAAGGATTTCAAATCTTTTAACGTAATCTCTCCTCGTAGGTCTTAATTTTACTCTCACATCCACCCCCATGTGGGTAAGAACCACAGCACGTCTCTCAAAGTCATTTAGAGTCTAAAATTATCGATTACGTCAATATATAATTTTTATTTTTTTTGACCTCTAAGAAAGACTCGGTACAATAATCAAAATACCTCTAACACTGAACCGATCATTGGCTAACCCAATGAATCAATCCGGCTAAACCGAAATACAAGATATAAACCTAACAAGCAAGGGATTGAGAAATTCCAACTCACACAAGCTTTAACAAACCAGTTGAACCACAACCGAGGACAAAAGCTACTACTTGCTCCTTAGTTTTATCAAATATTTTGCTGCGATATCACACCTGAAAAATCCAACTGTTGGTACGCAATGGGGAGACTGAAACTGGAGAGAGAGACTGAGAGAGAGAGTGATCCCAACATCAAGTTGTTTCAATTTTGCTGAAACCGAGGTGTTGCCACTTGCAATAGGTTAAACACACGAGAGAGTAGGGCTGAACAAAACCGGACCACAGACCGGACCGGACCGCAAAACCGGACCGGATTTGTGGTTTTTACAGCACAAATCCGGTCCGGTCCGGACTGGATTTGAAAAACCGGTTATATCCGGTCCGGTCCGGTCCGGACCTTTTAAAAACCAGTCTGGACTGGACCGGACCGGATTAATAATAAATATATATAGATTTTTAATTTTTTTAATATAAAACTTTAAGTATATAAAATTCCTAAGTCAAATACTCAATTTCTTACATCAAAATCACTCCATTTTTACATTAACTTTACAATTCAATAACCATATTGGAAGTAATGTTAACAAAGAAAACTAGACATATTTATGTGTAATTTAGCTGTGAGCTAAAAATGAAAAAAAAAAAAAAACTTAGAAAAAAAAAAAAAAAACAAATGAAACCAGTGGTCCAGACCAGACCGTTTTAGACCGGTCCGGTCCTCTCATTTAAGTCAAACCGGAAATTTGGTCCGACCGGATTCCGGTCCAAAAACCGGACCGGAAATCCGGTTGTGCAGCCCTATGAGAGAGGGAGGGAGAGAGAAAGTTTCATCGGTTCTCTGCTGTGTTCTAGTGCTGTTCTTCAATTATTTCATTGTTTACTTGATAAAGCTCTCAATTCAGGAAAAAAAGGCCCTTAATTAAAAAACAATTAGGACAAGGAACTACAATCTGTCTGTACCACAAAAAAAGTCTCGTTGTATATGCATTCATGGCTATCATCTGCCCTCTTCAAACAAAAATCTTGGGTCCACTTCATCCTCATTGGATAGAATGTAGATCATACTTGGGTCCAATCGCCCATACCTGATGACCCGAATGGATTTAAAAGTTTTTATTCAATTGGGCTTGAGCTAGGTCTTTTGGACCAAAACAAGGAGCCATAGGTAACAATGGTCTATTTACCTGACTACCCAAAGGCCCGGTCTGCAAAAATCAGATATGGGTCCTGATTTGGGTGGGTCCAATTGATATTTAAGTCCAGGATGAGTCCACAATTATTTTGGGTCTCTGTCCATAATTATGAGACTCTTTGGGTATTGGGCACAGGTTCAGCTCTAAAACATGCATGGGTCTATCCACCACTCAATTATAAGAATACGCCCCATCCGATCAACTTAAGACCAAAACCTAGCTAGGGATTCGCCATCTGCATGTTTACACAAACTTTTGAAGAAATATTTCTAAAATTGTTCCAGCTTTTGATGACATTTTTTTCTAAAATCTTAACATTTGCAGATAGATTGAGTCATAATGTAATTTGATTGATTTCTATGACTTTGAAAATACAATGTGTAATTTGTGATACTAAACACACTAATGGTTTGACAGAGTACTGTGGTGACCATGGTTCAAAATCAAGTCGCAGTATTGGCCAGCCCAAAAAACCATTACAATATCAGTGTCGATCACAGTTTGCAGTTTATTGCGGTGTGAACTTTTTTAGTCCGAATTTTTTTAAAAATATATCAGGAAAAGTCAGAATATTATAAAATACTGAAAACAATGTTTTTCTTGCCATTAGTAACAACTGTGGATCAAATTATCAATCCCCATAAGTCATGACATCCTATATTGTTGTCTTGTCTGAAATTGTATAAATTTTGTTTACAATTAAATAGATTTAGATGTATATACCAAAATAAGTTAGAATATCACAAATTTAATAAATTATAACCATAAAAGGTAACTCATTTCTAAAACCTCCAATATATAGTTTTAGCATAAAATTACATAGATTTAAGAGAATGAAAATATCCTTAATAAAAAAGGGTATGCAATCATCATTTCTAAGTTGTTTCTAAACATAATCTAAAATACACACAAAATACTAATTTTGATTGAATTTTATGTCACCTTTTATTACCAAATTTGCAAAAATATGTGTTTTTGATGGCGTGAGAGGTGTTGAAAGTGTTAAGAATGAAGACGAGCCGGAGAAAATGGGTTGAAATGGAAAAAAAGACGAGGAAAAGGGCTGAAAGGATTTTAATGCCGTTTTACTGAGAAATTGAATTTCTCGAGCAATATAACGGTCCAAACCGATAATTTGAAATTATCAATTTCAAATTGGGAATATTTTGATGATACGGTACCGAAACCGATAACTATCAAATTACCATTTCAGTGTTGGAAACCATGATCCTGAAAAAGATAAGTCGTGGCAAAGGAGAATGTGCTCACTATATTTGATTTGTGGGTTAAGTCATGTCATCAATTAAAGAAGTTTCACAAAGAAGGAATCATCCTTAAACTCTGATGTAAAGGATATATATGTATACATAAGTCATTCATGTGTGCGGCTTCCCACTTCATCCTTGTGTAGAGAAAGCAGTGGCCAGGGATTTTATATAAGAGGCTTCTCAAATCAACTCTTTGTGACAAGCAATTTAGACACGAGCACACCAATGGCAGGTAGTTTTTGCTTTCCCAATGTGGAGCAAAGGAACAAATGGATTTTAAAAAAAATATCCCACAGCAAATCTCTCAATCCCAATCCCACAGAATCCCAATTCTGTGGGATTATTTCTTCATTACCGAGTAATGAAAAACTTTCATTGTGTTAAAATCAGGGATACATATAATTTTTTTTCAATATCGAGTTGTTCTTGGAATTTGAGATCGCAACTGGTTGGCTTTGAAACAATATTAATCTTACTTAGCTAACCATGCCTACCAAAATTTAAAAGTAGTAGAGCCGGCATACATACTTTTAAGCACTCACTCTTGTTGGAGCCCACTCCTCAATAGTACAACCATTATAGAGCAGGAATGGAGATTAACAACACAGGATAAAATAAGATGAAGAAGAGGGAAAAATTTTGCATTTTCAAAGAGAGAAAAGTGATGGAGAAGAAAGGGAAGTTGGCAGATATGAACCTAGGAGTATTTTTGTCCAAAGAAAAAAGAAAAGATTATGACACCCTCTACCGATGTTTTTATGTTTTTCATTACCTATCTGTTAAATCAAACTTTTAGTATACATTTAAAAAAAAAAAAAAATTAACCCACAAAGTGGTTCTATAGAAATTAAAATATGGACCCCTAGTACATAAATGATCAAAATTTAAAACGTTGAGAATGGGTTCAACCTATTATACCGTAAACCTAGATTCTAGCCTATCATATTAGCCCAAAAAAGACTTGGGTCCTAATCTAGGTCCCTAAGTTACACATTTAAGAATAATTAAATGTGTTTATTATAAAATAAAATTTTATTATAAATATTTAAATGCTTTTATTATTGAAGAATGCATTTAAGAATAATCATGTTGGTTTTTCAAGAGGGGTGGCGTACATTTGTACCATAGCATTATTATCTTTTCTCTTGATTTTTTTTTTAGATTTATAAAAGAGGTATTTAGGATGATCCCACTAAACAAACTTATGTATTTTCGTCTTTTTTTATCATAGATCTCTCTTACAAGACAATGTGTTTTTTTTGTTCCAAGTTTTCCCTTTTTAACTAACAAAATAAGGGCCAATCTCAAAATTCTAAATAGATCAAAATCATGGACTTGGTGAGCCCAATTTCAGCCTCATAGTTTTTATTTTTTTCCACCGGGGAATACTAATATCCGCGTACACTTGCCAAAGTCTCTTATTTTTAGTGGTACAGTAAAAATATTGTCCAAAAATAAATGGGCCGGTGAATCTAGTAAATTTTGACCGAGTCTGGTCAAATTGATCACACTTAAAATAAAGAATATATATATATACACACACACATTCATATAGACAGGGCTCTCCTAATCTGAAGCTTACCTTACTTTAAGTAGGAATAGTACTGGTCCCACAAATTAAAATTGATTATATCTGTTTCTTTGTATGTTGAAACTGAAAAATCCAGTTCTGATTTGATTTATTTTGATTTTGGAGAATGTCATCATATAAAAAAACAACGATAATCAATTTTGATTTAGGCTCTCCTAAGCTGAAACTTACATTATCTTAAGTTAGAATAATGCTGGTCTCACAAATTAAAATTAATTAAATCGATTTTTTCACGATGGAAATGAAAAATTCAGTTTTAATTGGATTTATCTTAGTTTTAGAAATGATCATCGTGTAAAAAGCAACGATAATCGAATTTGATTTGTAGGACCGCCACATTATTTCAGCTTTGAGCTTTGGAGAGTGGGCCCTATATACTAATTTACATCATCAATTATAAAGGGTAAGCCCACTAAAAACCAAATGAGATAACAATGAAAAGAAACATAAACCCTCCATCTGTGTCAGAAGCCCCAAAAGAGCAGACCCACCACACCAGCCATGGCTACCCTTCTCTCAATCCCTCCAATTTCTCCTTTTCCTCCAACCTGCAACTTCCCCAGAAAGTCCAAAAAGCCCCGCGCAGTCCTCGACAGGCCCAGTAGAATGCGAGTCCCCTACCACCTGAAACAGGGGCAGTCCCGTCTTTTCCACCAGCTCCCCTCGGGTCTGGGCATGGAAGTCATCTTCCAAAAGGGTACCCTCCGCACCGACCCGGATGAGGAGGAGAAGTCGGGTCCAAAGAACCCGCCTCTGGTCTTCATCCATGGCAGCTTTCATGCAGCTTGGTGCTGGGCCGAGCACTGGCTGCCCTTCTTTTCCGGGTCCGGATTCGATTGCTACGCCCTCAGCCTTTTGGGTCAGGTATTTCTCATTTCTCCTCCTCTTTTTTTTTTAATCTCTTTGGCCTCTCTGTGAATTGGGTTTCTCTTGTTTGGCCCTTATTCTCTGGATTTTGGTTTCTTCTGTGTATCTTATAATTGGATTTTCTTGCAATTAATTGCAGCTAGGGGTGCTCTTGGGTCTGGCTAGCCTAGGCCTGAACTGAGTTTTAGCCTGCATTGGGTCACATTTGGGCTGTCTTTCTAGACCAATGGGCTGGATCCAGCAATAATTTTTAGGCCTAATAGCTAAAAGGTCAAACATGGGCCCATTATTCTTCAAACTAGCCTGGCCTAACATATTCATCATTGGTCACTAGGTGGCAATCGGGTCGGGTTGTGCTAAAAGGGTTAGACAAGCCAAACCCACATCCGACCCGTTTCCGACCCGACCTGACCCACTTAAACCCGCATAACCATTGCGGGTTATACAGGTCAGGTCGACCCGTATACTTGAATAAGTGAGTGATAAGTTTATTTACAAGAAAAAAATGTTAGAAATAAAACAGTTTTTTCATAAAAATAAAAAATATCATATCAAAATAAAAAGATACTACGGAATTGAGTGATAAGTTATTAAGTTTCTTTACAAGAAAAAGGAAAATAATAACAATACAAGCATAGCTCATGCAAGACAAGCACATCATAGTTTACAAATCATTAAAAAAAAAAACCATCCATATAAGATGAATAGCCCCTAGTCCCTAGAGTTAGAATTAATGCCAATTACCAACCCCCATGTACATTCTAATTAAGTATTGGTAAACTTAAACAGACTTAAATACAAAAATTAATGCGGATTCTGCGGGTCAACCCTAACCCGACCCGCTTAGTTGCGGGTCATGAATACTTGACCTGTGACCGACCCGCCTATCAAACGGGTCGGGTTAAGCGGGTAATACGCGGGCGGGTCAGTTTGGCGGGTCGGGTCATATTTTGCCACCTCTAGTCACTAGGGATGGCAATGGGTTGGATTTAGATGGGACCGGTCCGGGCTGACTTGCTACTATTAAAGGTGGGTTTGGTAGTGTGTTGGTGGGTTTCAGGTCGATAATGGTTTCACAGACACTAACCCATGTTGGGTTTGTGGTGGGTAGGCCGGACCCAAGTGCATCCATGCGGGCGCAGTTGCACCCATTAGACCTTGGCCCGAGTCTAAATTCATAATGAAAATTCTGGTTCGGATTTGGAAATTAACGTAAAAAAAACACGTTTCCACCCCCTAAGACCCATATGAAAATCTTGGGTTTGTTCCCAAAGCCCAATTGCCTGTTTGGATCCACAGCCCTCAAATGATAATCCTTGGTCGGCCACTGGTGGTTGCGTATAACGCGCCCCATTATTCAATAAGTTTTTTCATAGAAAAATTAATGGCACAAGTGGTAATAGGGAGTGAAATTCTTTTACATTTTGTGGGTTCAAATCTTTTCCAGTACAAATAAACATTTCATATTTTAAAATAAAAAAAAAATCACTTAGAACACTAACAAACTTGACCCACTCGTGACCGTCATGGGGCGGGTTTGGTATGATAACCATAATACCTGTCTCGGGTTCGTTGGGCATGGGGCAGTGCAAATGCTAATCGGGTCGGCTAAAATACTAACTTGCCCCAACCCGATCCATTGCCATCCCTAGGCCATAGAGGAGTGTATGAAGGTTGCAAGTGGCCTGGGTCTGTACCTGACTTTCAGGGTTATGCGATGGGCCTAGGCCTAAGACTGGGATTGGATATGCTCGGCACTGTCCAATCCGGAACATAAAAAGGAGCCCAGATCTTTCACCATGTTCTTCTTATAATCATCATCATGATTAGCATCATCATTGTAGGAGGCACTCATGGTTTGTTTTTGGATGAATCCATTCTCCATGAATTGATGGGACACGGTTACATTAACCATAAATAGCAACATATCCAACACTCAACAACTTTTTGTTGATGAGGTTACTACATATCTTGTGCTTTCCAGGGGTGCTTGGGTGTGATATTAGAATTTCCTTATGGAGTGTCTTTTTAGTCTTGAGATTGCTTTCTTACGCTTTTGATCTGAAACGTTCTTGATGGCTTAGCTTATTTTGTACTAAGATGGTAGAATTCTTTAGCTGACTAGATTAATGGGATGAGGCTAATATGACGCTGACTGCAATGAATTAATATTGTAGGTAGGAAACATATGATGTATGACCACTTTTTAAAGCAGACAATTTGATCAAATCCAATCTTCGTAAGTTCCTCCCGGCCCAAGTGCTACTTGGATCTTAATGATATTCACAGACAGATTGAGTTCCTCTGTTGCCCTGGGGAAGAATGAGATCATATAATGATGGATATCTCTTCAATTCAACGTGGATATCATTCCAATGGGGGTAATATTTGATTCATAGGGGACGGTTTAATTATATTTGCAGGATAGAGAAATAAATGTTGGAAGAGATATAGATACTTGCAAGGGAATGGTTTTGATCCTAATTTGACAAGAACTTTGCTTCATACTACCGACACTGCCATAAGCACCACTTGTATACATATCCATTCAAAGTTTGGAGAACTTAAAAATTATAGAAATTCCCTTGAAGGACTTATGAAGAAAGAAGGAGTGGTTACAGTTGCTCTATTTAAAACCCTGTTTGAGGATTGTGGACTGAAATTTCTGAATTCATGCTTGAAAGCATCTGTTATTTTTCTTGGTGCGATTTTCTTTTGTTTGTGCCTCTTTTACATAGCTTTGGTACATGGTCAGGGTGAAAGTGATCTGCCTGCTGGGCCAGCAGCTGGTACACTTCAGGTACCTTACTGTATTCTTTTCTGTCTTGAATTGTACCATCCTTTAAAACTAGATTGTCTTACCAGTCTTGATCTCTCCAATGTAAGATGTACGATTTTCTTCTGGTTCATTCCTCTTATTATCTGTTCCAAACTCCTGCAGTAGACACATGCAAGTGATGTAGCTGACTTCATCCAGAAACAACTTACCTCACCACCTGTCTTGCTTGGACATTCATTTGGAGGACTCATTGTTCAATACTACATCTCAAATATGATTACTGGACATCTCTTAAAAAAACTGCCTGGTAATGGCTTTTTTTTTTTTTTTTCTTTTTTCTTTTTCTTGCTTTAGAAGGGACTTGAACTCACACGTAGTATCTACATTACACACGTCCCTGACCAGTTGAGCAACAACCAAAGATTGGTAATGGTGGGTTTTACATCATGCTACTTAGCCAGAATATTGTTATCCAGGTGACTTACACACATCATGTTAAAGTGTAAACTTGTATGATATTGGGCCCAACCCACTTGTATGATATCAGGCCCAGTCCAAGTGTAAATAGGAGACCTAGTCATAATGTGTACAGCAAGATAGATTGTATACAGCACGATAGATTCATTGTCTTTCCATTCTTAGAGATCTAATTGATCTAATTAGCTTTTTAATTCCTTGATTTGTAGCCTAATCTTAGGCATTGTACCGTCTATTTAAAGAACAGAAATCCAAGATGACAATCCATCGAATGTGAGGTTTTCACATAATTCTCTCTCTTTCATTCTGGCTATGGTTCTGAATGTTATGGTATCAGAGCTCGAGTTCTAGGAGATCTTCTTCCTTCTTCATTCTAAGAGACTTCTAAAGCTTCGGTTCTTCTCTTCTCTCTGCGTGGGATATCTCTGATCAAGGTGGTCCTCTTCTCTCTGCGTGGGATATCTCTGATCAAGGTGGTCCACCTCTGATCAAATCATTTGTAGCCAGCAATCTACATGATGATGATCGACTATTCTTCAAAGGATTTTTGAAGATTTTTCTGGATTTTTTCTTCATCGGATCAGGTGCTATTTACTCACTTCTTCCTCTGGCATTTTTGACGTTTTTTCCTCCCAAAGATTTCATCTCAGCCGTCCAACTTTGTGGATATTTCTCCAAATCCAATCAAACTTGGACTAGAGGACACATTTTTGATCTCCTCCAGGATATTGTCCTCTGATCTGTGATTGGATCACGTTGTGGGGCCCACGCCTCTCTCCTGCTCTGGATCTCATGGTCGTCAGGCTTCTCTATTTTTGTTGTGAAGCCATTTTTTGCTACATCCTTCTCTGTGTTCTCTTACCCACTACCACTGTTTTTTTTAGTACAAACATCTCAGTTATTTTGCTCTTCTGTGATTGTTTGGTGCTACACTACTTTGGTTATTTTTTGCACTCTTTGGTGGCTGTTTGGGTATCTTCAAGTGGTTTTTCTTCTGCTGGTAGTAGAATTGCTGAATATATCTGCATTAATAGTTATGGAGAAAGGAGATATTAAGTTGACCAAGTTTAATGGTAAAAACTATACCACTTGGGCTTTTCAATTTCAAATTTACCTTAAGGGTAAAGAACTCTGGGGTCATATTGATGATTCAGATCCCACACCTACTGATGACAAGCTCTTAGCTCAATGGGAGGTTAAAGATTGGCAGATCATGACCTGGATATTGGGGTCCGTAGATACACAGTTTATACTGAACCTTCGCCCATACAAGATTGCCAAAGAAATGTGGCTTTATTTAAAGAAGATATATTTGCAGGAAAATTCTGCTCGCAGGTTTCATTTAGAACATGAAATCTCGCAGTTTGTTCAAGGGACCTTGTCGATACAGGATTACTACTCTCAGTTTACAAGTCTGTGGACTGATTACGCTGAGCTGATTTATGCTGACCTCCCTCCTGCCTCCTTAGCCTCTATTCAAGAGATCCATCAAACGAGTCAGCGGGATCAGTTTCTGATGAAGTTAAGGCCACAATTTGAAACTGTCCGGTCCAACTTAATGAGCAGGGCGCCATCCCCCTCACTCGAATCATGTCTGGGCGAACTCCTTAGAGAGGAACAGCGCTTGGTGACTCAGACGGCACTTACACAGAATGTTCCTCAGGCTGTTCCTATCGATGTTGCTTATGTTGCCAGGGGTAAGCCTCAAGGCCGGGACATGAGCAAGGTCAAATGTTTTTGCTGCCACAAACTCGGACATGTTTCCACTCAGTGCGACCAGAAGTTTTGTTCCTACTGCAAAACCAAAGGTCATGTTCTTCCGGAATGCCGGACGCGACCTCAGAATCGAGCACAGCAACAGAGAGCCTACTCTGCTCATCTTTTTGACGCTTCTTCACCAGTCATGCCTGCACCACCTCCTGCCACTTCTTCTTCTACCCTCACTCCTGAAATGGTCTAACAAATGATCATAAATGCTTTCTCTGCACTTGGCCTATCAGGTAATCCAAAATCTTCAGTATCCACCTGGTATATTGATTCCGGGGCCTCCAATCACATGACACACTCTCCTACCAATATGACTCATATTAGGAAGTATGATGGAGACCTCTGCATCAATACTGCTGATGGTGGCGGTATTCCCATTTCTGCTGTTGGACAGGTTCCTCACTCCTTACCCTTGCATAATGTTTTTCTTTCCCCTCGCTTAACCACAAATTTGTTATCAGTTGGTCAACTTGTTGATAGTAATTGCTCCATCTTGTTTTCTCGCTCTGGTTGTGTTGTGCAGGATCAAGTATCGGAGAAGGTGCTAGCGAAGGGCCCTAAGCAGGGACGACTGTTTCCCCTCAAGATTTCGTCAAAAGAAAAGCTCCCTTCGGAGTCTGCTTTGTTTTCCCATTTAAGTCATAATAAATGCCAGTTGTGGCATAATCGTTTAGGACATCCTAATTCCAAAACTTTGATGTTTTTATTAAATTCTAGTTTAATTAATGACAATAAAGTTTCTTTTAAGGATGTTTCTTTTAATTGTGATAGCTGCAAGATGGGGAAAGGGAAAACCCTTCCGTTTCCTCTTCATGATTCTTTTGCAATGAAATGTTTTGATATTGTTCATAGTGATGTGTGGGGTATTACACCCGTTCTTTCTCATTCTCATTATAAATACTTTGTTACATTCATTGATGATTATAGTCGTTTTACTTGGATTTATTTTTTGCATGCTAAGTTTGATGTTTTCTCGGTTTTTAAAGTTTTCTTGTCTTATGTTGAGAATCAATTTTCCACTACCATTAAAATTCTTAGGTCTGATTCAGGGGGGGAGTATGTTTCTACGGATTTTCAAACATTTTTGCAATCCAAAGGCATTATCTCCCAGCGATCTTGTCCTTACACCCCCAACAAAATGGTGTGTCTGAACGAAAAAACCGGCATCTTTTGGATATTGCTCGTTCACTTTTGTTAGCATCTTCTGTTCCATCTAGGTTTTGGCCCGAAGCCCTCTCAACCGCTGTGCATGTCATCAATCGCCTACCTTCATCTAGATTAGACAACCAGACACCGTTTTTTAGACTTTTTCAAAAGAACCCACTCTATGATCATCTTCGTCCTTTTGGGTGTGTTTGTTTTGTTCTTCTTCCTCCCACTGAGCGCACTAAGTTAACAGCTCAATCCTCCATCTGTGCCTTTCTTGGTGATGCTCTTAATCAAAAAGGCTATCTATGTTATGATTCTAAAGCCAAAAGAATTCGAGTGTCTCGCAATGTCGTGTTTTTTGAAAATCAATATTTCTTTCCAAGGCATGGTGATTCGAATGACTCTGTCTCGTTCTCTTTTTTACCATCTTTTTCAGATACAATGCCTCCACCTGTTACTCGTTTTAAGCCGGGTTTTGTGTATCAACGACGGAATGTTACAGGTGATCCTGCCTCTGGGTCTCTCGCTACGCCTACCCTGACTGCTCCTGCTCCTGCACCTGATCCACCTCTGGAGCCTCCTGCTTCTGATCATGCACCTAATCCACCTCCGGAGCCTCTTGCTCTTCGCCGATCCATTCGCCACATAAAGCCACCTGATCGATATGGCTTTACTCATGCTTCATTATTAACCACTTTGTCTTCTATTTCTATTCCTAACTCGTACTCTCAGGCAGTGCAGCATGATTGTTGGAAACAGGCTATGCAGGAAGAACTTACTACTCTTCAAACAAATCATACATGGGACATTGTTACCTGTCCTTCCTCTGTCAAACCCATTGGATGCAAGTGGGTATACTCGGTGAAATTAAAGTCTGATGGATCCTTGGATCGCTACAAAGCTCGTCTAGTTGCACTTGGAAACAGGCGGGAGTATGGTATCGACTATGAGGAGACTTTTGCTCCAGTGGCCAAAATGACAACTGTACGTACAGTTCTTGCAATAGCCGCCTCTCAGTCATGGCCCCTATATCAGATGGATGTGAAGAATGCTTTTCTTCATGGGGATCTTAAAGAGGAAGTCTACATGCGTCTCCCTAATGGAATTCCTTCTTCTTCCAAGACCGATGTTGCTCGATTACGACGCTCATTATATGGCCTTAAACAGGCACCCAGAGCTTGGTTCGACAAGTTCCGAACCACTCTCCTTCAGCTTTCTTTTATACAGAGCCCGTATGATCCTTCGATGTTCACACTTCATTCATCCAGAGGATCCACAATTCTCCTTGTGTATGTCGATGATATCATTATTACTGGCCCTCACAGTGATATGATTCGACAGATACAGGCCTCTCTGCAAGATAAGTTTCATATGAAGGATTTGGGACCTTTGAATTATTTCTTGGGTTTGGAAGTTCATCAATCAAAGAAAAGCTTGTTTCTTCATCAGCACAAATATGCTACTGACCTAGTAGATCTCGCCGATCTTGGTGATTCTAGCCCAGTCGACACACCGTTGTAAGTAAATGCCAAGCTTCATCAACAAGAAGGCGATCTCCTTCTTGATCCTACATTCTATCGTCGTTTGGTTGGTAGCCTTGTCTATCTAACCATTACTCGACCAGATCTCTCTTATGCTGTTAATCTGGTCAGTCAGTTTATGACGGCCCCACGGCATCATCATTTGGCGGCAGTCAAACGGATTATTCAATATATCCTTGGTACCTCTACCCGCGGCTTATTCTTTCCAGTTGGCACACCGCTTACACTCACTGCTTATTCTGATGCGGATTGGGCTGACTGTCAGGACACTCGTCGTTCTACTACAGGATGGTGTGTTTACTTGGGAGAAGCCTTGGTTTCCTGGAAATGTAAAAAGCAAGATAGAGTCTCCAAATCTTCCACGGAATCCGAATACCGAGCCATGTCTTCCGCTTGTTCTGAGATCCTATGGCTACGTGGGTTGCTCTCCGAGCTTGGATTCTCCCAGACTCAACCGACTCCTCTTCATGCTGACAACACAAGTACCATTCGAATCACTGAAAATCATGTATTTCATGAGCGAACCAAGCATATTGAAGTGGACTGTCACTTCATTCGGGACGAGTATGATCGCAAAATCATTACTCTTCCCCATATTTCCACTGAGTTTCAGCTTGCTGATATCTTCACCAAGGGCCTTCCACAATCGCGGCATGAATTCCTGGTTCGCAAATTGTTGCTGGTTGATTCACCGCATCAATTTGAGGGGGGGTGTTAAAGTGTAAACTTGTATGATATTGGGCCCAACCCACTTGTATGATATCAGGCCCAGTCCAAGTGTAAATAGGAGACCTAGTCACAGTGTACAGCAAGATAGATTGTATACAGCACGATAGATTCATTGTCTTTCCATTCTTAGAGATCTAATTGATCTAATTAGCTTTTTAATTCCTTGATTTGTAGCCTAATCTTAGGCATTGTACCGTCTATTTAAAGAACAGAAATCCAAGATGACAATCCATCGAATGTGAGGTTTTCACATAATTCTCTCTCTTTCATTCTGGCTATGGTTCTGAATGTTATGGTATCAGAGCTCGAGTTCTAGGAGATCTTCTTCCTTCTTCATTCTAAGAGACTTCTAAAGCTTCGGTTCTTCTCTTCTCTCTGCGTGGGATATCTCTGATCAAGGTGGTCCTCTTCTCTCTGCGTGGGATATCTCTGATCAAGGTGGTCCACCTCTGATCAAATCATTTGTAGCCAGCAATCTACATGATGATGATCGACTATTCTTCAAAGGATTTTTGAAGATTTTTCTGGATTTTTTCTTCATCGGATCAGGTGCTATTTACTCACTTCTTCCTCTGGCATTTTTGACGTTTTTTCCTCCCAAAGATTTCATCTCAGCCGTCCAACTTTGTGGATATTTCTCCAAATCCAATCAAACTTGGACTAGAGGACACATTTTTTATCTCCTCCAGGATATTGTCCTCTGATCTGTGATTGGATCACGTTGTGGGGCCCACGCCTCTCTCCTGCTCTGGATCTCATGGTCGTCAGGCTTCTCTATTTTTGTTGTGAAGCCATTTTTTGCTACATCCTTCTCTGAATGTCACATCAGCTATATGTACGTCCATTCAGATTGTTGACATTGTGGATCTCATTGTTGATGAGATATTATGATATATGGGTACTTTAAGCCAGACAACATTATTAACAACCGGAAACACCAAAAGCTCGACCTCGCTGCCGCCGCCCCCCCCCCCCGAATGAAGCCGTTCGAATTCGAAACCTAACAAATAGACAGAACATAAACGGAACAAACATTCCAGACAAACTGATGGAGGTAACATGCCTCCAAGGGGTTTCGAACTCGTGACCTTTCACTCTGATACCATGTTAACAAGAAGGAACACCAAAAGCTCGGGCAGTGAATAGCATAACAATTTATATCAACAAACATATCTGTACTGAATTTTATCTCATAATTTAAAACTATGTTTACTATCTGCATGTCAAGGATTGGAGTTATTCAACCGTAAAAACCAGCAAATGGAATTGTTATTGTTCTGACATTAAAAGTATCCAATTGATCTGATTTTGAGACCCAGTTTGTACCATTTTGATTGATGTACATGTACGTGATGCATAAACAATGTTCTCCTTTGGGCAAAATGCATACTTCTCATTTGTAGTCAGCTCATGGGGCCCACTTAGATATCTACTTATCAGTGGGGGTGGGGTACATGGAAAGGTCTCCTTATAGATAAGGGTCGGCAAAGAAATGAGGTGCCCCATTAAATCATCCTAGCCCTTGATTTAATAGCCATAAAGTTGAGTGGTCTTTTAAACATAGATTTCTTTGAGATTCAATCTAATAGTGGATAAATGTTTGATTAGAGTGAAATTGGGTATGGTGCCGGATCATGGGGGAATGAGAGTGTGAAAGGGCCTGCAATGATCAAAAGTGGGCCCATGGAGCTCGACTGCATATATAGTTGCTCGTATTAGAACATTTCTTGTGACGCATATAGGGCAATGTGCACGTGTATGGACCATCACTCTACCACAGTGTCTATGTTTTCTCTTATTTTGTCAGGGGCATGAACCCGACAATTGGTATCAGTATTACTTTCTTTTAAATAGATTTCGTAGAACTTCACCGTGTATGCTTGTTTCTTCTCTTTTTCTTATCTTATGCTATTTCCTGTGCTTCTCATTGACCCCATTTGTCAACAGCAGGAAGGGAAGGTTCGCACCCAACACTTTCTGGAGCCGTGCTTGTATGCTCTGTTCCTCCTTCAGGGAATAGGTGACTGCTCTATTGTATGAATTTAAGCATTTTTTCCCTGTGCCTTGGGGCTATGATGCATGGATACTTCAAAATGGGCAACGTATCGAGTCGTATTGTATCCGATACTTCACTTTTTATGTGTAAAATCCGTGTCCATGCCGTGTCAACGACGTGTCTTTGCCGTATCCATGCTGTATTTGTGCATCATAGCCTTTGGGTGTTGCTTGGCCTCCTATAACACGTTGCATGTTCCTTTGGCTCAGTGGGTTAGTATGGAGATATCTATTGTCCAAACCTGTTGCTGCTTTCAAGGTATTTGTCTTCTCTTTCAACATTAAATACTGCATTCTCTTATTTATGTTTTGAAGGAATTGTATATCTGGTAGGCCAAGCAATTAAAATATTGGGGAATTATGAGATCTTCATCTCAGCATGTTTGCTGAGGTGGCCTATTTCAGATGTGGCCCAAATAAGAAAAATCAAATGAATATTATTTGCATCAAATCAAGAAATCTCTACTGGAGCAGGTGCTGTCAGAGATGCTCACTTGAATGGATGCGTCTGTAATCTTTTAGTTTGTTATTTCCGAACTATAATGAAGAAATCCTTTTCATGATTTTTGTACTTCTTATCAGGTGACACTCAGCTTAGCTGCAAAAGCTTTTGCCACTTCTTTGCCCCTTTGCAAGGAAACTTTTTTCTCTGCTGAAATGGAAGAACATCTAGTCCAACGGTTTGTCTATGAAAGCCTTTTCCTTCTGCTCTTTAAAATGTATATTAAAGTTGTCATTGTTAGGTAATTTGCACTTTGTGTCAAGGACCTAAAGCGCAATGAACATAATCAAAGAAAAATAATAACTGGAATTATTGAGTCAATTTGAGAAGAGAAGCACAAATTTGACAGGACTTTGGCCCAAACATACAGTCCTTTATCTCTCTACTTCTCAAAATTAATGGTAAAGGGATGTACCCTAGATGTATGTGAGTGTAGGAAATAGGGGTCAATACTGTAGATGTGTCCATTTCTAGATTATGGGAGACTTCCATCATGTCCCCAGCAACAGCAAGTCACTCAAGTGATTGCCTCTTTGAATTTGGACCCAAGAGGATTGGAACAATCCAAGGTTTACATCTGGAAGGAACTAGATAATGGGTGAGGTGGATTGGATAAGCCCGACAATTGCAATGGGCCAATAAGTGCAATCGTCGACACATGGGACACACCATGCAAATTAATAGTCATGATTTATTATTATAAAATATGATGCCTAGCTATGGATATAAGTATAGACACAGATACGGGGACCAGGGATGCGACTCTGCACTTTTATCTAGGACAGGATACAGATATGGCTGTCCTAATTTTTCCTTTAAAGCACGTTTGAATTAATGAACTGGTCATTGTTTATATTCCTTTTAAATATTTTTAAGTTGAGAAGTAGGAAAATTAAAAGAATTATATGAAATAATAGACTTGGTAAGTAGAATATACTAAACTTGTACCTAGAAGTATCTGTGCAATATTGGGTACTGAAACAAGTGTCATATTGGTCTGACACGAATACACTGTCAGGGAATCATATGGTTATTTATATAAATGCCATGCTATTAAAAAGTAAGAAAGTTTGTTGGTAAGATACATTGCATTTCGTTGTGTCATTGTTTAGTCTAGTTCATACGGGTATGCTATTGCAGTGCTTACATGCACATAAGTTATTTGTGTAGTTATGCATCATTAAAGTAGCAAGTTTATGGATAACATTTTTTTCCAGAAATCTCCCTAATTACCAATGGTACTTAATGCTTTGTTGGATTACTGACATGTTTGGTTTACTTATATAGCTATGTATTTCTCTCTTCTTTCTTCTTTCTTTAAATGGGCACTTTTTTGTTTGTTTTTTTAATTAATTTTAATTCATGTGCTGTGGACCGGAAGTTGAAGCTTACTGAGTTTGTACTTCATACTAATGTAGTTATCAGGAGCTTCTGAAAGAAAGTTCAAGGATACCATTGTTTGATCTGAAAAAGCTTAATGCGTCATTGCCACCTCCTTCAGTTCCAAAAAATTCTGTTCAGATACTTGTAATGGGGGCAAGCGATGACTTCATAGTGGTAAGTATTAGATGGAGTTAACTCATGTTGCCAATAAAAAAAAAACACATATTAGATGATTTCTATTACCAAACTTGCATCTTTTGGAATTTTTCAGTCTGCCAAATCATTAGGCTTGAGTTGTCCACCTAAGCAATAAAATGTTGCGGACTTGTAGGATTTGTCAGTGAAACCATGTGTTCCTATGCTGCAGCAATTGCACTGTTGCTGCGACTTCCATGTAGTGCATGCAGGTGCATGATCTAGGGAAAAACTTTGATGTGACGAGCCCCATGTGGGATGGAGGATTTCCTGGTTATCTCCTATTTTGAAGATTTGTTGCACCCATGAGTCAAGGACAGCAGACAATGGCCCAACTTCCGCTTATTCATGATTAGCATGGATCCCCAAGTTACTATCCCAAGCCAGGCCCACATGGTGATTCCAGCTGTGTCTAGCCAACAAATACACTCTAGATAAATTATTTTCGGGCTATCAATGATGTTGTTATTATACTTATATATTTATTTTGCTTAAGTTATTGTCATATTGGATGGTTAGGATTAATTTAGATTGGTTTTTCTAAGTTGAACAAGTACTTAAGATGGGGATACTGGATTGGACCTCGGGCAATGAGAATAAGAAATTAAGTTAAGTCCTTATTCTCTTTTGGAACTTGATTTCTTGCATAGGGTTTTTGAACCCTAGAAATTGATTTAGTTTTGACTGATCGCAAATCAACCCAATAATATGGCTAATTCTCGTTGATCTGAGGCAGCAAAAGATCTACGAGAACAACCCACTGATGTTGTTTTTGCTCAAGGTCTGAAAATGTCTTGCTGGCTGTTCCTACTACATGATTGTGGTTTGATATGTTGTTGATTAGGCGTGGCCATGATCCAGACTATCTGAGTGGCTGATTGAAGTCAATCATTTGTGCGCCATTGCGTGTGCGGCTGTTCTCTTTTGATTGAAGATTGTCTACCCGAAACATGGGCATATGAGAGAGAACATCAATATAAAGATGAGGACCAGCATCTAAATTAATTATTTATATTTACTTAAGTCGTACAACAGCCACCAACATTGATGCAGGCCCTAGGGTTAGGGCTTACTGGGAAGTGTCGAAGCACAGTGGTGGTGCTGAAGCACATGTCCGCAGACACTTCAAACTTCTCAACTCGAGGATGCACCTTTCCGAGGGAAGGAAACCCACAATAATTATTATTCCAATACTGAAATCTGAGATTCCCATCTCTTACATTGCATATAAATAGGAAGACAAAACTTGGTGGCTAAGAACCTAATCAAACTAGGAAAGTAAATATAATCAACTTAGGAAATAAGAGATCTAATCCTAATTACAATTAAAAACTTGCTAACCAATAATTAGGGAAAGAAAATCATCATCATCATCAGAGCCTTGTCCCAACTGTGTTGGGGTCGGCTAATTAGGGAAAGAAAATAAATAATATAAATACCCCTAAACTATCTTGAGTGGGACCACTTGTGGCCGTTCTTTATCGCTTGAGGCTAAATTAAATGGTTAAGGAAAGCACTACAGGAACGATCAACATGTAATAAGAAAAATGGGTGGAGGCCTTTTTGGTATCTACTACCTATGAAACTGCAGCTCATCTTACTGTTGGGCTGGCTGTCAATGCTCTGGCTCTGGACCTGGAAACCTGAGTTGTGAATAGGACTGGCTCAAACTCTAGCCTGATTAATTCAAAAACTGGGCTGGATTAGCCTCTTTTAATGGCCCAGCTATCTCTCTAGATTGTAGAACCATAGTTCGCACCTGTATAGAGTGACCGTCTCAAGGTTGACAAGACACTCTACACATTTTTGACTCATCCAGATCCCAAGAACCAGTTTGCCACAGGGTTGATTCTGGACCAGGTTTTTAGCCAGTTGCCATTGAGAAAAACAAGCACAATCTTCTATTTCGTTGGAAACATTGGCCAATTTTGTGTAATAGAACTTCCATGAAAATATGTTTCATATCTAACCACATTTTTTGGCCAATGTTTCATGATTACTGTCAGTAGGGTTCCATCTGATTATTCAGCTGTTTTTTTTTTCTTTCAAGGTTGGATGCCTATTCGCCTCCAAACATAACCATCTGCCAGCACTATAATCTAGCTAAACTGAATTGAACTAATTGTTATTCTGGTTTTCTTGTTATTGCATAACTCTCAATCATTTCTACTTCTAGTTAAACCTTTTTTAAACATTTCCTAAAGTGGTGCATAATCTGGCACATGTATCACATCCATGGCATGCAAAAGGTAGAACGCGTCCATATTAGGTCACCGGGCTTCAGTACAAATCCTGTTCCTTCATCAGGTGGACCATCCGTGTACATTGAATGTGGACATTGGCTGAGTCTTTCTCAGCTATCCAAAGTTTTGCACTCTGGCCCAGCTGATGAGAACTCCAGTCTGATTTTTTGGGCCAGGACATCCACATGGTGGGACCAACCTTGGACATTTTGAGTCTTGCTTAACTGTGTGTACTGCCCTGGGGCAAAATCTTGCTATCCAATTTCAACCTGGTTTCTATTCAAGAATTTCAAATTCCCCTCATCTGTATTGTGAATCCATCCATGAGCCATCAAACCATGAGATTGTTTATAACAAAAAGATTGCAGGGAGTGACTGGCACTGAAGTGAAGGCAATATGAAATCCTCCCGTGATTGATGTGCTCTGATTTTGCAGGATGCTGAAGGCCTAGCTGAAACGGCCCAGTTTTACGGGGTATCACCAGAATGCATGGAAGGTGTGGCCCACGATATGATGCTGGATGTCTCATGGGAGAAAGGCGCACAACTAATCTTGTCGTGGCTAAATGATTTAAATAAACTAAATATCTGCTAATTTATCTGCAAGGCACATGCCAGAGTACCCCTTTGCAAACATTGTTTGAGAAACCAACTCATTGATGTGCCGCTGGGTCTATTCAACTTAATGATTTACTGAGTCAATTTGAGTGTTTTTCCCATTGAAGCCGCCCTGGCCAAGTTTTGAGTCAACTAGTTCACAAACTATGTTCTTGTGCACATGGGATTTGTAAAAACTCAGATTATTGACATTTCGGTCTAATATTGGACACAAATGAAGATTATTCATCTAAGTCAGTGTAGATTTTTATTTCTTCATGTTCAGAACTCCTCTGGTAGTTGTGATTGAGAAATATGAATCTGTTTTGTGGGTTAGGGTGCCTTACAGAAAATGTCTGTTGCACTGCATGTGATTGGTTTGGGGCTTTAAAGTAGAAGAACTGAAGCCAGCCAGCATGCATGTAGCCTGGGACTGAAACCCACAAATTTATTACATGTACAGCCCATGTGAGTATTCCTCTGTGCATGCATATATTCTGTTTAGGTGCGCAAAGGTAGGTTGTTGCCTCAAGGAGTAGGTCAGCCTCAGTATTCATCAGATGCCAGCTTATGGATGTGCAAGTTGCTAGAACCCAAGGGAGCGGATGTAGGCTTTTTAGTCAAAAGCCTAGGCGGAGCATGAGCTTCCATTTTCAGAGCTTGTTGTAGGCTACATGAGAAGGAAGGAATCCTATCACTATCAGGGAAGTATTGCTGTCATTGAACTGGCTGGAGTTAGCCTCAGGTATGGCCATCACTGGGTCAATCGTTCTAAAAAGTTTTCAATGTGGATATCATTCCAGTGGCAATAGATTCCTCCACAACATCATGTTCCAAAGTAGTGGGAGTTTGGGGAGAACTTATCATCCAGTGGGCCAACCATGAACATGTGGATCCTGGCCATCCATGAGGCATTCTGAAGACAAACCAGTCAAAAGATGTTCTTGATCATCGCAATTGCCCGCTTTAACATGATGGGGGGCCACCTAATTTCCCACTTTATGCAGTTTCTGCGGCAAAGTGTGAGACCACCCTTGCTCAAGAATCAGCTATAAACCTCTGTATATATCTTCCTAGAAATTGAAATAAATGATTTGAAGACAACTAGCTTTAGCTGGAGTTGGCACTGTAATTTAAGAAATTATTCGGTTCTAGTGCAAAGTTCATTGCATTGCAGTTTTTATGGATCTTTGTAAGGTTCCATCTGTGTGAATGGCCTCATACTTGGCGAGAGAGGCAAAGGAATTTGAGTGGTAGGAAGTTCCTTATTCTTTACTTCACTTGTGAGATGATAGTGACCCATGGTTGCTAATATGAAACAAATAACAAAATGCTCTTGTATATTCTTCTCCTCGTTTATATTATGGATGGAAAGCAGAAGCATTACAGAAAAATTTGAATGTTGTCATGGAGACTAGACTGGAGGGTTCATCCTCATCCACATGATGCCAATTTTTTTGGATGCTAGTGGCGGTGGTGGGCCATGTTGCATCGTGCCGATCAGGGACAACTGTTTTCCTTGTGATGGACGTGCATGGTACATGATGTATGATTATTTGTCTGTTGTTTTCTCATTGATCTTGAGTATGAGTGGCAATGGGTAAGGTTGAGCATTATGGATAACATGTAAAGGCTCATCCAAATCTGACCTATAATTAATTGGGTGGAAAATGTGAATCCGAATCCAACCCAGAAGATAAATGGGTCGAACCAAACCCGTCAATTAAGAGGTTGGTTTTGGTTGATGTGGCAATTCATAGTGCAATTATTAGGACCGTGTTAGGGTTAATTTGGAATGGCAAGTCAAATAGCAAGAATGAACTCAATATCTATATTAATCATGTCAAAAATGTCCAACCCAAAATTACCCTTGAATCACTGGGTTGCATTTTGAGTTGTTAGTTGTTTTGACAGGTCAGAATAGGAAGTACCTCCCTTAATCTTGAGTATGTAAGGACATGATTGTGTAACACTGTAGAATCTCAATTCCACAAAAATAAACCCCCCCGCCCCCCCCACCCCACCTAAAAATAAATAAATAAATAAAAAATACACAAGTTTTTCATGAAATCACGGTAAACTTAGTTCACTTTTCTGTTTCTCTTTGCAAATAAGTGGCCGCACCGAACATATAATTCAATATAGTGTAGAAAACGCACCGAACATAGAATTCAATATAGTGTAGAAAAAATATTTCATTTTTCAAGCTTTTTCTGTGGAAAACCATGCATAGAAGCGTGCCTGAAAGAGCAGTTGAGAGAAATACATTAGAAATATTAAATAATTAGAGGTGGCAATGGGTCAGGTAAGTTGGGCTGGGGTGAGCATCCTAAGCTAACATAAGGCTCAACCCAAATCCGACTCATTTATTAATGTTGAAACTCATTTGATACCTCTAATTACTTTAGAAAAAGGAATACATACACCCCCACTTTAGAATGCCTCTTTAAAGGCATTGAGTCAATTTAGTATTTTCAAACAAACCCCTCCCTGCAATAAATAGTTACAAAGTCCAAATTTGACACTCAATCAGATTTTCCTCACCATTAAATTCGAATCATAAGAAAATTATGAGTGATCATCATGTATTTCAGTGGGCCCAATTAAAAGGGGCATTTTTCTCCTAAAAAGCAGCTATATATATATATTGATCACGCATTTTAGTAGGCCCAATTAAAAGGGGCATTTTTCTCCTAAAAGGCAGCTATATATATAAATATAAAAAATAAAGGAATCTATCTTAGTTTTGATGGTTACATCATTATCATCATTGTCATCATGACAATTATTGTAGGAATAATAAATTTCACCCTATTTCTCTCTCTATCTCTCTCTAATCAGAGTAGTCCCTCTCTAGCCCTAGCTCTCTATCTCCAAAATCAGTATACAACTTCCTCTCACAAAGTATTGACAAAAGCATCATCTGCTGGAGGATAGACCTCGTCACGCAAAGCAGAATCCCCCTCCATTCAAAAACTCAAGTACAAGCCATCCACATCAAAACCACTTCTCTCCCATCAATAATGGCATCTTCTATCTTCCCATTTCCCCATCCAAACATCATCCTTTGGGACCCTAAATGCAACACCATCTTTCATACCTCATCTAACCACTATACACTTCTCTCCTTGCACCATTTCTCTCTATACTTGGAGGATTGTAGCCAATTATTTTATTAAGAATCTTTTTTTTTTTTTTTTTCAAAAAGTGAAACCACTTTCCATTTTGTTTAGAGTGTGTGTGATTTTTTATTTTAATTACAGATAAGTATCTGACGACTTTATTTTGACAACTATTTTTATTAATTGAACAATATCATTCAACCACTTTGATTGAACTAATAGGTCAATATCTTATCGACTAAGGAAGCTCGTGTCCGTCTCAAAAGAAGAATGTCTTAGATTCGAGTTGGTTCAGACGAAATCCAATTAGTTAACCACAGTAAAATTAACATAGATTTGTAATAATTTTCACATTGGTGCCCAAGTTCAATCCAAAACAGGTTAGATATAAGATCACTTTGACTTTCCACCTCTTTTTGCATAAAAAAGCGCCCCACTATACTGAGAACATCAGTGAGGGCAGAAATCCATTTCCATAGAATACGGATTAGCCAAACATTTATTAGATCTTTCATTGTATGTCACTTTGGTATGTTACATACAACAGGTGGGTAACCTAACCTGACAAATGATTAATGAACCCGATCTGTGTCACCGAATAAACGGGTCAGATATAGTTTTGGTTTCCACATGCATATCTCTGTAGTTCAACCCATTTGTCACTAGAAGTGGTTAAACATTAATTAACACCTAAACCCAGATGCAGGTCAGAAAATCCTGACACAAACTTATTCAGATAAGTCAGGTTTAATCCACTTAGTAAAGGGTTGGATACGGATTGAACCTTAATCCCTTTAATATCCGACCCAACCCAGTTGCCAGTTGCCAGTTGCCAGTTGCCATCCCCCCATCCCTATTCATATATACAATGCTAGAAATGCATGAAGTGTGGCATTGTTGGGTTGTACTAAGAAGCTTAAAAAAAAAAAAAAAGGTTCATTTCAGCTTTATGTGGATCATTGATTGATCATGATGGTTGCAAGCCCCACCAAGATAGGCCAGTGTTTTCACTGAAACTCAATATCAAATCATCAACCTTCCACTCCTGGGACCTTAAAATCAGTACAGTTTGCCAGTTTGCAGTCAAGTTTTTCTTCCTTTTGTTTCAATTTCTTTGACCATTTTCACAGAAAAAGAGGACCCACCATGATAAGAATATCAGGCAACCATCCATGGATATGGTTTTTCTCAATCAGAAAGAGATACCCACGTTGGTAAATGTTTTTTGCTCAGTCAAACACGCTTCTTGTATATGGAGAATCCAGAACCATAGAACCACAGGAGCTTCCATGTGAGTGGCCCATTTCCCCCCACAAAACCCGGATTTCATACCCATCTCTCTCTGAATTCTTGGGTCTTTAGATTTTGCTCAAGATATTTTACTTCAAAATCCAAACATCTCTCTGAGATTTCTTGGGTCTTAAAGATTTTGCTCAAGAAATTCTACTTCAAAATCCGAACAATGGAAGGAGGACTATTTAAAAACAGTCTGTTGGCCCTCTTCCATTCATTGAGTGGGCCCACTGGGCTTGTTTAGACAAAACTCACTGTCCACTTGACTATTAACCATTTAAGCTGAAATCTCCCTTGGTTGGTCACTCAAGGTCCCACCAACCACATGGATTGGTCGATTAATGAGAGTAGGCCCCCATAGGCCCATAGTCCCTGTGACCATAATTTGAAGTAGTACCTCAGACTGCCTTCCTTGTGGGCTCCTCTCTCCTCCTACTTAAAGTTTCTAGTTCTAGATACAGGTTAGCCTTGTTGGAGCCTATAAATCTCATGCCCTCTGTTCAGTGCTTGAAGTTCAAAACACTCTGGAAATCTTGATACTTTTGGAAGTTGTACCAATGTCTGCTGCTTCTAAGGAGTGTAAAGAAGGTGGAGATGTTGAGATAAGAAGGGGACCATGGACAATTGAAGAAGACACTCGTCTTATTCACTACATTACTTGTCATGGTGAAGGTCGTTGGAATATGGTAGCCAAATGTTCAGGTAAATTTCACAACACCCACTTGATGTAAAGTGATTTAAACAAGATGGTTGGATGATTTTATGATTAACCATCAACATATCTTTTGATGGGTTCTTAAAACTTCTTTTGCAGGATTGAAGAGAACCGGCAAGAGCTGTAGATTGAGATGGCTAAATTACTTGAAACCCGATGTAAAGCGTGGGAACCTCAGCCCTGAAGAACAGCTCTTAATTCTGGAGCTCCACTCCAAGTGGGGGAACAGGTAAAGAATACTAGAATTTTGATATGATAGGATTTAAAAATGCCTACATGGTCATCATCGTCATTATAGCCTTGTCCCATAATTTTGGCCAGGGACGAAAAGCTTTAAAACTGATTATCTAATATGACCCTCTTCCTTTATTTGGGCTTGGGGATTATAACATAATAAGGAATGACACATGCGAAGGATAAGTGCCTACATGGCCATTATCCATTAGTATTTTGCTGTGATTATGGGCTATTGAGTGACTTAATTACATTAGGCTGAGTTTTATTGTGGTTATTAAATTATGATGTGTGTGTGTGTTTGTTTTATGCTTGAGGCTACTGTCATTAGTGGGTTTCAAATTCATTTTGTCTGAAGGAGTTGTGTGATTGGAGAAACACTTTTAAATAAAGCTGTCAGGGGTTATGGGGCAAATTAAGAAACAAGTCCAGATGTAGCATTTCTTTGTGGGTGAGAAGATGCAGCATCACTTGTTAAAGCTCCCATGCCTCATGTACATGTACTGAATGCTGAGCCTTGATTAATTTTCAACACCTTAAAGAAACTAACGTATTTATTCAACAAAATATTGTTTACAATTTCATATATCAATTTCCTTCAGTTTCCTGATGAATTCAGTTGAGTCAGCCTAGTTCAAAATCATGACTGCATGGAAATTGCAACCAATAATGCCTTAAGCAATCCATTAATTAAAGTCACATTAATTTAGTCTGTTATCCTAGTTTTCCCTTGCAATTTTTCAACTGGTGATACTAGAGAGAACTTGTCTCGTAATCTTCTTAGCTACTTACAGCATCTTCATATGCTTGCTTATGTTAAAGTTCATAATTATGTAAGTATAGCCAACAATGTGTTTAATTGACCTCTTTTGGTGCTCAAGGTGGTCTAGGATTGCACAACATCTTCCAGGAAGAACAGACAACGAAATAAAGAACTACTGGCGGACAAGGGTGCAGAAACAAGCGCGACAACTCAAGATCGACGTGAATAGCACTAGGTTCCGGGACACAATTCGTTGCCTTTGGATTCCAAGATTGCTTCAAAAAATTGAGTCGTCTTCTTCACCTATCCCCTCTCAAAACCCAACTCAAATTCTGCTCAACAGTGACCCCCTCAGCACAAGTGAACAGAACACATTCACCAAGTTTGGTTACTTAGATAAGTCCATCACAGAGGATTGCAGCTCTAGCATCTCCTCAGATTCCATGAACATCACCCAACTCACTGAAATCTCAAGATTTCCAAGTAGTCCTCAATCCTTTGGGAACATTGACTATGACCCCTTTCTAAGGGGCTTCTGTGCTGATAACAGCTATGACTTACAATCGTTGAATCCAACCACAATGTCTGAGATTAATTGGGTTGATGGCATGGAAGAGAATCTATGGAACATGGATGAGATGTGGCAGTCTAGAAGGCTACAAGGAAGGGGCATCTAAGAGGTTTGATTTGAGATGACCCCATATATATCTGGCCACTGATGTCTACATCTAACTCACAATCCAATGGTAAGCATTTCATTGAATCTTCTTTCCTATGAGGTGATAATTGAAGTTGGAGATTGTAACTTCAATCCTAGGCTTCTTTGTTATGAGGGTCTTTTCAAGTGGTGGAAAAAGATGGATGGACGCTGAAGAACTTATGGGAATATGGACTCAAATGCTCTTTGACCAATTCTCTGCTGGCAACTAAGAGTATAATGTGTAGTGTCACTTCATATAAGCCAAAGAAGAAAAGATGGTTCAGAGAGAGAGAGAGAGACTGTCGTCTTCTGTTTAGTTGTTGGGGTCTGTACACTCAAAACAACTCCCTGTCAATATTAAAATTACTTGAAACTTCCTTTGTCATGTACTGATTATAAAATGGATTGCAATTCAAAATCCAAAACTAGTTGCATTAGCCACCCTGCACGCTCTCTCTGCGTGATAATAGACTGATGGATTTGTTGATATGAGAAAGTAATTCTAGTAGTAGGTTTCTTCTGCTAAATGGATTTGTTATACCCTCTATTTAATGGGGTTTTGGGCTTGTTAACTATACCTTTCATTTTGGAAGGGTGGAAGGTTTTTTCTGAGTGGTTTCTTGGGTTCTATTAAATCTATTGTTCTCTGATGGCACATTGTATTTTGATCCTTCCTCCCTAAATGAATTAAGCTGTTTTGCTCTTGGCACATGGGCATAGGACTTAATGTAAACAGTACAATATTTGAGTATGTTTTCTGGTGCTTGTGATTGATTTTGTTTTTCTTGCTTGAGTATTTCTCTATATCACAATAGAATGGAAACAGAGCTATGTGGGGTTCATTCTTCTTGTGAGGGTGGCTTTGGTTTGAGGTGTTTTCTTGTTTTAGGTTTTAGATGGAATATGGTTTTCTAATAATTGAAGTGTGTAGTTCTAAAGGTGATTCAAGGATTTTGAATGTGATGGTTTTGGTGGATAAAAACTCATTAAAAATAAACAAATTGTGACTGCTTGTTCAACAAATCTACACAGTTCATAGCTGACGATATTTAAAGAAGTGATTTATTAGCATTTATATGGTAGTAATATAGAATCCTCCCCAAGGGCCTAATTGAATACATATGAATTCATGTTGAGCTCCAGGGAACAATTATTAAAGAGGTGGGGTGAATGATATAAAGTAGCAATTTATAGGGTTAGTACTTGGTATTCATTTCTCATCTTCACTTGATTAAATTTCCGCTAAAAGGGAGGTTATTTGATGGCCATTTTTAAATATTCATCTTTGATTCTTCACTTTTAACCACTTATTTAAAGTCTTAGGGTTCCTAAAAATTCAATTACATGAAACAAACAAGCCCGAGACAGAAATTTTTAGAATGACTGGGTTCTAAAATAGAAAAGGAGCACTATGGACTTCTCCTCTAGATTTACTTACCGCAAGGAACTGCATCTTAACACTTAGGGCCAATTATCTTATAGAGTTGAATTCATAAGAATTCTAAGAAATGTATTTCTAAAAGTAGTGAAAACTAAAGAAGCAAAGGTGAAGATTCAGAAATGCCCAACCAAAAGAAAAAAAAAGAAAAAAAAAATGGCATCAAATAATTTCTCCTTTAATGAAAAATGAATTAAGGGGGTCGGAGATAGAAATGAATACTCAGCCTTCACCTAGTAATTAAAAGTCTTATGAAAGTTAAATGTCTGATGTACACCTCCACCTCATATCCTTCACCTTAGATACATAGAACTTGATTTCTTGAAAAGAAAATATCCTTTAGCTTTCTCAGCCTATTTGGTTAGAGGGATTTTTTTATGGGAAATTGGGCTTGTTGGGGATTTATGACCTGATGTGATATCTTGTCCCCTAAGAATTTCAAATGCCCCATTTGATGCAAGAATTTGAAATTCAAAACAACTTGAAAAGGCACATTTAGTCTTATAAATTTTCAAATTTTCAAAATTCTCAGAATTCCCCCAGACAAGAATTCTCACAATTCTTCTAACCAAACAGGCCCAAAAGGACTTTCTTGTCTTAAGAGATCTTCATTTAAGAAGATGGGTCATGCATTTCTTTGTGTGAAAGGTTTTGCTTGTTAAAAAAGAAAAGAAGCCAAGAAAGACTAATGTTGTTATTAATATGATATGGAACCTATTCCTAATTTTATTTTATTTTTAAAGAGATTCTTAACAAAGATTTACAAAGTCCTATCATTTATCTTTGTTCAACAATAATTTAATAAAATGTTCAAGACCACAAAATTCCTAGTAGCCTCTTGATGTGATTCTAGGAAACAAGATTCTCTATACTCTTTCACAAAAGTGAACCCCACTAGGAAAGATGGGCATCAGTAGCATGACAAAGAAGTAAAGGGTGATGAATGAAAATAAAGAAAAAGAAAGAAAGAAAGGTAAGATATTCTTCCTAGTGATGATGCTACTTCTTGATGAACCAGTGACGTCAGGCTTGGCTAGTTGATAACTACCACCATAGTTGGCATGTCACACATCCACATAAGAGTTCTCTCCTACATGTGCAGTCCAACTCTATAGGGCCCACTAGTGCCCATTTTTTATCCTCACACCCCTTTTCATCCTTTTATGCCCCGGCGTGGTCCTATGTCTATTTCTACGCTCATCAAACCTTTACTCATTGTGGAGTTGAATTTCAAATAAAATCTATTATCAAATTTAAGACTGTTACATCAAGAGTTGCTATGATTTGATAGAGTTGATTTTTGCCATGACCCGAATTGGTAAAGGGTCCTTTCCATCCATCCAAGTCTGCCCCATGAGCTAGACCAAATAACGTGTGCTAATAGGTGAAAGTAAAAGTCTACTTGGACCGAATGGGGGACCGAACATTGGCCCGGTCCCCCATGAGGACCACAGCCCCCCAAGATTCGGTCCCCCATTCGGTCCACATAGCACCCCTCTAGGTGAAAACCCTACCACATCCAAATATGTTCTAAGCATCCATTTGGAGGTGCCTATGCTCAAGCTTATATCAATCATTGTTGGCCGGGCTTGGGTTCCTATTGATGACTATTTGTACAGGACTGGCATGAAGGACCCCATGATTGTGGGGATCATTGTGATTCCATTGCAAAGACACAAGTGGAAGCTTGACCTCAGTTTAAGATACCCTCTACACATTTGTTACTTACCATACACGAATTTGGTTCAATCAGTTCAAAAACTTGGACAAGAAGGAAGCTAGGCCCTGACCTTTCATACCTCAAAGTGCATGTGTGTAAACATGAGAATCTTAAGTTGCTTTACATGTGAGATGTCTGCTTTTCATACTTAACATGTTTAATGGAATCTGAAGTGGCCCATGCACTTGGGAATGCATTTATTTTGGTTTACATGTGATAATCATGCATACTTACATTACTTTATTGGGGCAATGCGAAATTATCTTTCGATGTGTGGAACGACTTACTTATTCTATTTTTGTGGATTAATAATTAGACATCTATAAAAAATCAATTCAATTAATTAATATTGGAGTGTTTAGTAGCTTTTGTATTGAGTATTTATTCATTATCATTACCTTTGATCGGATGTCTAATAATTGACCTACGGGATTAATGGCTATCATACCATTAGTGTCTGGTCCCCCCTCATATTGCATGGTTTTTTTTTTTTTTCTTTTTTTTTTTTTCTTCGTGTTGGACATGCGCCTTGTTGATCATCAACGCGTCACCTTCCATGTCGCAAATTTCATTATCTGAACAATAATGACGGGAGATAACATAGGGATTGTCTCAACTTTTTTGTTGAAAAAATATTATCGAAAACAAAATAATCTAAAAACATATATATATATATATATATAACCATAACCCTTGGAAACGAGAAATATATATATATATATATATATATGAAAAATATTCATGTGCATCCATCCCTCATCATGTTATGGTGAGGGACAACATTGTAGGGTTTACTTTATAACACATCCGAATCATCCATACCCATGGAACCCCCATTAAGTACACTAGTAGGCCCATTGAATTGCACCAATTCAAATGGATTGGACCTTTGGATGGAGGGTCAAAATTCTTTTTCTTTAATATAAATTCGTTAAATTTGTGGGCCACGGATGAAAGGGTTAGAGGCGTAGGATTGACTCTATATATATATATATATATATATTCAACTATTCTATTGGATTGCTTTGATCACAGATTGATCATAATAGCCATTTTTTGGAAAAATTTACTGCAATGTTATTGGAAAAATACCATTTCTTAAATTCATCACAACATTATCAAATTAAAGGGCGCGTTTCTTCGGCATCATTTTTTGTGGCCACATCCAAGTTTTTTCCTCAAATGGGTAAAATCCAATGCTTGGTGTGAAGATTTTCCAAATACACCATAAAAACAGCAGGCCAAGATCCACATGAGGGATAGAAGTTGGGACTTGTGATGGCATCTTTCTTCTCTCCTATTCACTACACCAAATTTTTTTATAAAATATACCCTCAAAAATGTGGAATTTATAAAATGTGGAAAATAGTAAGATGGGTCACTGTCCCTTCTGACAGGGTCATTCATTTATTTTATTTTGCACAAAGACTGACTGAGCAAGACTTTCTCTCTGGAGACTGCCTCCTACAATGAACCTAGCCTGATTACTTTTACATCAAATTCATGTGTAAGGAAAACATTGTATGGATGATTGGGACAATCCAGGTCAGATCAACGCTCCATTCAGCATTAAGAAATAAATGGAAGTAGGAGAAACTGAACAGCTTTCAAACAAAGTCCAAAACCAACAAGTTAGTTCGATAGCATGACCACAAAACTGATATGAAACATTGACTATTTCAACTTTTTTAACCCACCATGAGAAGAAAGTTCCTTAGAAGACATACACCAATGAGGAACTTAATCAAAATCAACAACATGGTTGGAAAACCGAAAACCAATATTACAATACCCCATTTGTCCCCACAAGCACAAAAAAGACTCCTAAAGTCAAATGGAAGAAGACCATATTCCATTTTGATGAATCAATAAAATGATAAAGCTTTGGGTGGTTTAGCCATATTTTTCTTCTTCAGGATCCTTTTTTTCTTTGGAACTCCATATTCCCACGTGACCAACAGCTGATACCTTTGTTTCTTTATTTTTAAAATTTTGAATCGGGGTCATTCAAGTATGACAACTTTTTAGAAATTCATCCATGCGTTCACACATGTTCTTATTGTTGTGACAAAATTCACTACAGTTGGTGTTAAATCTGCTGTGAGATTGATCAAGGATATAGCATGTGAATTGACTGCATGCCTTTGATTTTCGTTTTTTCTAATTTTAATTATGTATTTTACACATGAACAATCTGATTGTGGGTTGAACTATGTTCGAAATGGAATTTGACGTAGAGCTAATATGCAAAGAAGCATCGCAATTTTTGGATTTTAGGTGCCTTCTACTGTTACCTGCCCTGCCCTGAGAGGATCCAAGGCTCCAAGCCCAAGTAGTGTGCCACTGAAAGAAGAAAGGTTGAACTTAGTTTTCAATCAAATCATACCTTTCCTATAGACAGCTTAGATCCGTGAAGAGACTAAACTCTTGTGGAGGCTTTGCATTTTGAACAGAAGAAAAGTCTTTGGCAGCTTCTGAGTCATTTAACCATCAAAATCAGAGCCTGCACTCACGTTGTGATTGTTGCTTCAGCTCTCCTCTCTGCAGGTCTTGGCTTGATAAGGGCTTCCTTATCTTCTCAAGAAGAAATTTCAAATCAGGCAGGGCTGAATTTTAGGTCCCACTATTGCAGCCTCAAAAGATTTAGAAGGAAAAGAAAAATCAAGGACATGTCATCTAAAGTCATGAAATCATCAGTGAACATTTCTTAACCTTAGATCTAATAGATATAGACAAACTCAGCCACGTGTCTCCATTATGATAGAAGCAGAGCGCCTCTCATTCCAAAGCAGCAACTTAAGTTCAATTTTGGCTTTTTGCTTAAGTTAATCACATGCATATAAACCCAAACTTGACATCCACTTAAATGAAACCCAAACATTTTTCTGTAGCCAAAACCAAGTTGTAAATATTGTATCAAATGCAATTTGAATTGGGATAGACTGATGATCAGATGAGATGTCAATATGATTGTGGGCCGTTTATTTTAGAATACTTTGGGCACCATATGATAATTTTTAATGAAGATACCAAGTCAATTGAGCAAGAGGTCCCACATAATGGAGTTACACATGAAGACTCCTTCTCACAAGAAGATCTGCAACAAATATAGATTTGAACTGATGATAAGAACTATCTGTTGAAGCAGCTAGTTGTTAGAGTATTTCTAGGGAATAAGTTTCAAAACATATTATAGATAGCAGAGCAATATGTATTCTAAAAAACATTATTGAAGAATAGAAAGGAAATCTTCAAGTTTATCTAAAATTATAAAACTCTATAATTTTGACCGTTGTTTTAGGGCCTTAAAGCTCAAAGCCCTGGAAGGGTTTGTTTGTTTCATGTAATTGAATCCCTAAGAATTCAGAAGACTTTGTATTTCTTTTTTGGCTACATTGGGCTACTAGTTCAGGGGAGATATTTTTACTTGAACACCCATGGATGGATTCCTAGGCATGTGTGTGATACTTAGGTGCCAATACTACTCAACCATGAAATCAAATATTGTCCTATCTACATCACTATTTGAAACAATTAGGAGATTTTCTGGAAGAAATACGAGATTCTGCTTCTGGTGGCAACATGCTATTGGGTGGTGGTCCCGCTATGGGGTCAAATCAATACGTTTTAAGAAGAAATATTTGAATATCAATCTCATCAGTATCATACCAAATCCCATCAATTGAATCACTTTTTCGAGAAATACGAGACATCTAAGTTGTACAAGTAAAGAGATCTATTCATTGATAAATCCTTTACACCTCACATTTTTTAATTATCGTTTAGCAAAGCTCAATTGACCATGAATTCTTATGTATTCAATTCCTATGTATTCTAAGCATATAAATAAGCCCTATATGTAAAAGTTTATCTATTTTAAAAGAAAAATGGAAAATAACTTGGGCAGATCATACATATGTGAACTCACCCCCTATTCTAAAACATATATTGCTTTAGGGATATTGATTGTGTGGCTGCCCTTGTACATAAAAATTGCCCCAACAGTTAAAATTTATATAATTCCCACAGAGCTGTTTGTACATGAAAGGACGCTCTAAAAGCGGCGATTTTACCCATAAGCCCTGCGATATCGTAGGGCAATAGGATATCACACATTGCGATATTCCAAGAGTGTAAGATATCGCACCATTCAATATCGTGCAGCCGTAGGATATCACGCTATTTCCCCTTCCCGCCCAAACCTAAAACACATATATTCACTGCAAACTTAGAACTCTTCTCTCTTCATCATTTTTGCTTGTTGTCGGTTCATGAGTTGGAGCTCTTACAATGCTCACCAATACATCAATGAAATGATTTTAACTGCGGTTCTTTTTCTCTTTGGTGGAAAGCAATAGGTGTTTCTTCTCTCTTCAGTAGAAAGGTAGAGGGTGAGAAAAATATAAACTTTGTTTGATATCCTACAATCTTAGGATATCGCACTAGCCCTAGGATATCACAGGTTTAAGGGTAAAACCGTCAATTTAAGAGTCATTTTATATTCGAACAGGTGTGCGAAAAAAATCTAAGTCTCAACCGTTTTGGGGCAATTGTAAGATATAAGGGCAGTTGTACAGTCAATATCCCTACTTCTTGTCCTGCCAAGCCACATCATCCTACTCTTTTGTCGTAAAACAAGGTGGGCCTCATAATGAGTTCCCAACTTTAAAGTTGATTCCACTCTTTGACATGCATGAAACAAGGAAGCCCTAAGCCAGATCCCAACTTATTCATCTTCCATCCAGGCTGATTTCCACCACCTATAGCTCAACCCCAAGCCCAACCTGAATTTCCAGTTGTGTTTCAAGACTCAGTCATGCCCAACAAGCCCAAACCGACTTTCTCTTTAGGCCCGAACCAACTTGCACCACCATGTTTGGGTCATTTATTCCATTTGGGACTAGTTATGCATGTTATGGGGACAATTTGAACTTGAGCCACGACTCAGGGCTCAGGTTGACCTTTTCTTGTTTCTGAGCTGATTTCAGCTTACAACTAATTTCAGCTGCCCAGGTTTCGATCCTTGAATATGCTGCTACCCTCTTCCCATATGTGCAATTCCCATATGTGCAGCTCTTTTCTCATATCTTGGCTGGCGTAACAACACAACCACAATAAAAAAAACGACCAAATTAATAAGAGGGTTGGGTTTTGGTCATAGTTTTAAGTATCAGTATCTGATCCCATATAATTTTTTCCAAAAAATCTGTTATGTATGGGTAGCATATAAGCCACATCAATGTGATTTTAAAAATGTGTTAACAAAATCTGAAAAATATCTGAAAATTCAACAAAAACATTGAATCCTAAATGTGTGCCTTCTATATATTCTTTTTAGCCAAACATAGGTTCTTTTTAAGGCCCACTTGGTGGAATGGATCTTGGGGGAGACTGGAATTTTTATTTATTTTTAAACCCCAGCCAAGGGATTAGGACCACCCAAGAGAGCCCACACAAGTAGAAAGAGGAAGTCTACAAAGTGGGAATGATAGCTAGAGCCCACATACATGCGAAGAGAAGCCCACACGCGTGGAAAGAGTGGCATACACCGGGTGCATGTGACATGCAGGGTTGCCAACAAACAGAGTGCACAGATTAAGGGTGTCCTCAATATCAATCCCATCAAACAACCATTGGCCAAATAGCTCCTAAAAGTTTAATGACCACGTATCAAGGAAGTTTAATATGATAACTTTTATATGGTGGCTAATGTATGAAAATAGTACCAAGCCAATGCAAGGGGATAGGTGTTCGTGAAGAGATTGAATTTATCATGAGCAAGTCTTTGGAAAACACTGATGATTCAGTGGTAGCATCTCCTTTTCACAGAGATGACCAAGGATCAATCTTTGAACACCTTAGTTGATTATGAACGTGTGTAGTATGCGTGATATATTTTTTTCTTTTATGAAGAAGAAGGTCAACCAATTCTCGAACCCTTGACCTCTTCTATGTGCTTCTAATCATGCAAAACAAGGGAGATTGGTGCGTGAGAATATTTAGCAGGGAAAAGAAAAGGAAAAAAGCATTTGAAAAAACAGAAGCACGAGTAAAGTAAAATGAGTGTTGTCAAGACTTTGCCGATGTTGTCTATACATAAAAAAATAAAAAAAATAAAAAAAAAAGGGAAAGAAAGAAAATTAGTACTTAAATTGTTAATGAATGATTGGTGGTTAATCACCCCTTGTAACTTGTGGTGGTCTAGTATTATGCTTTGACACTTTATTATGAGGAGGGGTTATGAGGTGCGCGAGATATGAATGGAGTTTCAATATGCACCTCGCTATGGGGCCCACATGGGGTTGGGGCTGGGGGATTAAAAAGATCTGTTCGGGTCTGCCCCATGTACAAAATATGAAGCCCACCTGATCATCCTAAACCCTTGATCAATGGCCCACAAATTTCACCACTAAAAATAAATGCACAATCGATCCAATGGTCTACTCCATTTAGATGTGTGCAAACCTAGGGACCCACTGACTATCAAGGGAGTCCCTGTGTGTGGTCCAATTAGATGGACCATTGGGCAAGCCCCACTATGATGTACGCACAAGTGTGGACAAAATAAATAAATGAATGAATGAATAAAAGGTGTGTATAAGCACTGTGTGTGTGTGTGTGTGTGTGTGTGTGTGTGTGTGTGGGGGGGGGGGGGGGGGGGGGGGGGGGGTATTTTGAAAATACAAAATTTTTCTACATAGTGGTCCCCCCAACAAGGAGCTCTCGAGTCCACCAGTGTATGAGATAACTTACGTTATTATGACCATATTATTATGAGTTTCAACACGCTATATTGTAAGATTTTGTAATTTCGATCATTTCCTCTCTTTTTTTTTATCAGTAACAGTAAGCAAGCAAAGCTACATCTCTTTCTACTTCCAACTTAGCTAAAGCATCCACCATGGCATTCTCCGACCGAAGCACATGATAAAACTCAACATTCAAAGATGATGACCAAGTCTTGCGATCATTTCCTTCTCCGTCTGCTTCGGCCCATTCGATCCAACCTAATAGTATGTATCAGTGTATTGACCATTACATACAAGATAAACTTGCCCAATGATGTTTCATATTTGGCCAAACAAAAACACAATGCACATAACCTGATCCAATATTTGTCTGCTGATTTTTAAAACCATTGGTAATTTGGTTGAGTCCATGCTTGTTATCTGTCTTGCTGATGCTGACCAACCCAAACCCATCCAACCCCAACTTATTGTCCTATCACATACTAACCCAACCTAATAGATAGCTAAGGGTTTGAGTTCACCTTTTTAACTTCTTAGTCAAATTCTTTCGCCCTTAGAAAAAAGTAAATAAATAAATAAATAATAATAATAAAAATCGAGTTTAGTTCAGATTAGACATTCTCAATACTATGAATTACTGGGTGGACTTGGGTTCGGCCTATACGCATGTTACCTATGGACCTCAACATGACCTGACTCTATCCAATATCCATTACCTACAGTTCCTGTAAAATGGGCCCAAGCCAAGTCCCTGTTAGTAATTTAGATTCATGTAAACTATGGACCCGACCCAATCACACCTATTTCATCCATATTCTTTTCTTCTTTTTTTTTTGCAAGTTAAGTCCCTGCTAGGGGTTGATCGCTAACAAGGGAAATTTGGGGACAGTTAAATAGGCCCTAAAAGTGAAACTGGGGCGGAGGGAAGCTGGTTGATGTCCAAATATAGCAATATGGTTCACATGTGTGAGATCTGAATTGAACATCAGATGAGTTCTACCTTGAATTTAGGGGTGATCTTGGACTTTGGCCGGCTTTGGACCATAAATTTTAGTAGTGATCAAGTTGGGCCTGGATCTAAAATTCCAGTATGTTTAATGTTTGGGCGGGCTTGGTAAGCAATAGTAAGCCTGAAGCCTGCCCTAAACAAGATTGATGATCCAAGCTGTAGTTCTTATAGTTTAATTGAAGGTAGCTTAGTGGTGCTTGTATTGTTGTGAAGCCCGGCCTGACCCAGCCCGATTGACTTAACGGCTAGGCTCGGGCCTAACAAGTTTGAGGAATGTTGGGCTCGGGCCACGTGTTTACAGGCCGCGCGGGGTTGTGCCCGATATGGGTCTTTTTGTAAATCTGGGTTAGGCCCGGATATGTCTTTGCCCTGGGCAACCCGGCCCATGAACACCCCAACCTGGAAGGTGTCCAGGCCTGACTCCAGACAAGAGGTTGGTCCCTTGGTCCACTCATCACATGGGCAATATGTGGGAGAAGGAAGTGGGTCTTGACTATGTATTTGCCAATGGGCTAGATTCATCTCATCAGTCATCATTTCGGTTTAGCCTTCAGAAAAAATATTTTGGTATTTCAGAATTTTGATAAAACTTTTTGGAATAATAAAAATTAGAGGATTTTGATGATGCCAAAAAGTGTTTCGGGCACCACCGGTCAAGTGATAAGCAATTAATGTGAAAATTAATGGAGAGAGAGAGAGGTTATAGTGGTTCGGTCAGTGTGACCTACGTCCACTTCAAATTGGTGATTTTACTATTCTCCGATGTAGAGATTACAAGTCAGAGGAATACAATGATAACGTAAAAATGGAGAAGAATTGCTTGCCCCCCAGTGCTGGTGGGGCTCTGTAATTTATAGTCTTCCCCTAACAGATGGGGACGACTCTTCAGCAACGGCGCTTCATTCTGGCGGAGTCTTCGAACCGCCCACAACAGACGAGGCAGATAAGATCTCTTCCGCAGGACATGGTAAAAGTGGGTTAAGGGAAACGACAGCTGACTTCGTCGCTTCGTGGATCTGAACCCAACTTTCAACGAATGGATTTAGACATGGGCTTATCACGAACTCGAGTCACTTAGGCCTGACCCGTCATTGTGGACCTAGTCATTTGGGCCTGACCCATCATTTGCCCCCCAATGCCCCTTGTCTAAGAAAACTTGGAGAATGCGCATTAGCTTGAATTTCTGAGCACTGAAGTAGTGGAGACTCCCTCTGCTAGATGACTATTTCCCTTCATGATATATTTTTGCCTCGCTAAACACCTCAAGTCTTTTCCCTTTTTTGAATGATGGGTCGTTGTTGGGCGTGCAGCTGGAGTGGATTTGGTTGGGCATGCAACTGAAGCCTCGGGCGCCTGTGGGGGCGACGCGGGAGAGGAGACCCGGGCGGGAAGAGTGGCAATCCAGGCTAGGGGCGCAATCCAGCTGGGCGAGCTGGTTGTTTGCGCGAAGGGCGCTAGGAGCGCGGACGCTGGGAGCGTTGGGCGCGGGAGCTGGGAGTGCTGGGCGACGACACGAGAGCGCGGGCGCGGGCGAGGAGAGCGGGGAGCGCGCGCGGGCGAGGAGAGCTGGTGGGCTCTGGTGCTGGGCGCCCAGGCTGCTGCTAGGCGTTGCTGGTGCTGGGCGCCCAGCCTGTTGCCAGTGGAGGACGGGGGCGCTGCAATATTTACTTCAATTATATACCTACCAGTTCACAGGTTTAATGCAAAGACAAGATTTTTATCATCTGTTGTCTTTTACATTGATTGGGTATCTGGATCCAGAGAGTCTGGGTTGAATAACCTGCCATCTGATTTTTTATTTTTTATTTTTTTTAACTTCTGGAGGCCAAAACAGTTATTTTTGGACCTTCACCGAGAGCTTCGATTTGATATTTTATACGCCCCGTTTGGAGCATCTTAGGCGAGCCAGGGCTAATTTAATGTAGTCATTCGGGTTGCAGATGACCTGAGTTTCAAGATCCTGCCTTTTGAGACCGTGCTTTTGGCGCCCCATGAGAGAGCCGCTAAGTTGGAGATAATCTGCCTGTTTGAGAACAGTGCAGAGGTAGGCCAAGCTTTTTGGCGACCCGCAAGAGAGCTGCTAAGTTGGAAATAGGCTGCCTGTTTGAGAACAATGCAGAGGTAAGCCAAGCTTTTTGGCGACCCCCGAGAGAGCCGCTAAGCTGGAGATAGGCTGCCTGTTTGAGAACAATGCAGAGGTATGCCAAGCTTTTTTGGCGACCTGCGAGAAAGCCGCTAAGCTGGAGATAGACTGCCTGTTTAAGAATAGTGCAGAGGCAGGTCAAGCTTTTGGCGATCCATGAGATGATTCACCTCGCCTGGACCTGTTGATTTCCTCAGCGTTCATATATTTTTGAGCTTTTGCCAACAATTCTGGCATGCTCTTTGGTGGTCGCTTCATTACTGAAAAGAGGAAACTGGATGAACGGAGGCCTCCCAGAAAGGCGGTCATGGTGACTTTGTCATTTGGCTCCTCGACTTAGAGGACCTCCTCGTTAAAACGAGTGAGGTAACTCCTCAGACTCTCATCTCTGTCCTATTTTATACTGAGCAGGTGTGTGGCAGGCTTCTGGTGGCGGCGTCTACCGATAAAGTGTGAGACAAAGGATTTGCTCAACTCTCCAAAGGTGGCTATGGATGCTTGGGGGAGATTGGCAAACCACTGCCGAGCGGAACCCTTCAATGTAGTTGGGAACGCCCTGCACATAATCTCGTCGGAGATATTATGTAGTTGCATTAAGGTTTTGTAGGTTTTCAAGTGATCCAGTGGATCCTTTGTCCCATCAAAGGTCTCCATGGTTGGCATTTTGAACTTTTTAGGAAGTGGGTAGTTCGCTACGGCGGGCTTGAACGGTGTGTCTGTCCGTTGTACTAGGTAGTCAATTGTTTCTAGTACCTATGCCTTCATAGCATTGAAGACATTGCCAATCTGATTCTGCATTTCCTTAATCTTTTCACCCCAACGATTAGGGGCTTCTCTGGACTGGCCTTGGAAATGACTCTCATCTTCCAGGCTGTGACTTTCACTTTCCCCCTCCTGGAAATGAGGATCTTCATCGTTGGAGGCAGAGGGAGGAGGTGGAAGTCCACCGCGATTCGACCCCCCAGGTGGGACTCCACCCGGGGGTGGGGGCACATCGTGATGGGCACGGCCTTAAGGGTCCACCAGGAGTCTTCCATGGGGGGCGACATGGGAAACTCCACTAAAGGCGCCCTGGGCGCCATGGGAATGGGCGCCCAGGTATACTCCTCGGCCCTAGGCGCCATGGGGATGGGCGCCCAGGTGAGGATGAGGACGAGCGGCTCCTCGGCCCCGGACACCATGGGGACGGGCACCCGGGTGAGGTGCTCGTCTACGTGGAGCAGTCGGATGCTCCGGGCCCAGTACTTCCTGCGGTCCTGTACCAAATGGTGCTCCTCCTTGCCCTGTGAGCATGAGTTGCAGTATCTGCTGGTTTTGGGTCACCAGCTGCTGCATGGTTGCCAGCATTTGTTGAGGAGAGGGAGCAAAAGCATTTGGTACAGGGTTATCCTCGCCCTCCCGTGAGGGGTTGCCATCTTGACGTCTTGTTGACCTTGTGGTGATCACCATAATGTCGAGAAAGGAAATCTTGTCGTTTCCCACAGGCGGCGCCAAACTGATGATGCCAGAAAGTGTTTCGGGCACCACCGATCAAGTGATAAGCAATTAATGTGAAAATTAATGGAGAGAGAGAGAGAGGTTATAGTGGTTCGGTCAGTGTGACCTACGTCCACTTCAAGTTGGTGATTTTACTATTCTCCGATGTAGAGATTATAAGTCAGAGGAATACAATGATAACGTAAAAATGGAGAAGAATTGCTTGCCCCCCAGTGCTGGTGGGGCTCTATAATTTATAGTCTTCCCCTAACAGATGGGGATGACTCTTCAGCAACGGCGCTTCATTCTAGCGGAGTCTTCGAACCGCCCTCAACAGACGAGGCAGATAAGATCTCCTCCGCAGGACATGGTAAAAGTGGGTCAAGGGAAACGACGCGCTGACTTCGTCGCTTCGTGGATCCGGACCCAACTTTCAACGAATGGATTTAGACTTGGGCTTATCACGAACTCGAGTCACTTAGGCCTGACCCGTCATTGTGGACCGAGTCATTTGGGCCTGACCCATCAGATTTTACGAAAAAATTCCCGGTAAATGGCCATTGCACTAAAAGGTTCCCTGTAAATGGGGCGTTACGAAAGGGTTCCTTCATCCTATTTTCTTATTCTTTTTTTTTTAACTTTTAGAGGAGCGTCGTCTCTGACTTACGCGAAGCTAGCGTCGCTCCTCGTTTCTTACTGAGAGGATTTTTCAGGTAAGTCCCAAAAAAGAAAGGAAGCAAATTGATGACCTGATGAATTTCCAGGCAAATCACAAGAACAAAAAAAGGAATCAAATTGATGGCCTGTCCCTCAAAAGACCTCCTTAATTCGGAAATGGGCTCCAGTTGCTATTGTGCTTAGAGTCGTTTTTCTTCTCTTCTAGGTCAGAAAGAAGATCTTGTGATTTCATTTCCTTGATAGCACTCTTTTGGGCTCCAGTTGTTGTTGTGCTTAGAGTCGTTTTTCTTCTCTTCTTGGTCAGAAAGAAGATCTTGTGATTTCATTTCCTCAATAACACCCTTTCTGCAGGCTATTTGTCAACTGCCTTTTGTAAAAGACCGATGTTGCCCGCATTATATGTTGCCCAACCACTGCGAAATGGATTGCATCCATATCACCACTTCAATGATGTAAATAAGGAATGGGAGAGAAATGAATGTAAATAGAAATGGTTTGATGTATAAATAAAAAGTCGAAGAACGACGCTAGCGTCACTAAAAAAAGAAACACTGAGTGATGCTAGCGTCGCTCATTTCAACTTGAAAAAAAAAAAAAAAACCAATCGGGGTCTGACGGACCCCATTTGTGTGGTGCTAGTTCCGAGGCACTAACAAGTGCAACGGACAAATACTGGGTATTTTCCAGTAAAATCCTTTAAAAATTTATATATATATGTAAAAAATAGAAAAATATAAATAAAATATAAATTATGTGTTTTTATTTATACAGATATTGAGGGAACAGAAATAAAAGTTTAGTGAAAATTGTGCTATGCACCGAAATGGACCAGAATGCACAATCTGAATGAGCCGGAATGGACTGAAATTAAAACCGAAATGTTTTGGCCCCATTCTGTTTCGACCAAAAAGGATCGGAATAAAAACATTCGACCACTCCGGGTATACGAAAAGGAATTGACTACTATGATATGCACCATGTTGGCACCGCGACTCGCATAATTCACTAATTCTGGCCTGCACCACCATAATGCCTTGGTTCCAGTCATCTTCTAAAGTACGTACTCCTTCCATTTGATTTTGGAGTGCCTTCGAAAAATCACTTTTTCCCCCCTTGGATACAGATACATTGTTTAGGAATCTTTCATATCGACAATCGATTCAATAAATGGACCCAAGCAAATTCTCACAAAATATTGTTGAGCATGGATCCTTTTGAAATATTATGTTGGTTGATATATAATATATTTATTTTAAAAAAATAGTGAAATCTCAACAAAAAAAATACCAATATTGATATTCCCTAAGAAGTAACAAGCCATCTCTAGCTGATAGTTTTCTTCTTAAAAAAAAAAAAAAGAATTTCATTAAGAAAAAACACAAAGCAATAACAACCAACCAAATCATAAAGAAATCTTATTTTGCTCTAGTAGCTAGCCAATGTTGTGATTTTGCTCTAGTAGCTAGCCAATGTTGTGACTCTCTCTCTGTCTCTGTTTAGGCCCTTTTTGGGGTTGTACTGTCTGCACATTGGGCCTACATTTAACAGTTTCAAAGCATTAACACTCACCTATCTCCTCCCTGTATTGTTATACGACTCAATATGACATGCTTTTCATGATCGATATAACATTATTTTACCAAAAGAAGAAAAAAAAATCATTGACAATTGATTCAACCATTAACTTCCATCCTCAGATTTAATTACAAAGAATAAAGGATTATATTTGGGTTAGTTTTATTCCAATCGGATTAAGCTCCGGACTATAAAAGTCGGGTTAGCAGGTCGAGTCAAGTTTTGCCATCCCAATTGGATGGTTTGGCATAAAATTCAAAGGAGTGAGCATGTGGAACCTCCTGCAAAGGAGTAATCACAAAAAGAAACCACTTGCATGTGGACCTGCCTACTAACAAGTCTCCGACTATACTCCAAAGAAGATTTTTTGCATTGACCTCTCTGCTCATTGACCCAAGTCAAGAAAGAGAGGACAGAAATTAACGTAGACTTGGGTCATGATATCAAGACCTTGACTAGAGTAAGGGTCTTCTACGCAATTGCAAAAATCATCATGAACTAACAAAAAGCCCCGTGCATAGCAAGGCAACGTAATTCACAGGCCAACGTAATTCACAATATTATATAGTAAAAAATATTATAAAAATAAAGACTTTGGAAATAGAGAGGGGAGATGTAGAGAGAGGAAAGGCTGACACATCGAAAAGATGAAAGGATGCATTAAAAATATTGAAAACATAGAGAGAAGAGGAAAAGAGTGAAGAGAAATGAAGAGTTTCAGTATTAAAGAGAGTCATAAGAGCAAGAGAGTATCGGTAGTAAGCACAGTTTAAAAACGGATAGGGTAGAAATCAATCTATTGAAGGAAGGGATCAAAACGAAATTCACACCGTCCAAATCAAATTGAAATCAATTTCTGATATCTCGGTTCACTTTATATATAATATATATGGTGCCAGCTCCCATTAAGAGATGATGTGCCTATTCATTTCAAACTCTCGGACCAATTTGGTACCGAGTCCCATGAACTCTCCGAGCTATTTCAAAATATTTAACATCATATATGAGGATTATGTGCCTATGCATTAGTATTTTAAGTCATTGCAAGGTTTGCTACAATGTATTTATCATCTCTTGATCATCTCATATATGAGGATTTCTTTCTCCCTCTCTTTTTTCTTCTTTTTCCACACGTATGATGTGGCTAGTTTGAGCCAATTAGCCCACCTATGGTTAACTTCTTCCTTTAAAGGCTATCCCTCATGAATTGCCATTAGCCCAAATTTGACATTCATTGCTCACTATTGGATTCAAATTTGAAAAGAAGAGAAAAAAAAAAAAAAAAGATGCCTTATACAATTATTAAATTAACTTGAAGGCCCTAGATTAAGGAACTAGGACAAACTAAAGGGGTTGGTATTTTGCACATCCTGAGATCTTACGGAGATCTTTTGAACACCACTACCTCTATGTTTTGGCATATCTGAAAAGACTGCACCATCCTTTTTTATGGTTACATTTTTCCAAAAAAAAAAAAAAGACTTGCTTGATACATAAAAAGAAGAAGAATAGTAAATAACAAAATTGAAAACTTCCTGAAAAGCCAACTAAACTAACTTTTAAACTCAGGAAGACTATAAAAGGCCATGGGAGGATACTACTCCACTCATCTCCCATCCATATATTGGTAGAAGAAGCTAACGTAGCAATATTTGAAGATGGATGCTGCAAAGGCTTTTCTTCTTATGTTCCTCCTCTTGGTCTCTCTTGCACTCATCCCGTATGAGACAGCAGCTGCGAGAGATTTATTAGGTAACTGTCTGCAAAACCTATTTCCTACTTTAAAGAGTCAAATTCATGCACTCTTACATACACATATATGTCCCTATATAGCCAAGCTATGGCCAAGGTTGATCTTGCAACTGAAAGAGGGCACTTTAGGTTATTTTTTCAAGGAACTTTAGGCTTAATTAATATATGCAATAAACTCATCATCAAAGCCTCATCTCAACTATTTTGGGGTTAGCGACATGAATTATGCTTCTCCATTTTAATCTCTCCAAAGCCAAATGTTGGGTTAAGCTGCACTTCTTCATCCTATTCTTACTACTTTCATCAATGTCTTCTTCAACCTACTCCTTCTCTTGGTGAACCATCAATCTACCATACATAAAGCTGTCCTAAGTATGGAACAGTCGGCCTATGCCACCCACGAAGAAGCACAATGAACATGGGAGGGTACTAATGGGGTTTGGGTTCAGAAGGTCTCCTCATGACCTACCCCTATCTATAAAAATAAAAACCATATGGCTGAAATTAGTATTGTTTTGAGAGCCTCAAAGTTGTTAATTAATCCAAGGGTTTTGGATGAGCACTGAATTTGGGTTGGGTCCTGTCCTGATTTAAAAGCAGGAATGAGGGGGTCAAAATGGATAGTAAGTATGTAAAGTTTAGAATTAGATTGATAATAGGGGATCACAGGGTGAGCCCTAAAGGCCAGGGTCAGCCCACCATATATATCAGAATTACGTAATTAATAATTCTAAATAATTCGGTTCTTACTAAATTCTACGAGGGACTTTTCGCTAATTTACTCTCTTTTTTTTTTTAATCCTATCTGATATTGTTGAAGCAGAAGATAGAAGGGAGGTTTATACAGTGATGCTTGATCCAAGGGCGCTTGCTCCAAACATAAACCACCCCGGAAAGCCTTACACCGGGCCTGGATGCCGTGGTGTGTACTGCCGAAGCCGAAATCCTGGACCACCTCCTGGTCCTTAGTGCCAAAATTGTTATGACATGGACATGGTGGTGGTTGTTTGAATTTAGCAGTGTAAGTTCAAAATGATAAGTAGATACATGTGCATGGAGACTTGGAAATGTTTCTACCGAATAAATCAACGGATGGGTTTGCTTTTATATATATATATATATATATATATATATATATATATATATTTGTTTGTATGGCCTATTTGGAACATTTTGAGGCCCAAATTCGACCACCACCTGTTTGGATTAGTTAATTCCCTGCTACTTTATGCTGTCTTTGATATGTATGTAATTCTTGTAGTGTCTGGATCATATGGATCAGACGGTTGAGATTGTACAACTTCAGCAAATATGAATAGATAATGGATGGATGTGATCTATGGTTCTAAGGATTGGCGTTATATATTGGTGTGTTACCATTTATTGGAGAAACTGATACAGAATATCAACTTGATACAGCCGACATGCTAATATCGGCTGGTACTTTGTTGGTTTTCACTTGGCCAGTATAGAAGCCTAGGCCAGTGCTACAATCCTGAGTGAGAACATGCATAATTTAGAATTTAGATGTGAACTCATGGGATGCCTATTGCCTAGTCCACATACAGAGTTTAAAACCCACCCTGACTCAGCCTGGTTAACTGAGTCAGTATTAAAGAAACGTTTCCATATGTTGAATAACGGTCCAAAGGAATGTACTCAGCATGAGTCATTAGAGGTACTCGGCTCATTGACTGCTCAAGTGAGTTTTCAAGTTCCAGAAAAAATGATCTGGGCTGGTCCACGGGAACAGGCCAGACCTGACCTGATATCTAGACCATCAGGGCCTGTTAGATACTCAGAATTTTGATTGGCTGGGCTTTCATTATATCGAAATGTAAAGGTCGAGCAGTAGAAAATTGTACAGGACCCTGATTAGCCCAGATTTAAATTTTGCAATGCCTGGACCCAGATTCCATCTCTGCGTCTTCATCTCTAAAGCCTAATGAGTCAGTATAACAGTAAAACTGTAAAACCAATCATGTGTAGAAACCACCACAGGAAGTTTTATTACATAATAACTCATTTGCTTGAGTCTGCTCCCCTCCCTATGTGGGCCCCACCATCTAGTGGTCCCATTGATCAATTACACAAATTGGATGGGCAATAAGCCAAACATCTACTTCATCTGGCAATCCCAACACATCCCATCAGAGGGTATGGACCCTTTTCAATGCTCAGTCATGACAGACAGGTAGCATAAGCAACCAACGATTCTCACCATTGTTGCGGTTGCAATCTTACATCATCATAACTGCTAATTCAACCGGATTAGAATGTACATGTGTGTTGTGTAAAGTCTTTCTAGTTTGTATAACAGTCAAAAATCACAAACTTGTGATGGGAGTTATTTACATGCTGTTTATTGACAGCATTTGTCATACATGTGAGCACAAATTTATAACACTACTAGAGTGAAGTTAATAATGCAACTATCTGCTTCCTCCCTTGGCATAGGAATCGCGAAGGGTGACAGTCCGATTGAAAACAAGCTTCTCTGATGTAGAATCAGCATCCACAGAAAAGTAACCTAGAACAACAAAAGGAAAAACATTACCAAATAAATTGATTAAGAAATAAGCTTATAAACTGTTTGTAACCCCTCTTTTTCCATTTTAGACTCTCATTTATTTGTGAAGCTATCACAATTACTCCTTCCATAGAAGGAGGATCAATTTCATAGAGCAGTAAAGCTGGAAAAACGGGGTAGCCCACCGACCGTCATTCCAATCTCTGAGCAGCCCCCAAAAGGAACAGAATGGAGAATAATCCATTCTGCCAGATCATTCAAGACTGACTATGAGAGTTGGGGCATGCCCAGGCACACCCATAAACAAGTAAAACAACAAAAATGAAGATTGCAGAGTTTACCAAGCCTTTCAAATTGAAACTTGTCTCCCAATACAGCATTGGCAAGAGAGGATACAGCAAAAGCTTCTGGTATGACCTCTTTGGAGTGTGGATTCAAATCAGCAAGCCAATCATCAAGTTCAGCAGGATTCTGATGCAATTCGAAACAAGTCATGAGCACAGCTGTGACTTTGTCATAAAAATAAATAAAATAAAATAAAAACAAACAAACAAACAAACTGTAGAGAAATGAGCAACACACCTCTGAAAGGAATAGTTTATCAAACAATCTGACTTCCACTTTAAGAGGATCGACCCCAGGAGAAGGTTGTGCTACCCAATGGAGAACACCCTGCATCAAGTGTCAATAGTTCCCATAAATCCCCACTGCCTATATTATCAATGCGGAGTACTTGGTTGACAATTTTCAGGATAGAAAACAACTTTTAGATCATGGACCTGATCCGAGCATATTTATATGAACTAAGAGCCCCACAAATAAGCATTGCTGGGCCAGACCTTGCCTATACCTAATTTCTACAAAGACAAAGCAAGCAAAGAGAAATGTGAGACACCCCAGTGGCAAGGGTGTCTCATCTTACACAGCTGCCCAGGGATGTAGATGGTCTCACAACTTGTGCACCACTCATCCATCAACAAGAAGACACGCAAGCAAGACCGAAATGCAACCCCATTTTCATGCCTGAAACAAAACTTGGCTTGGGCTGACCTGCTTGCATCCTTTACTGTACATTTGCAATTTTTTTTGCAGGAAGAGATGACTAAAAAAAGAAAAGGAACTATCCAATGAACCAAACCTTGGGCTTTATCTTTTTAGAAGGGTCATATTCAGCATGAATCTCAACAACAGTCTCCTTATCATCCCCATATACAACTTCTGTGCATTTAATAGGGAAGGCATATCTGCACAAATTAGAGGGATGAAGAATCACTTGTACTGACAAAGAAAAACACAAAGGAAATCATTATAGTAGCATTTAAGTAAAAGCAGTCAAGTAGTCAAAAAGTGAGGTTGGAATGCATTTCGTAGAGATTGCCACAGAAGCACACACCTTAGCAGGACAGATTTACCAGGAGCAAGCCCATAATAGTCTTTTGAATCTTTAGTCCGAAAATCAGAACGCTCAATGTAAATGACATTCGTGAAAGGAACCTAAGGCAAGTACATGAATCAAGCACTTGTATTTTAATAGTTAAGCAACTAAATAGAGACGGGACAAATGATATAGATTAAATCAATAAATAACCATGATGCCACGTGAACTAGGCATCAGCCAGGCTACAATGACCAACTTAGTACAAAGAGGCGTTGATACAGGCCTGAGCCCAATTAAATACTAGTTATAAGAAGAACCGGTACAGGATTCACTCTCAACCTCCAAGAAAAGTTTGCCAATCCTAGACGCAGACCCTGGCTTCTTTAAACCAACCAGGCATTGCAAAATCCGGTTCCTATGTTCAATAAAATTGTTCAAATTCAGAAACCAAAATTTATGAAAATGATGCAAACCCTTTAGGAATGGACTTTATCGAAACGGATGAAAATGTCAAAGCATGAAATTGGGTCTCCTGAGACTAACACAAGGGAAAAATATCCACAAAGGTATAAAATGTTTTTAATCTGCTACTCTGAAGTTTCCTACTGCATTACATCCATATATAAGGATACAGGAACTCTAAAAACTAGAAGTTCCCCAAACAAGAAACTATATCTTACCAAGATAAATTTCTAATTAAATACCCTAATCACAACTCAATAAATAAATAACTACTTAAATTCCAATGGAGAGAAAATCCTGTTTCCTTTGGACAAGTTCTCACAAAATCTTCTTTGTTGGGCCTGAAATATGGGTCACAGTTTTGGTTGGGATGGCCCACTGGATTTGCATCAGAAAACCTAATTAATAATGATAAAATCCAATCCTACGTCCAATAAAAAACTTAAAAATTGAGTAAGTAGCTTGAAACATAGAGACTACCACTGTCAGTGGTAGGCTTTAGTAATCACCTTGTAGAAAGCATCATCTGTCTGAGCGTCAGGCCATATCTTTGCATCGAGATCAATTATCGATCCACCTTCTAGATTTGTAATAATGACCTAAATTCACAGAAACAATCAATAAATAACACAGATAATTTTGATGACTTTTTTTTCAAAGAGGTTCGCCCCATATAATAATACCTTAAGAGGATGTAGCACGACCATTGTACGAGGTGCTGTCTTGTTCATCTCTTCTCTAATGTGATATTCAAGGCGATCCAAACGAATCAAACTATTATCACTGTAAAATAAGATATTATGAGTATCAACCACAAATGAAAGAGGCAAAATGGTACTGAAGGTTCTCTCTACCGCGACTAGGAAGGTAAAGCTCATCTATAATTCTATAACATATAGAATGTGAAAAACCATTCCATTCAGCTTAACCAAACACCATCCTGAACACATACAAGTAACAAACCAGTGTTCAACACTGCATGCAAGAAAAAAAAATGGCCATAGCCATTTTTTTTAATGGTGAATTGTCAGTAAAAAAATGGCCATGGCCATTATAAACCTCATAAAATACAGCTTTGTAAAATAATACTTGGGGCTCCTAACTTGTTGGTTGTCGCCAAGAACCATTAACGTTTTGGTAATCTCGGGCACTGTAACCCATCCATTAACTAAATAAAAGCATACAAACTCTTCTCTGTTAAGTTATGATGGAATTTCTATATTTTGAAATTGTAATTTGTAATATGTGATGCCCCTCATTCCTGTTTTAGACTTTATTGCCTTCTTGGCAGATAGTTTAGAGTGTGATTTTAAGAAGGTGAGGTATATGATTCTGATCTCTTTTTTTTATATTAAAAAAAGGCTTAGATAATGTTTGCCTCTTATTTAGTGAGGAAGGGGATTTGAACCAGCGGGAAGCTGCAATTTGCAAATGTTAGTTATGTGTAAATGCTAGGGGAGTAGAAATAGGGGCAAAACTCTGAAGTAGAACAAGACGGTGTAACACGTTGGAAAGAAGGTTCCTGCAATTAAGTTACGCATCCATCGTGTCTGATATCTTGGCAGACAAGGATTTGGAGAAAAGAATGAGTTAGGAGACACGATCTTAAACTTTGCATTACCATTTGACCTTGTAATAGCAAACACTTGCTTTAAAAAGATAGAGGAGCATTTAATTACTTATAAAAGTGGAACTAGCATGAGGCAGATAGACTTTTTGCTAGTTAGAAAACATGACTATTTAGATTGTAAAGATTGTAATGTTATTCCAGGAGAGAGTTTGACCACGCAATATAGGCTAGTAGTTTTAGATATTTGCATTAGAAGTAGAAAGAGAATGGTAGTAAATAAAATGTGACCTAAAATAAGGTGGAGGGATTTGAAAGGAGAAAGAACGATAATATTTAAGGATAAAGTGATTGATGAGTAGCAGTGGTTAAAGGGGTGCGTCATGCTAAAATTAAGCGCCAAGCTACTTGGTTGTCTCCTCCTGCGGGGCTCCTTAAGCTTAATGTTGATGGAAGTTTTGTCCGGCCAAATCAAGGAGGTATTGGAGGTGTTATAAGGGATTGTAGTGGTACTGTGTTGAGGAGTTTTTCAGGGCCTATATTTTGCTTAGATAGTTAGATGCTAATGAAGCAAAGGTTTATGCACTTCTAGTAGGATGTCGTGAGTTACAAAGCTTGGGAGGATGTACAGCAATTATTGAAGGTGATTCTTTTTCAGCTATTTAGTGGGGTTCTGTGAAGATTTCTCATCCTTGGAGATCGGTGGATTGGGTGGAGGAGATTCAAGATATTTCCAGATAGTTAAAGGCTACTTTTCATCATGTTCTAAGAGGAGCAAATATAGAGGCGGATGTCCTAGCAAAGGAGGGAGTTTTTCGATCTTCTATTATTTTTTTATGTTTATTCCGTTTGTATATTAGTAGGTGTTGCATTTTTGTTTGTTTCCTTCATGTTTGTAAGCTGGTTTTGGCTTTGATTTTGTTTCTCTTTTTGGTAGTATTAAAATTTACCATTATAAAAAATAAAAAAAAAAGTGATTGATGAGGGAGAATGGAATTTTGAAGGAGAAACTACCGCAATGTGGAATCAAATGGCTAACTGTATTAGGAAGATTGTTAAAGAGGTGCTTGGAGAGTCGAAATGGAAGAGACACGATAATAGAGAAACCTAGTGGTGGAGCGTAGAGGTTCAGGAAGTTGTTCTGGAGAAGAGACGTTACAAAGTTTGGCAAAGTACTAGGCATATGGAAAAATATGAGATGTACAAGACGGCAAAGAAAGAAGCTAAGAAAGTAGTACGTGATGGAAAGTACAAAGCATATGATGACCTATATACTGGGTTGGGAACTAGAGAATGATATTTTTAAGCTTGCAAGAATAAGAGAAAAGAAAAGTAGGGACTTAGATTATGTCAAATGAATTAAGAGCAATAGCCAAAAGGTTCTATTAAAAAACGACGACATCAGAGAAAGGTGGAGGGAATATTTTAGCATACTTTTAAATGAAGACCATAGTTGCCTGATTCGGTCTAACCACAGCGGAATTTTGTACTGTTCAAATCGAACAATAAGGGATTTGATTTGTTGGATTCGGATTTTTCAAAACTCTCTGGTTCGAAGCAATTCGCTCCTATATGAAAAGGTGGTACAAGATGAATAAATGCCCAAAACTAGAAGACGAAGGAAAGGAAGACACTCAATGGTCTTCATGAAAGTAGGAAGGTGAGCCTCTCTCCTGTCAAGTGTCTTCTCATCACCTGTCAAGTGTCTTCCCATGAATCCCATCACAAAGTTATCGAAGAGTAGAGCACAGCATGTCAGCATCCAATTTGTGAGACTCATTGTGTGGCCCACCCAATTAGAAATCAAAGCTTAAGAAGATGAGACTTCTTTTACATATACAAACAGGATTTAGCGAAATTTCATCTTAAAAAGAGTTGGGCCCACGCCACCCACAGTAAGATTAGTCACTCATAAATTTGTGAATACTATAATATATTAAAATTTATGTGATTTATACCAGTCAATTTAATGATGAAACCATATTTCAAGAATACTTATTAAGTGGTAAATATATTGACCGAGTTAGATTTCAAAAGATGGGCTCTAAATTAGATTTCAAAAGATGGCCCCCAATTTAGAGCCTCATGAGTTTTGATGGAGTCAAATCTCTCTTAATTTTTCTATATTTCATTTTTTTTTTCAATTTCCTTCACTCCATCCTCTTCGTGGTGTGCGAATCTTTGAAATTCTTGTGGAAGCCAAATATCACGTCTCTTACTGTATCTTTATTAAATATTAGAATATATATAGTAATTTCTATCCATTCATCATTGGGGCCCATTTATAAAATCCAAACATGTATAAAAATTAATGATCCCAAGTTACTTGATGGTGGGCCATTTCACACAAATCTGAGTTTGTATTAGATTTGATTAAATAATAAATTTATGATTTTACCCATTCATTTTTGTATATTCGAATTCATTTTTTTTTTTTTTTTTTTTGAATGGTTACTTTCATTAAAAGGAGCAAACAGTACAAGAGAAAAGTACTAAAAGCAAAAGAACACAACACAGGACAAACTAAGGCCCTGTCATAAGAAAGGCTACCTCTTTCCAATGATACACAATTTGATCTAAAGAGTATCCCTTTAAAATAAGGGAGAATAGACACCCAAAAAGCTACCAAAAACTTGGATTTCTCCACCAAAATGCTTTCACTAGCTGCAATTCCTTCAAAACATCTTGAGTTTCTGTCCTTCGAAATCATCCATATCACCGCTAGGAAAGACAACCGCCACATCATTTTGCCTCTAGGGTCCCCAATCGGAGCCTTCCAAGCTTGGAAAAGCTCGGTGAGAGAATGAGGAAGAGCCCAGCAGCAACCAAACCCTCCTATTAAAGCCATCCAAATAGTCTGAGCTGATTTACAGTTTAACAAGAGATCCTTCAAGCACATAGGGCATCCATTCACTACGGTCATCCCTCTCCTCCTCAAAAGGTCCATAGTAGGGATACTTTTCCTAAGAGCAAGCCACCCAAATACAAGCACCCAAGGAGGAGCTTTCATCTTCCAAATGCCATACACCCCGCTCGTATCCCTTGGATTGTTTAGGATTGTCTTAAAGAAAGAAGACACTGAAAAGGAACCATTCTTAGAGGTAATCCACACCCTATCATCTGCTCTGCTGTCTTGAATGGTAAAACTATTCAATGAATTCAGGAGATCAAAGAACTGGGATTCTTTGTTGTCCTTCAAGTTCCTTCTTAAGGTGGGACACCAAACTCTCTGGCCTCCAGTAATACTCATATAAGAGTTGACCGTTGCTTCCTTGTCTTGAGCACACCTGGACACCTAAATAGGTCTGGGAAATGAATACAGAACTCCCTCACCTACCCACCTATCTTTCCAAAACAGGATCCTCTCCCCCGATCCAATTTGGTACCTGATGCTCTCCATGAAAAATCCCTTAACCCAGAGGATACCTTTCCATATAACAGATGAATTCCAAGGGGGATCCTGGACATCCCACCCATGTCTTGGAAGTTTGTATTTCCTTTCCAACATTTGTCTCTAAAGACCTTTTGAACCATCTCCAATCCTCCACAGCCATTTGCCCAAAAGGGCTTGATTCATCTTCTTTAGGGGTCTAATTCCCAGGCCTCCTTCATTCGGCTTACATATGGATTCCCAATCTACCAGGTGAATCTTCTTCTGAGAGCTTGTGCCATGCCAATAGAAATCTCTCTACATTCTTTCCAGGCTCTCTATAATTGAGTTCCGGCATCTAAAGATGGAGAAATAATAGACTAGCAAGTTGGAAAGGGCAGATTTGATGAGGGTTACCCTAATTTGCTTTCTAATTAGACAGCTTCCTCTCTACCCTTATATTGAATTCGTCGAACTCGAATTGCGGATTAAGCAAATCGAAAAGCCAATCAAACGAACCTACCCCCATCGAATTTTCGAATCGAAGCAAGCATTGAACTGCGAACTACGAATTCAAATGCGAATCCAGCGAATTGCGAATTAGGTAACTATGATGAAGACTATATAGGAGACATAAGAATAAAAGATGATACATCATTAGCAAAGCCTCTTTTTTTTTGTAGAATTAGGGTGGTGGAAGTGAGAAAAGCAGTAAAACAAATGAAGACAGAAAGGCTACGGGTCCAGATGACATCCCAATTAAGGCTTAGAAATGCTTAGGAGAAGTTGGGGAGATTTGGTTAATTAGACTCTTCAACAAGATAATAATGACAAAGAAAATGCAGGATGAATGGAGAAATGTTGTAGTACCTATATAACAAGAACAAGAAAGACATACAAAACTGTACCAACTATCGTGGAATTAAACTTATGAGTCATACTATGAAGCTATGGGAGAGGGTAATGGAGCAAAGACTAAGGGCTTGTTTGGCAAATCTTATCTTTACGAAATAGATCTGTATGATATAGATCTATTTCAAATGGAGCGGTTTGAAATTAATGTTTTACAAATAGACTGTTTGGTAAGACATAGATATTTTAAAAATAGACTGTTTGGTAAGACATGTAAAAATAGATCTAATGGTCTAGACATTTTGCAAATCTGTGATCATCCAACGGTTGGAATTTTATCTCAAACACGTGTTCCACATTTTAATTACTATAGGCGGTTTGGATCTTCATTTTGGTTTGGATTTTGCATTTAGGGGCCATGATTTAAAAAAAAGTATATATAAATGTCTGTCGTTTTTTGTAAATATCTCAAAATCTATGATGATCCAATGGCTAAAATTTGGACCCTTAGTCGGGAATGATCTTTTGAATATATCCAATGGTTTGGATCATGATTTATGATGCCTGAATTTAAAAAAAAAATAAAAATACTACACTGCTGTGTACAACTTCAAGACTCAACACTAAGGCATGGGACATCAATGGTCAAAAACGTTTTTGTAAATATCTCAAGATCCACTTTGAATTAGAGGCTCAATTTTGGGCCCATAGCCGTTTTTGGCCCTCCAAAGAGAACCAACGGATCGGATCTTGAATGTGGGGCCCACAATGTCCGGAATATTACATCAAATGGCTCACGTTTTTTTGCAAATATCTCGAGATTCGAGAAAGATCAACGGCTGAAATTTGGACACGTGGCCGTGTTGGGCCTTCTTCACATTTCTAACGGCTTGGATCATGATTGTGGGTCCCATAAATTAAAAAAAAAATGAAAAACCGGACTGTCCTAGGAGGACGTCCGTTTCACTGTAGCAAACCCAAGTTCAGTTGTCTTTCCGCTTCAGACATGAAGCACTGATTCAAATCAGGTGCTTTTGATGGCTTCTTTTTATAGACACCTTTCCTCTTAAAACCAATTGAAATGGGCACAGTAAATACCCCTACCAAACATTCTAAAAATGGATTCAATAAGTTTTAAGTATATAAGAGGCAAAATTAAGAGAATCCAAACGGTACCTAAGACAGAAGACCAAGATATCTGAAAATCAATTTGGTTTTATGCCAAAGAGGTGAATGATGGAAGCAATCTTCTCACTTAGGCAATTAATGGAAAAATATTGAGCGAATAGGAAAAATCTGCAAATGGTCTCCATCGATCTAGACTAAGCCTACGACAAGGAACCTAGAGATTTAATTTCGTGGGTTTTAAATAAAAGGAATGTTCCAAGAGGTTATATTGAAATTATTAAAGCTATGTATGAAGGAGAAGTAACGAGTACGAAAACTACTTGTGGGGATATAAGGGAGTTCTCAGTGACCATAGGTTTGCATCTAGGGTCAACCCCAAGTCCTTATCTCTTTGCACTGATTATGGGTGAGTTAATTGCTCATATTAAAAAAGAGATACCTTGGTGCATGTTGTTTGCAGACGATATTGTGTTGGTAGATAAATCAAGAGATCGTGTGAATGCAAAATGTGAGATATGGTGGGATGCTTTAGAATCCAAAGGCATTACAATAAGCCGTATAAAGACAGAATATATGGATTGCAACTTCAGTGGACATATAGAAAGAGCTGAAATTACTGTGAGAATCGAATACCATGAGATACCACAAAGTGATTCATTATGCTACCTTGGCTCTATAAAAAGTAAAGATGGGGAGATTGATGAAGATGTCAAACATAGGATAAAAGCACGATGGTTGAAGTGGAGACATGCTTCTGGAGTGCTTTGTGATCGACGAATGCCAACAGGAATGAAAGAAAGATTTTACAGGACAACGATTAGACCAGCTATGACCTATGGAGCAGAATATTGGCCAATCAAGAAGCAACATATGGACAAAATGAATTTAGGATAGATGTGAATGTTGAGGTGGATGTGTGGTAAAACTAAGAAGGATAAAATTAGAAATGAGCGCTTTCGAAAGCATTTAGGGGTAGTAACAATAGGGATAAAATTAGATAAACCCATTTGAGATGGTTTGGGCACGTTCAACATAGGTCGGCAACGACACCGGTAAGGAAAAGTTTGGCTATGAAGTTTGATGGCCCAACATGAGGAAGGGGTAGGCCAAAGAGGACGTGGATAGAGATAGTAAAAATAGATATGAAGAAGTGTAATTTATCTACGGATTTGGCTCAAGATAGATCGGAATGGATAAATAGAATTCGTGTGGCCGACCCCAACATAGTTGGGACGAGGCTTTGATGATGATGATGATGATGATCCTGATGATGATCCATCGCATCTGATACAAGCTCATAACCTCTCTAAGTAATAAGCAGATGATTGGGTTTTTCAAATTTCGGGACATCATCTAATTTGAGTGTACTTTTTACATTATAACGCTAGAGTTTATTGGATGCCCACCTTTTATTAGATATATTAAATAGACGGATGTCTGCTTTTACCTAATGCAATTAACCATCAAGAATTGGCATCCAAAACTCATGAGTGGTATCAATGGGATGCATGCAAGTTAGGTTGAAATGACTGAATGTACATCTAGATATTATTTCTGTAGGTATTAAATTCTATTATATCATCTTCCAAAGCAAAAGCCTTATTCTGCACATCCAACATAGGTCCGTCAATGCTAGCCATCACCATTGTGTCGCGTCCCCTTCACAATCATCAATACCATGTGCATCTAATCAGCTGCCCACCCTTCACGACAAGGTATAAAAAGAATTAATAAAATCTGCATCATCATATTTTATATATTTTATTGGTTTGCACATTATATATTTCTTCACAACTGTTTGGTTATTTAATATTCTCATTGTTCTTATTCCACCTCTTTATTGTACAAATCCAAATTGGATAAGTAAAAAAAATCCTTAAGAGATGCTGCTGCATAATGCATTGTTATAAGCAGAACGCAAGCCAAAAGCTGTAGAGCATTACAGCTCTAGAGAGACATGAATTGTTTTCTGCCATTTATGTCTTTGCACTGCTATTGACCATCTTCTAGGGAAATGAGATCCAGAAGGAAGCATTCGACTTCATGATGGAAAGCACCAACCGGGAGCAGGATTTGAAACAACTGCTTCTTCCAGTGTAGCCTGCCGCTGATCCTGCTTTACCTTCGCCTACCGTGAAAGAAAGTCCCCTCATGATAGGCCCTCCCAGCTCCCAAATGTCTTTCTATCAATCAAGAGAGGCACAACCAACCTTACGTTGGAGCGCAACGAGGAGCATGGTAGAGGAAGGGGATTAGAGGGGGCCAAAGACGAAGGGACGGGCGGCATCTACTGATCTAGAGTTGGAATGGGCATCACGGTAGGGGTTTTGGCGATGATAGACCTGAGGAGGAGTGGGAGGAGCATTACACATCACCAGAAGGATCAGAACCAAATTCGTGAGCCGACAATTTTTCTAGATAGGTCGAACTATTGGAAGCAAATGGAAAAGGAAGACCAAGTGGGATCAAAGAAACTAGCGGACTGATCACTTCGTTGCTGGTGATGAAGCTCTAAACACCTTCGTGCGCTGCTGCCTTTGAGATCAAGCTAGATGAAACAAGTGAGAAAGGTCTTTTTTTGGGATATAGCACAAAAGAAAAAGGTTATAGAATAACACCCCCCTTATAGGTGAGTAGGGAGTAGGTCTGCTCGTAGGTCCGCTAGTCACTATGCCCTCAACTAACTAGTAGGAATGATGTATGGATTTATAATCGCCACCGACAACAGGAACAACCATTGGCCTACAGACCCCCATTTATACCACCACTCAACTCATATATCATGTAACTAGCACATTACATCATATGTATCATAGTCCAACTCAGATGAGATGCACATTAAACCAATGAGCATAGGGCACGATCTTCAATAGACTGACATACCAGCAAATTCCTAAAATATTACAATGTAAAAATTATTCAACTAATGTAAAACAAATACAATAGTTAACACTCAAAAATGGTTGTCCAAAATCATAACCAAATTATTAGAAAATGTATTAATAAAAGTTAGAGCCATTTCAAGCATAATCAACTGATGAAACATAGGTTTTCAACCTTCAACATATCGATAGAACTAAAAGGACTCTTTTACATAAATTAAAATTTTAGTTCAGCTATGATGACTTGAATGTATGCAAGAAATTGCAGCAGAGCATAGAGCTGTAGCATTTTTTGTTTTTCTTTTTTCTTTAGCAAACCATAGAGTTGTAACAATTTTTGGTCTGTCTATTTTCTCTTATTTGTGAAAAAAATCCTAAGGTAAGAATGACTATTTACAGGTGACATATTATAATTAAGATTTCAACTTATGAACTAACTCCATCAAGGTAAGGATTGAGGCAGTTACAATACACACGAAAAATGTGCTGCAACTATCTATGATAAACGCAAAAATATACAACACGGATGTCTCTCACAAACAGTATATCAAAATATTTGAACCCATATGGAAAACATCTTAATTTGAAATGCATTTCCAGTTCATTTATTTAAAGCTAACTGGTTTTATAAAAGAAAATGAATCATGATAGTATGCATAAAAAAGTATCAACCTTCTAGTGATACCGACGCCTCTAACAAAAGCATTAATCGATGTTGAAGACACTCCTCGACGCCGTAAACCAGCTAAGGTCATTAGACGGGGATCATCCCAACCATCCACCCATTTCTCTCTCACCAGACGGTTCAACTGCAATTGCCAAACACGACAAAAGAAAAATAAAAACAACCTACTCCTCTAAAGCATAAATTATCGAGCACATACAGATTTATTCAAGATGATACCACACCTTACGCTTGGACATCACTGTGTTAGTCACATTCAACCTTGAATATTCCCAAACATATGGCTTGTAGAGGTCCAATGCTTCTAAAAGCCAATAGTAAGATGCACGACGAGTCTCAAACTCTAGTGTACAGAGCTGCACAATAGAAAACAAGTGATTAGGTCAAAGCTCAGAGTCTTACAAAAAATACAATAGCAACAAAAATCTTCTAACAACTAGCATTTTCAAACTTTAGGGCAGTTTCATGAGAGGGGTGAGCAAACATGAATAGGTACAAACAACTATTGCAGCCACCGTTCATTTTTAAAATGATTTCTGTACAGCTCCGAAACTGTTGTTAAAAAAGTTATTTCCAATTATCCTGAGAAAAAATGTGAATTTTCACAATGTTTTCAAAGCACTTTAACATCACCAAAATTCCCCATTTTTCAAAATATCTAGAAATAAAATAATATCTTTAACATTTTCTCAATCCTTTAACATTTAATTTATCAAAAATCCATCCTTCATAAGATCTCACTAATTAATGCCCCCATCAGGCCATCACCCATCCCCTTTTATTATTTAATTATTCTTTCATTAGACCTTCCACATATGTTGAGTAAGAATCAGATAATGGAAATATGCAGAGCTATTATCGTGTTGAGGAAATTGGTCATAATGAAATTCATCACTTTCAATACTGCCACCAAGTTGGCATGAGCACGTCTCCAATAAAAGATTGACTTGAGACTTGAGGTATAATTTTAAATTTGCTTGTCAACAAAAGTACACCTTATGGAGCATTATGCCCATGGGTGTGCCTCATATAGCTGAGCATATGCCTTATCACCAAAGATCCTGAGGTAGAGCCTTACTTCTCTAGAAATGGTAGTGTATCCACATAAACAAGATCATGAACTTGTAAGAAAATTTAATAATGAAATTATTGGAGAATGATAGACAAAAGGGAACTTACTGAATGAGTGATATTTTCAAGAGAATCCACAATGCAGTGAGAATAATCATAACTTGGATAAATACACCACTTGTCTCCCGCATGTGGATGGGGAGTGAACTGGAAGGGAAGTCAAATAATTAAGTGTGAGTACTTGAGGAAAATTTTAAAAATCAAAGGAGCCTTTGTGGGTAGACTTGCCTTTATACGATAAGCGATCAGATCGTACATATTAAAGTTGTCACTCTGCATGTCTTGTTTCATTCTCAGTGTAGCCTTGCCCTCTTCAATCATGCCTTGCTTCATTTCATTAAATAGCTTCAAAGATTCTTCAATTGGCCTATTCCTCCATGGACTGTTCAGCTTTTTCTCCCTGTACTCCTTTATCTCATCAGGCGTCTGAGCAAAAAGGAAGCCATAGTAAACTACCATTTTCAAATCAATACTGCAAATCACAATAGACCACATGCATGGAATGTTTGGATAGATTTATAAACATTTGTTCCATTTCATTGAGTTCAACAGCAACCTGGTGATCAACATACGCGTGGCCCCTGCGTATCAGCTCCACTGATAAATCATATAGATCTTGGAAATAATCGCTGGTGTAAGTCACCTGATCAAGTAACAGACCTGTCAGTATTGCCCAGGCAATAAAATACATTTTGAAAAATCACAAACAGATAAATTACCCCAGATTGATGGGCCAAAGACAAAGATGATGATAGTGTTGAATAAAAAAAGAGAATACCTTGAACGGCTTCCAACCCATCCATCGGACAATTTCTTCAATATGATCAATATATTCCTTCTTTTCAGCCTCAGGGTTTGTATCATCAAATCTAGCAGCCCCAAACAATCAAAGCCACATCAGCAAATAAAGCGATCTTTCTACTTATCAAAAAAATAAATAATAATAATCATAAAGCAACCTGCACATTAGAATAAGTATGTTTTATCTCTTGTTTGAGTTCCCTTCGTTCTTGTAATCTCTCTTTTCTTGTGTGTGTAACGTGCATGATAGTTATTTTAAAGAAACTTCAGTTGATTTTTTAACAGACCTCATATAGAGCATTCCTACCATCTGGATTACAAGACAGTTCACATATAACACAACAATAAACATCAGAAATATATATATATATATATATATATATATACGGGAGATGCTCCTATGAGAGCATCTCTCACCTTACTATGAGAGATAGGGTGGGGGCCCTCAGATCCATATCCAATGCAAACAGCTTAAATGTGAGGCCCCCACCCTATTTCTCATAGTAAGGTGAGAGATGCTCTCATAGGAGCATCATATATATATATATATATATATCCATCATAGTCAATAATTAGACATGATTTAAAGCTTGCGTATGTAAATAAAACAATATTTACAAATATGGGTTAAACATAATTGTATTTATGCAGTCTGTATATGTATGTGCATGCAAGAGACGGAACTGCACAGTAATTTGAACTAGTATCATGAAATGATTGAACGATGACTTCTTGTCAGAACACCATGGCGGGCACCAATTCACGGGATGGTTGAGATGTATAAGGGACCGAGTTTAGGGTTCACAGGCGGTGCCCATCTGCCCAGACCAAAGCCATGAATATACAGTCTGTGCATTCAGCTTGGCCTATTCAAATTTTGGGCTGGGTCGCGCAATTTGATCTTGCAAGACAAAATGATGATACAGTGACTTTTTGTCAGGCAACCATGGAGGTCACCAATTCATAGGGCGGTTGAGATGTTTAAGGGACCCCCCCACCCACCCCAATCAATCACTCTAGGGCAGCAAGGCACCCTACAAAGAAAAAAAAAAAAAAGAGTTTAACGAAATAAGAGTTTTGATCCCATAAATCATAGCCACAGGACGATTGATAAGATCCATTTATTATTAATTACTGAGATACATGAACTAATTTGATCAAAGCTTCTATTCATATAAATTAAAAACACAGATTCAACACGGACAAAAACGATCTTGGCAAAGCAAGGTAACAATGGTTGCTCATAGGAGCAATCTTGGAAGCAGAAAAATTCCAAAGAACTGCAGCTTGGGACAAAACAAAACTCTTGCTGAGGCATCTATATAGATGAATAGCCATTTCCTTATGTGAATCCCAAAACAAAATACTAACTACTAGACAACAAAAGACCATTCTTTAAATTAATAACTCAGATTGAATCAGTAATCAATGAAATGGAATCTCTATGGTGCAGATGGTTATGGTGTCGAGCAGAATACAATTTAGATACATTTTACTCTTTAAACAGGATAAGATAAAAAAAAGTGCGCAAAACATAGAAAAAAGAGTTTGGGTGATTCATACCGCAGGTAACAGCATCCCTCTCTCTCTTTTGCCAAGCCGAAGTCAACAAACATAGCCTGTACAATCCTTGTTGGATAAAAAACCCCAGAGCAAATTATCTCTAAGTATCTTATTGTAATATCCTACGTACCTTAGCATGACCAATATGTAGGTAACCATTTGGTTCAGGAGGGAACCGTGTGAAAACTTTACCCCCGGTCATCTTCAAATGTTTTTCAAGCTGTTCTTTTGTATTGTAGGGTCTCCATATGGTTCCATTGCTGAAGAATATTTCAGTATGCACCTGAAAAATCCACAAGATAGGTTTGATCCAGCTTTAACAGATTTGAGAACTAACTACCAAAAAAAAAACAAAACATTATAGGTTTGATCCAGCTTTAACAGATTTGAGAACTAACTACCAAAAATAAAACATTATGAAAAAATCTACTCACAAATATTATGCAGAAATATCAAAAGAAAAAAAGAAAAGTTTCGTTGAATTTCAAAGGGTAAAAAAGTTAGAAGGTAAGAAAAAAAATTTGTTAAAAAAAACACAATCGGAATTACGAGAAATGGAGAAATAATCAAGTGGTGAGTCCACAACAGAGCTAGAACAGCTGAATTTTCTTTATGTCTATATTAAAATGGAAACTGAATAGCTGAAATACCAGAATTTTCCATTGCACAGCTAGAAGCGAACAAGGATTGGATTGGAATCGAAAACTATGATTTAGTCACAAGAAATTTTCACTAGAAAAAGCCATAAAAATTTAAAGCCTTTTAACAATGGTAACGACCATTTGATCAGATTGATAATAAGTCCACCTTTTATCCACATCCAGATCTATCCATCCCCCTACTCTCAGTTTACAGGCATCCAGTTGGAACCCACATGAGGGAGGCATCAGTAGTCAACTTCAGTCTCAAGCGCATCCAGCTGTTGAGGCCCACCTGGGCACCATTGATCATGGGACATGGGGGGGATGGAAAGATCCACTCATGATGGACCCAGATTTCAAAATGGGCTCAATCTCCTGCTGCTTATCCCTTTATCCAAAGCCCACAAGTTTAGCAGCTTTATATTAAAAAGAAAAATGACCCTCAATTCAAAAGTCTAGTCCATTCGATGGGTGCACCCTAGGGTCCGGTGACTACCAGGAGGGATCCCATATGTGTGAACGGTTCAGATGGATCACAAGGTGTGGGACAGCTAGAAGTTCTTACCGTCAGGATGCACAGGAACATTTCTCATACATTTAGGCATTTTCCCCTATGAGAACATCTCAGGGGATCCATGAGAACTTCCAACGGGCCCACCTTGTAATTCATCCAAACAATTCACACACAAAGGAAAACACACCAGACCCCAGGGTTTTCACCACGGATCAAGTGAGGAGTAGGGCATCAGATTTAACCCAATTTTGATATCTAAGGCCCCCTGGTCCCGTGATCAGTGGGGCCCCCGGTGTGCCCCATCCAGCAACCTCTCACGGTACTGTGAGAGGTGTTCTCACAGGAGCATAGCCATCTTTGATGGGCACAGCTATCAAGTTTGGGTTCAATCTCATGCCTCTAAACCTTTGATCCGTGGCCCACTGCCCACAAATTAACGACTTATATTAAAAAAAATTGACCCTCAATCCAACAATCCAGTCCGTTTGGATGGGTGGAAACTACAAACCCATGGACTCCAGTTTAATTTAGGGGGCTCCCATGTGTGTGGACGGTTCAGATTGGTGATAGATGGGGCCCATCATGGTGTCGCTCACCGTAAGACGGTGAGAGGACGGTTCAGATTGGTGATAGATGGGGCCCATCATGGTGTCGCTCACCATAAGACGGTGAGAGTTAATTCTCACTGGAGCATTTCCCATATATATATGGAAAAAAATGCCATGACAGACTCCAGATGTACAGCTTCAATGATGACTTAAGTGGTGAATAGATTGTTCTCCATAGAAAACCTGTCCACTAAGAATATTTTTTTATTAAAAAATGGTCACGTGGAAATGTGCTCAAGGCGTGGGGTTCAACAAATACAAAAAACTCTCTCAGCAACATAATCGGACGCACAACCTTGTGGTCACAACTAAGTACCTTCTATCATTACTCAGAAAAAAACTTGCAGTCAAATGAAGACATACACGTGGCGGGTCAAAAAATTCAAGCGATTGCCTTAAAAAAAAAAAAGGTGATTCTAGCATGAAAGGGGCCGATAAAACACAACAAAAACATAATACTGCAATCCATCCTAATGTACCTTTATATTTTCCTCTGGCCGAGGGAATATGACAAAAGGATTAAGTTCTTCTTCAGAAGGCGCGGCTGAAGGAGTATCTACAACACTGGGTTTATCCTGCAAAGAAGTGCATGAATGAAACCAAAATGGTTTGACGGTGGAATTTCCAGAAAATTCACAGAAACTATTTATTGCAGTAGGCCAGAAGAAAATCAATCAATAATGTCTGAAATTTCCTACCTCCACTTTGACAGGCTTCTCTTTCTTCTTCTTTACAGGTTTTTCATCATCTGCAGCAGTCCTCTCACCAAGCAATTCATACAGCTTCTCATCTATTACATTCTGGAGACAACAAAAATCAGCAAAGAAACAAGAAGTACGAATACACATATAAGAAACTTGGTTATGCACGGCGTATTTGAAATGGTAACAGTAAATTTGTTCACAAGAAGGCAACTACAAGACAAAATCAAAATCAAACATAATGCAACAAAATTGATTTTTTTTAATACTGTAGGAACAAGTCCCAAGCTCAATGCAGAGCATTGTTGCTAAAACTCTAGGATTCGGAATACAAATCCCAGGGTTTGTATCCAACCCTAATTAAAGATCATATCTATAGACTATAAAGCAGATCCGATTGACAAGTAAAATTAGGATTCAGGTGCAAAACATACAATTTGATACATGTGGTATCAAAAATTGCATGATTCAGTTGATTCATCTGGGTGGGAATAGCGATAGTTGAATTGCTATTTATATTCTTTTTTTATTTGTTTACATTCTTTTGACAATTTTTGATGATTCTATTTCTAAGAAGTTATCCAGTGATTAAGGACACCACTCAAAATAAGATTTTTTGTGATTTTGGAAAGATTTTAGAGAGAAACAAGGAACATGCACCGGGCTACCGCTTTCAACCATAGCTATGGTTACATCCTCCATTCTTTTTTAAGTTGTTTTGGTTTTTTTTTATGAATCACTTTTTTAACTTCAGCTGCTACAACCTAACCACACAATATTGTTGATTTTCATATTTTTTAGATTTAAAATGAACCCAAAGAAAATGCAACTGGTTTCTTTTTTCCCACCAGTAGGATTAATATCTTTTCTTTTCTTTTTTTCTTTTTCTTCTTTTTTTTAAATGGTTACTTTCATTAAAAAGAGTTGAACAGTGCAAGAGAAATATACTGACGAGCCCAACCAACAAAAACAACAACAATAAGAAAAAGAAACAAAAAAAAAAAAAAACATAAGCCCAAAAAGACAGAGAAAAAAACCAAAAGAATCAGTAACACTGATATCATAAACATATTAAAGTATCCATGTGTATATTATACATGATTTATTGATATATATTTTAATAATGTTCCTCATATCATTCTACAATAGTCTCAGGCCACTTACTGATATAGCTATGGATAGAAAACGAATGGATTACTGATAGTCGTTATTTTTCTTTTTTATCTATGTACTTAACAAAGTGTCCTTTCTTTAACAAAAAAAACATGCAATTCATGATGTAATTCAATTTTATGCTTTGAATAATTTGAGATACAATTTTGATTTTAGAATAATATCTGGCATCGCACAAGATGTGCATATCAGCTTTGCACAAAAATGAATGAATTTTTTTTCATATTAAAAAAAATTGCACTGACATAGTATGCTTTGATTGGAAGCCACAGCTTTTTTAACGAAACATGGTATCAAGGGACCCAATCTTGTAGGAACAAATTCAGATTATTTCATCCATATTGAGTGAAACATATATCACCTTGACAATTTTCGCATCTGCCCATGGCTGCTTCTTTCGAACTTGTCCGCACAAATTGCCAACTGGAAAAGGAAAGCATAAACTAAATCAGCTTTAAAGAATCAACTATCAAAAAGAACAACAAACCACTCCTACCAGGAAGCCCCAAAGAAATAGTGACCAAATTAAATGTCAGCATCAGCTGCTAACAGCGGCTCAATCATGAACTATACCTAAATGAAAGAGGTAGGACTTAGGAGCTTCAACCTAAAATCAAATGAAGGGTGACATCATCTCTCTAAAGGAAGGGTCACAAAAAAATTAAAACATCAACATTCAAAAAAAAAAAAAAAAAAACTTTTATAACATCAAATATATCTAGCCAAGAGCTAAAGGCAAAAAAAAATTAACTTTGATGGCAATCGACCCCAGAAGTAACGAAGCAGATTATTTCCCATTGTTATGATTGATTGAGTTGAAAGCATACAGCATACCACTAATTTGTATATCCAGGTTTCCTTCCAAGCTGATTTATGGCAAAATTGATTTTAAATATGGTATGCATCAACCAAAAATCCACTGAACAACAACAAAGGAAAATGGATAGGTATAATACATATATACATTTGCAAAGCCTTCACAAGGTTCCACATGTACCACATGCTCCAGATCTATGATGCCCAGGTACAGGTACAAGATGGATATGGCGGAGAGGGTTTTACACAAAAAATGAAGTAGGGAGCAATATGCCATGATGCGTTGCCCATTTTGAAGTTTCAGGTATCATATCTCTGGATGAGGTAGCAAGGAAGGCTCATGAAAGGGCCATATCCTGTGCTCTATCTACCAAGGAGTCCACACTTCCGATCTTTGGAGATGCTGGTTTGAATGCTGCAGCATCATTAAATAAAGTAGCCACTTCTCTCCAATTTGTTTCTGTCCATTATTAGTATTTAATCAAACTTAAGTTTCCATTTCGAAAAAAAGAAAAGGTCACAATTGCTGCCCTTTGATACTGTATGCTAAATTGGCATAGCAATGGACCGTCTTTAACTATTGAACTGGAATTAACAATGTAATGTGTTAATAATATAAGGCTAATTGGCTCTCCAACTGACCTACAGCACATCCACACTGGTGTTCATATATTGATTTGTTGGGCTTAACCGAATTGTTAATTGCTGGATTGCCTTTTTTTTGGTTTAGATTCACAATGGGCTGAGTTAGATAATTATGGATTAATCACATTTGATTGAGTGGTTCATATCATTACTCTTCTCCACATGGGTGAAAATCTATATTTTTAATTAGTGATATTGTACAAGGTCAGTTGACCACACTGAACACTGATTACCTCTCTCTCTCTCTCTCTCTCTCCCCCCACACAAAACAGAAAACACCAAACACTAGATCTATATCTACCTTTGACCAATTATATAGTGAAATGAAGTATCAGTCTCTCTCTCTCTACACACAAAACACCAAACACTAGATCTATATCTACCTTTGACCAATTATATAGTGAAATGAAGTATCAGTCACAACTTCAAGAATTACAAATAAAATATTGGTTAATAATTTGATAAACATTGCAAAGTTATTTTTGAATGGTAAAAGAAGTAACCATTTATTCGATAGCGTTGCTCCAATATGGCATCTTTGTTTTCTTCCAAAACCTCGGCAACTCTATTATTGATTTCTTCAATAGAAACATCTACTCCTGCTTGCAAGTAAAACTGGATTAACAACTAAAATAACGTAAAAGATGATAAAATAAACAGAAAGCAAATCAACTGAGATTCTATGCATAAATAAACAGAACATGATCTGAAACTGCAAACGCTATCAAATTCACTGCCAGGAAGACATCTAGAGAGAGAGCCATATTTATTACATAAACAAGAAAAACTTGTGGGGACCCACCAGAGCACATGACAATTCAACGACGGAAATGTGCTCGGGCATCATGGATTGATGTGGATGAAAGTTTGCCCAATTGGATGCTGTAGCCTTTTGATTAGGAGCCTTGAAAACAAACAATACATGTGGTCCAACCATCAATTCTTGCAACTCAATGAAAGGATAGCTACAGTCATGGGTGAAACAATCCACGATGCTCTTCATATCCTCCTATCCCTATGATTCAGCATGATTGACATAGCCCCACAAACTTTTTTATCAGTTCATTCAACTCGTGTAGGCTTTCTCAATAGACTTCTCCAGATTAAAACACACACACACACACACATATATTTATTATAATCAAGTGTAAGACAGATTTAAATACACACACATACATACATACATACATACATACATATATATCTGTGTATGTAAATATACATATATGTATATATATCAAATCATGTGCAAGGACACATGAATGTAAGATGAAATGTGATGGCACAAAGAGGACAACAGCATTCGAGATGACATGATGACATGTGACAACACAAGGGACTAAGTTGCTATATATAAATATATATATTGAGAGAGAGAGAGACGCGCCCACACATCCAAATGGACTATACACTGTTAAACTTGTGGGCACTGAGATCTTCAAATTCCCATGGGGCCCCAGCCAGACAGCCAGGTGCGCACTCACGCACAGCGAGCTAGTCCCACACCTGATAACCCCTCTATATATACACATATATTGCAACTCACACACCTGCTAAGGCCTCTATATACATATAACTGCCACTTAGGAGGTCCATCATGGTTCAAAATTGTAGAGGATAGATTCTAGCTCCAGTATTCTTATTTTTTGAATATTTCTCAGACTTTTGACGATAAGAAAAATTTGTGCGGCAATGGGCCTCGAACTGCGATGCATTGGTTTTCACAGTCGACAGTGACTGTGTGGAACAAGGTCAAAGTTACTTAAGCAATCACCATTGAAAACCGCACTATCAACTAAATTTGCTTCTTCTTTTTATAATGGTAAATTTGCTTTTTTTTATAACAGCAGAATTTTATTTCACCGAAATATTTTTTTATGCAAATGTATTAGGTAAGATTTGGAAAATGCTACTTCTTGCTACCACTTAAACTAATGAAGTCGCTTAATTAATTTATTTAGCAATAACAACGTAACGTTTTTTAATGCCAACGGCTTAAGTAACTTAACCATAGTTCAAAATCATGATCGTATCTGAAAAGTTCTTTTTTACAAAATAGCAACAGAAGGAGTAAGACTTAAGGGAGCGACGTGCTTTATAATGTGCCAAAATGGAGAAAGAAATATTGGGTTCTGGCATTTTGCAATATTCTAAAAAAAAAATTAATATTTTCCAGATTCTTTTGGGACACAGAACAAAATCACAATGTGACGGCCACCGAAACCGGAATAATAGAGTCGAACTCACTAGGGGTTGTCCCAAGCAAAGGAGATGCTGAGGTGGAGGGTCTAGAATCATGCCTTTGATCAGCTGGACAGATTCTGATGAACCACAATGTATCAGTTTTCAGGGTTGACTGTTGCCCTTCAAAATCCCTTCAATTAAATCTGCTCTTTTTTGTTATTATTATTACTATGAACAAGAACCAAACTTTTTTTCTGAATGGACAATGCTTAAATACCTTTAGTACTTAAAACTTGCAACTACGTTTAACTACATAATTTACTAATTAAAAGTAGTAGAAAACAATCAACCATTGATAGATCAGAATGGAGAAACAGAATTCATATAGCCAACCTCAACATAGTTGGGACAAGGCTTTGATGATGATGATGAACACAGTCAGCCATTGATACGAATTTGGAGAGAGAGAGAGAGAGAGAGAGAGAGGGAGAGAGAGAGGATTGAAATGACATTGCCATTGTTAGGGGTAAAATATTAAAATACAGAGGGAAGGCCACAAAATTGAGAAGACAAGCACACCAACGATAAAATATTAAAATACAGATGGAAATAAGATGGGATTTTCATAAGAAAGAAGAAACAGCTTTTCAACTGAAAACACGTCTTAGCTGATTCTTTCTTAAAAGATAATGATGTGCAAATAGCCACACACACACACACACACACACATATATATATATATCAAGAGAAAGCATACATACCTACACCACAAGCTTCTTCAAAATCATTCAACTGAAAATTTTCAGGACCAATACTAGATAGAAATGACAGTGCTGATTCTAGTTGAGTTGAGTTTTTAATCTGCAAGAAGTATGTGTCATGGCCAGAGTAAATGAATACCTACAAATTTCTCACTAATGTGAATGAACACATCTTAAATAGACAATAACAAAAATCAGGTTTAGTGAAAAGGGCATCGACTTCTGATGGTTTCAAACTTCAAATGAATTAATTTCAATATTTCGAGTGCATTATTAAAGAGGGACATAAAAATTCAGAAATCACTTGAGAGTTTACCTTCAATTCAACAACATACTTTAGTAAGGTGGGCCGATGAATAAGTGCATTGGCTGGAAACTTTGTTGCAGCCTGTTTCATGTATGGCAAACATCAATATCACAAATCATTAAAAAAAGTCATCTTTATTGGGAGAATATAGCAATGAGTAATGAGGATACCATGTACAGAAGATTTCCAACAGTCTTGCTACATCCATTAGTCACTTCAGCCTGCAAAGAACAAGGAAAAAAACAAAAACAAAAAAAAGATCCTCAATTGCTATGAACTATGACAAAAGAAGTGCAATACGCCTTCCCAAAAAAAAGAAAAGAAATGGTATACAATGAATTTAATCAAAACCCAAAGATAACCCCAGTGGCCCAGTGCATCTGTGGCTAACAATAAAGGAGTTCATGGCACCATTCTTCAAGGGTGCCAGTAAAAATATCAATTCCCTTCAAGTCCGCCCCCCCCCCCCCCCCCCCCCCCGAAAACACATTCAACAATCAATGGAAGCACATACAGTTCGATACACTTTTCAGATATTATTTTAAAACAATGTAACGAGTTTGGAACTCTGATTACACCATTTACAGGGAAAATAAAAAATGCAAAGCACAAATGTGTCTACAGACCCTTTAGGGCAAGCATTCCATACTGATTGTACACATCATGGGCATAGCATGAACCTGAGAGCTTCCCAACCAGAAAACAATAGCCATCTGATAATCGACTTGCAAATGGATGGCCAATAATAAAACAAGGAAAACAATTTATATTCACCATCAAAAAGTGAATTAAACAATTGTTCTTCAATGAATAAGACTATCCTTTTCCATAACATATCTATCCACTACAGGTCCCACAAGATGATCAATGTGGATCACTAGTATACTATAAACCCCACCACCGTGAAATGTCTGGCCAAAACAAACTTTAGAGTCCTCTGTGATCATGCATTATATAATACATTAATACCTCTAATTTATAATTATAATGGTTGTGACACTAGAACCATAATCCCATTTAACCAATTCCCAGCAATGCTGGGTTGGTCAAATGTTATGTTCATAAAGAAGTAGAGTTAGTTGGGTTCGGTTAGAATTTATCACCACCCAATGCAAACCCTCCACCTTTTTCCTACCTCAGATATGGTGGAGGGGGAATCAATCTTCAACTGAATAATTTTTCAAAATAAATAAATAGATAATAACTAATAATAATAATAAAAGTGCCTGCAAATTGTTAATAGCAAAGAAACCCCATTGATTAAACATGATAAACTTATACTTAAAGGCAATTGGATGGCAGATGGTTATATAATTCACATCTGCCAAACAACTCAATACAACCCTGAATAAAATGACACATGCATACTCTTAAAAGAAAAGAAAGTCAATGATTATGCATACATATTGATATTGAGCAGATTTTTATAAGCAAAATTGGACTAAAACCCGCGCAACCACCTTGTGGTTGCTTCAATGAGCACCTTCCCAATTTGTGCCATGGGTTCTTGTCTTCTTACAGAGGTTAATAACAGATGCCTCCCTATGTTTAGGCGATGACCCAAATCTCACACCACTCATGTTGATCATTTGTGAAATTCAACACTAAAAATTATAAAACTCGTCGATCCAACAGTGCAGATCATTCCACTTGGAGCTCAATTCGGTCTCCTATTCCTATACATATTTGATATTGTGGGCTTTGCTCAAGCAAATGTTGAGCTTACATAGGTCAAGGAATCAGTTGTTTGTTCAGCTGCTATCAAAAGATAATTTCTCAATCAACCCATACTGTTTTGAAGCGAAATCATTTGAACGGGCACAACTCCAAATACCTCGTTGATGACTGCAACTAAATTAGTTGTAACTTTAGCATTGGCGAGCGTGTTCTGCGCAGTCCGCTCGTCCAATCCGATCTTCAGAAACAAATCTAAGAATCGTTTATTCTCTTCTTCTTTAATCACCATCTCGGGAAACCCTTTTCAACTCCTCCTCCAAGATCTATAAAAACAGAAAGCATGAGACGAAAGAAACCAAAAAAAAAAAAAATCAGTGACGAGGAGAAGAAGATTCGGTTGCATGAATCAGAAGCTCAATGTGAAGAAACAGAAACAATGCAGGCATCAAATCAATACAAGAAGAAGAAGAAGAAAAAAACCTCAATTGACAACAAAGGGAGAGAAGCAGCAAAGTTGGGGAGAAAGAGAGAGAGGAGATTTACAGAGGGATATGAAAGACAGTGAAAGTTACAATCTTTGACTGATGAGAGGTTGGAGACCGTGGCCTGCAAGTTTTTGAGAGGAAAATGGGTGGAGGTTTCGGAGACTGCTGCTGCTTTTCTCTATTGGATTTGCGGATGATAAAAGCTACGTTTTGGTATTGTTTTTAGGATTTTTTTAGTGGGACTTAGGGTTTGCATGGAGCATTAGAGATTTTTTCGTTTTTGGGGTGGACATGGTAAGGGACCCTATTGTGAGTTTTTTTTTTTTTAGGACTTGGGCATCATTTGTCCCTAGAGTCTTTGATCAAATGGGACTAATTTTTTTGGTAACCCACACCAATGGATACTTACTAAATTTGGAGTGGGCTTACATGGAAATATAGTTTTTAAAATCGTTTCAGACCCCATTCGCTGTAGCCTATAAATAATAAGTTTCGACGGATTCAGAATTTCAACGAACTTTTCAAAATTACATTTCGGGGAAAAACAAAAGAGTAATAAATATAGATTTAATTCATTTTAGTAATTTTTTTGGAATTACATTTTGGAGGAATATAAGAAATACAAAGTATATATGTGTAAAAAAATTAATAAAATTAATATAAAAAAAGTAAAAGAAATTGTAAAATACCATTCTAGCAAAAATCTTGAATTTTGGCAGAAATTTAAATCAAAAAGTTTTGACCGAAATTTCATTTCAACCATTTCAGCTAAAACAATACGAAATTAATAACTATGCATGGAAAGTCAATCCATACCTTGTGCCACTCTTCCAGCATTTTGTGCCCAATTGATTTTTGACACTTGGGTTTTTTTTTTTCTTTGAGAAAAAAGGACAGTTAATTGTTGGCCTCTTTTAAAACCAGTTATTACCATGCATTTCCATCCATGTGAAGTCTCTACCTCTCTCATGCACCGATAAGCCACACTTTTCTTTTGGCAAGTGGCCTAGTGAGAGAGGGCGAGTTCCAAAGAATAAAGCAGTGATTTTTTCTTACAGCATGCACGTAATCAAGGGCTTTAATTCTCAAATCAATAAGAAAAAAAAATGAACAATTGAAATGTGATGGTATCCAAAACTACTCTGGTTACTGAACTGTGCGCCACTCCATATCCAATTGAAATTTGGTACAGTACCAAACCAAATGCAATTGGGTTACCTCCAAAAGTACGCATAGATCGTTGAACAATTTTAGCCACTGCTTACGGTTCGGTGTTTGACTCACTAATGAGAAGGTATAACATAATACAATTTTTGCCTGCAACTACTGAGGCTTGCGCTTATTTTTATATATACCTTTAGTGGGATCAGGATTCCCTGTTTGGTCCAAACAGGGTAATGAAGGGAGCCACATCACAAACAAATTTTTTTTTTTTAAGTTGGAGGAGAGGAGATGTCATTGATATGACATCTCCCCCATATGTGGCACCCCCTGGGTGGTCCAAACAGGATTTCTCTATTTGGACCAAACAGGGGATCCTCTTCCACCTTTAGTGATATACCTCAGCCCCGCTAATAACAAAGCATCTAAGTGAAAACTTTAGTTGATTGGAATAAGACTGGTCATAACTTGGAAATCTCCTAAAGCCTATATACGATTCATCTTTCCTCACAACACTCTTACTGCCCCCCATGTGAACATACAAGTTTTTGTCTTTGATTTGGAGGTCTTGATATTGTGTTTCCAGTTAGAATCTAATGGAGCTGATTTTTGGGTATCCCTCACCTAGACGGAGATTTCTTTTTGCACATCTCCCTCATCCTCTGTCGCATTTTAATCATGTTTTTAGCTGCCAAAGCATTGTAGCAAGGGTGGCATGAGATCCACTTCTCATTGTATAATCATACAAGTAAATTTCCAACATACCTCATGAATGACTGCAAACAATTGGTAGAATTAACAAGAAGAAAGACAAAGGGATATAAGTCCAACGTAGACTAAACTCTCATTGATGAATTGAAAGCGTGATATTTATTGATAATAACGATAATGTGATAAGGATATAAAGGTCATATTGTGTTTTTTAATCTTTCCTGCCATCTCAATTAAGTATAAGAGGAGTTAAAAGGGGATAATGTGACATAAATATTTGCTCAGTGAGTGTTTGGATAGAAGAAGTATGAGTAGAATAATCCTTTTATTAGATGTCTCCTAAGAGACGAGTAGAGTAATTATTGATGTGATATAAAATTTCAATGTAGGGAAGGGTAATGATTTTATGTGACGTAAAGTAGTCATTCTATCCTCATTTTCTCAGCTTCTTTTACTCGCCCGACCACAATAAAGTTTAGAGTAAAAAAAATTTCATGTAGTCATTTTACTATTTATCCCCTCCTTTTTTATTTAACTCTTAGGGCCTGTTTCTTTACTATAATTCCTGACTGAAATTCTAGTGGTTAGAGTTTTTGAAACATGATGTCATATTATGTCCCATTGCATTTTCAAATATCTCGTTTCTTTATAAGAATTTATGAATTCCAACACCAGCACATGATAAGTCCCAATTAGCCTTTAGAAACTCCTGGAATTCTACATTTTTTGCATTTTTTGTGGAATTCCAAAATGATTATGCCCTTAGGAAGATTTTGGAATTCCACATTGTCTAGGAATTCAAAATTTTCTCAGATAAGAGTTCTTGGAACTCTAGTAAATGAGCAGCCCAATGTGATGTGACCTTCTACTCCTTTTTTACTTTCCTCTCCATTATAAACAGACAAGTCCTAACTCGAGAATATTTGAATGGCAGATGCACTAGCTAAACTGGACTTCCCTGTGATTAATATCTTCAGAGCTTCTCTGCCTCATCCAATTCGGGATGATTTTATAAAAGAACATAAAATAACAATTTATACTTCCATATATGGCACCAAATTCAAAAATGTCCGAAAATGTCATCCTGATTTCAGATGACTCAGAAGCTTCCTCAGCACAAGCGGCTCAACTGCTTAAGGGCTTGTTTGGCAATTCTACTTATAGAGTCAAGTAAGGTAAATGCCTATTTCTCTAAAAAAATTCCCACCAAAAGCACTTTAATTCAAATTTCCCACCAAATTTCTAAAAAAAAATCAAAAAGTCATCTCATTTCTCCACTAAAAGACAAAAAAACTTCACTTTTAAATAAAAAAAAGTAAAAAAGATTCCATCACAGACAGCTAAAAATAAAATACCATCATAATCTATTTATATTTTATTTTTTCTCCAAAATAACATTTACTCTACTCAACTCTACAAGTAAAGCCCTCAAATAGGCCCTAATGGTTGGTTTTAGTGATTCTTGCCCCCAATCATTGTTGATGTTGTGTTGTCCTACCTTTTATAGTATTTTGTGGTGATCTTTTGTATCTTGTCTTCATGCTCTACGTTCTAAGATATATATGTACTTGGTTTAGCCCCGCCTAATCTTTGTTTTCCTTTAATGAACAAGGGAGAAAAAAAAAAAAAAAACAAACAGACAAGTCAGGCCAGTTTGGTAACTCAACTAATATAGTCAAGTCAAGTCAAGTTGATTTTTAAAGAAAGAATAAAATATAAGTGGGTTATAATGGTATTTTATTTTTAGTTGTTTGTTATGGAATATTTTTTACTTTTTGTATGACAAAGTTGAGTTTTTTTGTATTTTAGTAAATAAAGGTAGTTGTTTTTTGACTTTTTGTATGAAAAAGATGGAGAAAGTTTTGAATAAAGTGCATTTGATATGACATCTTATCTGGAAAATGAAGACTTTACTTGACTTTGATTGTATTAGTAAAGTGTCAAATGAGCCCTTGTCAATGTGAAGGGAAAATGGCTCTGTCAGGGCTTCATCCTCGCCTTTTTTCAACGTAAAGGGAAAATATACTTTCTTTTATTATATGTGGGCAACTTGTCATAGATGAACGTAAACTTATCCCAAATTTTTCAAAAAACATCTATCCGCTCCTGTGTTTTGTGTCTATTTCGAAAGGGGGCACTTTCAAATAGAGAAAATATGTCTTAACTATGATTCAATTAGACATTAATGAAGACCGGATCCAAACAATCTAAATTGCAAAAGCATTATTTGAAACCCTTCTAAAATAAAAAGACCCTCTGGCAAAAAAAATGAAAAGAAAAGACCCTAAAAATAGAGATGTGAAACTGAACTCTTGTCTTAAAATGATTAGATAGACAACACTACAACAGACATGCAGGTCCACCCCCAAATCCTCAGAGGATTTGGGCTGTCCAACAAGGCAAATGAGTTTAGGGTCAACCCTGAGTCAGATCATTAGTAAGATCTATTATTTGTCACCTCGACTTAAATGCTTAAGACTAAATCAATTAATATACTGCACGTCATCTTAGCTCACATGTTGATGTCTCTCATAGAGGGATCCACATGCAAGCTCCCTGTGGGGCCCACCTAAGGGCCATCCCAATCGTGGGGAAGTTTCAGCTCCATTGGATAATCATAAAAGATTTTGATAGAACTTGCATGCGTTTAGCAAAGTTTCAGCTCCATTGGATAATCATAAACGGTTGATCCATGGCCTTTGAATTAAATGATTTTATGAGGCGTCAGCGTCAATTTTTAGAATTTCAATCTAGTGGATGAGCTGCAGTTGGATGATGAATGTTATTAAATATGGGATTTTGTCACCTCCTGAGGGTTGGGATGTGTTGCAGTGAGTGTAGAGGGGGTGGAGTGATCAAAGGGGTCTCCACTTGAATTGACTGCATATTGGGCTTCATTAGGTGTTTTATATGATACTGCAGTGTGGGATATACATGCTATATATAATTATGATATGAATTTATATTACGATGATTATGTAAATGGACTTACCATTCAATCAAATTAGATATTTTTTTTTTATTAATACTTAGTACAAAAAATAATTTTAAAGGATTTTACAAAAAAAAAATAACTTAGACTCTTAATAGAGAATTTTAGAAATCTTCGACAGAATACTTCATAAGCAGTGGCGGACCCAAGATTTTTATTTGAGTGGGGGTGGATGATAGTCAATTAAAAATATAAAAGGTCAAAATCAACGTTGTAAGTGCAGAAATAATAATACTCACAAGATCAGGATGCCTCTTAGGACTTATTCAATGCATGGAGGAGATAGCTGCGACGACCTGAGCCTGAAAGAGGAGAAAGACAAAGGTCAGAGGACCCTGGCTCTGGGCAGCGCAGGGCTCTCCGATGCTTAAGTCAGCAATGGATCGGAGAAGCAGAAGAAGAGGAAGAAGAAAGACTGGGTGTTTATGTGAGAATGCTTACCCCTTGCTCCCTTTGGCTCGTGCCTTATATATGGGACAGTCTTGGGTGAATGCCAGTGGGCTTGGTGATGTGACCTGGGTCACATCAGCCCACAAAGCCATTAATGAAGGTCCATCATAGCCCATACTGCATTTAATGTGGGTCCGATCAGCCCACAATGCATTTAATGTCAGTCACATTGGGCCTGATCCTGCCCTGATCTGGTGGTGGCTGAAGTCCCATCAGATCCCTTCCTTGGGCTTTGCCACGATAGGGCCGCGGCTATCAGCTGCAAGCACAATTCTGCATTGCCGAGCTTGCATTGCCGAGACTGAACGATATGCGCGGCCGAACTGAATTCTGTTTGGCCGAGACCAGCACGTAGTGCCGAGACCGAAGTAGATCGGATCGTAGCCGAGATCAAGGGACGTGGTCCCCTAAACAGTAGCTAACCGAGCACACCCTAGCCGAGACCAAGAGAAACTAGTTCACGGAATGGGCCCCCACACAATAGCCCCTCAGTTCTTGACCTCTAGGGCTCTCTCGGGCACTAAGGTTAAGAGCTGGACCGATCCCCCGCACTAGGGTTGAGAACTGAACCGATCTCCCGAGACGGACAGTGCTCGCCTCCCATCCGATTTTGTTTAAGGGTTCTGACTTATTCGGCGCCGGACGCCGCCGTTGCTTCGTCTGCCAGAGATAATAAAGGGGGTAATAAATGCGGGGGCTATGATTAGCATGGGAAGGCGAACCATCACTGCCACAGCGCCACGCGTTATTGCCCGGTAGGCTATCTTGCCTTTTCGAGGGGGGATGCGACGCAAGCCGAGGCGACATCTCACGCGTGTCCTGCTTCGAATTCCGGAATGGCGCCCATTCCTCCCCTTTATATTCATTTTCGTCTTCTCCCTTTGCCATTTTCGCTCTCAATTCCTCTGCTCTCTGCCTGGACTTCTGTTTCCTGCTAGAACTAGTGCCACCGGACTAGGACCAGACCTCGTACTGTTTCCCAACAGTAGTCGCCCACATCCGTCAGTCGGAGTCTGACTTTGCCCCGTCAAACCAGTGAGTTTTCTTCCGCTCCCTCCTCCTTCATTTGCATTCCAGACCTAGCCCCTAGGGTTTCTTAGATCCGGAAATGGGGATTTTCACCCATTGGATAGATTCCCCGTCAGGCCTGGCTAACCTTAGGAGAGTTTACATGATCCCGGACGAGGTCCGGATCATGGCAGCCGACCCTTCTGTTTATGCTTTCCGCAACGGCTGGATGCCGTTCCCTCTGATAGCCGTCATCGAGGGTGGGGTCAGATTCCCCGTGCACCCTCTTCTTAGGTCTTGTTTGGAGACCTGGAACCTCAGCCCCTGCCAGCTAATGCCCAATGGGTATAAAATAATCATGGGCGTCGCCGAGCTGAATAGGATTCTAGACATCAGTCTCGGCGTCCATGATATAGAGGATATATATGACCTCTGCAAGACCAGGGACGGGGTCACCTATTACCTTCGCGTCAAGGCGAAGTGCCAACCCCTCGTCACGGCGCTGGAGGACTCCAATAAATACGCCGGAGATGACCGTCTGCTCGTCTCGGGAAACTGGGAGTTCGGCGAGACCGAGACCGAAGTAGCTAGGAGGGTCCGAGTCCCTCGACGCTTCGGGACTCCACCGAGTAAAGACCTAACCCCTTTGGGTTTCGGATTTTCCCTTTCCCCCCCCCCCTTTTTTTTTTTTTTTTTTTTTTTTTTTTTTTTTTTTTTTTTTTTTCTGCTGCCGAATTCTAACTCAGCTGTTTTTTCGCAGGCCTTTCTCAGCGCAAGCGTGAAGCCCAGCTGAACGGCTGGAGAAGGCACTCACCTTGGCTGAGCAAGGTGTACTGCTACCACGGCCACCACACAAGAGCTGCCTACTCTCTTCTGAAGTACGAGCCGAGATACGTGTCTTACACACGGAAATCCGGCAACCCGGAGAGATTCGCCCCCGATCCAGCAGAAACCAGCGGGACCGTCACGGTTGCGGAAGCGTCCGCAACGTTGGCCGTGGTCACGGGCATCCCGCTAAGGGAAATTGAAGAATATACCTCCGGAGCCGAGGTAGACTCTCCGACAAGGGAAGTTGAGAACTATACTTCCGGAGCCGAGGCCGAAGTGGACAATATGGAGAGGCGTAGGCCCGCGTTTCAGCCAAAGAATCTGGCGAACGCCGTCCTCGGCGGCGGTAGAAAGGTTGCCGCAACCCGCACTGCCTCGCCCTCCTTCGGGACCATCGTCCCTGCTAGAATTGAGGCCCGACCTTCCCCAGTCTCGGAAAGCGAGAGGCCGAGGAAAAAGGCGAAGGGGAAGGAGCCGGAGCGGGAGGAGCGACCACGGCAAAGTTCCCCACGAGCTGCGAGGGAAACGGCAGTGGACATGGTGCCCACCCCGGCAGTTCCTCTGGCGGAGAGTCGCTCCGAGCCCCAGGCGGCAACGTCCCCGGGAGCTGAGCCGGCCGAGTTCAGGCCGGACATGGAGCTGAGGAAGGGGAGGACCCTAAATGCTGGGGATAGACTGGTGGGGAGCCCGGATGTCATCGCGGCGCTCAGCCGAGCCTGTGCGCTCCCCAGGGACATGGAGAGGCACAGGTCGGAAGACACCCCCCTGCTGCTTATGAGGACCATACAGCACTCCCTCGCTGTAAGTGCCCGACTTTCCTGGTCACAGGTGTTTCTATCTTTAAATATTTCTTGCTTTCATGCTGAGCTTCTTTTGTCTGATCCGCTGCAGGCTGTCCAAAGGCTCCAGATAGTCGCGGACAGGATAGCGGAGGAGGACAGTCGGTTGGCTCGCCTGGCAAAGGAAAAGCAGAAAGCCGAATCCGAACTGCGAGCGGCCAAGGAGGAGCTGAAGGCGGAGGCGGCCAAGACTGCGGAGCTCAAGGCTCAGTCAGATATGATGGCCAGCGACCTCTGCAAAGCAAGGTCAGAGGGCTTCGAATGGCAAACGAAGCTCCAGGCAGAGGAGAAGAGTTCGGCGGGGTTCAAGGCCGAGCTGGAGCTGGAAAGGAAGGCGAAGGAGGAACTCCTTGCATCGAAGGAGGAACTCCTTGCATCGAAACAAGCTGAGGTCGATGCCGCCTTCCTGGAGGGGACTGAGGAAGCTGCGAAGATTTACGTTGATCAAATCACGGCGCTCAGCCCGAAGCTGTACCGGCTCGGCTGCAAGGCCGTGTTGAAGAAGATGGGGGTTCCTGCAGATGATCCGATACATCAGAGTCTCCCCGAGCTCGGAGAGGAGCCCCTAGATGAGGCCCTGGCCGAGACCCCTGCCACCCCGGCCGAAGTCCCTTCCGAGCCAACGCCTGACCCCGTTGAAGAAGCTCCTCAAGCCGAGGCCGCCGTGGTCGTCATCGAGGACCTAGAAGCAGAGCCATCGACTTGACTTCCTCTTTTTTCTTTTCTTTATAAAATGTCGTCTTTGTTTCAAACTGTCTCGATGTAAATCAATGCTATCAATGAAAGACTCTTTCTCATATTTTTCTCCTGTGTGGTGTGGCTTTTACTTGCTTTCCTTTGTACGCTTTCCGTGAGTGTTGTGAATTTGGGTGTGACTTCGGACTAGAGTAGACCGACCTGATCAGGGTTCTCTGCGAGCGCTGACCCTTTGGAAGCCCCATGTATTTCGGCGAAACCAGATTTCCGTGTTGGAAGACTGGTGCCGTTTCGGCTGGTCTAGGTGGCTGAGTACCAGCCTTAGACATGGGCTGTTTCGGAAACTCGTCTAGGTGGCTGAGTGCCAGCCTGAGACATGGTCCGTTTTGGCAACTCATCTAGGAGGCTGAGTGCCAACCTTAGATATGGGCCGTGACGGAAACTCATCTAGGTGGCTGAGTGCCGACCTTAGACATGGTCCGTTTCGGCAGCTCGTCTAGGTGGCTGAGTGCCAACCTTAGACATGGGCCGTTTCGGCAACTCGTCTAGGTGGCTGAGTGCCAGCCTGAGACATGGTCCGTTTCGGCAACTCATCTAGGAGGCTGAGTGCCAACCTTAGATATGGGCCGTGACGGAAACTCATCTAGGTGGCTGAGTGCCGACCTTAGACATGGTCCGTTTCGGCAGCTCGTCTAGGTGGCTGAGTGCCAACCTTAGACATGGGCCGTTTCGGCAACTCATCTAGGTGGCTGAGTGCCAACCTTAGATATGGGCCGTGGCGGATACTCGTCTAGGTGGCTGAGTGCCGGCCTTAGACATGGTCCGTTTCGGCAGCTCGTCTAGGTGGCTGAGTGCCAACCTTAGACATGGGCCGTTTCGGCAACTCATCTAGGTGGCTGAGTGCCAACCTTAGACATGGGCCGTTTCGGCAACTCATCTAGGTGGCTGAGTGCCAACCTTAGATATGGGCCGTGGCGGATACTCGTCTAGGTGGCTGAGTGCCGGCCTTAGACGGTCTTCCAACTTTGCACCATTGTCACTGTCAGGATGCCAGATTGCTACAAATTGTGGAGAACTGTAGTTTCATTGAATCCAGAAGCGTTGTACAAGTACAGAGACTAAAAATAGAATTTTTTGAGGTGTGAGGCGTTCCATGGTCTCGGTAGCGGACGTCCCTCCATGTCTTCGAGCCGATAAGCCGACCGTCCAGCAATGGAAGTGACCTTAAACGGGCCATGCCAATTCGGCGCTAGCTTCCCTTGATTCGGATCCCTGTCGGCTGGGAGCGTTTTCTTGAGAACCAGTTCCCCCACGCAGAACTTCCTTTCTCTGACGTTCTGGTTATAGCCCCTGGCTAGCCGCTGCTGGTAGACGGCCAGTCTGACTGCCGCCGCTTCTCTTCTTTCGTCTGCCAAATCCAGTTCCCTGGCCAAGTTAGTCTCGTTCTGTCCTTGGTCAAAGAGTTCGGACCTCAGAGTGGGGAGGCCGATCTCCAAAGGGATGACCGCTTCCATCCCGTAGGCGAGCGAGAAGGGGGTAGCCGAAGTGGAACGCCTTGGAGTGGTCCTGTAAGCCCACAGGACGCTCGGCAGTTCTTCCACCCATCTCCCCTTCGCTTGGTCCAGCCGCTTCTTGAGCCCATCGAGGATCACCTTGTTGGAGATCTCGGCCTGGCCGTTACTTTGTGGGTAAGCTGGCGTGGAGTAATAGTTTCTGACGCCGAGCTCCTGGCAGAAGGTCTTGAAGAGCTTGGAGTCAAACTGAGTTCCATTGTCCGAGACCAACGCTCTAGGAATGCCGAACCTTGTGATCACATTCTTCCATACAAAATTCTTGGAGTCCCGCTCTGTGATGGATGAAAGTGGTTCCGCTTCAATCCATTTGGTGAAGTAATCTGTTGCCACAATAAGCCATCTCTTATTCCCCGGAGTTCGGTGGAGCGGTCCCACAATGTCGAGCCCCCACTGAGCGAATGGCCACGGGCTAGAGAGCGGGCTGAGATCCTGCGTTGGCTGATGGAGGGAGTGGGAGAACTTCTGGCACTTCTCGCACTTCTTCGCGTATACCTGTGCGTCTTTCTGCATGTACGGCCACCAGTAACCCTGGCTGATGGCTCGATAGGCCAGAGATCTTCCTCCGATATGGCTCCCGCAGATTCCTTCGTGTATCTCGAAGAGGAGGTCCTCGACCTTACTCGGATGGACGCACTGGAGGTAGGGTCCCGAGAACGATTTCCTGTAGAGCTTGACCTCGGGAGATAGCCAAAACCGGGCTGCCTTGAATCTGACCCGGTGGGCCTCGCCACTGTCCTCGGGAAGCTTGTCGTCCTTAAGGTAGGTGATGATGGGGTCCATCCAGCTCGGGCCGAGACCAATACATAACACTTCCCGAGGTGAACGGAGCTCAATGCTGGGTACAGCTAGCGATCCGACTTCGATGCTCCTCTTTCTTCCTGCCTCAACAGCGCTGGCCAAGTTAGCCAAGGCGTCTGCGTGAGAGTTCGCTTCTCTGCCGATCTGCCTGACTTCGGCTGACTGAAACTGTGCCAGCAGCTTCTTTGCCAGGGCCAAGTACGCGGCCATCCGGTCGTCGCGAGCCTGATAATCTCAAGTCAGCTGGTTTGTCACCAACTGTGAATCACTGAAGACCACCAGCTGTTGAGCTCCAAGGATATTGGCACTGTTAAGTCCGGCTAAAAGGGCTTCGTACTCAGCTTCATTGTTTGACGCCTTGAAGTCCAGTGTCAGAGCTTGCTCTATGACCAGTCCTTCCGGCGATTGGAGAACAACTCCTGCTCCGGCTCTTCTCGAGGTGGAAGATCCGTCGACGAAGATTTTCCAAACTGGGGTCTCGGTTCGAGATGGTGATTGTTCAGAACTTGTGGGAGCCCCATGCTCCTCACCCCCCAGTTCGGTGCCGAGCGGGGTTGGTGCCGAACTTGAATCAAACTCGGCGAGGAAATCTGCCAGAACCTGGGCTTTTATTGCCGTCCGTGGCTGATATTGAATCTCATACTGCCCTAGTTCGACAGCCCATCGGGAGATTCTTCCTGAAAAGTCGGCCTTCTTGAAAACAGATTGGAGTGGGTGCTCCGTAACAACCATAATAGAATGGGTTTGAAAGTAATGGGAGAGCTTTCGCGAGGCGCTAACGAGCGCCAAGGCGAGCTTCTCCAGAGGCAGATACCGGGTCTCGGCATCAATAAGGGTCTTGCTCGTATAATACACTGGTTTTTGAACCTTGTCCTCTTCTCGGATGAGGACTGAGCTGACCGCATGAGCCGAGACCGCCAAATATAAATACAGGGTCTCCCCGTGGGTCGGGGTTGACAACAGTGGTGGTGATGAAAGGTAAGCCTTGAGCTGCTGCAAGGCGTGGTCACATTCTAGAGTCCATTGAAATTTAGAATTTTTTCTAAGAAGCTGAAAGAAAGGTCGGCACTTATCTGAAGATTTGCTGATGAAGCGATTCAGTGCCGCGGCCATCCCTGTAAGCTTCTGAACCTCCTTGGCCGAAGTGGGACTCTGCACTCTGAGGATAGCCGAGATCTGATCTGGGTCCGCCTCAATGCCTCTGCGTGTAACCAAGCTGCCCAAAAACTTGCCGGAACCAACACCGAAGGCGCACTTCGAGGCGTTAAGCTTCAGCCGGAACTTCTTTAGAGTGGCGAAGATCTCGGCCAAGTCTGACAGATGATCCCGCGCCTGCTTGGACTTGACCACCATGTCATCGATGTAAACCTCCACAGTTTTGCCGAGCTGATCGTGAAACATATTGGTGACAAGTCTCTGGTAGGTGGCCCCTGCATTCTTCAGCCCAAACGGCATCACCTTATAACAGTAGGTTCCCCTGGGCGTGATAAAAGCTGTTTTCTCTTCGTCTGGCCCAAATAGTGGGATCTGATGATAGCCGCGGTAGGCGTCGAGGAAGCTCATTCTGTCGTGCCCGGCCGTGGCGTCGATCAACTGGTCAATCTTCGGGAGGGGAAAGCTGTCCTTGGGACAGGCTTTGTTGAGGTCGGTAAAGTCGACGCACACCCTCCACTTGCCAGTCTTCTTCCTGACGACCACCGGATTGGCTAACCATTTCGGGTATTGAACCTCCCTGATAGCTCCGGCCTCAAGCAGCTTATCCACTTCCTCGACGACGGCTTCGGTCTGCGGGACCCCAGTTCTCCGTGCCTTCTGCATCACAGGTTTGTGGTTAGGGTCAACATTTAGTTTGTGACACATTACCTCGGGGTCGACGCCAGGCATCTCCTGAGGCGTCCAGGCGAAGGCATCTCTGTTCTGCATCAGGAACTGGGCCAGTTCGGACCTTTCCGGCTCTCCAAGCTGGCTGCCGAGTAGAAAGAACCGATCCGGGTCCTTCTGGTCGATCCGGACTTCGGCCAATTCCTCGACGCTCTTCCTGCCCGGATCTTGGCCGAGCTCATCCAGCCCCTGCTCCAGGTTCTTCTCCATCTCGGCCACATTGACCTCCTTGGGCTCTTGCTCCCCAGGTACCACAGCTGTCAAGCACAGCTTAGCCGCCTGCTGATCTCCTCTTACCGTGATAATCTCAATTCGGCCGCTCTTTCCCTCCCATGGAAATTTCAGCTTCTGATGGAGGGTGGAAGGGACTGCTTCCAGGCTGTGGAGCCAAGACCTGCCCATTATAGCATTGTAGGGAGAGGGTGCGTCGATCACCATGAAGGTTGCCATGACAGACGCGCCACCGACCTCGACCTTGAATGTCACTTTCCCCTTAGGATAGACTGGTTTGGCGCTGAAGCCGATAAGGGGAATTCGAGCCTCCTGCAGATCTTTCTCCGTCAGTCCCATCCTTCGAAAGCTGTCGAAATAGAGGACCTCGGAAGAACTACCGGGGTCAACAAGGACTTTCTTCACAGTACAATTCTTCACGCCCTGCTTAGAGCAATCGAACTTCAGAGTCACGATCAGGGGGTCGTTGTGGGGGAGCTGCACCCCTTCTAGATCTGCATCAGTAAACCTGATCTCGGGATGCTCCCTCCGAGCCCTTTTCGGTGCTGAACTGAGTTCGGCGGCCATGACATGTTTGCCGTGAGAGGCTTTCCTGGCTTCGGCACGTGCTTGGTTACTCCCCTTGGGCGGGGGTGCCAGATGGATAACGTCAATTATCTTCTCTGTCCCGTCGCTGTCGTGACCCCCTTCGTCTCGGCGCGGGGCTCGGGTGTCGGCCCTGGTTTCTCTCCTGACAAACTCTTGCAGGTGTCCATCCTGGACAAGCTTCTCTAAATGCGACCGCAGTATCCTGCAATCTTCAGTTTTATGGCCGCCCTCCTTGTGATAGGAACAGAACTTCGTCTGATCTCGTTTAGAAGGGTCGCCTTGCATGGGCTCTGGCCAGCTGAAGTACGGCCTGCTCTTGATCTTATACATGATTTTGTGGATTGGCATCTTGAAGACCGTGTTGACCGCCTGGAATGCGTCCTCTGTCAGCCTGGGTCGCTTGTTTCTTTCCGAGACGAACGCATGAGGCCTTGCCGAGCTGGTGGGCGCCCAACGCCTGTTTGGCTCATCTCTCCGCCGCTCCTCTCTCCGAGGTTCACTCCTCCGAGACGGTCCCCCGTCTTGCCTGGATGTCCTCCCACCCCGGTCCTTCAGCGCGGTTCCATGGTTTTCCCGAGCGCGGATCTGGTCATCTTCTTGGGCAATGTACCGGTTGGCGATGGACATGAGCGCTGCTATGGAAGACACCGGGTTCCTAGCCAAGTCCTTGCGGAGATCGCTGTCTGGCAGCAAGGCATTCTGGAATGCGAAGACGGCAACCTCGTCCTTGGAGCTCTCTATCTGACTGTAGACCGCCCAGAACCGCTTGGCGAACTGGGTGACGTTCTCTCCTTGCTTCATCTTCAAGGCCATGATGTCTGCATCTGTCTTCGGAAGGACTCTGTAGGCCTGGAACTTCTTCAAGAAGGACTGCTGGAGCTGCTGCCAGCTCGAAATGGCCCCCTCCGGTATTGCACAGAACCACTTCAGGGGGAGGTCACCCAGACTGGAAGAAAAAACTCTACAGTTCAGGTGACCCTCATCTCCCCAGACAGACATCCTCTGGGAGAAGTGCCTGAGATGCGTAGCTGGATCCGAGACCCCATCATAGGTGACGAATCTTGGTACGCTGAACTTCTTGGGTAAGGGGTACCTCCTGATGTCTTGGGAGAAAGGAGACGCACCGAGATCAACGGGGTTACAGCAAGCATCCTCTTGGTCTCGGCCGAAGCCGGCTACCTCCAGGTTGCGCTGGACCGTTTCCCTTATGTGTGCGTCCAGCCATTCCTGGTCTCGGTACATGTTCTCCGGAATGGTTTCGGACGCCTTCCTGGAATAGCTACGGCTGGCGCTTGAGCCTTCATCTCGGGTTCGGTCGTCCCCTTTCTTGTTCCTGTTCAAGTGGTCCCTCAGATCCTCCTTTGAGGAAGAGATGCGCGTAACACGAGTAACCCTCTCCTCATGTTGTCGCTGGGATCGCTCCTGACGAGTCCGCTGCTGCTGGGACTGCTCCTGACGAGTCCGCTGCTGCTGTCGAGACCGTTGCTGCTGTGACTGCTCCCTACGAGTCCGCTGCTGCTGCCTTGCTGAGCCCGCAGCTTTCTCCAGCTGCTGCTGGAGCTGGCGGATTAGAGCATCCTTTTCCCTGAGGGCCTCGTTCTGTGCCTTAATCTCCCGAAGGGTGGAGTTCAAGCTGTCGCCAGGGTTGTAGTCATCATCCTCTTCATCCTCAACGTCTTCGACGTGTCCTTCCTGACCTGAAGGGCGTGGTCCATCGACCACTGGGGACTTATCCCGCTGGTCTCGCCCTGTCAGGAGACCTGCAGGCTGCTGGGCGTCTCCCCTCCCGGGAGCGGACTCTGTACGGAGGTCACGCTGCTGGACGTTGATCCGGATGAGAGCGCGTTCAGCATCGTCCTCTGCGACTACTTGCTTCCCAGCCCTCTGCTGGTCAGGGGGCGGTCCTGCATGCTTTGTCTTGGAAGTTTCTCCGCTTTTCGCAGTTCTCCTCGTCATGGTGTTTAGGAATAGGAATAGGAAAGATTATAGAAATCGTTTCCCACAGACGGCGCCAATTGTAAGTGCAGAAATAATAATACTCACAAGATCAGGATGCCTCTTAGGACTTATTCAATGCATGGAGGAGATAGCTGCGACGACCTGAGCCTGAAAGAGGAGAAAGACAAAGGTCAGAGGACCCTGGCTCTGGGCAGCGCAGGGCTCTCCGATGCTTAAGTCAGCAATGGATCGGAGAAGCAGAAGAAGAGGAAGAAGAAAGACTGGGTGTTTATGTGAGAATGCTTACCCCTTGCTCCCTTTGGCTCGTGCCTTATATATGGGACAGTCTTGGGTGAATGCCAGTGGGCTTGGTGATGTGACCTGGGTCACATCAGCCCACAAAGCCATTAATGAAGGTCCATCATAGCCCATACTGCATTTAATGTGGGTCCGATCAGCCCACAATGCATTTAATGTCAGTCACATTGGGCCTGATCCTGCCCTGATCTGGTGGTGGCTGAAGTCCCATCAGATCCCTTCCTTGGGCTTTGCCACGATAGGGCCGCGGCTATCAGCTGCAAGCACAATTCTGCATTGCCGAGCTTGCATTGCCGAGACTGAACGATATGCGCGGCCGAACTGAATTCTGTTTGGCCGAGACCAGCACGTAGTGCCGAGACCGAAGTAGATCGGATCGTAGCCGAGATCAAGGGACGTGGTCCCCTAAACAGTAGCTAACCGAGCACACCCTAGCCGAGACCAAGAGAAACTAGTTCACGGAATGGGCCCCCACACAAACGTCAACCACCAACAATCTCCACTTATTACATGGTTTGAAAACTTTTTTTTTCTTGGAAAATAAAGTATAAAGAACTCATATCCAACCACTAATCAACATATTGCTTCCCCACATATTGTGTAAAGGTGTATGGTTAGAGGGCAGATCTTTATGCTATGCTATTGTGTAGAAGCAGAATTGTTTGAGCTTAGAGTGGAAGAAGCAAAATGATTGAGCCAAGGATTTCAATATTTTTCGTTCGGGAGATCAAGAGCAAAGGGTTTTTCGAAACCCTAGGGGTGGGGCAATCACTTTATTGGAATATGGCCCATGCAATTTTTAAGCATTTTTGGATCATACATGGGGTGGTCGCCCCAAGTATACATAAGGTAGTTCCGCCACTGTTCGTAAATGATGTCATTTTGATGTGTTTAATTATGACAAATCTAATACAGTGGCGATATTGTCAACACGCTTCCCTTTCTTACAAAACCTGCAACTCTCATTCAAAACATACAGCCCCTTTACAAAATCTGTAACTCTATATTTACTTTTTATTCCCTTATCAAACCGGCAACCCGGCATGTTTGTGTAACACTTTTCTACATAAAAGTGGACGATTTTCCTTGAAAATTTCATTTTTCAGGCATTTGGTGCTGAACAATTCAACGGAAACGCTTTCCTATCTCGTCAGTGAGAAATGAATTTCATTGGAAAACTTATCCCTTTTTTCCTCACTCTTTTTCCATTTGAACCCAAAGCCCTATAACTATTTTATTTTTTATTTCTTTAAATAAATTATTATTTGATGCTGAATAAATAATATGCATGTTATGTTATTTTTCTTCAAAAAATTGTTTCACTAAATAAGAAAATTTTAATTTTCTATAAGAAATCTATAGCTGTACCAAACAATATTAGCATGAATTCAACGAGAAAAAAAATTCGCATCAAACATAAAATTTTAAATTCTACAGAAATCATTTTTTGAGGTTTTCATTTATATGGAATTTGTGGACGTAGCAATTTCCCCTTAATGGAGAAAGAGTGTGTACACAAACGTGCCCTAAATATTCTTTGCTACTACCAAATGATGAATACAAATTGGGACCTCTTAATGAGACCTAATGACAATTTTGCTATAAAGGACCGTAGATATAGAAAAAAAATAAGACCATTTATCCATTGTTTCAGATTCTCATACACTCTATAACTATGTCATTGTAGGGATGTGATTCATCTCGAAGGGTCCATATTATTTTGATCTACGCAAGCATAAAACACAATTCCCGTGGAATCCACAGGAGTAATCCACACTCAAATTGATAATCGCTCAAATTCCCAAACTTTACAATAATATTTTTTCATGATAATCTTTTATTTATATATTTTGAAAATCAACATTTCAAAAAATCCCATTTAACACCTGATGACTGGGCCCATTTTGTTCGTATGAATCCACTAATGAGGAGGCTTGGATCTTCCTATACGTCCCTGAATTAAAAGCCCAAGCCCATCAATTCCTCCCACTAACGATCCAGACCGTCCGATTCTCAGTCTAGGGTTTTAGTCCGCCCTTCCAAAACCATTTATATTAGGGTTTTCGATTTCGTTCTTCTTCTCTCTCTTGCCTCGAACTGCTTCGTACCTCTCTCTCTCTCTCTGCTGCTTTGTGCCGCTGACAAGGTATTCTCTCTCTCAGAAGAATCGCCTCCTTTTCTAGGGTTTTGTTATAATCTGTTTGCTTGTAGATGTCATCTCCTCTCCTCTTAGGGTTTTCGTTTCGTTTTGTTTTTGTTATGCGATTGGAGAATGTTCATAAGATTAAACGGAGTTTGATGTTTTCGGACTTCGTTGTTTTTTTAAAAATAGTTCTGATGTTGAGTTAGTCTTTGAGATCTTTGAAGTTTTTTTTTTTTTTTTTTCAATTTGTTCAGATGTGTTTGCGATTGGAGGATCTGTTTGGATGCACCACGAAATCTCAGCTTAAATGGGCTTTAATCGATTGTGGTTTTCTTTGTTTTGTGGTTTATTGATAATGAAATGAGTACTTTAGATGTACAAAATACAAATTGCATAGGATTTTGTTACTATTATGTCCCCAATCACGTCGTTTTTAGTACGAAGATATCTTTACTGACTAATAGATTCGAACGAGTGGAATGAACCCAATAGATTTGGTGACTACTGATTCCTAAGAGCCATATCTGTTACATTGTAATGTTTAATAATTTGACTTGAAATAGATTGTATGTAATTGCAGATTCGCCTCTTAGATTCTTGGGTAATACTGATTGTGGTTTCTTGCTTTTGGCATAAAATATGGTCAGAATGTAAAATCAAAGACAAATTTAATGTAAGTTTTTTTTTTTTTTTTTTTGCCTTGAAATTCTATGCTCTTACTCATCTAACATATTGGCACATTTCTCTTATTGAATTTAACTTCTAATTTCAACCTTCTAAGTTTTGACTTAATTTGAAATGAGGACAGATTTATGATTGATGTAAGTAAGAAACGGTATGTTCTGGAGTCTGTTTGGACTGCCCGCAAGGGTTCTGTTTTGTTAAAAAAAAAAAAAAGCCTGTCTGTTGTAGGGGTCTGCATCGGTGCAAGGTGATTTCATAGGGTTTTGGGAGGGCAGGGGAGGTGAAGAGGTACCACCATACCAGTGATCCATCATCACTGCAACCAGATGATCATAGCCCCAAAATTAAGGGATTTTAGGCGTGCCCCTTAAAAGGTGCCTCATTCAATGCTGGAATATGGTTGCGTGTTTTTTTTTTTTTTTTTTGGAATAGTACTAATTCATGGGAGGTAGGAGTGTTTGAAAGGCATGGGTTGGTTGTATGTGGGCCTCTAGTACAAAAGCGGAACTGTCGTACAAGAGTAGGTTTTTATTTTTATTTTTAAAGGATGCTTTTTTTCTGTTTTTTTATTATTTGTTTTTAAGAATTCACCTTTATTTAGCTAAACGGACTGAATTTTATTAGCTGCAATCTTGTACCAAAATCCTGACACTAGTCTTTCTGAGAGACATCCTAAAATTTTGAGTATCGTAGGTTAAATTGTAAATTATAAGATTCTGGTAATGGTTTTGAAGTTTCATGTAGTTCACAATCCATCTAATTGGTCAAAACTCTTCATTTTGCCACATTGATGCATTACCAAAGTTTTAGCCGTCTTGAACTTAGAGCTTTATGTGAACCTTAGTCTAATTCATGAAAGGTATTTCATTTTTGTTCTTCAATAAAGTTTTTATCTGAGTACTTTTCAGAAGAAAAGAAAAGGTTTTAAGTTATTGGTGGAGGGCTTAATGTTTTCAAGCATGGCCAGTAAAGGTCTTAATTGATGTTTGAATAGCATGGGAACTGAGGAGTATTTTCTTAGACCGGATCTTAGTACCTTTTCTTTTCCTTTACCTGTACTTTTTAAAAATATTGAAATCAGCTAAAAAACCTCACTGAAGAACAATGATAATCAATTATGCTGAAGGATCATGAATGAAGCTCTCGTACAAAACTCCTTTTTCAAGAAACCTTCCTTTAGCATCCTCTTTTTTTGCTTGCTTCTGCGTCTTTAATCAAATACAGACTTCAGCCACTTTAGTAACTTATTTTGTCAAAGACATTAGAATTTAGAAGCTCTATGTGTTGTGACAACATGCACTGCCTTTATTATTATTATTATTATTATACATGTACTGTTCTTTAAATAACATGGTTATGTGTCAGCTAGGCCAGCAAAATGTATACGGCATTGAGGAAAATCCACAAAGACAAGGATGCTGAACCATCTGAATTCGAGGAGTCAGTGGCACAGGTTGAATCATCGAACTTTATCTTTACATGCTTTGGGTTCTATTTTCAGCTCTCATTCTCTGTTCTTGGCAGTCATTTTTTGATTTGGAGAATACCAATCAGGAGCTGAAAAGTGATTTGAAGGACCTTTACATAAATTCAGCAGTGTAAGGACTGGCTACGTCATAGCATGATGATTTAGATTTTATATTTTCAGCCTTCATATGGCAATCAAATTTAACCACTTGTCTACTTATCAGTCAAATGGATGTGGCTGGGAACCGAAAGGCTGTTGTTATCCATGTTCCATACCGCCTGAGGAAAGCTTTCCGAAAAATTCATGTGAGGCTTGTGAGGGAACTTGAGAAAAAATTCAGTGGCAAGGTAAGTCATAATCAATACTTCCTGTTCTGATCTAAATTTTTGATTAGTTATTATGGTTGAAGTTTTAAGCTGCCAAGTTTACTTGTAATTGGTTTTCGTGTGAAGTTGAAACAACAATCGGTGTTGCTTTTGGGCCTTGGACTATGGTACCAAAACCACAAATTGTTGCTCTTGTCCCCTTATCACCTCATCCTTAAGTCATAGGTCCATTAAAATGTGGGCGGAGCAGTCTAAGCAGTCGATCCCCTTTTTACCTGTGTTATCTCCCAATTTGCATATGGGATGAAGTGGAGAGCAAATAATGTGTCGTGTTTAAATCAGGAAGTCCGTGACTCAACCAGTTTTGAATTGTTCGTTCAAAGAGCGCGTGCTGTAGTACTGCTGTTTGCTGATGGATAAAATTCCTGATGTGTGCCACAATTTAGATTTTGAATGGGCACAAACAAAGTGATTATTATTAACATTTGTCTAATTCTTGGAATGTATTTTATGTTTGTTCTTGCATAAAGTTTTTGTTTTCCTATATATTTCTCCAGAAGGAAAGAAAAGGTTTAAGTTATTGATAGAAAGGGCTTCATGTTTTTTTGAACATGGCTAAACTTGCCAAAACCAAACCCGGTTTGGTTGTAAACAGTTCCAGCCCAATAACAATGATCAGTGATTTAGCAAAAGCAAGTTGGTAATGAAGGAAAATAATTTGCTGGTTCTGTCTATTTTGCAAGTAATATATTTTCAATCTTTCTGATTGATATGTTTCTCGTTCTTATCATTTATAGGACGTTATTTTGATTGCTACCCGAAGGATATTGAGGCCTCCAAAGAAAGGTTCTGCTGCAGTGCGACCTCGTAGCCGCACTCTCACTACCGTGCATGAAGCAATGTTGGAGGATGTGGTCTATCCTGCTGAAATTGTTGGAAAACGCGTAAGATATCGGCTTGATGGGTCGAAGATCATGAAGGTGCGAAAACATTCCCTGACTCCTAGTGGATCAATTCGGAATCTGACAAAGTTGACTGGACCTTGTCACATATTAGGTGACTGGGTCGGGTTGAATTTGTTTTCGACGAGTTTTGGTTGACGCTCAGTTGACCTGCCTAGTTGAGTTACGACTGGGCTTTTCTCATCTTGATCTTCCAAGTTGACTGGGCTGTCTTACTGAAATTATATCATTACATAATAGAAAAAGCAAACAAAAATCATATACAACCCTTGTATTTCTGTGGAATATTAGCAGCCAAATATTTTAAATGAACATTTGTAGTTAAAATTACATTTTACATTAAGTTTCTGTAATTTTTATTGTATTTATGTAATTTTTCTATAATTTAGTTACTACATGAAATTATCTTTTTGCATCTGTTTACTAGAATTATTAATTATACCTCTCATGGCAGGTTTACTTGGACCCGAAGGAGAGAAACAACACCGAGTACAAGCTGGAGACCTTTGCAGGTGTCTACAGGAAGCTTTCTGGGAAGGATGTGGTGTTTGAGTATCCCATGACCGAGGCTTGAAATCATTCTTCTTGAATTAGCTGTTTTGTAGTGTAGTCTTTTCCTTTCCCTACTCTTACAAATGTGACTGAGAGTTTACTGTTTCCTGAGTTTTGAACGGGTTAAGAGCAGTGTTTTGGGTTGGCATGGTTGCAATGAAGTTTTTCTGTAGTACTACTTTTTATTACATTGAATTGGATATTTTCTTGTGTGAGACAGGCAGGCTTCTTGATTATTCCAACTTTATCTGTTGGATATATATGCTTGTGGTCGTCTTTTATAAGGTGATGATACCCCAGGGTTAAATGCTTTCATTGGGGATATGCTCACCAGTTGGCTGAATGGTTTTGAACTAGAATACCAGGGTACATAGCACGGGTCATTGATGGACTATATATATTTATACAAAGGTGGAGCCAAAATCTTTTTTCCCTAATAGGAACCAGAGGAAATGCATATATGGGTTATATAAGAAAATTGAGTTTGTGTAGAAAAGGAGATGAATAGAGAGTTCTTACACTTTTCTTCTCTTATCTTAATAGCAGGATGTATCTTTTCTACACAGAGAGAGAGAGAGAGAGAGAGAGAGAGAGAGAGAGAGAGAGATGCTCTCTATTTGTTTATTCCCTTCATTCTTGTTCCTTTTCTTTCCTCTTTGAATGGTTGTCTTCTTTTTAGGAACATAATATGGAAGGATATCTAAGCCTCAGTTTCCATGGACTCCAGTGAAATGACCTATTAGTGAGAAACTAGAACGTGTTTAAATTATTCTCTCTTCATTTTCTGGTAATAGAAGAGTCTTGTCTATATGATAGGACTGATCTACAGTGACCAGTTCATTAACTGTTGTAATGCGTAAAATACCTCATTGAAGTGAAACAAATTCGTTAATTACCTCATTATGCAACATTTAGTAGACAGAATTTGTGAATTAAGAGGAAATGACACCCAGAAACGGGAAGCAAGAAATACAGGTATATTGTGTTATGGACCAAACAAAAGAATAAACAAAAAGCGTATTGTATTTCTTAAGTCGACCATCTCATCACTATGTCAAACACCAAAAAGGGTCTGCTAGGATGAAGAGAAAAGGTAGAGAAAATGGAGGTGAAACAGCTAAATACAGTTAAAGCTCCACCGAACAATCACTAAGAGTGCCATGAATTAAGAGGAGAAAGGCAGAGAAAACTCTCCACAACTAAAATTTGTATGCTGGGCAGTTATCTCTACCTGTCATCTTCACTTCCAAAAGTACTCTTAAAAAGGCATGAAGAGAAAATGTGTCCACCTCTATCTAGTAGTGAGCCTCTCTACTTAGTTTGGTCCCGAACAATCCCAGTGCTTCTATGACTGAAGAGAATTGGGGAGAAAAACTCTCCACAACTAAAATTTGATGCTGGGCATTTATTTCTACTTGTTTTCTCCACTTTCAATTAGGCATGCAGTGAAAATGTTTGCTGGAGAATCTTTCACTAGATGGAGAAATGAGGATGTGGAGAACTCCTTGGTGGAGATTCACCACCTTCTCGTATAAGTCAGCCTCTACTTGGAGAAGCTACGTCAGAAGACTTTATAAAACAATTATAAACCAAGAAAAGAAAACCATTAAATGGTCACCTAAGAATTTATTAACAATAGCACTTTTTTTGAAAAAAAAAAAAAAAAGGATGTGCTCAGTGTTCATCCCTTGGGAAAAATGTTCTACTTTTCTACTTTTCGTGCAATAGTTACTCAAGAGAAGTTTCCCCCACTAAAAGTACATCCAAACAAGGGAAAACGGTTTTTTTAGCTACACGTGGCATTCGGAGTCACACAAGTGCACAACCATTTCCAAAACCAGCTAAGCTAAAGCATTTAATTGATCTATGTATTATGGTACATAGCAGGTGAAAGAGAACATCATTGGTTGTGGGTTGCTCAGATAAATGCGGTAACTAATGAGAATATGGAGCCTCATTAGCAGTTACTTCATTTCACACCTACCCTACACAATAGCCTTATCAAATAGGAATGCACAAAAGGCAATTATTTCTTAATCATTTTAACACCTGCACAATAGTCATATCAAATAGGCATGTTGCAATAAGGACCTTTTTGCCTTACTTTACCTCTACTCAACGGTCAATATTACAGAAGATAAATTGACATGAGCAAACATAGAAAACATTCCTCCTAACCTGTACATATATAGTGAATGCGCAAGCCATCTACCGTGCAATGTCTAAAACCACTGATGACACTGAGTATAAAACCATTCGAAGCAACTGCATGGTCCATATTACAGGAGATAAACTAACATACCTAAACATAAAAAACATTCCTCTTAACAGCTATACATCATGTAATGAATGTGCAAGTCATCAACAGTCTTACATTATGGCTAGGACCACTGATGACTCAGATGCATGATTTCATACTACTCCAAGCACCTGCTGTTCACCCCAGCTCTGTATAGCTCTAGTGCCCCAAATGCATCAACATTACCATCACCCACGAAGGCAGCAGTTATGCTAATCATGGTCTTGGCAGGCACAAAAAACACATCGCCCTCAGTAATGTCGTCTTCTGTTGAGTCTGTATGCATGGACCCATCTCCAGCCATAACAATGAAGATGGATGGCCCTGGGACAGCAGGGAACACCACAGAAACTCCCGAAGGAAGACAGCACCTGTCAACTTCAAATTCATCATATGGCGGCATGTATCGTTTCACGTATGGGTTTAAGGGGATTCCCCGCAAAATCTCTGGAAAGCCCTGCAAGAATTCCACCGAGTTACAGTTCATGACAATTAACAAAAAGGCCTGTATAGAGTGTGTTACTATGCCCTCATGAGGTATCATACAATTTTCATTTCCAAAAAGAAAACATAAAAACATAGGTTATAAAATGCTTTTCCAACATTTCTGCCACAATAAATTTTGTAGAAATGAATAATAATGATTGACAGGGAAGGCACAAAACAAGCACTCTACCAACTGATGTTTCCAATTTCCATGCATTCTCAAAAATGTATAAATCACAGAAAACCACCACTTCCCTCCAAAATCCAAATGCAACCCCAGAGATTTCATCCTTTCAAATAATTAAAATACATTGGTGGACATACCCCTTCCTACTTAGGTGCCACAGATGCTGTGCAGCATGCTAAATGGGTGGGAAAAAAAACATCCTAGGGGCACAAGCACATGTATTGAAGTGGAAAAAACTGCCACAGTACAACTTTGAACATTGGACAATTTTCCCCACTTCCAATGCCCACAAGCACATGCTTTCTCTACCTTTTCTCCTCATCCAAACAGACCCTTAGGGTGTGTTCATGCTGTTTTCGTCCCCATTTCGACGGAAAGGGTAGAGGTGTATGCTTAAATTAAGGGAGAGAAGGAAGAATGCTCAAGAATGGAATACATAGATCTGATCTCATTTTCATAGGGGGATTGTACAGATCTAGTTTCTGCACAAAATTGACATACCATTGAAATATTTAGCCACAAAATGACTCTTTTACCCACACCAGCAAGTAACACCCCTCTTTCCAGTGGAAACCAGGTCAAAGACGTGCGAGCACGTCCCTAGTAATTTAAGGTGTTGCCCCACCCCCACATCTAAAGTTGAAAAGTTACGAAAGTTTTAGCCTATACCTTTTGTTGTGGGAAATGTAAGTTCACTTAATAGTTAATATAACTGTGTATTTGGCACTATCAGTAGATTCATGCACTTAATATAACTATGTATTTGGCACTGTCCATAGATTCATGCATTCATTTGACTCTTTCAAGTTACATGGATAATAGGCTTTTTTTGTGGGGAGAGGTGGGTGGGGATGGGGGTTGGTGGTTTAGAGTTGGGGCGGAAATGCCACAAAGGCTTAAAAGGAGAAAGTTGGACTAATCTTCACCTGTTTGTATGTCAGCATTGAGCAGAGAGTTTGGACATCCCGGAATTTCGGCGTGAGGCCAGCCCGCACAACATTATCTGAAGTGGCCATGCATTCAATGCATTCACCATATAGGTATGCGTGGGGCTCATTTGCTCCAAGATACAAAGCTTCCCCAGGATTGAGTTTCACATAGTTGAAGAAAAAAGATGATATCACTCCAACATCTGCAGGATACTGCTTCTCTAGCCGCAATGCCAGCTGCTCCTTTTCTGTCAACGTCCTCACCTGATAACCAGGACATCCAGATCAAATAGTGACAAACAGAGAAATGTTATAGCATAATGAGGCAAATAGGTTAGTACTTGTAGCACTTATTTTGGTTCAATACAAAAGAGTTAGTGATCCTATTGAAATATTATTTTTTTTAAAATAATGAAGTGCCACAAATGTAGTATAGTAGCAACAATCATGTTATTGTATTTACTACTTATATCATGTCATAGTTTTTTTTTTTTTTTTTTTAATATCAGTATCAAATATTAATAATGCAGCACTAAGAACATGTCATGTAATCTCCCAAGAGAAGCAATAAATATAAATTAAAGAGGTTAAGTTCAGTAGACTTTACACCACCTAAATTGGTGCGCAGCCCAATCTCAACCGTTAGAAGTTGGAAAGTATGGCAATTGGAATAAGTTAACCAGTGGGTCCAGTATACCCTGGCCCAATAATCCCATTCCTTAACTATTAAATTTGAACAGATGAATAGAAAAAAAAATTAGGAAGGATTCTTAACACTATCATGGGGCTATGAGAATCCATAAGACTTTATATACTGGTAACATGCATTGGATACATTGACCTGTAAAACAACGAATGTCTTGGCAGCAAAAACTTTTTCCCATTGGTGTGATGGGAGTATTTCAGGAGTATGCATGTATGCGTGTGGAGAAACAGAAAGGAGGGTAGAGTCAAATCTATCTGCACTAATTTGAGTGCAGTGCATAAATAGGTGTGTAAAAGTCCAGGGAAGAAATTTACAACCAAAAGGGGCAGTTTTGAGGACATGAAAGGAGAATCATTTAAAGAGTAAGCTCTTAGCTATTGGGCGCCAATGTAGCACATAAGTAGGGGTGCAACTCAAGCATGTTGGGTTGTGTTTTGGGACTATCTAAGCATGCAGATTTTGATAAAAAACCAATAGAGTTGTGGTGTTTTACAACAATTTTTTTGACTTCTTTTCCAGATAAATGGATATAAACCATCACAAACTGGAAGAATAGGTGATTGATATTTCCAAATTACCTTATTTTCTATGTTCAGACGGTTTCTCATTTTGGACACCATCCCTGAGACTGCATCCTTGCTAGCTGACATAAGTTGGGTGAAGATTGACTTTAAGACAGCTTTCACTTTTTCCTCACCATCATTCTCTTTGATATTCATCACTTGACCTGCTTCCACATGACCCACCAGTTCTACAATCTCAGGCACACTATTAAGGACACCCTTGAGCTCCTGCATGGATGTAAAAACTTTTAAGCAGCATGGAAACCGATTTATCATAAACAATTATACACTATTTAGTTTTACATTAAACAATATTCTTTCCAGGGATTTGATACTTCTATAGATGTTGTTTTATGATGTTTCTTAATCTAATGGGCCCCGTTGCATACTCACATTGACAATCAATTTGCTGCTTGTTGATGCAGGGTCAACATAACCAGGAACATTGTTTTAAAAAATTGGGCTCGGACACTAACTTAAAGCAACCTCATGCAATTTCTTACCTGTAATGTTTTAGATGTGAATGTCATCAAGCAGGTCATTGGCACCAACCATATATCATGCGGATTTATCCAGCCACATGAACACAATTAATTCCATGAAAGAAAAAGGACACACACTTTCAAAAGATAAGCATGCTCCTCATCCATTTATAGAATTGGTGCAGCAAAGGAGTCCAAATTATGATGAGAAAATTAAGAAAACTGGGGCTTGCTTGGCATCATGGTAGGAATGTTTCATTCTGAGAATGATTGAAGAAAAACTTGTTTGGCGGGCATTTTCTCCCTCTCTGCACATTTATAAAATCTCTCCCTCTCTATCTCCCTCCTCTCTCTATCTCTCTAGATTTTTGTTCTCACAAAATTCTTGCCAAACAAGTTTTTCTTCATTCAATTAATAAGGTTGGAAGACTCCTATGCCGCTCATTTCAGCCTTAAAGAAGCAAACCAAAGGAGCAGACCCAAAAAGGCAGATGGCTAAGCCCATAAATTGGGCTTGAAAAACGAAGAACCAAGCCTACAATCCACAGTCTTGGTGAGGCCCAAAAACATAAAGAGAAACAAAAGTCATGACTTCCTTGATTGACTGTTGCTAAAGACTTTGACATGAAGGAGAGAGGAACAGTGATATGAGAGTAGTACTTGCAAACTGAAGCTTGCAGAGTGTACTCTTTGACCTGGAGCAAAGACTGGAATACCCGTGCTTGCTGTAAAGATGGGAAGATCAGATTGGGGATTTTGACTTTACAGTTTGGGAATTTTGATCCTCTACAGAAGTCGAAACAATGAATCCATACAACAGTTTGGGGATTTTGACTTTACACTCCAGATTTCTTAGATTGCCTGTTTGGGAACAATGCCCGCTTCCCTGCTAAGGAGATCTGAGACTTGTTTGCTTGGCATTTTCTGGGCAATATAGGTCTAGTTTTGTAGTCTCTGTTTGGTATTAGAAATTTTATCAGATTATGTTATAATTCATAGAATTAGAATTTTTGGGTAACAGAGTTATCATGAGTTCACATGAACAAACTGTAAAACATCTCCATAGATACTGAGAAAGATATGGTTCTAAGTTAAGACATGTTTGTGGGTCCGGTAAACATCCTAATCACAGCATTACAATGACTCTGTAACTGAGTCAAGCATGCAATGATGGAGCTTGAAGCCAAAAGGAAATATGTGATAACAGATGAGAGAAGAATGCAGCAATCAGGCAGTGATAGACCTTGAAGCGACTTCTAGCACTTGAATTCACAGCTTAGACATGCGTATGAGATCATTGAAAACCACAAGTCAGGAGACAACTCTGGGCCCTGCTAAAACTCAGCTTGCCACTGAAGCAGATGTAGTAGTTCTTCCTTATATAGACAGTAACTGATCATCTATCTACCAAGCAATTTCTTGAAGGAGGACTGATGCAACCCGATCCCGATCCAAGACCAGGATCCGCAGGCCCTGATGGACCCACCTGAAGGGGGTACACATGATCTCTGATTTTGAGAGATCCCTATCCTTAATTTAGACAGTCTCTAAATTAGTAATGTTGCTTAGTTTGCTTAGTAGATTTCCTTTCTAATTTCTATGTTGATTAGGATTAGATATTTCCTTATTGCATATTTAGAAACAATGCTACTCAATATATACAGAGGAGCCCTATTGTAATGCTTACGCTTTATTCAATTATTTCAAGTTATCATGAGTTTTCTCTCTTGCCTGTTATGGTTTGTGCTGTGCCCTAGGGCTGGAATCCTTTTGGATTCGATCAATCTCCTAGAGATTCGTCTACACTTTTGATCGAGAATTCAGGCTACGCCAAGGACATAGGTCACAGTTTACAACTATGATAACAACCTCTCTCACCATGCTTCCCATAGCCAGAACCAGCTTGTTAAACTGTAATGACCACCTCTCACCATGCTTCCAGTAGCAAAGAACATCTTGTTAAGTATAGAAGCAATGTGATGCACCATCCAACATTTGACTTCAAGGCTCAACTAGGAAAAACCACGGTTGCCATAGTAGATTCATTTGAAGAAGGCACTTAGTTGTCACTGTCTTAATGGAACCTGTAAGTCTATGCAAAACTAAATCAAATAGGAAACTAAGTTCCTGTCATGTAGTGAACTTTCTATTTGGAACTAGATGTGTTATTAAGGTATAAGTGAAAAACCACGGTTCCCATAATATATTCATTTAAAGAAGGCACTTAGTTGTCATTGTCTTAATGGAACCTGTAAGTCTATGCGAAGCTAAATCAAATAGGAAACTAAGTTCCTTTCATGTAGTGTACTTCCAATGTGGAACTAGATGTGTTATTAAGGTATAAGTGCTAAAAATCTCAGTTGCTACAAGAGATTCATTTAAAGAAGACAATTAGTTGTTAATAGGAAATGTGTAAGGAAAGTATATCATATATGCAAGTAATCGCCAATTTTGTAAAGTATTTTCTATATAGAAAGACGTGATCCTAGAGAGGTTATCCAAGTTGGCACAGCCGCAGAGCCTCGTTCGAACTAGATCAATCTCCAATGGGATTGATCGAATCCAAGGATAGATTCCGAAAACTAGAACACACTCACAATAATGGAAAACACCATATTGAAGAGAAACTCAGAGAATTCTTGATTAATTGCAATAAGCATGTCTTACAATGAAGAATTGATCAGCCTAATATAGTTTCGTAGACTTGATCCCTAAGCAACGAAACTTTCTAATATTTGAATAAGTCTAATTAATATAGGAAACTTACTAATTTAATCCTAATCAAATAATAAATAGAAATAGAGATATAATTAGAAGTTCACAGTAGCTCTCAGTCCAATTGGGCCTGTGGGCTGAACCCAATGGACCGGGTTGACCAATTGGGTCAATGGGCTGGCCCAGTTGTCTTCTTGGACCTGGACCATGTCCGTACTGCAACACAAGTCCAACTTCAACATATAAGAGGCCCATTTGTATAAACACTACACCACAAAATAAAAGGGATTGAAGTTTGCATAAGATGGCTGTAACATGATCGAGCCATTCAATTGAATCTATGGTGAGTTATACATGGCTGATGGGAAGGCGAACCATCATCCATCATGTGCAAAACAAAGAACTGAGACATTATTCTTTTATAGACTGTCATAGAGTTTTGTGTGATTTTTCATCCATATGGGAAGAGTTGTATTATCAGCATCAAGCCATCAGCCAACTCAAGAGCGAGTTTATAACGCCAGAGTTGTCTATGCGTGCAAACATGGGCCTACTTCAGATATTAATATGCAAGGTCCAATTTTGGGCATCGAGCAACATAAAAATGCTAGGAAACTGATGTTGCTGGATAGCCTATTGGATAGTTATCCAATGAACCTAATATTGTGCTGTTCCAGCACTAAATGCACTCACTAGCTATGATGGAATTTTGTGGAAAGGCTATCAGAATGTTCCAAATTTTTATCAAATAATTTAAAAACATTTTGTCTATATATTCTAGGAGACTCAGGAGAAGTGGGATGTTCTTTTAAGGAAAAACCTTTTCATGATTTGGTGTGAATGCTTTTCTGCATGGAAAGGCATCAGAAGCATTGATATTTCCACGAGCATTTAAATTCTTATTCACATCTCTATTGAAATAACCAAAGTCATCTATCCATTGAAATTTATATTGGCCTTCTATCCATAGCTAGGATTATTTAGCAGGATCAGAAGTCACCATAAGAAGCGATTACAACACGAACATAAAGAAATTCAGTCAAGTTCAAAATAAAGCAAGGGTGCATCACCTCAAGACTGACAAACCCACACAAGGCCTCGAACTCTGTCAGCGCCACAGCCATCTCTGGCTTATGATTAGAGTCCTTGTAAATACTGGGGTGCATCTTATTCAAAACCCGAGCCAATTCCTTGTCCGGATGAGCCTGTATGGATAGAGCTTTTGCAACTGAAAGGACCTGCCACCAACATCAAAATTTAATCTCTCAGGTAAAATACAAAAGGAACCCATTTGAAAGCGATATTTTAATTATCAAAGCAGAGGCAAGCTGTTGGAAGCCTGTATTACATCACCGCAATACTGACCAAAATTGGTGAAAATGAAAAAACAAGGAAAAAAAAAAAAAACCTGAAAGAGACCCCGAGTCCCTACAAACCAAACAGGGCTACCGTCAACAGCCTGGTTAGATAAGGCATGCACAACTGAAAGGATCTAACACTTAAAATAGACAAAAATAGCCTCATTTGAAATTGACACCAAGCCCATGAAACTGAGAGCAATTCCAAACGTTTCTTGTGCAATTAGTTCCTAGAAAAATTTAGCACAAGCACCAACAAAACGAAAGCATTTGACAGAAGTGAAAACCTCAGAAATCCATTCCAGAACGACTCTGAATTCCTGAAAAAAAAAAACCATGGGCGGATAACTGACATCCCTGTTTGGAATCATATAGAAAATGCTTTAAAAACACTTCAATATTTTGAAGCTCTTATCCTTAAAATTAAAATAACGACGATAACCCATAAAATTGGGACCAATTTGTCAAACATCTAACGGGCTATTCTTAAAAGAAAGAAAGAAATCCATTTGAGTATTACTTTGAATTCCTGAAAAGCAAGACAGGATTTTTGACACACCCTTTTGGAATCAAATCGAATACTTTGAAGGAACAGATGAATGTGGGGTGGCACGATATGGGTCAGTAACATTAAGTGGGATGCTCTTCTTAGTCCCTTACGACTGCAAATCATCACCAACAACAATCACCGATACTGATTTGAGACAAACTCAGTGAGAGAAAGGAAAAGAAAAGTAAAAACATCACACTGAATGTAGTTTCATAATTCACCACTATCCAAACCACCCCCCAAAACATCCACATCACATTCAATTTCAATTGCACCCAAACATGCCCAAAAAAGGAAGCTTTTTTCTTTCTTTTTCAAACCAAATGCAACAAACCCATTTCCAGTCAGCTAGAAACCATCAAAGTAGATTGAAAAAATCTTCCTTTTACCGATCAAGAGAGAGAGAGAGAGAAAGAGGGGGAAAAAAAAATCAAAGTGAACAGAAATCAAATAAAACTACAAACAGATGATATCAAAAACCGATCTTTTTCAGAAAAAAAAAAAAAAAAAAGCTTGTATTCACGCACGCATGCACGCACAACATACCTTAAACAGAAAAGGCAAATCTCTCCCCCACTTCTCCACGACTTTTTCCCCAACCGCCCAATGATTCTCATCAACCCACGACTTCAAGTCACAATCTGAGCCGTCAATCCCACTCCCAACGATAAACGATGGTCCAGATGGGTGGGTCCCCATCCACAACTCGGCGTACGGCTTTCTGGGGTCGATTTCCGACTGAGAATTGGAGGAGAAGAGCCTTGAGACCTTGGATTCTTCTCCAATTCTACCCCAATCATAGTTTTGGACGGAGCATCTTAGTCGAAGGGGCTTCAGAGGCGCCATGAATGCCTTCTGTTTGTGCTTCTAATGGTAATGCTGGAGAGAAGGGATGAAACAAAAGCCCTAGAAGAGGAGAGTGGGGTTTTGGAGATTAGGGTTTTTTTTTTTTTCTAGAGTGGAAGAGGGGGGTCTTTAATATCTTGTGTTCTGTTTTGGTATGGTTGGGAAGGAGTTGGATTTAAAACGGAAAGTGAGAGGGGGAAGGAAGAAGATGAAAGTAAAGAAAAGGTGGGTGGGAAAAGAGAGGTGGAATGACTTGGTGTGTAGTTGGCGGCTAACAGCTTAAAGTAGCCAGCTTTGATAGTGAAGCCTTCTTTTTTTATTTTTTTCCTTTCTATCTCTTATTGGGTAGGATGGAGAATTAGGATGTGGGATAGATGAATTGGATTAAACATGTTAGGATTTTTATAAAAAAAAAGTTTCACATGGTTATTTGATCATTTTTAAAAAATAATATATATAAGCAGATACTCATATGAGAGATATATATCACCTTATATGAGAGATATGAGTATGAGCCCTCACATTTAAGTTGTTGGCATTGGATATAGATGTGAGGACTTTCACACAATCTCCTATTTAAGGTGAGAGATAACTCTCATATGAGCATCTCCCCTTATATAATATATTATAGATATAGGCATTGATTTCAAAATTGGAGTCCAATTTGCTAATTGATTGCAAAATTGGACTCTAATCTTAAATCAATTTGAGAAATTAGATCTCAAATCAATTTCAAGAGATAAGCTCTATCAATGAATTTAGAGTCTACTTTTGTGAAGTTTCTCTATGTGAATTCAAATTTTAATATATATTTATTATGGATAGGTGATTAAAGAGTCAAGATGAAAAAATCCATCTTGCTCAATAACTCTATCCAACAAAGTTAAAATGAGTCATCTTTAGGTGGATTTAGGATTTTTAATATATCTATTATGGTTAGAAGTTTTTTAATGTTTGTGATTTTTAAAAGTGGATCCTTGTTAGTGATTTATACATATGGGCTCCACATACAATATACTTTTTTAAAGTGGGCCACAAATTCTAATTCCTAAAGACGGGGCCACATGCAATTTTGCAAATGTTAATTTACATAAGACTTGAAGTTTCATACTCATTTATATAAAAAGTAATATTTACTTTGCATAAATGTTGGGCTGGGCCATGCTTAGAACCATAATAAAGGGTATATTTGTTTGTTTTTATATTTATTTTCTCATTAACTAATATCTTATAAAATAGTCACAAATCGGATGTGTTTTTATTTCTGGGTCCGGGCTTAGTGCGGGCATGCTTTGCTAGTGTGTGTATGTATAAAAGACATTTTTTTTTATTTAGGGATGACACCGTAGTAAATTGATGAAATTATGATGCTTTAAGTAGAAAATTGAAGAAGAGCTAATATTTTGGGAAGAAAATATAACAGGGGTTTTGCGTGATTAATAAATTTATAAAAGTGGATCGTTGATGAAATATAGAAATTTAGATGAAAAATGTGTATCGTAAGAAGACTATGGTTTATGTGGCATTACTTGTCATGCTTCTTTAATAAAAAGTTTATATTTCTCAATAAAAATTATATTATGTTTTTTTATTACTTGTATGTTGTTTTTATTAATAACTTTGAAAAGTATCCAAATTTTGCGAAGTTTCTACTATTTATAATTCTATTACTTTTAACCCAAATAACAAAAAAAATGTTATATATACAATGTGCCTCACTCATGAAAAATCATATGTTCACTTATATTATGATCATCATGTTTCCTTTCTGTTATTTAAATCTGTCCTGAATTCTTTTAATTGTAAAGATGGAACTAGGAGAATCCTTTGAGTTTATCTATATAAAATCTTACATCCAAAAAATCAAATACTAAAATCCCTATGTCATCTTATATTATCTTTGCTTTAAATTTCATTCCACTTGATGTTGGATTTTGCATTAAAATGACAAGCTACTTTTCACAAAGGAGGCCCGAATTATCCTCCTAATAACTTAATCAGTGCCTGCTGAATTTTCATGATAAAAAATGAGTACACAGTAGATCCTACTGTTAAATCATTATAAAAAAAAATAAGTATACAGTGGATCCAACTGTTAAATCAATTCTCATGGGTGCCAAACTTGGGATTCGTGACCATATGATATGAGGATCCCTGTTTGATCCTGTATTGAGAAGAATCATTCACCCCTTTAAAAGATGCTTTTATGGATAAACAGGACTCTTGAGACGCAAAAATATCCTGAGAAGCCAGAAGCCAAAAGGCCAGAAGCCAAAAGGCCAAAAGCCAAAGGCCAAAAGCCGAGCCAAGACGTAGTGATGGACAAGGTTTTGTAGCCCATTGGAGTCATCGACGGTCATTGGCCTGGGTAAGGTCAAACTGCCAACTTGTCTCCAAAGCAAAATTTGACTCAAAAAAGTTATAAACTAACCCTTACCTTCACCAGAATTACTGGATAGACCCATAAATGGATAACTGACAAATGCTTTTCAGTTCCCAGATACGCAGATAACGTCACCCCACTCCATAAATTTATCTTTCCAAACACTCACCCCACCCATAAATTCCATAGCTTAGAGAAGACCTATTTCAACTGGCCACAATGGATTCATTCAACACATTAATCATAACCATGGTGATGTGTGTGATTATTCATTGCTTACCTAAGTTGAAAAAGAAAGTTGAAATCCCATGTGGGGCCCAACTATTTGAAAGCCAAATTGTTCAAAACAAATGACCTCTAGCTATATACTGGCATATGGGTATTCATTAATTGAGTTTTTGTTCCACCAATAGATTGATTGTTTGATGAAAAACATAATGAGAATGAATGCATAAATTGTGTTAATCACATTTTCTATTTTGGATTGACTTTTTGCTGAAAAATGCAAGAATGAATGCATAGTTCCACTCCTTTATCACTCTGGATTTTTCTATAGCTTTGAGGGTAGGGTTGCAAACGGGTATCCGATTTTCTAATTATTCGGAAGTTTTGACCCGTAAAAAAACGAATATGGAACCTATTTTACGTTCCAATTCATAAACGGGTCTCGGTCCATATAGGTTCCGACTCATGAATTCGAGATCCGGCATATGAGTTTTTGATATTGCAAATTGTACCTCCTTAAAATAAACTTTTTTGGATATTTATATATATAATATTGGAGGTAGTAGTCTTGATGCACTGTTATAAGCTGAATGATATGCTTATTTTTAAGAAAAATGAAGAATAAAGAGCAATTAAAATTGATTTTGGAACCAAATTTCATTCCTCTAAGTGGACTCGGTTCAGAATTCGAATCCAGGATTTCCTATCAAAACTGGGTTTGAAACAAACAAAATAAGATTTGAGTTAGAACTAGATCCGAAACCAAAACCGTTATTCAAAAGCGAATCCAGGTCCACTATAGTTCTGATCCGAAATAGTTCCATTTGCAACCCTACTCGTGGGATCTTGATTCAGGCTTAATAATATCCCAAGTGGGCCTGGCCCACCTTAAGATTGATAAAGAAAAAATTATGTAATGAGCTCCCTGTCATCATCACATGACATGAAAAACATACAATTGGTAATTACCACACACAGCAGGCTTTTTTTTTTTTTTTTTTGAAAGGTATCCTGTCAAGTAGTTGTTGACAGTATAATTGTGGCGTACGAGCATCCTGTCCCGTGTCGAGCTCGTGAACCTGCAAAAAGTGGTCCATATCACATGAATTATTTTCAATCTTTGATATCAAGAATAATGCCACTGGGCAACAGAGGGTGGCCCCCACAAGATAAGATAAATAAAGATTTGAGTGTGATAGAATTCAAGCATGTGTATGTGTACTCTGCTACGGCCACATGGATGGTTGGTGAGTCTGAATCAGATTAGTGCCACATTGATCATGTGGACACTTTTTTTAAATTGGGCTTTAATCTATTGTTTTAGGGTTATACCCCCACTTGCATGAAACCCTTTAAAATTCATGCCAATGTCAATTAATAATTTGATGTGGATTTGGATTGCCATTTATCATGCTAATTACCCAAAAAGCCCCTTGTAGTATTTGGGTGCGGATATAAGGGCCCATCTGTTTGTTTCATGTAACATAATTTCTAAGACTTGTACTTTTAAGAAGTGGTTAAAAATGACGTGATAAAAGTAATTATTCAAATAAGATTATTTAAGACTTAGGAAATTCATCGTCCCATATGCATCTCAGCTTATATCCTTCACCTTTTTTTTGCAAGAATTCTATTATGGAAACTTTATTAATTCTTCAAATATCATTCCCCGTATGGAATTTACAAATTCTTATGGCCGTAGAAGCATTTTTAAATGTTAAGGAGTTTGGAATTCAGAAAAAATTCAAGAAGATTATTGTGACTTTTAAGTGGCTGAAATCTAGAATTCTAACAAAGAAACATAACATTTTTAAATACCAATATAATAACCGTATTATCAATGTCAGAAATTTCCAATATGACAATTTCTTACTGGAAATCTAATTAAAAAAAAAAGCACTTAATATCAATTTTAAGGACATTTTGACCATCACTTTCTACATTTTGAATTCAATGCAAGAAAATGGATACTAAATAGTAATTAGATAAGTATAAACTTAATATGTGTGCCAATTCAATGAAAAGGTGTGTATGCAAGAGATAAGGTTTTTTAAATGATGATAAATCAATCGCAGTGGATGACAAGGGATTAGCATAAACTGATTTAGCTTATTTTAAATGAATAAGAATGATTTACATGATTGAATTACAACCTTATAACTTATACTCCATACATGTAAGCATGTGTATATGAATCAAGTAATAGAATGCCTAACATTTATCGAAACATGGCTCGCCTTGAATAATGAGTGCTTGTAATTTAGCTATAATTTGTTTAAACAATTGTTAGAAATACCGTACAACTGGTAAAAGCTCAGTTTGGCTCGGCACTATCTAGCCGAATTGATTAAATGGACAAGTTTGGGCCTGACATTTAGGCTTGGATTAGATACGGGCTTGTATTTCTAAAGTCGGGTTAGGCTTCGATATGTCTCAGCCTGCCTCAATGAGACCCATTAACACTTCTAAGCAAGCAATCGGCATAAATTGATTTTATTCCTTTTACATTAATAAGTTGAATTGACCATTTGCAACACAAGTTTATTCAAACATCTAGAACCCATCCCCTCTAGCATGGAACCATGTATGCCATCTGTTGGGACTTTCAGGCAGGTGAATTTAACACATGGATGCAACTTATAAAAATTGGAAATGCAAACCTAAAAGAGGGTTGGGTTCAAAGAGAGATTTGGCATAAAGAAGTACTGTGTGGGGTCATTCCGTGATCATGGAATTAAACGGGGCCACCACCCAGTCTCGGTAACCCGTGGTCTCGGTGCCGCCAAGATCGGCTGCATCGCCGTCTCGGGCAATTATGGAGCGGGCCCCAGTGATTGCGTCACGAGTCCCAACTTCGGTCTCAGCCTCGACCGAGCTCGGCCTCCTTTCATTCAATCATAAATGCCGCCATTAATGCACTGCCAAATCAGGATCGGCGGTCTGACAACAGAATGGGCTCCGGACCTACGCAAGGAGCACGCCATATCTACAATCATATCCATAAGCAAGGAGGGCTGGTCCGATGGGACGCCCCCTTTTTACCTACCCCCACTCAGGAGATGAGAGTACGCTCAGATGGGACTCCCGTCTCCTCAGGAAGACAGTCCAATGATGACTTCTCCACCTATATATTGCATGAGAGAATCCATGAAAGGTACGCACACGCATAATCTCTCCCTCCCAGAACTCTTTCTCTCCATTCTCTCAGTCCCTGCACTAACTTAACCGTCGGAGGGCCTTCGGCTACCCACAGCCAGGGTCTCTGACCGTTGTTCTTTTCCTTTCAGGTCATTGGAGGCTCGATCCATTCCCCTTACCTCCCTCAAAACCTTGCATCAGGAGCTTAATCCTCCATTAACTAAGTCCGTAATTTTTAGGCACTTACAGTTGGCGCCGTCTGTGGGAATAGGATCTGTGCCAAAGCCTCTACAGAAGCCATGCCTCCAAAAACCAGAAACGGTGGCGGAGGACCATCGACGTCTAAAAAAGCATCGTCCTTCCCGCTACGGGAGGAACCTGCGTTCCCACCATTCTTGCCGTCGCAACCAGCCCAGTCGGTTGTCCCGGAACCACCCCCCGACCTTCGTTCCGCTCTTCTTCCCCCTCCGGGGCCGATTGCGGCTCCTCCCGTCAGGCAGGAGGAACCAGAGGCCCCGCGCCAGAGGAGGTCTGGGGGGAGGTCGGGAGCCGCGTACGTGGAGGGCATAGTCCAATCGGCCTCTTCGTCTCGGCCCACGACTGCGCGCCCCCACCACGATGACCGTCGAGGGGTCCCTCTCCATCCTGATGGTCGATCACAAAGGGGTCCGGAGCAGAACGCCCCCACGCCGGATCTTCGGCGAAGGGGCAAAACCCCTATCAGGGCGACGTCCCACCGTCACTCTCGCGACGACGGCCAATCTCTCCATCATATCCGTGAAACGAGAAATGACGACCCCTTGCTTAAAGAGCTCGATGCCCAGGACCAGGCTCTCCAAGATAAAGACGAGGTGATTCGTCGTCTAGAGGAGCGACTCGAGATGAATGAGAGGAAGTCTCGTGGTCCGCCTCCCCGGCGGAAGCAGACCCACCCGGGTAACCAAGATCTGAGGCATGCCCTCAACCACAGAAGGAGGTCTCACCGCGAGGAGGAAGGCTCGAGCAGCAGTCATCTGCCTAGTGGTCTCGGGGGAGCACGGCGCGAGCCGGAATCCCCGAGACTCGATGACCAGACGGACCTCAAGGCGCAGTTGGACCACTATATCAAGCAGGAGGTCCAGGCCCGTTTGGCCGAGATCGGTCTCGCCCGAGACCAGACTGATGAGCATGAAGAGGACGATCAGGGCATGTCCCCCTTTTCGCAGGAAATTAAAAATTTCTCTCTCCCCGAGAGATTTAACGTCCCAAGGTTCGTACTTTACGACGGGGCCTCAGACCCAGAGGCGCATCTGCGGCACTTCACTCAGCGGATGTCGGTCTGGGGGGACGTCGGTCTTTTAAACTGCAGGGTTTTCTCATCCAGTCTGGGAGACCTCCCTCTCCGGTGGTTCTGCGCACTCCCTCCCGGGTCGGTCTCAAGCTGGCGGCAGCTCAGGAGCTCTTTCCTTGAAAAGTTTCAAGCGCACCGCGTCATCCCAAAGACAGGTAGCAATCTCATGGCGATCCGGATGAAAGACGGTGAGGGTATCACTGCCTTCGCCAGAAGATTCTGGACAATATACAGCCAGATTACCGACGCCAATGACGAAGTCGCCATCATGTGCTTCAGGGAGGGGTTACTCCCAGGAAATGAACTCCGCAGAGATCTAGTCCGAAACCCCGTGGCCACGATGAAAGCACTGATGGCAAGGGTAAAGCAGTACATTGAGCAGGAAGAAGACGAGGCCCATGGCACAGAGCGGTTCGGATTCCCGAAGAAACACCAGGCCTCCACCAAGGAAGAAACATTCCCCCGACCGAGGTCGGATAAAAGGAAGCCCGCCCGCTCTTTCTCGATCGCCTCGGACAGCAGCAAGAGGCCGAGGTCACAGTCCGCCAAGCCTGCCAACGATCCTTACAGGGCTATCAGTGTTGTGTTTAAGGAGCCTATTTATAGACTCCTGAACAAAATCAAGGCAGAGCCATACTTCCAGTGGCCTCGGCCGATGACAGGCGATCCATCCATCCGAGACCAGAACAAGCGCTGCTCCTATCACAAGCAGCACGGGCACATGACCGAAGACTGCTTTGCGTTGAAGTCCCATCTCGAAAAGCTCGTCCATGACGGACACCTCCAGGAGTATATCAAACAGGAGGAAAGGGTCCACCGAGCACAGCAGCGCACTCGACCCAGTGATGACCATGAGAGCGATGAGCCGGCGGGTACCATCAATGTCATCCACCTAGCACCCGCCCCAGGCAGGGGAAGCGCCCAGGCTCGGTCAGACGCCAGGAGAGCTGCCCATGGCAAGCAGGTGATGTCGGCAGAGTGGGAGAGCGCCTCGAAGAGGCGTAAGAGAGAAAAGCCCAAGATTTGGTTCTCGGATGAGGATCTGAAGGGAGTCGAGCTCCCCCACAATGACGCCCTCATCCTCACCCTGCGGCTGAACAATTACACTACCAAGCGCGTCCTTGTGGACCCAGGGAGCTCCACCGAGATTGTGTACTATAGCTGTTTCAAACAGCTCGGCCTGCCCGAATCCGCCCTGCGAGAGGCCCACGTCCCCTTGATAGGGTTTAGTGCCCAGCCGGTGTACCCCAAAGGCAGGATCTCACTTGAAGTCCGGATCGGAGGCGCAGCAAAGGTAGCAGACTTTATGGTGATAGACGCGCCGTCCCCCTACAATGTGATATTGGGACGAAGTTGGCTGCACGCCATGGAGGCAGTGCCATCCACCCTTCATCAAAAACTCAAGTTTCCATTGGAGAAGCCTGGAGGAACGGTCGAAATAGTGACTGTGTGCGGAAACCAACAGATGGCCCGAGAATGTCTCGTGGTCGTAGCACCTGGAGAAGAGGAACCGAGACGAGTGCACATGGCCGAGCTCGAAGCCGAGATCGAGGATGTCGGGCGGACAGCAGGGCAGAAAAGCATAGAAGATCTCACCGAGGTCAGGATCAATCCTGAAGATCTGGAGCGCTACTTCCTGCTGGGTAGCCAGCTCCCTGACGCTGAAAAGGCCGAATTGCTGGACTTCTTACTCCTAAACAAAGATATCTTCGCGTGGACTCCTTACGAGATGCCCGGGATTGACCCCGAGGTCATATGTCACAAGCTAAATGTGGACCCCGGACACAAGCCCGTAGTGCAGAAGGCTCGCAGAACGGGGATCCCACAGACAGAGGCGATTATAGAGGAGGTGGAGAAGCTCCTCGAGGCTGGGGCAATCCGCGAGGTGCACTATCCCCAGTGGCTAGCCAGCACAGTGGTTGTAAAGAAGAAGAGCGGCAAGTGGAGGGTCTGTGTAGACTTCACCGACCTTAACAAAGCTTGCCCCAAAGATAGCTTCCCGCTCCCAAAGATCGACCAGATGATCGACGCCACCTCGGGGCATGACAGAATGAGCTTCTTGGACGCCTACTGAGGTTACCATCAGATCCCCCTGCACAGATCTGATGAGGAAAAAACTGCGTTTATCACACCTCGGGGCATCTACTGTTACAAGGTGATGCCCTTCGGGCTGAAGAACGCCGGAGCGACATATCAGAGGCTGGTCACTAGGATGTTCCGAGATCAGCTCGGAAAGACGATGGAGGTCTATATTGACGACATGGTAGTCAAGTCCAAGGAGTCGCAGGGCCACCTACCAGACCTGCGCCAAACATTTGCCATCCTCCGAAAGTTCCAGCTCAAACTCAATGCCTCGAAGTGTGCATTTGGCGTCGGCTCCGGCAAATTCCTGGGGAGCCTGGTGACACGGAGAGGGATTGAGGCCAATCCGGAGCAGATCGCGGCCATACAGGCTATCCAAAGCCCCACCTCGGTCAAGCAGGTCCAGAGACTGACGGGGATGGCCGCTGCACTCAATCGCTTCATCAGCCGCGCCTCAGACAAGTGCCGTCCATTCTTTCAGCTACTGAAGAAGAGTTCGAAGTTCCAATGGACTCCAGAATGCGATTTGGCACTAGAGACGCTCAAAAGGTACCTCTCCTCACCACCTCTACTGTCCACTCCGTCGCAAGACGATTTTCTCTATCTCTATCTTGCAGTTTCGGACCATGCGGTGAGCTCGGTGCTGGTTCGAGAAAGCGACAAGCAACAGTACCCCATCTATTACACCAGCAAAACCCTGCTCGATGCCGAGACCAGATATCTACCTCTTGAAAAGCTAGCACTAGCACTGCTCAGCGCCTCTCGCAAGCTCTCCCATTACTTCCAGACTCACACGGTGGTAGTCATCACGGAATTCCCGCTCAAGTCCCTCTTCCGCAAGGCGGACTTTTCTGGCCGAATCTCCAAGTGGGCCGTGGAATTGGGTCAGTTCGACATCAAGTATCAGCCCAGAACGGCAATCAAGGCACAGGTCCTGGCGGACTTCGTCGTCGAATTCACCTCTCCTAGTTCGGCACCGACCTCGCTCGATACCGAACTGGGGGACTCCAAGGGCAGCAATGAAGGTAACACCAAGACTGAGGAAGACCAATCCTGGGAAAAATTTCTGGAGTCAGCCTGGAAAATCTTCGTTGACGGATCGTCTACATCCAAGAGGGCAGGCGCCGGCGTCGTCCTCCAATCCCCAGAAGGGTTAGTCATAGAGCAAGCACTAACCCTCAACTTCAAAGCATCAAACAATGAAGCAGAATATGAAGCACTGATCGCTGGCCTCGGCAGTGCGAGAATACTGGGGGCAGGGAGGGTGGTGGTCTTCAGCGACTCCCAGTTGGTGACGAGCCAGCTGAGCGGGGACTACCAAGCCAGAGACGAAAGAATGGTGGCCTATCTAGCCCATACCAGGCAGCTCCTCTCCCAGTTTGAAAAGGTTGAAGTCAGGCAAGTTGGTAGGGAGTTCAATCGCCATGCAGACGCCCTGGCAAGCTTGGCCTCGGCTGTAGAAGCTGGAAAAAGTAGAACAGTTGATGTAGGGACGTTGGAGAAGCCGAGCATAGAGCTCCTCCCAGTTCGGCCAGTTCTGTGCACTGACCTCGGTCCGAGCTGGATGGACCCAATCATGACGTTCCTGAGAGAGGACAAGCTCCCAGAGGACAAGAACGAAGCCCATAAGGTCAGGATGAAGGCAGCTCACTTTTGGCTATCTCCAGATGAGAAGCTCTACAGAAAATCCTACTCCGGACCATATCTCCAGTGCGTTCATCCTAGCAAGGTAGAGGATTTTCTATTTGAGATCCACGAGGGAATCTGTGGAAGCCACATCGGGGGAAGATCGCTGGCCTACAGAGCTATTAGCCAGGGCTACTGGTGGCCATACATGCAGAAGGATGCCCAGATCTACGCCAGGAAATGTGAGAAATGCCAAAAGTTTTCCCATTCCCTCCACCAGCCAGCTCAGGACTTGAGCCCGATCTCCAGTCCATGGCCCTTTGCTCAGTGGGGGCTGGACATCGTCGGACCTCTCCACCGAACTCCGGGAAACAAAAGATGGCTAATGGTGGGCACCGATTACTTTACAAAATGGATTGAGGCAGAGGCCTTATCCTCCATCACCGAGCTTGACACAAAGAATTTTGTGTGGAAAAACATCGTCACACGGTTTGGGATCCCCAGAGCTCTGGTCTCGGACAACGGAACCCAATTCGATTCAAAATTCTTCAAAAGCTTTTGTCAGGAGCTCGGCATCAGAAACCTCTATGCGACTCCGGCCTATCCGCAGAGCAATGGGCAAGCAGAGATCTCGAACAAAGTAGTTCTGGAGGGGCTGAAGAAAAGGCTTGATAAAGCTAAAGGCAGATGGACGGAGGAATTGCCAAGTGTCCTCTGGGCATACAGAACCACCCCGAGACGATCCACTTCGGCCACCCCTTTTTCGTTGGCCTACGGAATGGAGGCAGTAATTCCCTTTGAAGTCGGCCTCCCGACCTTAAGAACAAATCTCTTCGATCAAGGGCAGAACGAGATGAACCTCGCCAGAGAACTTGACCTCGCCGAGGAGCGAAGGGAAGCAGCATCCGTACGTCTGGCCGCCTATCAGCAGCAGCTTTCCCGAGGGTATAATCAAAAGGTCAAAGAGAGGAGGTTCTCGGTTGGAGAACTGGTCCTGAAAAAAGCGCTCCCCGCGGATAGAGACCCCAATGATGGCAAGCTGGCACCAAACTGGCTCGGCCCCTACAAAGTAGTCTCCATCTCGGGCAGGTCGGCATACAGACTAGAAGGGATGGATGGCAAGGAATTGCCCCGGCCATGGAACGCTGCCCACTTAAAGAAATATTATTTCTAGTTGTATTCGAGATGTTTGATCAATAAAGAAGAACCTTTTGACACAGATTTGCCTTGAATTTCTTCGATCCTCGCAAGGATCCGGCCCTCGCGCCATCCTCTTCGAGTTCGGTCGTAGGACCAACTCCGCAAGGATCTGGCCCTCGCGCCATCCTCTTCGAGTTCGGTCGTAGGACCAACTCCGCAAGGATCCGGCCCTCGCGCCATCCTCTTTGAGTTCGGTCGTAGGACCAACTCCGCAAGGATCCGGCCCTCGCGCCATCCTCTTCGAGTTCGGTCGTAGGACCAACTCCGCAAGGATCCGGCCCTCGCGCCATCCTCTTTGAGTTCGGTCGTAGGACCAACTCCGCAAGGATCCGGCCCTCGCGCCATCCTCTTTGAGTTCGGTCGTAGGACCAACTCAGCAAGGATCCGGCCCTCGCGCCATCCTCTTTGAGTTCGGTCGTAGGACCAACTCCGCAAGGATCCGGCACTCGCGCCACCCTACTCGAGTTCGGTTGCAGGGCCAACTGACCAAGAGGCGTCCTCTGCGGCGTATGACCGCGGAACTCGGCCTACCCTAGGGTCTCACCTAGACCGTGGGAGCACGGCCTCAGCTGAACCCCGGCATGTAAGTCGGGGGCTCGCCACCATTTCACCCTGGGAACCTCCCCCTCAAAGACATGCCATTAAGGCCTAACCCTCGGTCAAACGACAGCATGACTCGCTTACTCGCTGAAATTCAAAAGTAGGAAAGGGACAACCTAGTCTTCCGAGACTGGAAAAGGTCTGCCCGAGGCAGGCCCCTCCTACCGACCTCATCCACTTTGGACATCACCTCACATCAGAGCATCCACAGACCGTTGCAAAAGAAGAAGCAAAGAAGAGAAACAGCAAGATTGAAAAAGAACTTCTTTTCATTAATCAGGAAGTACGATTACATGATCTCTGTGCACTTAAAGAAGAAAAATTACATCGAAGAATAGAGAAAATTCCTAAGTCTACTCCTTGGACACCTCCTTATGGGTCTCCGACTCTGGAGGTGCAGAGGAAATGGGGGGATCACAAGCAGATGAAGGAGCTGCAGCAAGAGTCTCGGCCACCGGGACGACGGCAGGAGTCGGAGAAAGAAGAGGAGCGCCTTCAGCTTCAGCCGGGGTCAGAGGAGGAAGAGGAGTGCCTTGGACTTCGGCAGAGGTCGGGGGCGGAGGAGGAGCGATGGGGGCATCGGCCGGAGCCTCGGAAGGGTTGGAGCCTGGCTCTGGCTCTGAACCCACTGCTGCAGGTCGGAACTGAGGAAGATCCGAGAAGATGGGATGGTCCTCAGAGACCCCATATTTGAGCAGGGCCGCCTTGCACCCCATCTCGTACAGCACTGAGCTCAGATTTGTGATCTGAGACGCGTAATCCTCCGAGGCCCAATCCACCCCGTCCTGGTAAGCCTTTGTAGCCTGATCTCGCAGGATGGATTCGGCCTCGGATCTCTCCTTCTTGGAGGCCTCAAGCTCAGCCTCTTTCTTGGCCAGCTCGCCTTGCTTCTCGGCAACCTCGGCATCTTTCTTCGCGAGCTCGGCCCCCCTCTCGACAAGCTCAACCTCCAGCCGGGCCGCCCTCCTCGCCTTCTCGTCCGCGGCGCTCCTCAGGTTGTTGTTCTCGCCCCGCAACTTAATGATCTCAGCCTTCGTTGCTTGCTGATCCGTTGCGTGTTGGGCGATTTTCTCCCCCACCTTCTTGAGTTCGGCCGCGCTGGCCTCCGGCGCACTCCCCAGCTTCCTCTTCTCCTTCTCTAGCCCATCAATCTGGGCAGCTCTTTCCGCCTCCCTCTCCATCAGTACTTGGAGCCTCTGCGCGTTCTGTGAAAAGAATAGAAACGGTGAGCAGGTTGGATCGGGTGACTAAGAAGTGAAAATTTTAGAAAATAGGGGAGAAAAGCTACCTCGAGCGACGCCCTCAAGGTATGATGGATTAAGTTCGGAGACCGGATTTTCCTGTGCTTCTCCATATCCTGGGGGAGGGCGCATCCCCGGGCGAGAGCCATGACCGACTCCCAGCTCGTCCCCAGCTGCACCCCCACCGTCATCGGCTCGTTGGGGTTGAGATCGAAGTTGGGCCTCCAAGGAGCTGGCGTGGACTGCTGGGACTGCGGTTCCGCCGACGGATGCCTCCCCTCCGTGCTCGACAGACGGGGCCTCTTCTCGGGAGGGGGCCTCTCGCCCTCCTTTCCGGCAGCGGCAGACCGAGGCCGGGCTTCCTTCTACGGCGGAGGAGGCGGAGTCTCCTTCCCAGGGTCCACCACCCGCGGCCTGCTTTCTCGGAGCGGACGAGGGTCCTTCGTCTGTCGAGCGGCCACGGAAGACTCCCCCGACTTCCCCTTCGAAGGCTTGGCCGAAGAAGCGCCTGCCGCGCCCGACGAGCTAGAAAAGGCGGCGGGGGCGGATCCCTGGGCGGCACCTGCACCACTGGGGACGTTCTTGAGGGCTTCCGGGGCCATACCTCCAAAAATCAGGGCCCCCAGGTTCTTTAAGGGTGGGCGCGGCCTCTCCATTTCCTCTTCCTCTGCTTCTCCTCGGTCTCGGGGAGGACTGTCACCGATGACTATCGGGTCCCGAGGATCCGTGGCTTGACCGTCTGTCTCGGCAGGGTCGGGTCCGACTTCCCCTGGCGGAGCAAGAGGAATCTCGGCAGCCTTCCTGGTGTAAGACTGATACCGAGGTTTGTACCCCAGCAAGGAGAAGGCGGCTCGGTCGTAATGACCGTGGTAGCGCTCAATCTTCTCTAGCCACGCGTCGTTGCGCTTCCAATTGTCGAAACCGGCCTCTCTCCTCCTCTTCTGAATGCCTACACGGAAAAATGGGCAAGGACATCAGTTCGGCATAATAGCAGGCAAAGGCAAGATAAGCTTAAACCTAGAAGGGTGGGCATTTACTAGGGGGTGTCCCTGGTTTTCGTGGGACCTGGATCCTCCGGTCCTCCTCGGTCTCGGTCCCCCTGAACTCCCAGTTTCCCGAGATCAAAAAGCGGTCATCTCCGGCGTATTTGGTGGAGTCCTCCAGGGCATTCACCAAGGGACGGCGCCTGGCCTTGACCCGAAGGTAGTAAGCGTCCTCGACCCCCGCGGCCTTGCAGATATCGTAGACATCTTCTAAATCATGTACGCCGAGACCGATGTCCAAGATCCAGTTCAGCTGGGCCACGCCCATTATTATTTTGAAGCCGTTCGGCATTAGCTGGAAGGGGCAGAGGTTCCACGCGTGGAGACAGGACCGGAGGAGTGGGTGGATGGGGAATCTTACCCCCCCTTCGCACACAGCCAGCAAAGGGAAGGGCATCCATTCCTTATAGGTGACGAAACCCTTGACGGAGCCCTGGAAGACAAAGGGTTTCACCAGGACATCCTCTGGGATCCTAAAGTTCTCCCTAAAAGCCTCTAGGGCTGCAGGGCCCTCTACCCAGTGGCTGTATATTCCCATTTTCTTGAAACAGAAGAGAAGGAAGAAATAGAAGAAAGGGAACGAAGGCTGGGAGGGCCTAAGGGATTAGGAATCTCAGAAATCGCAGAAGAAGGAGAAATACAGAAAGGAGATGAAGGCAAGAAGCATAACTCACAGAAAAAGCAAAGAGGACTGCAGAAGACGGAAGGGCAAGGAACGGGAAGCAGAGGTCGAAGAGTCTCCGAGTTCGGCGATCTTCTGGGTTGAACAAAGTTGCAGCAGAGTCTCCTTCAAACTAACAGCTAGGGTAAAAGAAGAAGAAAGAGGAGCGGGCCCCTTTTTATAAAGGAGCGCCCCCTCTTGATTACCGCATGCCGCGTCGCTTCGACTTCGGTGTCCTACCAGACAGAAGGCTCCACGTGGCGGAGACGATAAGTATTCCGCCATGCCTCTGGTACGACATTAATCGCCTCGGGTATGCGAAACGGCGCTCTCCGTATCCGCTGTGGCAGGGCAATCATGACGCCCTATTTATTGCCTAGGGCAGGTGAAGAGGCGCCATAATGAGGATATTCCTAAGGCGGGATACGAAAAGACAGCCCCGTCACATCCAAGTCTTAGCTCCCGACCTCGGAGAAAGCCCGAGGTCAGGGAGCTAGGGGGCAATTGTGTGGGGTCATTCCGTGATCATGGAATTAAACGGGGCCACCACCCAGTCTCGGTAACCCGTGGTCTCGGTGCCGCCAAGATCGGCTGCATCGCCGTCTCGGGCAATTATGGAGCGGGCCCCAGTGATTGCGTCACGAGTCCCAACTTCGGTCTCAGCCTCGACCGAGCTCGGCCTCCTTTCATTCAATCATAAATGCCGCCATTAATGCACTGTCAAATCAGGATCGGCGGTCTGACAACAGAATGGGCTCCGGACCTACGCAAGGAGCACGCCATATCTACAATCATATCCATAGGCGAGGAGGGCTGGTCCGATGGGACGTCCCCTTTTTACCTACCCCCACTCAGGAGATGAGAGTACGCTCAGATGGGACTCCCGTCTCCTCAGGAAGACAGTCCAATGATGACTTCTCCACCTATATATTGCATGAGAGAATCCATGAAAGGTACACACACGCATAATCTCTCCCTCCCAGAACTCTTTCTCTCCATTCTCTCAGTCCCTGCACTAACTTAACCGTCGGAGGGCCTTCGGCTACCCACAGCCAGGGTCTCTGACCGTTGTTCTTTTCCTTTCAGGTCATTGGAGGCTCGATCCATTCCCCTTACCTCCCTCAAAACCTTGCATCAGGAGCTTAATCCTCCATTAACTAAGTCCGTAATTTTTAGGCACTTACAAGTACTATATATAAAACTCTTTAAAAAATGCCCCTTCACCTGGCTGCAACGATGAGCATGTGCCCTTTGACTTGGACTTGGAGAGAGCATCCAGATACCCAGCATTGCACAAACAAGAAGAAACAAGAAGGGGACTTTTTCATTTTCTAAAGGAAAGGCAGCCTTGGTTGAATCATTCCATTATGATTATCTTTGATGTTTTTATTTTATATATATATATTTTTCCAAAGCCCATAGACTCATTGGAAATCAAGGAAAGAAAAATCCAATGATTCCAGCTCTTCTTCTCGGATTTTCCTCCCACTAAGTTAGGGGCCCCTTGCATGTGGGAAAAGCATTTTCCATGGAATATCTTGGACCTTTTTGTTCTGAGAAACCATCATGCTTCTATGGAATTTGAAAGCACAACAATTCACAGTCAGCTGAATTACAAGAAAGAAATGTTAAAAAGACAAAAAGTAAAAGATATAAGTTCAAGATGCATACGAGGGCTTCACTCAATAGAATTTGAATTACTAAGGTGAATACTGAGTATTCATTTTTTGATCTTTTCTCCAATCAAAGAAGAAATTATTTGATAATCATTTTTATTACCCGCTTTTACTTTTTTAACCACTTTTAAAGATAGAAGTGTGCTCATGACCTCATGTAACTTGATGATCTCTTACTGCACAAAACTTCCTTTTCTCGGCCAGAGTTTAATTTCCTCTTTATTGGGAAAATATCATATTGAAAATGTTTTTCTTACAATAAAGGCACACTTATATGCGAAAATGAAAAGAAAAGGTGAGAAGTTCTTCTTTTAAACACTGTTTTTTTTATCGTTTGGTGCAAACGCCACAAAAAAAGTATCAAAAGCTATATAATTTTCTGCAAATCAATAAAAAAGTGTTTCCAAGGGGTGCAGGTGACTAGGAAAGACAGTTTCTTTTGTATAAAAGAAGTCCATAGACTTTTGTTTATGTGAATGTTATATATATATATATATATATTTATATGTTCTAAAAGATGTCACACTTAATCCTTCTTCACAACATCACACTCTACTTTTAATTGCTAATGGAAATAGAAGTTACCTAAATGAGATAAAACATTTTTACTTAACTTCCAACCACAATGTAGAGAAAACAACAACATAAAACCCCTTAGATGGAGAAATGAAAAAAAAAAAAAGGAATGAAGAATTCTCTTGTGGAGAATCACTCCTTTTACCTAATAGTAATTCTCTAATGTATTTAATTTTTGTAGAGAAACCTTTGCAAGAGAAAATCCTTAACATCTCTCCACTTTCACCTCCAATTTTATTGAATGAGCAATGATACAAGAGGAAATTTCATCTTAGGAAGCCGTAAGAGCAGATTGCACGTGCAATCAAGATCCCCTTAGGACAAGTTTGTATTAAGTCATGGATGAAGCTGCCCAAAAAGGCTTTTAGAGGGGGCAAGGGTGTTTGGTGCAGTGATGTTCAGTGATGAAACCCGTCCTTTTGGCCTGATTTTCCATGACAGGAAGGAAATGAGGTTCTGACCTAGTATGCTAGAATAGAAGAGCATTTCCTCTTCCATGCCACTTGCATAAACACACCCTAAAAGTAGGTAGAGCCCAATTTTAAAATGTTGACAAGGCCTATATTAGCTCGGCCCCTTGTCCATTAATAACACACACATGTATATATTATGGGAAATTGAAAAAAGAATGGCCCATGCAAAAAACACCCCTTTTTGCAGCACTATTTTTTGGGCCATGAAGCCCCACCACAAGCCACTCTAGTCCTTTCAAATACACTAACCCCATGAATTCTCACAAGCCCAAATATGAAACTCATCCAACTTTTACTCAACATTGGATTGAAATCCTAAGAAAATAATGTGACCAATCCATCCTACTAACTCGCTTATAAACATTGCATCAGACGGGCCTCACAAGCTGGACCATGTATGATGAATAAACAGTCTGCTTGTGTCGTACCTGAGAAGTTCCCTGTGATGTTCCACACTCCACTTCTATCAAATCATCATCCAGAGTTACAGACGTTTGGATACAGGCATGTGAATCTAGATTATGGGGTCCTTTCTAATAAAAATGCATGGATCATCCCATCTACAGTTGGAATGCAACCGCAGTGGGCCCAAAAATATGATTGATCAGTGGGGCATTCACCGTTGGATTGAACACAATCTCCTTCGCATGGTGACTTGAATCTGAAGATTTTAGTTGAATAATAAATCGGCTGGAAATAGTCTCCAGTTTAAGGGACAGATGCCCCACTGTGGGCCTGTTAATAGAGAAATATTTTAACATCTTTCATGTTACACATGACAATTCATGTCTGGACTGCTAATCATAGCTCTAAAAAGAAAGGATTGGTGTTAGACAAGCAATCATAAAATCCATTGAGAACACATAATTCACCCTGCATTGCCCCTCACTTGAGGATAGAATTCTGTTATAGCCAAGCAAGATAACTGCAACTCCAAGATATCAGCCCTTCACCCATTAATACAAATTTCAATCTATGATCAACTGGATGTTCAAAAAGGGGACTAGTAAACAGCATAAATGGAACAAACTCAAATGGGAAACCAAGATGTAAAGAGATGGGCCTGTTTGGAGCCCAGTGACACCCAAAATCCAGTAAATATGAACTACCTGTAACTCAGTTGCAGGTCAGAAGTAATGTTGTCTGGATCTCTATTAAATTTGATCAGCTCTAGAGTTTTGGATATCCAAGTCACAGGTTTGATTTTGTGATTGGTGGCGACAAAAATAAAACAAATAGTTGATGTAGGGCCTCACTTGGCCACCAATCGTGGGCAATCTGAACTCAGTTTGGTTGTATGCATTTAACACTCTTTAATTACATTCACAATGAGGGAGAAAAAAATCTGACTGGTGCCATTTTTTTCTGACAGACGACAAGATACTGAGCACCTTCCAACTGTGCCAAAGGCTTAAAATGGAATTTAATCAAACACATTACTGAAAATTTGCTACACAGAAATTGGATCAACGTTTAGAAATGCTACATGAGTTGCAATAGATCTGAAAAAGAATGCTATAAAATAAAAAACGGTGGCCCTCACCTTCACATGAATAATGTAAACAAAAAAATGAGTACAATTACACTAGACATCAACAATCCGACCTCCAATTCTTAACCTGAATAGATGAGATGAAAAATAGAAGGATTAGATATAGGAAAGCAGTTCTCTTACTCAGAAAAATAGAAGGATTAGACATACAACATTAGTAGTTCTAGACACCTTAATTAAGGATAGGATCTTTTAGATTAGGGTGGCCAGAAAAACACAACTCACATCTTAGGAACCATTTTTTTTTTATCGGTATCTTAGGAACTAAATGAAAAGACAGTTTTTCAAGAACTTGGATTTTGCATGGTACTCCCTGCAAAGTGACAATCACAAGGATGAAATTACGAATATTGGGCCCCAAAACACCGAGTTCAAAAATTTTAAAAAATTCAAAGGGCTTTGCAAAGATGACACAAATATAACTTCCATTTGCTTGGTCCAGAGGTTAAACGAGCATTGCATGTAAATCAGATATGGACGGTTGGCCAAAGTTTTTTTATCTTTAAACTTTTGTTTTCACTCACTATGGCCCACTTGATGAGTTTCCAGCCTATTTCTGGCTGGAGCACCAACCAGATTACGCCTGCCTTAGAAATGGTTTGTAACTAAAAACATGCCACCTGGGAAGAAGATAAATAGCCTCTGCCCGAGGCACAATGGGAAAACAAAAGGGTGAGAACCATGAGCCTACCAATTCAACTGATTAAGCAAAAAGTAGGGTCCCACTCTATCAAATTTCATAGGCACACTTTCTAATTTTCTTAACTATTTGATGACCATATCAATCTTTCCTTAAGTGAATAAAGAGATCTTTTAATTGGATCTGTTCATCTCCTAGGCATCACCATAGAGACAGGCTGTGCTTGACAAGTCATGCTGAAGAGATGACCCAGGCAATTTGATGAACAATTATAATAAATATTTTATAAAAAAAGTGGGAAGTTCACACACTGTGTCTAGCTGATGGATTGTACCACTCGTCAATCCTCTGCTTGCGGGCCACATGCAAGATGCACTAAGTTGATAGTATTTCCTACAACAACGAAAGAGAAATAGTAATAGAGATGGATTCTACCTCAAGACAAGATGACAAGACCGAGGTACACCGAACAACCCAGGAAGAAAAGTGATATTAGACCCCTGCAAGAAAAGCACATTAGAGAAATAAAAAACAAGTAGGGAACAAACTACAATGTCAGTCTTCCGCCTTTGAGGAAACTCTTCCACTGTGCATTGTCCATGTGTGCCAAGCCAGATCAGCAAAATCAGTTTGGTGGAAGATGGGGCCTACTTAATTTCTTGAATCAGATATGTCCAATTGATTTGCACAAACAGGATTGTTGGGATTGCTCAAAAGAAGTGATCTTGGGCAACAAGTCATCCACATTAGGGCCCTTGATTTGGATGGTCTGGATTAGTGTGCAAGTAATCATGTGAATGGTGAATGAGTTCCACTCAGAAGATGCAAAACTGTAGTAAGCTAATATGAAAAATAAGGATCTATTTAAGGCAAAGGAATTAAAAGGCACAATCATAGTTATTAGAATCCTACGATTCGTATTCCGAATCTTAAGGAAAACGATTCGTATCTATGTAACGAATCCATTTATACATGAATCTTAGGATTCAGGTGTGAATCCTATGATTCGATACTCATTTCATCGAATCTTACGATTCAAGCGATTCGGCTAAGTGAAAATAACTACAACCAATAAGTTAATATTATTAATATTTTACCTGTTTTTCTTTCTTTCTTTTAACTCTTTTATTTTTAAAAGGTTATTTCATAGTTAACGAAACCTCCTAAGAATTTTTTTGCTGCTTTGATAAGGTTTTAAAGATGAATAGAGAACATGCATTTAACTAAATCATTTGATTGTACATATGATGCTTGTCTATATCTTCTTTTTTTAATCTATTTTGGTTTTTTCTTCGTGAACACTTTCTTAACTTAAAAAGATATCCTACTGTGTAAGATTGATGGTTTGAATTTTTTTTTATATTTTGATTTAAAGATAATAAAAAAAAAATATTGATACTTACACATGATTTATTTCTTATATATATGTGTCATGATGTTCTTGATATAATTGTATGATACACTTATTATTATATTTATATTGCTATAAATGGGAAAATAGATGGTTATGAATAAATTTTTTTATCTATTTCTTTTAAATTTTAATTATCTTTCATTTTTATTAGAACAATAAAAAATTCCTACGATTCGCGAAACGATTCAATTTGCAGGTATGAACGATTTGCGATATGATTCCGATTTTGAAAACTATGGGCACAATCATTTCTCAAAATGGCTTCTGCCTAAGTCTCACCAAATGACTCCCCATCCAACACCATTACAAGGGCAAGGACAAATATCAGCAAACTTCTCAGCATCACTGGAATGGACTCTCCGCGAAATTGTATCATCATAGATATCTGCATAAATAAATGCATATTAAAGGAAAACAATCCAGGTAGACAACTGTCTCAACAAATAATATATTATGATAATTTGTTAGTTTCAGCACGTAAAACAAAAAGAAGCCGACCACAAGGGCAACCCTAGATCATACCATAAACTGAAAACAAGCTGTTCATTACACCTGCATCATTGGAAAAAAAAAAAAAAAACAAATAAGCAAACTGATGAAGATGCATGATCCTAACATGAGACGAACAATAAAAAATAGCACAGGTGAGGCGCACTTTCCGGTGGTCTGAAGGGCAGTCTCATCACTCCTATGGTATGACCATACTATTACTAGAAGTGCAAATAGAAGATTTTAGCCAAGGGTTCCCATTCTTGCAGGTAAAAAAGTGGAAGATTTTAGCCAAGGGTTCAGATTGTAGCAGGGAAACAATCATAAATGTAGAAATTGGGATCACTAAATAAGAGCAATTTTCTGCCAGTCCTAAGCCTGGATAAAGCCGGAGGGCTGCGTTAGGTAGGTTGACAGCCAATGTAAAACTTTTATCACTATAACATGATTTCTGAGTAGTAAGGATCGACCTGAATAAGGGGATTTGGCTCAGGGTAGACTGGAATGAAGAAACAGAAGTCATGCAGCTGAATCCAACATAGTTGGGGACAAGGCTTTGATGGCGATGATGATGATGAAATAAGAGAGATTATAAGGTATCCACCACGTGGTGGGGCAGATCTATCAGTGAGTCACCACAGGGTAGCCCTACATATATCATTAATAAGGGCAAACAAATTATGTGCCACCATGTTCAAGATTCCTTTTCCTTTTTTATGGATGCAGTAATACTGAAATAGCAAATGTTGTAGATTTCCTCAAAACAGGAAAAAGATGAAGCGGATAATTCTTACCTATGAACAGAATGACGTACCGTAGAATATGGATCTTTGTTGTTTCTTGCAAAACCCAAATTATTGCAAGAAAAATAATAAACCCTGAGGAATTCAAACTTTAAAGAATCAGTTACAAGCTCATATAAACATTGCATCATGAGTACCTGGAGGACTAAGCATGACATGAATGATGAATCTCTTACCAATACAAAGTCCCCGAAGCAACCACTGTATGACAAAAAAGATAAAAAAAAGAAGAAGAGATAATCACATGAGCCTAACAAATGCTTCCAAAAAGAAGGAAAATCTTCTGTGTAACTTCTGTATAAACGTTACTAATACTGTGTAGAATGTAGGAAACATGGAAGACAATCAGTATACATAATCAAGATTAAGTCAATGCAATTGCTACTTACATTCTTGGCAACAAAGAGAACGATAAGCAGAGCAACAGCGAAACAACCAGCAGCGATTCTTGCAGTAAGAAGATTTGTAGATGCAAGTATTAAAACCATTCCCCAAAATGATGACCCGAGATCTAGATGCAAAAAACGCAATATTATGTTTGCTTAGGACACTACTAAATACCTTAAGAATTATATATATATATATATATAAAATATTCAGATGACAGTTAAAGAAGGATTATATGATAATCACAAAAAGTCCCTTTTCTTTTGCTTGATGTGGCAAAGGTACAAGTGGGAACCAACTTTTGGTAACATAAGCTGGTCAACAGGTGGAATTATGTCCCAACACCACCCCATTTTAAGATCCTAGCAATCTGGTGAACATTAGGCCAGGGTTTTGATTCGCATTAAATGCAATGGTATCAGATAGGGTAGAGATTTTTTGGTATTACCGCCCAGCATCAGGCCCAACACAGATGATTTTCATGTCCTAGATGTGAATCTCAGGTACAGTTTGTTGGGCCGAGTAAATGCTCCAATATTGTTCACCACGACCACCACCAAAGCCTGATCCTTTCTATCTAGGTTTGGCTTTGTAAGTTCTAATTTACCACTGATCACTTTTAGGGCTAATTGGATATATATTTCCTTTCTTCTAAGCAATATGAAAACAATAACAATTCAAAAGATGTGTACAGCTTCTAGGGATGTAAATGAATCGGATTTGAAGGGACACGGCCCCAACTAGTGTTCCATCAATGTACCCGAAACTGGTGTCAAGGACTACTATATAGGATCCAGAGTCCCAGACCCAACCCAAACCAAAGTTCATTACTTTACCATTATGTATTATATATAGTTATATTATATATCATAGTTCTAACCTAATATATTTATGAACCTTGCATGTAATATACAACGACGATATATACATATATTATGTATATTATATACAATATAGTGACTATATACTCAGGTATTCATGATCAGGTCCAGACTCAATCATAAATCAGGGTGAAATGTGGACCTAGACCCAGATCCAATTACAATCTGTTCCCAGAAAAGGGTCCATACCGGATTTTTCAGGTCCAGTTTTCAGGTGACCATGTAAGTGGAGGTCCATTGACATCCCTAACAGTTTCAAAGAGCTAGCTCATTGTCTACACTTCAAATTGAAATTGCACATCATAATATGAGAACACAGAGATCAAGGATGAAAGCGTATTACATCCAGCAGGCAAAATCACCCAGTATATGCCACCACGTGTGTGCGTGACACCACCCTCATTTGCATGAACCTGAATCCCCTCAACCTGCACGTTGAATCAGATTAAGCACAAGATAAAAAAAGGCAGGGGAATCCATACATTCTAAACAAGAATGGTATATAGATAAACTTGTATCTCACTATGAGGATGACCCTCATTTAAATAGACCAATAGATGGTTAAATACAGGAAACGACCCTATAATCAGGGATGTTCTTATCTAAATGGTTCTCTACTTTAATACGGTCATACTTTAGATATGACACATGTAAAGTGCATTGCCTGAGCAAATAAAATTGTGGTAATTATTCATTAAAAGTCTTGGTACTTGGTAGTTGGTAGTCGTGCATGATCACCTAATTCAAGGTCTTCTCTTCTATATACTCTCCGTCAAACTAATGCAAAGGACCTTGAAGCATCGATTTGTCAATAAGAAAGTCATGTGGGGTTTTCCAATCACTGCTTTGGTGAGCAGATCCGACAACTTATATTGAGTTGAAATATAAGGAAGAAGAATAAGTCCTTCAAAAGGTATTGCCTGATGAAATGACACTCCATCCCTATGTGTTGTTTGTTCATGAAAATACTGGATTCGAAGCAATTTAGATGGCACCATTTTTTATCACCATTAAAGCGTGTAGGCTTTTAGAAATTATAAGTGACACTAAACTCCATAAAAAGGTTAATCCAAACAATTTCATTAGCAACAAAAGGCATTGATCTATTTCTACCTAAGCTGAAGATGTTGATATGGTATCCTGCTTTCTGTGCCCCAGAGTGCAGTCAAAATGTGAAGTCAGTAACAGGCCAAGAAGAGAGTGTATACCACAAATTCCTTGCAGTCTATCAGCAACGAAAACATAGCAAAGGAAACACATGTCCCTTTCAGATGAAAATAGCCAATGGCATGTCCCCAGTTGACTGCAGATGTCTTGTAGCCATGGTTCAAAAAACCGGCCGAGACCGGTCCGATATCTCGTTGAGATATCGGACTCAGCCCAAATCCACCAAAATCTCGGCCATCTCGGCCGAGATATTCATTATCTCGGGATTTTATTCATCTCGGCCGATATATCGGCCGAGATGAATATAAAGCTTCAAACCCTAATTTTTTTTTTTATTCTTCTCCCATCTTCATCTTCTTCTCCTCTCTTCTCAAAGCCCCTACTAGCCATAGCAGCAGCCACCTTCTCTCTTCCATATTTCCAAATCTCACTTATATTTTTTGAAGAAAATATTATCTAAGGTAAGAGGAAATCAACTTAAAGCATATTATGTGTTTTTTTTTTTTTTTTTTTTATAGATGAAGCATAGAGGTTTGTCACTTACTCACTTGTGTAATTGTGTTGTTTTCTTCATTTAGAAGTTAGATCTATATACTTTCATGCTAGATCTACTCATACACATGATTTTGAACTTTTTTTTCAATTTTTTTTATTTTCGGATTTTTTAATATTTGAATTATAATATATCATTTTTTGGGGATTTCATCATAAATATGTTGTTTTAATGATTCATGATCATTGTATGGTGTGTAAATGATAGATCTACATACTTTTATGTTAGATCTATATATTTAGGATTTTGAAAATGATTTTATTAATTTTTGTTTTCCAAAAAATAATTTTTGTTACTTGTTAGGATATTTATGAAACCAAAGGCTTATTAATAGTGTGTAGATGATAGATCTACATCTACTCATAGTCATAAACATGATTTAGATTTTTATTTTAATTATTTTATTTTCGGATTTTTTAATATTTGAATTATAATATATCATTTTTTGGGGATTTCATCATAAATATGTTCTTTTAATGATTCATGATCATTGTATGATGTGTAAATGATTGATCTACATACTTTCATGTTAGATCTATATATTTAGGATTTTGAAAATGATTTTATTAATTTTTTTTTTCAAAAATTAATTGTTGTTACTTGTTAGGATATTTGTGAAACCAAAGGCTTATTAATAGTGTGTAGATGATAGATCTACATCTACTCATAGTCATAAACATGATTTAGATTTTTATTTTAATTATTTTATTTTCGGATTTTTTAATATTTGAATTATAATATATCATTTTTTGGGGATTTCATCATAAATATGTTCTTTTAATGATTCATGATCATTGTATGATGTGTAAATGATTGATCTACATACTTTTATGCTATATCTATATATTTAGGATTTTTGAAAATGATTTTATTAAATCTTGATTTTTCCTAAAAATAATTGTTCTTAAGAGTATTAGTGTATTACTATTGCATGAATTTCTTATTTTATAGGAACAAGATGGTGCGTTCAATAGATCCGGCATGGAACAATGGTGAACCAGTTGGAAGCAAAAGTAGAATGAAATGTAATTATTGTGGAAGAGTGTTCAATGGCGGGATTACTCGATTGAAACAACATTTGGGGCATGTAACAGGACAGGTGATAAAATGTCATAAAGTGCCACCAAATGTAACTGCTGAAATGAAGGAGCTCCTAAATGCATCAACAAAAAAAAAAAGAGTTACAACAAAAAAGAAGAACTGAGGAATTTGCTGCATGTAGAGAAGAAGTATTCGGTTCCTCCGATGATGATGACGATGAAGACCCGGAAATGAGGACGGCTAGGAGAGAAAGTGTTAGGTCACTTCAGGAGGAGGAAGAGAGAAGAAGAATGCAATATGAAGCAGCCTCTAGAGGTAGCCAATATGAGCAGGGTGGGTCATCCGAACCTGGGGGAGCAAGTTTGCGTCGGGCATTTAGTCAAAAACAACCCCGTCGAGATCCAGACATTGAGGAGATTGAAAGAACTCCTACACGTGCACCTCAGCAAGTGGGGCCAACTGACCCATATTCTTATAGAAAACCAACATCAAAGCAGCCCAGCATTATGAAAGCATTAACGGGCAGGCTTGGTAAAGCAAGAGAACATCTAGTGAGAGCCGCTGGGAAGTTTTTTTTGGACGGAGGCATTCCTCCCAACAAGGCATCATCTCCTTATTTCACCACCATGTTAGATGCAGCTGCAGAACATGGTCCAGGTATAAAGGCACCTACCCCTTATGAGATTGGGCATGTATGTGTTGAGAAAGAGTATGAAGAGTTGCAGGCTTGGGTGCAAACTTTCAAATGGGCATGGAAGGAAAGAGGTTGTACACTAATGTGCGATGGGTGGACGACCATCACACACCGTCATCTCTTGAATTTTCTAGTCTACTCGTCTATGGGCACGGTGTTTATCAAATCAGTTGATGCAACTGATTACATTCAAGATGCAAAATATATTAATAAGTTATTGAATGAGGTGATTGAAGAAGTTGGGGCAGATTGTGTAGTTCAGGTTGTTACCGACAATGCTGCAAACATGAAGGCTGCAGGAACGATGCTTATGAAACGAAGGCCAAGGATTTTCTGGTCTCCATGTGCAGCACATTGCTTGGATTTAATGCTTGAAGATATTGCAAAAGGAAAAGTCATGAAGTTTGTGATTGGTAAGATAAAGAAGATCACCAATTTTTTTTATCAATCATATAGACTCATTTCCATGATGAAAATGCATACAGACAACCATGAATTATTACGGCCTGGCATCACTAGATTTGCCACCCACTTCATTGCTATCGAAAGTGTTTACAAGTATAGAGAAGGACTTCTCCGATTGATAAAATCAAATGAATTCATGAATTCAAAATGGGGAAAAAGGCCAAGTCCCATTACTGTTGAAGTATGTAAAACAATTGAGTCCAACAAGTTTTGGCCTCATGTGAAGGGTGTTTTAAATATTTTTGAACCCCTAATAAAGGTTCTTCGATTGGTTGATGGCGATGATAAGCCAACAATGGGCTTCTTACATGAGGCCATGGAGAGATCAAAGCTGGCTATTCAAGGAGATTGTAGATATTACAAAAAGTTTTGGAAGATCATCGACGATCGATGGGGATGACAATTAAAACATGATTTACACATTGCCGGTAAGTGAAGAATATCCTTTAACACTTGAATTGTTGTATTTAACTCTCCATTCTCTCCTCAGTCCTCAATCCTCACTACATTAATTTATCAATGACTAAAATTCATTGGTTTTACTGTTACATGATACTTCTTTAATCCCCAATTTACGGATGGACACATATCTAATGAAATCCGTTTGGGACTAAAAAATGTAATTGAAAGATTGGCGGAGAGTACAGATGAAGCAATTTGGGCTACTAATCAGGTAGGAATGTAGGATAATTAAGGAAAAAAGTATATAACATTGTAATTTCTCTAATTTATTTTTCTACATTAATATCTTCAGATTGACATATACAATGTACGGGCCGGAAGCTTTGGAACGACGACTGCACGGAGAGCTGTGACACAGACCTATCCTGGTATTGATTGTAATGTCATCTCTATATTATTTAAGGACTTATTATTTTTTTATTGACTCTAATATCATTTCTATTTTTTTTCAGCTGAATGGTGGTTGAATTATGGAGAGAGTGCTCCTGCACTAAGGATGATTGCTATTAAAGTCCTTAGTCAAACTACATCGTCTTCCAATTGTGAAAGAAACTGAAGCACATTCTCATTTATCCACACAAGACCAAGTAAAATGGATTGACAATGCAAAAGCTAAATAAATTGATCTACATTCACTACAACCTCAAACTCTGGAGTAGAAATAGAAGGAGAAGACAGTTTGAGGAACACCGGGATTATTTCTGTCCAATTAATTTGGACTATATCTCTTCAGAAGAGGATACTGTGTTAGGTCAATGGTTGGAGGAACAAGAAGAACCGGTGTTAGACCAAGACCCAGAGTTTGAGCAGTTGATAGAGGATTTGACTGGGGAAAGGCCTGAGCCAGTGAGGGCTGCAGAAAGGATAGAAGAAATAAACTTGACAATGCAGCAGGGGCGTGCACCTAATACAAGTGAGCCAAGGGGAAAGGAGGTGGATGAAGAGAGTGAGTCAAGTATTTCTACTTCTTCATCATCAGCAGGAATTCCACCTGACTCTCCCGGGGATGAGGGTCATTATAGAGATGATGAGCCTGTCACTTATGAGACAGTTGAGCAATTTCCTCATGCTACCGAGGAGTTAGATCCTTCGCGTGGCTATGTCAGACATGTTGGACAGACTGAGGCAGGGGGTAGTAGTAGCGCCGGCGCCGCTACTCATGGTCATCATGGAAGTTATGTTGGCCAAGGTGCCATGTATGGACAACATGGGGATTATGTTGGCCAACAAGGTGCCATGTATGGACAACATGGGGATTATGTTGGCCAACAAGGTGCCATGTATGGACAGCATGAGGGTTATTCATATGACCCTAATTGGGTACCCCCTTCACCAACACCGATTATTTCTATCGAACAGATGTTAATTGAGCAAGGGAGGCTTCCCCCACCAATTTCTCGACGACCTGCTATTTATGCCCCTCATAACTATTTCATGCCATTTGATTACAACCAGCCATCTCAATCCACAGACACAGGGGATCAAGATAGTTCATCATCTTATCAAGAACAATCTGAATATGGTTATGGATATGGTAGTGCTAGTGCTAGTGCTGCACAGCAGTATGGAGCATATCTTTTAGCCAATACCGAAGAAATGATGATGATGATGATATCGAGCCAGGGCGACACTCCACTTGGTATTAGGCTGTCAATTTGTCATACACTCATACTCATCAGTCTCTCTCTAGTCTCTACTAGTACTCTCCACTAGTCCCCTCTAATTTCAGGTAAACCATGAACATTTTGATGCTCAAGTGCTTTATGATTTATCTATCTCAGATTCTCAGTCACTAACTCACTATCTCATTCACTAATCTTTAGGGTCTTGAATTTCACAACTTTATTTGATGATTAAGTTAGTATTAAATGATGATTGATATGTTATCTTTATCTTCTTATATTTGACACTAATGAATTGATCATGAGTAGAGCATCAATAATGTTTGCATTATATGAAATACTGGAAAAAAGACAGTGAACTGCGAGTCTGCGACACAGACATGACTCATAACTTAAGGTGACCGAGATTTTGATTTATTGTTGTTACTAATGGAAACAAATATAGTTTTCCAGCATTTTCTAATATTCTGGATTTTTTTGGATATTTTTGCGAATTTTTTTTTTATTAAAAAAAAAATTCACACCGCAATGACCGCGACGGACCGATATCTGCGACCGATACCGATATCATATCGGTTTTTCGGCCCGGCCGATACCACGACCGAGACCGATATTTTAAACCATGCTTGTATCCTTGCAGTCAACTATGCAGCAGGTGACTACAGACACATTGTAGTCAAAGATCCAGACACATACGCTTAGAGCCAAAGATGCCCTACCTCTGTTAATAAACCTTTCTCATGAAAAGGAACTCTTTCCGACAATGATGCAGGCATAGGAGAGCCCTCTTCTGAAAACCTTGTTTCCTACAAAACCCTTTGATGAAATGCAAAGGGCTAGTAGTCTTTTTCAGGAAAGCAAGACCCAACTTTTGAGATCTTTGAGAAATCAGATTGCAAAAGAAATCTTTGATACCATATAAACCTGATGAAGAGAAGCTTTAAGAGAACTTTGTGTTTCTCACTGTAAGAACGACCCTCATTTGGCTAGGTAAATGCATTATTACAAATGGCGTGATAAATGTCGTACTCTGTGGCAACTGATTTTCCGGGTCATACTATACACCAGTCCCGATTTGGTTATTTTGGTAATTTGAACATATATATATATATCCTCTAAGAGGGGTTGCTTAGGGTTACGGAAATCAGTATCTGAAAGTTGTGAAACCCCCATAAATTTTAACTCTTATTTCTCAGATATAGTGAAAAATTGCTCTCTTTTTACCATAAACTTGGGGATACAACTGAACCATGTAAATCTTGTTTTTTTCATCTTGTTATGATTGTTTCTTCGTTGAATTGCGATTGGTTACGTTCACAACAACAAACAATAAACAGTCCCTTTAATTAGTCACGATCTATCTAAATGACTTTCTACTGTAATCTAATGATATCTCTCAGATATGCAACAGTTATCTCTAAGATATATAATACATGTAAGGAACATTGGCATAAGCAAGAAGAACTGTGATCTTTAACAATCTAGGTAGTCGTCATGACCACATAATTCGTTGTCTTCATTTTACAATCTACTCAAATGAACCATGGTTAATGAGCAATCAATGTTTTACAACTCGGCCATCACCGAGTTGGGTTGGGTTGGACTCGGCCGAGTCTCCTATCCTAGTTCTACTTCTTCTTTGTACTCATCTCATCCCAACTCTCTCTCTCTCTCTCTCTCTCTCTCTCTCATGGCTTCCAATTCTCCATTATCAAACCTCAAGCAAATCTCCACAACCTCTCATGGCTTCAAATCAGTCTTTTGAATGTTTTACACCACAACTTTCAAAACCTCAAACCCTAAATCCCTTTCTTCTAGCATGTCTTCTAGAAAAAAACCCAACAATCCAACTCGACCTATTCACACCACACCCATCAAAATTACAAACCCCAAACCCCTTTTTTCCGGCCATGTCTACTAAAAGACCCCACTATTCCCTTTCTCCACCTTCTTCTTCAATTGCCCCAATTTCACCCCTACCCCAAAACCCATCTCAATTTCCCCACCTCCTTCAATCTCCTGTTCTCCTTCACCTCCCCTCCACGCCCTTCTGCTGCTACACCACCATCTCACCATCTTCCTGCCAAAGATTTTTAAAAAAGAAAGAAAGACAAAATTAGGATCGACCGACAAAATTAGGATCGACCCAAGTCGGCCTAGTAGCACCTGTCTCAACTCAACCCAACCCCTGCCAAGTCAGGGGCCGAGTACATTTTTAAAATCATGAGCAATACACATACAAGTATCTATTTTTAAAACCCTGGAGGAATGATTTAATACTTCACGCTTTTCAAAAGTCAGAGGATATGAATACAAGTATCTATTTGACAACATCCAACTCATATTCAGTTCCATTTTTTTTTTTTTTTAAGCATTTGAGTGATGTCATGATCATCAAAGCCTTCTCTCAACTATTTAAAGCATTTATGATGTGATTGATCTTTTAGTTTGTTAAAGGTCAATGTGTTTTTTGGGCTTTCTAGTCAAGTAACTTCAATAAAACTATTAATGTTTAAAGAGCATTTACGGTAAGATCTTTTACAATATGACAAGAGTATGAGAAAAACATTAGAGCCTAAAAAATAATTAAACACTAATGTATGTTGCTATCTGGTTCAATACCCTTGACAAGAGTGATGATAAAATAAGACAGTAAAAATGTGACACCACAATCTAGGCACATCATGTTTGGACATTCTTCTTTCAAAAATCTAGTCTCTCCTTGATAGTGCAACCCAGTGAATAATTTTTACCTTATTCAAAATATGAAACAGACTGACTTTGTGTTCAAAGTGGGAGAAGCCAACAAGCTTCAAGCAAGTGGACAAATATATTCACCACATCGAAAACAATGGAAGGGAAATTTCTCTAATGCATATGCACTCTTTGATCAGAATCACATGCAAGATCGTAGAGACAATATAATTAAATGATGTCCACATAAAGCTTATTCATGAATAAATGAATATTTTATATGATCAGAAATGGTAGACTATGGTCTACCATTGATAATCTGATCCATGTTCTACTATCCCCCCGTCGGTTCATTCTAGCAATCAATATTCTTAAATTATAACAGGATACTTACATGCAACAGTTGACATTACCTAAGGGCAAAATAGACCATTAGGGATTCTCCCAAAGAGCTTAGTTCACTCTCAACCAATGTAGAAAACATCAATCAAAGGTTTGGAGCATCAAAAGGAAGTCACTCCATTGTACAACACATATGTCCTCATATTAATTAGATAATGTCGAGTTTGAACTAGTAAAACTAGAAGAAGAAACCAACCCTATTATAAAACAATGTTTCTGAAACAGATTCTATTATAAAAAAAAATGTCTCTCAGGATAAGTGGATAACAATCACTCTTTGCAGAACATGTTAACTTATATTAAGTAATACAAAGCTGTGCCAAAAACTTGAGAATTAATGCACATAAGAAAAAAAAAATGTCAGTTCATGAAGAAGCATGGGAAGTTCTCACCTGACCGCATGTCAGTTTGCAAGCAAGTGCATGGCTTGTTTCATGAAGGAAAACAGTGATAAGCTTGAAGGGCGTCAGTAGCACTGTCCTCCACAACTGCAACAATTCAAATGCAGCACAAACTTACAATACAAACCCAAACACAAACTTCTTAAAAATGATATTTAATAACAAATGTCTGTCTAGGGATAAATAACTAAAAACTAATATCAATGGATAAAGGAACTGTGTGGGGGGTTTTCTCTAATGACAGTGATTATGCGGATCACGGTAACGGTACTAGTTTGGATCGTCTTGATCTCGGCCTATACATCTCCACCTCGGCATTGCCCAGTTCGGCTTCGGCCAGAAAGTTCACCTCGGCCAAGTGCCTCACCTCGGCCAGGAACTCCCACCTAGGCAGCAGTGTCAGAATGCTTACCAAGACGAGTACAAATAGATGTACCTCTATGGAAACTCAACCATGTTACAGAACGCGTCGAGTAATGATGACAAGCATCGGGTAGAGATAAAAAGTTGTCACTATCCGGCGGCTACGTCTACATCAAGTCGCCAGAGTAAGGTCCGATGGGACAATGCCTTCACCTACCCCCACTGAGGGAACATAGTACTGGCTGATGGGACTTCCATCTCCATCTACCTCCAAAAGTCAACTCTTTAGCCAATATATACATAGAGGTAAATCCAAAAAAGAGGTACGCCAAGGCTTACACTCAGAGAGACCCTTCCTCTTTTCCTTCTTCCTCCATCCTTTGTTGAGTTGTGGAACTAACTTAGGCATCGGAGGGCCTTGCGTTTCTGATCCTTTGTTTCTCCTCCTCTTTCAGGTTTTCAAGCAGATAATCCTTTCGAAAAGTTATACATTCATCTAAGTCTGCGAGATTTTTTGCACTTACAATTGGCGCCGTCTGTGGGAAATATGATCAGAAAGCCATGCCTCTAACAGCGGCCACCATCATCAATGATCCCCTGTCGAACGAGATCCAAGGAAAATCTGATGCATCAAGGTGCGGGATGACCTGTAACTCTGTCAGGTTCATCAGCAAAGGGGGTGACAGGCTAACAGCACCTCCCCAGCAAACCGCTCCTCCATCGGAGCACCCCCAAACAGAGTGTTGTTCTGCTAGAGACTCCCCTGCAGAGCAAAAGTTCCAGCAACAGCCGGGTCTCGTCATTTCCTCCACCAAGTAGGTCGTGACAATGATATGATGAAGATCCATCTCTTGTTGACGCCAAGGCCCGCAACCGCGACCCTCGCATCTTTCAAGCAAAACTTCATTGCCAGCCAGCAAGCTTCAAAAGAACCTTTTTCGGATCCCCATAGTCCCTGTGAAAGCACTGATCAAAAGGGCGATCCAAGACATAGCTCGAACTCAAGCTTACCAGAGCTTCATCCTCTGGCGGGACCCATCCCCCAGTGGAGAACTACAGTCTTGGGAGCAGCTCCTTCACTCGCCATGTTTGTCCTCGTCCTCAGTCTCCGGCTCGGTGACATCGCCATACATAGTCCGGACAATTCCGGTCGCGACAGCTTCGGCAGCGGCCTTGGCAACATCACCAGCCACGACTGGGATAGGGGCACAAACTAGCTTCAGCTTCGGCATAGGCTCGGTCACGGGACCAGCCTCCATCAGCTCGGTTATGGAACCAGCCATTTAAATCGCCAAAGTTATGGAACTCGGCGTCAGCTCGGTTATGGAACCAGATGCTTAGGCTCGGTCACGGGACTAGCCTCCATCAGCTCGGTTATGGAACCAGCCATTTAAATCGCCAAAGTTATGAAACTCGGAGTCAGCTCGGTTATAGAACCAGCTGCTTAGGCTCGGTCACGGGACCAGCCTCTATCAGCTCGGTTATGGAACCAGCTATTCAAATCGCCAAGTTATGGAACTCCGCGTACAACTCGGCTATGGAACCAGGCGCACAGCTCGGTAATGGAGCCAGCTGCAAAGTGTCGCAGTTATGGAACTCGGCAACAATCTGATCTTTTCCTGGAGCATTCCCGACAATTTTCTCCGCTCAGGACAACTTCGATCATGGCAGCTTGACGCCTTGCTTTCAATTAGGGCAGCTCCAGCTATAGCTTCGGCTTGTACAACCCCAACGAACAGGTCACAGAGCTCAGTGGACCTACCACGATATCTTAGATCCGGTAAGAGTACCGGCTAGAACTCGGTCTCATGCAAGCCCGAGGTTCAGAAGGGCTCACCCATTATAATACTTGGCCCCCGATCGCCAAGAACTAGGGGGCAAGTGTGGGGATACTTCCATACTACCAAGATTGCCTTAATTTCGGTAACGGCACCACCTCGGTCAACATCACCCCAGCTCAGCATCTTTCCCTAGCACCTGAGCTCGGTCCTCTCCTCAGCTCGGTAACGGTACCAGCTCACCAAAACGTCGAGTCACGGGATTCCGCAGCTATCCCAGTCTGGTTTTGAATCAACTGTACATCATCCAGCTAAAAAGATCCGGCATTTACTTCGGTTGCGGAACCAGGTACTCTTATCACCTTATTGAACCTTCTACTACTACACATGAAAGGGGTCCATACAATTTCATCCATTTGAGCTCGGACGAACCTGGTGCCCCTACACTAAATTCTTGAGTTGAGGAAACAAATCCTTATTCTGATTGAAAAAACCGAACTCAAATACTTGGACTTCGGAGCATGAGAAGGGCTCGGTTACGAAACCAAAGTCAGAGAAAGAGCAAGGAGAAAACATCCAAAAAAGAGCATCACACAGTTTGAAGGTAAAAGAATTTCATTGTATTCATATCAAATTCGATTACAGTTTGCTTTCTATTACAAAAAGTACATTAGAGACTCAGGCAGTAGCATCGTCTGCATCATCAGCCTGAGGAACCTCAGTCGCTTCGGTAGGAGCTTCGGTCATAGTGGGGGCATAACTTGATTCCAGATCCGAGCTCAGGAACTTGGCCGGGTTTCTATAAGCCGAGGACGACCACTTTATCCAGTGCCGCCATCCAACCAAGTTCCCAAACCTTGTCTTTTATGGCCACGACCTGCGCCTCGTATAGGGTCGTCGCCTCGGCCACTCCCTCATCATAGGCTGCCTTGGTCTCAGCCTTGAGCTTGGCCTCAGCTTCTTCCCTCTGCTCGGCCATCAACTTTTTGTGCACTTCGGTCTCGGCCTTCGCGGCTTCCACCTCGGCAATGAGACTTCGGATCAGTTGTTCTTGCTCGGCCGCCCTCTTGCCGCTCTCCTCCAATGCAGCTTCGAGAGTCTTCCTTTGTGCCTCCGCCTCCGCTCTCTTGGCACCATTTTGCCGAACTCTCTCCAGCTGAACATAAGACCTTTGCACTTGCTGCAAGAAGACAGAACTATTATCGAGATCAAATTTGTGGGAGACTTAGAAACTCACCAAGAGAGCCGCTTGCATCGACGCCAGCGCCAGTGACATGTCATCAACATCCCTATGCCTGGCCATATCCTTGGGCAGAGCACCGGCACCAGCGAGGGCCGCCATCGCAAGAGGGTTTCCAGCAACTTGATCCTCTACTGTGATGGGCCTCCTGGGACCAATCTGAAGACTAGGTCTCCATGGCGCAAGCCCAGGAGGTGATGCCTCGGAAATCCTAGGGACGTCCTCCACCGAAGCCTCGGTCTGAGCCCTATTCTCGGCTCGAGTCCCCCCCTCTTCTACAGCCTCGGCAGAACGTTGCCGAACTTCCAAGCTTGAGGGTTCCAATGGAGCTCTGACAACAGCAGGCACCAGAGGAACTCGGGGAGTTGGATGAGATCGGCCCCCGAACACCAGCGCGTTCGGGTCCCTGACAACGGGCTGACGGCGCGGCGGCATCTCTTCTCTACTCTCTTTCGAGACAGGTGAGTTGTACTCTTCAACTACTCGTTGGAGCTCGGCCGAAGAAGAGGCAGAAGCCCCAGCACCCGAAGCCTCTTGGTGCTCCGAGCTCGTTGAGGCTGGTTTCGGTTCGGCCCTCCTCTTGATGAAGGACTGATACTTTGGCTCGTAGCCGAGCAGAGCGAAGGCAGCTCGGCCTTTGTGGCCTCGGTAGCGCCTCACTTCTTCGAGCCAAGCACTGTTCCTTTTCCACCCTGCTCGGCGCACCTCCCGCTTCCTCTCTTGGACGTCTGTATAGTGCAAAAGAATGTCAGTTCGGCAGAAATAGAAAGGACTTATGTAATTCAAAAAGTATCGGTGATCACTCGAAGGAGCCCCAAGGCGACGAGGGACCTTGTATAACCTTCCCGGCTCGGTCTCGGCCTCCCCAATCTCCCAGTTGCCTGAGACGAATAGTCGGTCGTCTTTGGCGTACTTGTTCAAATCTTCTAAGGCGTGGACGAAAGGATCCCGCTTCGCCTTTACTCGAAGATAATATGTGTTGTCGTCTGCAGCGGACTTACAAAGGTCATAAGCGTCCTCGGTGTCATGGACACCGAGGTCGATGCCAAGGATCCTATTGAGCTCGTCAGTACCCATGATGACCTTGAAACAGTTGGGCATGAGTTGGCAGGGGCACAGCTTCCACTTGCTGAGGCAAATCCTGAGAAGAGGGTGCAAGGGAAATCTGACCCCTCCCTAGATCACGAAGACCAGGGGGAACGACATCCATCCGTCATAGAAGATCTGACCCTCGAAGGCATCGTCTGGGTCATCAAGTCTAACCAGAACATCGTCTGGTATCCCAAATCTAGCCCTGAAATCGTCCAAGGCCGCAGGGGTGTCTAACATGCACCTATAGATTCCCATCCTAGAAACTAAAGAAGAATGGAAAATGAAACACAGAGACAGAGGTGCAGGAGCCCTAAACAAAGCGGAGGATGGAAAGCAAGGAACCCTAGAACCGAAAAAATGGAACAAAGACGCAAAAGGGGAATTACAGATGCGGTCCTAGCAAAGACGAATCTCTAGGGCAGAACAACGATCTTGCCAACAGTCCTCTCTGCAGAATTTCCTTTCCCTTCTCGGAACAACAAAAATGAGGGAGGAAGGAAGAAGCGTCCCTATTTATAAAGACAGAGGCGCCGTTTCGAATTTCAAAAACGGCGCATGCGAAGCATCACATTGAGTACTGCGCGTGTCTCATCATAATGACTGCGCAGCCAATCAGGCTATGATGCGTGGCACCGTCAGTCCGTCTTCTGCAGAAATTCGGACATGCTATTTATTACCCTGAACAGACGAAGCAATATGAGCACACCATTACCATTGACTATCTCGGGCAAATAAAGCAGCAACATAATATGAATCAGACGTCGCTTACCGACACCGAGATGGAGTCCATTTAACTTCAAAGACTACTCTAGGCGGATCCCTCTCATACTTAGCTCCCGACCTCAGAGTTGGAGAACTCCGAGCTTCGGAGCTAGGGGGCAATTGTGTTGGGGGGGGGGGGGGGGGGGGGGGGGGGGGGGGTGGGTTTCTCCAATGACAGTGATTATGCTGATCACGGTAACGGTACTAGTTCGGATCGTCTTGATCTCAGCCTATACATCTCCACCTCGGCATCGCCCAGTTCGGCTTCGGCCAGAAAGTTCACCTCGGCCGAGTGCACCACCTCGGCCAAGTGCTTCACCTCGGCCAAGTTCTTCACCTCGGCCAGGAACTCCCACCTAGGCAACAATGCCAGAATGCTTATCAAGACGAGTACAAATAGTTGTACCTCTATGGAAACTCAAACACATCGAGTAATGATGACAAGCATCGGGTAGAGATAAAAAGTTGTCACTATCTGGCGGCTACGTCTACATCAAGTCGCCAGAGTAAGGTCCGATGGGACAATGCCTTCACCTACCCCCACTAAGGGAACATAGTACTGGCTAATGGGACTTCCATCTCCATCTACCTCCAAAAGTCAACTCTTCAGCCTATATACATAGAGGTAAACCCAAAAAAGAGGTACGCCAAGGCTTACACTCAGAGAGACTCTTCCTCTTTTCCTTCTTCCTCCATTCTTTGTTGAGTTGTGGAACTGACTTAGGCATCGGAGGGCCTTGCGCTGACAGCAGCCAGGGTCTCTTATCCTTTGTTTCTCCTCCTCTTTCAGGTTTTCAGGCAGCTAATCATTCCCAAAAGTTCTACATTCATCTAAGTCAGCGAGATTTTTTGCACTTACAGGAACTATTAATGTTGTTCAACCAATTAACAGAAATTTTCTAAATGGTAAAATCCAACCCAAGGAGAATTACTAAGCAATGATTCTTAACAGTTCGCACTCCTTCATTGCTTGCCTATGCTAGCAAAATCCCTACCCGATCAAATTCATCGGTTCAATGGTTGTCAGAGTCTAGAAGTATACTCAACCTGAGAAACGAACACAGAATTTCTTACATCAACTGGAACCAAAGGGCGCCACCATGGTACCACAATCTCCTACAATCACATTCTAAAGCACGTTTCTGGTTTTCCTCTGTAGGAATGTGGAATTGAATCTCAAATTTGAGATTGCAAATTGAATGCAGAAAACTCACACAAGCACAATGGCGATCACATGGCTAGAAAAAAGTAATCACAAGAAGCATAAGAAGATGGAGAATTTTCAACTTTAAAAGATTTGTATGCATCCTATAATATTTCTTTTCCTCTCTATGCACAAAAACACAAAAGCTTCTGTTACTATACATTATACAGGCAGAAACCTACCATAATGGATATGCATCCATATGCAGCCTCGCCAATGATTCTCAACAATATCCAACCACAGTTGTTCTAATAACTGTTTGACTTGGTTTGGAGATAGGACGCTACTCATAGTTTGAGGGTACCCGTTCTGGTACTACTCTCAACAGAGCACCCATATCTGTGCCGTTCAGACAGGATCCATGACCTAATCCCATAAAATAATCGAACCCCCATGATTTCTTAGATTGGAATAACCACAATAGACCCACCAAATTAGATGATCTCTTGAACCCCAACTGAAACCGCTTGCATCCAATTAAAACCACCAAAGGGAACCCATTGAACATCCAATTTGATGGCCCGGGTTCCATACAGACTTCTTTGTGAAAAAGGAAGCGCCCTTTTCAAACAAAATCGCAGATTTCAACAGACCCATCAAGCAGAAAGCCCAAAGGGGGAAAACCCATCTCACCAATCATCAAACTCACTCCATTCAATCAAAATCTCACATGTAAGATCCACCAAACACATCCAATCCTTTTCTTTTTAAACACCCAAAACTAATTTACCGAACGCAAGGCTAGATAGCAGGGAAAAAACAGAGAGGAAAGAATGGGAATCTTACGGCGAGTATTACGACTGTGAAGACCCCAACAGTAACGAGAAAGACGACCTGCTCGTGGTCGCAGCAGCTCTTGAGTTCCCAATTCACCATATCTCTGCCCCTAGACTCCTGAAATGAGAAGGGGTAATGATAATGAAGATGAAAGAGAAGCAATGAAGGGGTTGTCTCAAATGGGTGTCTCTGTATTTTCTGAAAGATGGGATCTGAGAGAGAGAAAGAAGAAGCACCAGAACAAGAACAAGGAACGTTGGTGGAAATGGCGTGGTGTGGAAAACTTCAAAATTTGAATTTGATAATGTAAATGGAGGAATCCTGATCTGAGAGAGAGAGAGAGAGAGAGAGAGAGAGAGAGAGAGAGGGTTTTCTGGTATTGGTTGGGAGGAGTGACGACTCTTACAACCGAAGTCTAACCAATGGCAGCACCCACGAAATCGCGTCTGTTTCTTTTGTATGTTTGTCTGCTTTGTTTGAATGCTGCGTTTGCATCTTTGTAATTCTGTCTATTTTTGTAAGTGCCTTTTAAGTACTTACTTTTGAAACAAAGTTACCTGGGAGATTCATTCAAAGGATGATCTCAATTTATAGAGTGGAAAAATAACTCTAATTTAAACTACTTCTTATCTCAAGGTAAGGATCCTTGGAAGGCTTATAGGTGTGCATGAAAGCTTCCATGTGCACCTCATCATGGGACTCATTTGGGTTTGGGGGATCTCTTCATTTAGCCGGAGGCTGCCTATTTACGGAAAATGAACATCATCTCATCATCCTAAGTCCTTCATCAATGGCCTACAAGTTTTAGCCGTTATAAAAATTTATCCGTCAATCCAGCGGTGGAGTCCTTTTGAATGGATGTCAAAAAGGAAGAGACCAATATAATACGGGGTAGGAGGTGTGTTGTCCACTATGTGATCCATATAGATAGGTCATGAGCGGGGCCTCATTATGAGGTGTGCAAAGTATGAAGTGTGCATTGGATAATTTCTAAAGGGTCTCTCATCTAAAACCAATTTTACATAGAAGGGAAGGATGCTGCAATTGGTAATAAATGAAGAAATTAACAACCCTTGATCTTTCTTAATATCTTGCACTTTGCTTGGTATCACAATCTGTCTTGAGAGTCCATCAGCATCGTCAAGATTGAAAAACTCGGTGAGCTAACTCTGACTCTGCGGAGTCAATTAATCCTTGAGGTTTAGAGTTAGTAATTTAAAAATAATTGATTGAAATGTAACATATTTATTAATTTAAATTTATTACTATTAACACATGTAAATATACCTATATCTAAATTTCTTAGTTGTTAATCTGTTTTTCAAATATTTTTTTATAAAAACATGACTCTCCTAAGTTGTCGAGTAAATTCTATGTGAGTCAATATTTTAGAGTTGGACGAGTTGAGTCTGAATCACGAGTTTTCCAACCTTAACGTCACAACCCACCCTTTTCTGAGCATGTTGGTGCCAATGGTCCATTAGTTGAGATCTATCATTAGAAAAATCCTAATACGCCCTTATCTATACCTCTAAAATAAGAAAACCATTTTCCTATTCCTGGTGTGACAACCCAAACCGACCATGTTACCTACTATAGCTCAGTTGCCTAAAGAAAAAGAAAAAGAAACAAAACAATAATATAGCTTGGTTATCTGACATGGTTTATTTTTTATTTTTTAACCCAAACCAAGAGGGCTGAGACCTAAGATAAAGCCCGCACACACACGAAAAGACAGCATGCACAAGTGGGAAGAAGACCCCACATAAGTGGGAAAGGAGCCCGCACAAAAGAGAAGAAGGCTCACACAAGTAGGAAGATGTGGCGTATCGAAAATTCAAACTCTAGGCAGCCAGGTGAAAACTGCTGCCGTGGCCATTCTCCGTTATCAACATAGTTAAGAATATGAAAGTGCGCTGGCTTGAGTTCTCTCTGAAGTAGAAAGAAAGAAAGCCAAATCACTATTTAACCTTCAAAGCACTCTATAAGCTGACAAAAGACATGCAACAATGAGCTGTGGATGGACACAATATCACTAACATTATTATTATTATCATCATTATCATCTTATCTTGATCTTGTCAATTTATGTGACACAAATGTTTTCATATGACTTTACAACTATTTTGGTGGGTCCCACCTGGTTAGGATCAATTGGGTGATGGAAACTGATTCACTGTTTGGTTCGGACCAAAACGTGGGGGGTGTTTTGACACACAGGGGGCGGATGTGGGGGCGGAGGAAGGAGAACATCTGCCCCCTTATGTGTCTTTCCCTGTTTGGTCCTCCATTGGGTGATGAGTCTCTCTACCCCATATTTTCATCAACAGGGACATTGTCATGAATTATGATAATTTAGGTGAACCTTTCAAAAAAAAAGGAAAAAAAAAACATTTTGGCTTTCAGAGAACACATCAAGTATGACATCCGAAGAGAGAATTTTATACATCTTAAGCAAATGATCCTTTTTAATCATTCACCAGTAAACCTTTGTCCCATCAATTTGACTGAAGTTGATAACAATCCCTTCTTTAAAAATAGGAAAAGAAACAAGTCATAAACAAAGCAATTAAGCAGGTTGGAGTTGTCAAACCAATTACAACCTCTCCATTTTTTCCATTAAACCACAACCAAAACTACTAAACTACTTGTTGCTTTCTTGGCTTACCAAAATGAAGAGGAAACATGCACCCATTACATCATCTAATAAAAAATAGTGACTTTGCTTGCCAATGGCCCACCTATCAGTGGGCGCCTTAACATGTATTATTATACTTTTCTTGTTTTGTGATAAGTTCAATTTTTGTTACCTTTTCTATCATCGCTTTGTAGGTGTAATTTTTCAAATTGTCAAAAGGGCCTTGCATGATGAAATTCAAAAATCAAATCATGTACTCGATTGCTGTTGTGTCTTTACCTGTGTTGAGAGTAGACACCCTAAAAGCATATACTTGAGGCCTAGACAAAGGTCCCTCTAAATATATCACAAATTGTTTACTTATATGCGCATCCGTTTTTGTTTAAATAATGAGAAGATTTTTCAAAATACTCTCTTAGATTTGGCCTAATATAAATTGGGTTAATTACTCATTATCTAACACATCTCAAATGTCATTGAATTACTTCTAAATAAATCTTTGGGTCTTTTGTTCGTACGGAATTGAATTCCTAGAAATTCATGTAAAATGGGTTCCCATTAAAGATATATTAAAAGGGTTAAGGGTGAAGGATATGAGGTGGACATATTGGTAGGATATCGACTTTAATATTTGATTTATTAGGGTGATGGCTGGGGTATTCATTTTCCATCTTCCATTACTCATTCCCCAACAAAAGGGAGAATAGTTGATGGCTATTTATGGATCTTCACTGTTGATCCTCACCTTTTTTTCTTCAATAATAACCACTTAAAGAAATGCATTTCTTAGAATTTCAGGGAATTCATTTCCTCCAAACAAAGGGCCCTTAGCGTAAGAGGAAGGGTTGTCAAGATAGTGAATAGATTAAGATAAATATTCCTCTTGTATAGCTTATAAAGAATTTAATAAGATACCCATGCAAATTGGATGGTGGTTGGCTCATTGAAGTAGTTGATATATTCTAGTGTACATCAAATTGCTCAAATTTCCCTTTTGCTCTCCCTTTTAAGTCATTAAGAGAATATGCCTCAGATAACTTGTTGTCTTTGTGTTTATAAATGTTGCAACAAATTCATTATCAAAAAGAAGATAGATGGTAGTTTATTTTATTTTAAGGAAGTTTGTGTGTTTTCAGGCTGAACTTGGGTCCTCAACCTTTTGGGATAGGAGTTTTAATTCTTCCAAAAAAAAAAAAGAATCCTGGAAATCAGGTGGAAGTTTTCTATGCCCCCAAACTACCAAGGTGCCAAATGTGATGGTATCCTATTATTTTTCTGCAATGTACACATCTGTCTCTCCAACTATAAACAAATGCTAATTACAAACAAATATTTCCCACAACCATCAGAAGCAGCATAATAGAAACCTTTGTAGAAAGAATTACGAGAGATCACCTACCTTCTTCTGTAAACGAAACAGAGATAGAATTTCTAGAATAATCTTCAGCTAAACTAATGAGGGAAGATTTACTTGCACCCGTTTTGGTACTCGAAGGATCAATGCTACTACTAGTATGTTTACCAGGACCTAAAGAATGTGTTGTATTCCAACGTCCTCTTCGGCCTTGGAGTCCAGGTTTTCCAGGTTTTGGCAATTGAAATGAATCGCTCGAGAGCATCAAATGAACATTATACATGTCTGGTCTCTCTGGGACACTAGCTTGACAGCAAAGTAAGCCTAGTTGAATGCACAAAAGAGCCTGAACTTGATCCCAATTGGAAAGACATGGGTCAACTACCTCCAACGCCCTGCCTTCTTCCCAGAGCCTCCATATCTGCAAAAGGGTCAAGAGAAGAAGATGAATTTGCTTGTATGTAAGCATGAATAGAGATATACTCAAGAACATGGGCTGTACATGTAACGAAGTTCTGTAGGATGCATTTTACTTACATAGCTCAAAAGGTCTCCACTCTCATCTTCCAACTGCCGATCATGATTTTTTCTCCCGCTAACAATCTCTAACACCAACACCCCATAGCTAAAGACGTCGGTTTTCACAGACAAGTAGCCATGCAGCGCATACTCAGGAGCCATATAACCACTGTAGAACACAAATTCATTAGACTTAGTTTAGTTTTTCATCATAATCATGCACAATAGATTTGAACTTGTGCAATTAATTACACTCTTACCTGTCTTATCCTATGAACTTAATGATGCTTATTTAGGGGGTTGAGATTCAAATTTAAATTTTCTTCATAAAAGTTCCAAAAGAAAAGAAATACATTTTTCTTTTTTTATAAATTCTGTTTCAAAAGATATCATCTACACAAAGCTCAACATAATCCCTCACTAGAGTTCATATAACTAAAGGGTGGCACCTGTTTATAAATAATCATGGAAAAAAGGGGCTGAATATGAAAACCGATTTTGCTCTTTGCTTGAAAAGAAATTATTTTTCTTTGAAAATGAACTTAGATGATGATAGCCAATAACAAGGATAAATATGACGATGATACAAAGAAGAAAACCAATTCAAATTATTATTAACCATAGACAATAAAACTGACTTCAGTTCTTCCCAAACACAAAGGACTTCTATGGCATATTTGGTATTGGAATAATGTGGTGGTCTATGCTCTAAATTGGTTTCTCATTGCATGAACTTTGGTTAAGGTGGATAACATACTACTCACCTTTTGTGCTTTTCATAGGTTAAAACCAGAAAAGGTAGAATGACATTGAGCTGTTTTAACTTGTCAATACTAAACTTTTCCATGAAAACTTGCATAATGTATTTTTTTTTAAAATGGAAACTTGCATAATGTATGGAGAATCACATTCTAAAACCCAAAACCTCGAGCTTCAAATACTCTGAAACAGATTGTGCTAAGTATATTAACAAAGTACTCAAAATTGAAGCATTTCTTGGGTACATGGAAGGAGGTGGTCTTACCAGATGGCATGACTTAGTATAGAGAGGAGGAAAAAAAAAAAAAAAAAAAGAAGAAAAGAATAAAGAACTTGGATGTAAGGTATATAATAAAGAGGGAAAAGTTACAAGCGCTCTTTTAAATTTTTAGGTTCTCTAGATAACTAAACATATTTTTGACACTTTGTAATACAAGATAACTGAGTTAATTAATAGCTTAAAACCTTGAGATGCTAGTATTCAATTTCCTCTGCTAACCAATCCTACTAAAACCTCGAGATGTTAGTAGAGGCAGCGGAAATCCTTTCCAATACTCCCCCTCAGGTGGAACCTGGACAAGCACATTCTAGCGCCGAGTCCTTCCTCCTAGGTTTGAACTCATGACCGGTTGGCTGAGATACTACATTAAATTTTCTCCGCTAACCAATCCTACCAAAACCTTGAGGCATTTGTAGAGACAGAGGAAATACTTTTCAACAGTTAGAAGGTACACTGAAATGTCAGCTGGAACCAAGGTTAGATGTCCTGCATGAAAAAGCCCTCTGGTGCGGATTGTTTTACCCTCAAAAGCAATCAAGCAGAAACAGGCAGAAAGGGACCTAAACACTTTCCAAAAACTAAACCTGCACCAAATGGTCCTATATCATGGTGGTTAGAAGACCTAGCCATCCATTGAAGAACTTTCACAATTGGTCCATTAGTATTTCTGTGCAAGCTGTAAAGAGATAGAGACTAGAGAGTGATATATTGGATAAAGAGCCCCCCAATGGATGTGCAAACACATAAAATCAGACAAATGATAAAAAGAAGATTTTTGACAGAAATTTTTTGAAGAGCTGTGTATAATTTCTTTTAACAATGGCACGAAAGAAAACAACTAAATTAAACTGTACAACATTAGTTATGCTTCTAGAATAACAAATAAAAAAGTAGGCAATAGATGGATCTTGAGTCAAGAAACTCACCGGGTACCCGAAATCCTGAATGTATTGACATGTGTATCATCCTCAGAGAAAAGCCTTGCCAAGCCAAAATCTGAGATCCTAGGATTCAGCTGGTCATCTAGCAGGATATTGCTGGCCTTGATGTCTCTATGAATAATCTTGACAGGAGATTCTTCATGTAGATAAAGAAGGCCCTTTGCCACACCTACAATTATCTCTAGACGTTTTGACCAATCCAAAGACACACTCTTGCTCTTATCTGCAATAATCACATGCATTTAGAATTTATGGGCATGTAATGGGCCAATGGCCACTAAATCCAATATCAAAATAATCAGACATTTCCAATAATGGTTATTATAAACACATTAAAAAGTGAGAGCTAGCCCATTAAAAGAGGCCCATCAGTTATCAGATGGGAAGACATGAAGGGGCTGTTCCATTCAGGATTAATTCTGGATGGCAAATGGGCTTATGTCTTGAGAAAAAAAAAAAAAAAATGGAAAAACTGGAAAGATCTCTACAATTGATGAATTGGTATTATCCATCTTATATTGTGCATAGGATAGGTCAAGGTAGAGAAATGCTATCCATTCAACAATAATGGCACTCTGGTTCATAGATTTTTCCCAGACAAATTGGATTCACTGACCATAAACAACCATGTGTTTGATGGTGAGTAGCAACAAACCTAATGGATATCGGCATGACAAATCTGATCTGTTCTCTAACTTAAAGAAGATAACAAAGCAACAATGTCATGGTCCCATCAATTTAGAGTCAGACCATGGTTAGAAAAGGACTCTGTCATGACTTTTTTTTTAAGTTACTATAATCAGTCCTGCCAAGATAGATAACAGTACAAGTGGAAGAGAGCCTAATCAATGAGCTACTACAGAAAGATTGACTATCCATTCTTTTTTAGAAAGTAAAAAAGCTTGTGCTACCACCATTGGTATTGAAATAATGGTCATCATTATCAAAATAAAAGGCCATTCTTGTCTGTTGAATAACTAATTGTTAGGCTCCGTCCCGAGTTAATTAAGATTAACTCTAATCAATCTCGATTAAGACTAATTAAGTGTGATTAATTGAACTAATGACTAAATGAATTGAATTAGCCTAAAGTGAGGAATTTAGGCTTAATGAAATAGTAACTAAGATTAGGAAATGAATTGAATGGAAATGGAGCTTAAACAAGCAAATGAAGGACTTTTTCGGAAATACGAATTTTTCCGCATTTTGTCGAATTCGGAAACTCTTGATACCAACATGTGTATCTTGACGAGTACGACGAATTTCATAAAAAGCTTGAAGTTGTTAAATGAATATTGGATCAAATGGACCTTTAATTGACTTGAATTGTAATTAAAGGAGTTTAATGGACTTAAATGCAAAAAGATCTCTTATATAAGCTAAATGACCTTCATCCATCTCGTAAAACCCTAGGCAACATTCGTTTCACCATTTTTCTCTTCTTTTTTCCTCCGTTTCCATCTTCTTTCTTCAATTTCTTCATTACCAAGTGTGTTTGAGGTGATTTACATGAAGGGGAAATCCATCTTCTTCATCTTCTTCACCGTCTTCTTAAGTTTTATTAAAATTGGAGCTTCAAGGGGAGAAAGTCCAACTCAACATCAAGCTAACCAAAGAGTAGACTTCACTTAAGGCAAGTTTATGCATGTATTTATACTTGTTCAGATGTTGTCATTGATTTTGATAGAAAAGAGATGATGAATCACATGTTAATGTGTTTTATTGATTTAAAACCCTAATTAGGTTATGTATTAATGTGAGAGATTAAGGTAAGTAGGATTAGATTAGTTGGATTATTACACTTGGATTGCTTTTGTTAAATTCATAGAATAATTGTTAATCAAGTTCATCAGGTACAAGGAAAAATGGGCTGAAAGCCCTTCATTGCACTGCAGATAACAGAACATGTGTTCTGTTTCTGCAGTGTGGCCGGTCGACCGGGCACACTGGGTCAGGTTCGTAAGAACCTGACGAAAACACTATTCAGGCAATTTCCACTTACAACTGCAGGTCGACCTGGGCCTTGCCAGGTCGACCTGGCCCACTGAGAAATGTTGAAAATCTTCTGATTAGTTCTGAATTTTCGGGATTAAGAGTCTAAGCACATAGACTAATATTAATCATGTTTAAACCACCATAAGTGTTAACGAGGGTTATCCAAATGCACAATTACCGAAGTAATATCATCTATAGTAATACGTGCATCGATAACTATCGTTTCACTCAATGGTTGGTTAGAGGTTTACTTTAGAATTAGAATGAGATGGAAATGAATTGTTAACGGGTCTGGCACTATCTAGTGGTTTCCGAACTCATTATTGAATTGAATGGAATGAAGTGATAAATAAACTGACTAATCCTACTGCAGTAGATGGAATTGGGAGTGTTCCGGAGCTCCGTGAGACACCAGTGATCTCTGATCAAGACACTGGGAAGATCTCACCTCATTGGACCGAAAGGTCATTAAATGAAAAGTCAGATATTGGACTGACGAGTCCTATTGAAAAGTCACTAATAAAGGTTGAACATAATGAATAAATGAACATGAAATGCTTCCTTTTGGAAGAACTGAATGGAGTTGAAACCAATGCTAGTGTAGCTGTCATATTATTGTCATTGTTATTTGTGTGTATTATGGATTGTTTAGGATTGATAAACAATGAATTGTTAGAGATTATGAACATGTCATAGATATATGTATACCTTGTTGAACCGTCGTGTTCACGGTATTACTGATGATGTTACAGGCTCAGTTGCCCGTGCCGGTCCCTCCGAGACCATCCCGCCAGCGGAGGAGGCCCATTCGATACCTCCAGGAGGTCTAACCGAATGGACGTGATCGAGAGCGTATACATGAGAAATGTTTTGGGAACATTTTAGAAAGTGTTTATACATTCATTTTTGGTATTGTAAGTAATGTCCCCTGCATTGTATTTTGAATATGCAGTGGTTGACAGTAGGAGAACTGAAGTGATGTAAAGTAACTTTACTGTTCAATGTAAAGGATATGATTCATTTTGTTTAAATGGTTGTCAATGTATATCATTGTATATTTCCGCACAACTGTACATTGACAGGTACATGCAAGATCCCTTGTAGACTTCGTTTTAACTTCGGTTAATTCGGGGTTTACGGGAGTAAGTATGATTACATCGCGACCCGGGGGTTAACCCTAATGACTCTGATCTCGGGTCCGGGTCGTGACACTAATGGCTGTAGGTATGCAAGACTATGCAATTATTACATAATGTAGTTGTCTTTATGTGTGTAAAAAGGTAATTCTAGTGGGGGAAAAGCTACTATTACACAGAATACATTACAAGTATCATAATTATAGACTGATAAAAAAAAAAGGTATCATAATTATAGACACAAGGAGAACCAAGATCTATTTCCAAGGACTCCTGGGACTCAATTTTTGTTTATTTAATTTTCATTTTTATAGTCTTTTAAGTTTCACAAGCAGCCGTTAAATGACACAAAAATAACATCCCTTAGCCATTGAGAAATCATATTTTTACCAGTCTTTTGAACTTGGGTTGGTTCAGACATTTTCCTGTGGGGATCCTCCAATAAATTTGTAGGTGGATTTCCTCATTTTCACGGGCAAAACTGCTTCAGTGATACCCTAAAAAAATATGAACAATAAGATTGAGAAGGCAGGGATGGAGAAGTTACCAAAAAGGAAGTTGTCAAGGCTCTTATTGGGCAAGTACTCGTAAACCAATGTCTTTTCATTCCCTTCAATACAACACCCCAACAAAGAAACCAAGTTCTTGTGCTGAATTCTCCTTAGCAATATCACCTCATTCTTAAACTCCCTCATTCCCTGTCTTGAAGTCAGTGATAACCTCTTCACTGCTATTTCCTGCCCATCTGGCAACCTCCCCTGCAAAATCATGGTTTAATCAAATCAAGATGATCTCTTACCCAACTCCAAGTAGACTAGATGGTACTACTATAATGGTGATGGTGAAGATGAATCAATCGAAATTATATTGGAATATTGTCAAAGGCTCCTTGGAAATCTACAACCTACGCTCAGAAGAACATTAATATGGACAGAAAATTAAGCACTGTTGTTCTATCATGGACAGTGTACATAATTGAGCAAATACTTTCCCAAATTCCTCAGCACAATATTTATTGACAGTTTCAATAAAAGTATCAATAAATCTAATGGAATCTAATGACACTTTAATACTCAGTCCAAATTATATGTTTTTTAGAGCAATACATCTCAATTGATACTGCAGCTTTAGAAACTAATTCATCGCAATAGGAAATTTTCTGCTAGCCTTTTCCCATATTCATTAATTTTCAACAGCAAGTGTTGTACGCATTATTGGTTCACTAAACTTTGTATAGTTTGTTCTTTGTAGGATGGGAGGAAGAGGAAGTTGATATGGAGAAGATGATTTTCCTACATACTGGTCTTGGAATGGGTACATCTTCAACCTTTTTGTTCTGCCGTCTCTTTTACCTTTTTTTAGTCTAATTACTACAATGTAGCACTAACAGGCTGCATTTATATACTAATACAAATCTGACTGATTTTAGTGGCTAAAGAACATTTCAGAATATCTATCCTGTTCCAAAAGTTTATAAACTTATCTTACATTATTTTATAATATTATTAGTTTATATTTATATTCTATCATTTTATATATACCCAAAACCCCAGTTCAACATAAAAACTCTAGATCATCATATCCGATGTTTTGGGTTGAAACTTTCAACTTTAGTGGGTATTTCCAAAGAGTTGAAATTACTGTGAGAATTGAAACCCAAGAGATACCACAAAAAGTTTCATTCAGTTATCTTGGCTCGATAATTAACAAGGATGGGAAAATTGATGACGATGTCGAACATAGAATAAATACTCTCTATCAGCTGACTGTTCATTACATGGGATTCGATCTATCATATCAATTGAATAATTTGATGCAGTTAGTGGGTCTGTGTTTTAGTCGGATCCCTTTAAATCTAACAAGAGCAAACATGCCAAGTCTCTCACTTTTTTCTAATTTTGGAGAAGAATCGAACTAGGCCCAACATAATCTAGAAAATTTTAATATATCAAAGCGGCCCCTCTTGATGGTGGGCTTCACATCCAGTGTGGCACCCATATATATTCAATTGAGGCCATGAAAAAAGTGGGCTCAATTTAAATCACAATTTGAATGTTCTTTCCACCTTTTTCCATGATGACACATCTTAGACTCCCCTAAATATGGCCACTGTTAGTTTGATCAGAATGGATCTGAACCACTCGAAGTGGGGTAGTGCAGTTTAAGCAATGCCCCCACCTTCACCAGGGCCGGGCCCACAATAAGTTAGAGATTTTTTTTTTTTTTTTGATAGATGTTTGAAAATCAAGTCAGACTTTCTTGGAAAGGACCCTCAAGAGTCAAGTCCAAAGTTGCTGCACGCAAAATGCAACTTTCTTCAATTCCACATGCAAATTTGAAAAGGTCAGATAAAAGAGCTGAAAGAGAGAACGGCCACAAGATAGAAAAGGGAAATTTTCAATTAGGTCCTGTATTTTTTTATTTTTTTTTGAACATGTACAAATGACCGCCAGCTGACCAGAATGGTTAATTTAAAATCTCATCACAGTTACCTTGACTTATGGTCAAAGTCTAATTTTTTTACAAGTTGATGAACTGCAATGTTATAAAAGTTTGAAAATCTTAAGTTGATGAACTGCAATGTTATAAAAGTTTGAAAATCTTCTAGACCCAACTTAAACACATCAAAATGAAGGCAATAAGCATGATTAAATCAACTCACATTTATTGGTCTTTTGACTTTCTTGCCTCAAATTTAATCTAAATGAGGAAGAGGTGGTCATTTGTAGAAATGAAAAGGGCACATGGTTATTTCTAGTTTAAGAAAAAACTGATCCAAAATCTCCCAATAAGAATAAAAAAAATACAACCGACCAGACTTGACAATTATGTTCAAAGCCAGCTTGTGGCACATTGGTCAGTGCATTGGCCCCACAAAATAGAATCCAGACTGTCAGTGGTGCCCACCTCCGAATTTCAAGGCGGTAAGATCAGCTGCATTTGAGGTGGGACAGTTTCAGTCTATAATGCAGTTGGGCCCACCCTTAACTGACCATGTGTAAAACCAGTGATTTCTCTGCCCCTCGTTTTATCTATGTTGAAACTGATTGTGGGGGAAACAAGTGGTTTTCTTCTATCCTCTATTTCATATTCAAATTGCTTTAAAGCTAATGAAAGATTCAGCCAGACCTCAATTCTTTTTGTTTTTTCTTTTTTCAGAATAACCCCAATTCATTGGGTATGATGACTGGCCAGCACAACCACCTGTGCTCAGCATGGTATATCCATGCATTATAAATTAAACATTTGTACATTAAAAAGATTACATGGATCACCTCTTTCCATTCATTAAGTAAGTTGAATAAATGAAGAAGAAAAAAAATCGGGAGAAAGGGAGTAAAAAAAAAAAAAGTAAACAAAACAGTAGAACTAAAGTGGAGAGTAGTAGATGGTTTGATGAGATAAGGATACGAGTGAGTGGTTATGGGGAGAGAATATGAAACATTTTAAGAAAGAAGGATAAATGTCGGTCAAAATCGTAACTAACGGTCAAAATCTAATCCAAAAACCCTTCAGCGTAATATAGTATAATTTAAGGAGATTGAATTAGAGAAGTCGACCCTGATAATGGGTTACAAAACTTATCAGCTTCCTCCTTCTAGAACCCTAATAATTAAGTCCCTCAAAAAGAAGAAAAAAGAGATCATCATACATTGCTTGCTCTCTGTTGCAGTGTAAAAAAATGTTTTTGAGCTGGTTTCACTTGTTTTTATAGGTGCAGTGGATTTTAATTTTGTCTTAAAATAAGATCAATCTGGGCTTAATATAAATCTTCCAATTTCTCACTTCATATGTGCAATGACACCCACAGGATCAATCCACCCATCCATCTATATTCACTACTAATGAAACCTCAAATAAACTTATTGTTATATTACCCTTAAAATCTAAATTCCTTATGTCACGTTTGGTAAGATGTGAGATATCCACGAGGATTTCGCGCTGTGTTTGAAAACAAGAATTTCTCGTGGAAGATTCGTATGGATGAGATGTTCACATTGATATTAATACCACCGTGTAGCGGGTCTGACGACCCGGCTCCAGTCTCCAGTCAAGGTGGGCCCGCTACTCGTCGTCACGGAGGCACAACGAAGGACCCTGATATGATGCAATGCACCTATCAAGCAATCCAACGATCGAGAACCGTCTTTCATCTTCGTCAAGTCAAAAGCATGTACGATTTTGACCACGGTCCCCCAGTGCTGTGGGACCCATGTGCATTTAAGGAGAAACACGTGGACGTATAGAAAGTTAGACCGAGGTCTCGACTGTCGAATTAGCTTGTGGTCCAACGTCACGTTGCTATCACCACGTCGCTCTGACCTGGTTACCTCAAATCAGACCCAATCGTCCACGCCCGAGTCCAATGGCTTGATTTTGCTCCCGTACCACCCACTCACCCATACCCACGCACACATTTGGCATAAGTCAGAAAAAAGGAATCTTACTTTTGGATTAAACCCCAGAAAAGATGAAAATAGCTTTAAAATATAATATTTTGAAGCCATAGTAAAAACTTTTCTCATCCTCTTAACCATTCATGAGGCCACCTACTGACTAATCCGAGCCGACCATCCAAACCCATTTTGTATGGTGCCCAGATGCTCGAATGGCCCCTGGGTTGTGAGTGTTCAACCATGTGTTGCTGTTTTCTAATAGATAAATACATTAATTGAGTAACCAGATTGAAAAGTAGAATTTGGTTCCCAATTTGATCGCATGGATTGGGATTAAATCTGAACTTTTTTCTAAATTGAATAATAGATTTTATACCCATTTTATTTATTTGAAGAATAATGAAAAATCTATTTGCAACTCAACCCACCAAACCAAACCCTTTTGTTATTTTTTTTAAAGTAAAGTATTCACGAAAACAACCTACCCAAAGCGGTCCAAACTCCAAAGTAGTTCATGTCCCCTCACATTATCAACCTATACAAATATCAAGTCCTGCTAAACAAACGGACGGAATTGGATAGAACCAGTGCTCTCTAAATGTACACTCGAGATCATCCTGATCAACCACAAGGGGTTTGCAGTCAGAACCACGGTTCAAGTTCTTCCCTCTTTCGGAACTAGAGGTCTCGATATCGTCCTGATTCCTGATATTTACCTGGCTTTCTATGGGCCAAAGGGATTAGTCCAACCCTTGAAACCCTTCCATAGAAGGAAAAAAAAGGAAACAATTACCATACAAACAGTTATAAATTTGATAATAGGCCTAAAACAATCCAAAAATACATATTTATCACAGAGTTGTTCGATCCGTAGGATATTCCATAATCACTTGAGCAGTCCGTGGATTTATTTTTTTCCATTACTGTGGGATAACTAAAACACTATCCAAATCGTTGGATAGCTGTATGAGTGTAAGAACTAATATTGTATTAAATTTGAACTGTGATCTATCACGGTTATCAAGAAACTTGAAAAAAAAAGTACTTATAATTTGTAAAACAACGTGATTCTTAATAACCGTGATAGATCCACAGTTCAAATTTAGTGTGATATTAGTTCTTACACTTATACATACAATTATCCCCAGTTTAGATGGTAGTTTAGTGATCCTACCGTCAAGAAAATGAAAACACACCGTTAAAATCTTCCCTCCTATTGATTGTGGGATACCTTACGTATCTAAGCGGAAATATATACTTTTGGCTGTTACGGGGACATTGACAGGAATATCATCGTCCGTGTGGTAATTGTCAAAAAAATAAATAAATAAATCATCGGATCGACGTGACAGATTATCTATTGTTTTCGACAGCCAAGCGATCCAACAGTCCGATTCCATCGTTCTTCCTCCAGCTACTTACAGTAACCCGCGGGCCACCGCACAAAGCTAGTCCCTCATTCACTCAGATTCCCACGGAAAATCAAATCCAGATTCCCGGAAAATCAATTCAATTCCTCGATTCATAGAGAGAAAACAAGAAGTTGAGAAAATCATGGAAATACCTTGTAAACGGGTCCGAATCCTCCGTGCCCGAGCTGATTCTCCTCGGAGAAATTATCCGTAGCGGTTTCCAAGGTCCTGAGGTCCATGAAGAAGTTCCAGCCATCTTTGTCTTCCTCGTCTTCTTCTTCACCAGAGCCTTTTCTCTTCCATATCCATCTCTTGCAGCAGCAGCAGCAGCAGCGATCGACCCACATCAAATCAAATCAGTCAGCGAATCCTGGCCGTCGATCTTGTTGAAGGGACACAAAGAGAGACTCTCTCTCTTTTGTTTGAGCGATGTGAGTGCAGTTGTTTTTGTTGAATAGCTTTGGATTTGTTTATTGCTTTCATAGTTATATAGTGATTGATGAGTGGCCGGTCGATGATAGGGTCGTTCGATAGAAAGTAAAGTCAAGACCGTGTTATTCTTTGCATTGTGCGTTTGCCACGACCGGTTCCCCAACTCAAGCCCCCACTTTTTTTTTTTTTTTTTTTTTCCTTTTATTTTTATGATGTGGTTATGGCTCATGTCTTTTACCCAAAACAACTAATTCTTTTGGTCGCAGTTATTATTATTTTTTTGTTTTAACCTAGGGTATTTCCTGTATAGCCCAATCCACGAGCTTTTGCCCACGAAACACTCAATTTTAGAAAGTCAAGAATTAATCTCTAAAGGTATATGCAAACCTATCCATATATGTGTGTGTGTATATATATATATATATATATAAAATTATGGGAGGTGGCTAACGAATGTAGGCGTCCAACTCAAGAGGTTTGCTCTTCCTGAGGCGTAGAGTCCTTGGCCAACTAAGCTGCCACTCGTTGGTTTGGTGGCGCTTATTAAACCTATGTAAACGCACGTCTGACAAATTTGCGGCCATTTTGAATACAAGATGTGGGAAGTATATCCGTGTCTTATGTCAGTACTCTACTAACTTCAAGTGGGTTAAGATTGTACTAGAAGGCTATTCGATTATAAAGGATACTCCAATTATATTTGAAAGAACGCTATTGGAAGGGGATGTTAGTTCGAAAATCAATGCATTGGAATAAAAACCAAGCAAACTAGTTAATCAATCTGTCACTCATACACAACAAGAAGGCAGACACAATTTTAATGAAAAAACCTCATAAAAACCACGATCAGAAAAAACCAATCACCATGGAATGGTTACAAGATATATTCACAGCTCCATTTCCTAGTCAGTATGTAGACTTAAAGACTATAGTTATTCTTGCACAACTTCTCGCTGCCACGACTACTCGCAGCGCCCCACTCCCTGTGTGTGATCCTCTAATAATACATTGAGAACCAAAATGCATGAATCTTCTACAAAGAAGTAGAAGCATCAAACCTTTTAGAGCAAATCTTCAGCTCAATCTCTCAATGATAGCTCTAGAGAACAAAGAATCTCTCTTGGGGTTTTCACACTTTAGAACAAGAGAAAGAAACTTCCTGTCTTTGAATCTCTACTTAGGGTTTAGAGAGTCACCCTTTATATAGACCCAAAATCGTGCAAGAGTCTTTTAATTATATCCCAAGCAGAATTGCAAGAAAACTCAAATTAGAATTAGCACTTCGGAATAAATTGGGCGTCTTTTCCACGTTCGCTATAGCGGCCTTCGCAATAGCGACCTTGCATACAATTCCGGGTGCTCTAAGCACTTTGCTCTAGCGAGCCAGATCCTCGCTGTAGCGAGTATGTGTGATAAGTCCTTAAAAATACATAATTTCCTCATCATTTTAGAATTAATTAAGGACTTAATCATCAAATCATGCACCATTTTAGAAAAAATTCATGATTCTATGTCTGTGGGCATCAAAGTTTAAATTCGAGTCAAAATTCATCCAAAAATTGCATTTTCACATAAAACTATGAATTTCTCTATTTCTTGGCATTGAAAGTCATAAATTTCTCATAACTTTTTATTCACAAATAAAATGATGTACCTTCTTTGCACCATTGATTTAATTGAAGATTTGATAAAATGGTAACATTTTATGCATCCATTTAGTGTGAATTGGGCCCGTGTCTTACAATGTTCTTTTCCTACATAAATAGATAATTCTTTGATCATTGATTATATTATTTGTATTTTTGTAGGAAAAATTAATTGGAGCCCGCGAAAGAGAATTGATAAAGCAAATGCACCATGGGACCCACCTTCCTTGGGCATGGATTCTAAGGTAGGGGCTACCATGGCAGGGTCCGCTCTCATATGCAAAAATTCAGATTTAATCTCTTGAAGATAAGTTTCAAATTTGTGGGCCATGTGATGTGAGGTGTCCCTCTCTACTCTCCAACAAATTATTGCTTACATGTCAAGATGGATGGTCAAGATTCAAAACAAGATAAGAAAGAAGAGAAAGAAAAGAAAAGAAAAGCAGTACATGATGGGTTGGTGAAGCTTGATCTAGACTTTATTTTGTTACAGGGGTTTATCTGTAATTTGTCGGTTTTATCTGGACCATCTGTTATAAGGCTAGATCCAACGGTTGTGGATGTCTAGAGGTTTAGGGTTTCATATATTTATTATGTGTGGTGAGAGCATTGTAGCAAGAGGGTGATATTGAGAGAGAACAAGAGAGACAGTGAGTGCTTGTACTCTTGTGAGAATCTCCAATAATAGTGAACGGCGTGAATCTCCCGTGGACGTAGGCAATCTTGCCGAACCACGTAAATCCGTGTCTTGTGGATTGATTGATTGACTGACTGTGTGATTGATTGTCTCGTAGATCGTGCATGTGTTTCTGATCCTAATAGTACAAAAAGATATGGACGTCCATGCATGGGACGTTCCATGTTGTGTGCACCATAATGGGGCCTACGTCCTTGGTTGCAATGAAATTAATTTCAGATTTGAGGGGATATTTTCAAGAGAGAAAGTGGGCTCATCTAAGGAGATTTTTTAAACCATGAAGAGTTCTAAAAAAATGGGAAGATCTTGCTAAGCAATCCAAGTTGGAAACAAATTCAAAGAGTGCAAGATTTTAGCACTAAGTTGTTAAATCTATCTCCAAAAAGATAGGCCTCAAGATTTGAAGTTTGCTACCCAAGAATTATCCCAAGATTTCACACGTCCAACACCCTTATACCAAGCATCACACGTCCAATATAGGTGGGGACCACATGCATCTCAAGATTTGTTTCAAATATGAAATTTCAGATTTGAATTGATTCTTAGGCAAAGTGGGCCCAAGAAAGGAAGTTGCATGAGATGAGAACAATCCTATTTTCATTAGGATTGTGGGCCAACCCCTAGAAACTCTCTCAAAACCCTCATAATCCTAATCCAAATTAGATCTCATACTACTAATCCTTACCCAAACCAAAACCTTGCAACCCAAGCTATCAAAAAATATAAAAAGACCACAAAAGGGGGTTGCACGTCAATTCCATCTCCCCCTCCACACCTTGGACGACTAGCAACCTCTTTTCCCCCCCTTTTCCATTAATTTTTCTCCATCTCTTATTCTTCCATCAATATTTCATCCAATGCATTTCCTAAGGCACACCACCACTTGAATTTCTACGCCACCGTCCCGCTGCCGCCGTTGTTACCGTCGCTCCACCATTGGACCAGCCAGTCTTCATCTTCCCTTTCTTGGATTTCAGATTGCAAACGAGAGCCAGTGGATCGCCGTTTAAGACCGCGAGTCCCTTTCCTCTGTTTAGTGTTTCATGTGTCTAGGCTAAGGTTGGATGCACTTTATTTTAGTTCAAATAATTTTGTAATGGTTATTTGCTTGTAATGGGTCTCTCATTAATAAATCAAGTTTATGAGGTCTTGGTCTTCACCAATGAGTCAACATTGAATCTTTGTGCGTAGTGAAAGTGCGTACTTGGTGCGATGGTCTTGATTTTTCTTGATAGCATTTAGCAAAGTAACCGTTGCAAAATTTTAGAATTAAAATCTATTTTTTTATTCTCTGATTTTATTTTATTTTTATTCTTTTTTACATCTTCATAATTATTACAATTGGTTGGATTGACAAATCTTATGGTGAATGCAGTAGTTAGATTAGGTTTTTAGATTAGAATTTTATTTTTCTTTGGTTGTAATTAATTTTACTCAGACTTGTAATTAATTTTTTTTATTAAAGTAGGATTTTTGATTTTTTTTTATAGATTTTTGATAGGCTAGAATTAGTTTCACAATGTAGTAATAACTTGGTGAAGTCCAAGGTCGATCCACTGGGAGTAATTAATTGCGCAAAACTTGTCCTATTTAAAAACTAATTTTAGCCCATGCTTGGACGTCCATATCTTTTTGTGCTACTTTTTTCTTCTTTTCTTTCTCTTCTTTCTTATCTTGTTTTGAATATTGGCCATTCATCTTGACATGTAAGCAATAATTTGTTGGAGAGTAGAGAGGGACACCTCACATCACATGGCCCACAAATTTGGAAGTTATTTTCAAGAGATTAAATCTGAATTTTTACATATATGAGAGCGGATCTTGCCATGGCCGCCCCTACGTTAGAATCAATGCTCAAGGAAGGTGGGTCCCATGGTGCATTTGCTTCATCAATTCTCTTCCGCGGGCTCCAATTAATTTTCCCTACAAAAATACAAATAATATAATCAATGATGAAAGAATTATCTATTTATGTAGGAAAAGAACATTGCAAAATGCAGGCCCAATTCACACTAAATGGATGCATAAAATGTCACCATTTTATCAAATCTTCAATTAAATCAATGGTGCAAAGAAAGTACAACATTTTATTTGTGAATAAAAAGTTATGAGAAATTTATGACTTTCAATGCCAAGAAATATAGAAATTCATGATTTTATGAGAAAATGCAATTTTTGGATGAATTTTGACTCGAATTCAAACTTTGATGCCCACAAAGATAGAATCATGATTTTTTTACTAAAATGGTGCATGATTTGATGATTAAGTCTGTAATAAATTCTAAAATGATGAAGAAATAATGCATTTTTAAGGACTTATCAATGTGTTCTGGATTTTTTGGCTTCTTAGCTCCAAAACACTATAATTTTCGCTTCAGGTCTTCCGGTGACTCAATCACAATCCATTCTAAAAGAAATATAAAATTACAACTCAAATGGACCTAGAGTTTTGTTCAACCTATGAATTAGCTATACAATAAATTCCTAATAATATTAAAATCCAAGAAAAAACTGAATTTGAAACTTAATTTTTGTTCTGATAAACAATAGATTTGATTATTTCAAAATTGCGAATGATCTAATCCATGAATATGGACTTAGGCCCATTACTAAAGAATATATGAAATTTGTTTTAAGTTCCAATTATGAATTCAAGATGGACTCAGAATGATAGCAGAAAAAATATAGACATGGATTCGAAATTGAAATGGGATCTTTCATTTTCGGTATCTCTTTTTTTTTTTTCACTAATGGATCCATATCCACTCATGGGTCAATGCCAGATCTTGAGCCCTGGTGTAGAAAATAGAATCGGATCCAAATACAATATAGTTATAGTTTTTGCCTCGGAGTTGACTTGTTTGCAACTTGACCTTAGGCTAGACCTGTTTACAGCCATATTCTTGTGTTCCTGTTGTTTTTGACCTGTCATAAATGTGGCCTGTATTTTTTTTTTTAAGGGCGTTTGGCTGGAGGTCCTCAACTTTGCATTTTATTGCAAACGGTGCACATTTTTTTTCCCATATAGGCAAAGGTCTCTTTTCAAATTTTAAACAGTTAAAAATTCCAGAATGCCCCACTTAATACACTCTATGTTCTATACAAAAAAGGAAAACTGATTTCATTAAAAGTTTCATTTAGAGAAAATAGGGGAAAAGACCGTCAATTTCATGAAGATGATTTGACTGCACAAATCAAGGATAACGACAGATAAGAGAAAGAAAATGGAAAAAACTGATTCAAGGAATGAGAAATCAAGAAATCATCCAGAAAATCTGCACGTGGGATTGTGCATCTTCATCTTCAACCTCTGTAGCCATTCTCTTGTATTTCTATTTTCTTCCATTCTCATTCTCGCTCGCTTGAAGATCTGTCAATCCCATCTCTCTATATCCGTCTGACTCTCTCTATCTCTATTTCATATTTCATCAAAAGAGAGAGAGTGATGAGATCTATAGAACAAGGAGATAGAGAGAGAGAGAGAGAGAGAGAGAGAGAGAGAGAGAGAGAGAGAGAAACGAGGATAAATTAGCCAAAGATCTCTTAACCTTGTCGTTTAAGACCTCAAGTACACAACATTTTCGCTTTATCTAGTTTTTTTTTTCCAAAAGACAGATAAATTTATCTCAGTTTGGAATAAATTTATCTGAGTTTTACCAGAAGTTCAGATAAATTATATGAGTTTGTGACGGAAAGTCAGATAAATTTATCTGTATTCTAACACAAACTCAGATAAATTCACTTCAAATTCAGATAAATTTATACCAAACTCAGATAAATTCTTACCCCATATGCCAATAACTTTGATGGCACCAAGTTAGAATACATCTTTCGAGGTCGGACGTATGCATGGAGGAAGATGGAGAAGGCCCTTCAACATATTCGAAATGCACCCTACCTACTCTAACTAGCATGGACAGAAATACGAGGTTGACCCCTAATAAAAAAATCCGCTCCTTTCGAAGCACCTTAGTTACCATTTAGAGAAGGAAAAGTCCACTCGGCCCGACCTGGGGGACCGAATTCAGGCCCGGTCCCCCAGGAGGGCTGTTGGATCCCAGTCCCTGGTCGTGCGGGATAGCACGACTGTTTAGAGAAAGAGTTCCTCCTCGGCTCCTACCACCCACGCTCAAGTTGAGCAATCAAAGTCCCCTATGATTCAAACTAAGAAAAGCAACTATTTGTGAATAGAATTACGGAGTTCATATATTACCCCACTCAGAGAAATCTGGAAGTTCAAATTTATAAACCTTTTGAGAAGATAAAGGAGAGAAGGAAGCGGTCTACTTGGGGCATGAGGTTCTTCACAGCCCAATGATCTGTGCGTCGGCTACGGTTGCAAGTTGCATGGTTGACTGCAATGGCCACAGTCGTCATCTCCTTTGAGCAGTCGTTATTGTTGGACATCTCATCAAACAAGCATTGAGTGTGCAGTAGAAGACGTAGCAACATCTTTCCCTCCCATTTAAATTTCGAAAATTGATGTATTCCTCCGATTTAAATTTCGAAACTTGATTTAAAACTAGGAAATAAAACCCGTTACAGCTTGATTCGTTTAAAAGGGGAAAATCAGTCCTTATATATCATGTGAAGGAGCTTAAAACTAGGGATTAAATTCGCAACATAAATTCAAATAGTTAAAAGGGCAAATCAGTCTTGCAAATGTATGATTTTGCATAGTTAAGGACCTCCTCCTGCAAGAAGTCTAGATGCATGGACGAGAGGCTTTAACCGAAAATCCTGTGGATTGGAGGCCTTAAAGGACAGTATTAAAGGACCTCTGGCTAATTTTCTCTTTTTTAGAACCATGGAAACGCCTTTTATTTGTGAAACATGTAGACTTGAAAATATGAAAAATAACATCATAATTTTTGGGTTTTTTCTTTATAACTTTCTGTGTTCTATAGTAATGAATTTTGTTGTATTTTCCATATGTTCTTTTTTTAATTTTTAATTATATTATTCTTTTGCAGTTTTCTTCCCCTTACGTGGGAGAGAATGGTAAGTTATTTTAGTCATAAACTAGCCTAATCTAGCAACTCAGGGTCAACCCTTGGGGTCTTCCATGCACTGTATGCATATGCTTAGGCCTATCAATGGGTCGGGCCAGGCCTAAGCTTGGGTTGTCAAATCTTGTCCCGAATATGGGGTGGGCTACCGAGGGTTGTTCAATCCCTGCCCTAAATTAAACGGGCTTACGTCAAATCCCATCTCGTGCGGGCCTAGGCTAGGGCTTAGCACGGTCTTGAATAGAAGCCCAACAATCTTATCAAACTTTATTCTCCACAATTCCTATTGGTGAAATGTCTTTGTTCTTTAAAAAAAGACTTTAAAAAAGGGCTACAATTCTCCTTGTGAATCATTAATCCGCCCCAAAAGCAACAAAAACAAACAAATGAAAAGGAGCAAAATTAATCCACCGCAAAAGCAGGTGGCGATTTAACAAAGTTATGTGCCACTGCATTTGAGTCCCTAGGAAAAAACCGAAAGAAACAATAAGGTCGCGTTTCGGTCGCTGTAATGAAGGTTGGAATGGAATGGTTATTCCAAATAATGATCATTATAGCGTTTGATTCGCACAAAATTGGCGGAATGACCATTACATACGGAATCACCATTCTTTTAAGTAGAGGAATGACCATTCCACTAAGGATGCAGAGGAATGACCATTCCATTCTTTTATGTTTTTTGGTTGAGGCCGAAATGCCCCTAATAATAATATAATAATTTATATTTAATATTATAATATTATATTATAATATAATTATTTTTAATATTTATAAATAATATAATTATAAATTTATATTTAATATTATAATAATATAAATTTATATTATTTATTAATATAATATTATTATTAAATTAATAATATATTTATTAATATTATATTAATGTATATTATTATTAATAATAATATTATTAATATACTAATATTATATTATTAATATAATTAATATTAATATTAACAAGGCCATTCCATTCCAAAATTCTAACAAGGGTATTTTGATCAGTTTTATGTAAATTTTATTCTATTCCGGACATCATTCCAGTGTACCAAACGCAAGAACATCAGGAATCCAGAGTTCTATTACTGGGTTGATTCCTTAGCGTACCAAACGCTGGAATGGAAATGATTATTCCTGCCTCATTTCATTTCAAACTCATTCCTCTTTCCATTCCATTCTTGTCTAAAACCATTCCAGCGAACCAAACGCTACCTAAAGTTTTTTAACAAAAATCACAATTCAAGGGTTCAATCTTTTACCTTTGAAAAAAAACTCATTCTTGCTGGCCAAATGGTCCACCAAATGGAAAGGATTTGGACTCGAACAATGGGATTGGAAAAGTTAGGATGAGATTGTATACAAAGTTCTCATAATTCCTATAACCAAATAGAAAATAATATGGTTAGAGTCCGCACTTTCCAAATTATAAACTATATTATATATTACGTATATGCGTTGTCTCTGAGATGGGACCTACAAATTGGTGTTTACTTTTGTATGGTAAGTAAGATGAGTGATTAACATCCTTTAATGCTTTAGTTTAGCATAAGTTCCCTTTGATTGAAGAATCAGTAAAAATGAGATAGCATTAAACTATCTTATATGAACAGAAATTTAAAATCAAGATTAGAACTTATCCTGTCATAAAATTATATCATCACTTGATTTTTTTCTTAGAAAAGGTAAAATATCAGCCAACAAGATATTTTATAAAATTTAAAAAGGTTATGAAAATGACACCTGGTCAAAACAAACATGAATCATGAGGTGGAACTTCACCTCAATAGATTACTTCAATTTCTCCTTCACCACAATCCTCCTCTCCTAAAGTTTATTAAAAATGAGTGAAATGTGCTTGTGGGCGCACCGGATACCTATTTTAACTGGCTCAATTGACATGCCTACATACACTTCTCCTTTGTGGTTCGAGTACACTGACTGACTTACTCGGGCTACTCTCGCACTGTCAGCGGTCGATCCCTAGCACGCGGGGTGAGAAGCGATGCCTCTACGCAGAGCATATTGGGCAATCACCACCCTTTTGTTTCTGCAAGGCACGGGTTCACAAAAATAGAGGTGGCAAATGGGTCGATCATGTGAGAGTTTTGAGACCCAACAGGCTCATTCATGACCTGTTTACCCAACCCACATAAGCTGCCTGTGAGATGTATGACTTATTCGAATCGGGTTCGTTATGAACATATTGGCTTTTCAGAGGGCCTGCAGGTTGACGCTGATTTTGTATTGGATCCATTTGTTAGACGAGTCAAGCCTGGCGCGACCCAAATAAGCGCGTGGGCAATGTTTCTCTTTCCCACATTTGGACTTATGTAATCTTATGTAATTAATTGGTATTTCGATGTGAATCAGGCCCAGGTCAACTCAGGATTTTCAGCATTATTAGGTGAAGGGTGTAAAACAGAGTGGTCTTGGGTCAAACACGGGTTAGAACCTAATCTAACAAAAAAAATACCTTGGACCATTTTGTGTTTGGACAAGACGGAGGTGGTCAAGGCAATTAAAAGAGATTTTGATTGGCAGATTTCTCCGATAATCCAAGTTTATTTGGAGTGCTGCAGCATTTTTATTTATTTATTTATTTATTTTTGAAGCTCGGCATATTTCAAGGGACAAGAACACTCTGGCCCACTGACTCGCTAAATTTGGGCTATTGGGCCATTCCTTTTTGTGGTTTAAGGACTAGTTAGTCTGTTGCTTCCTTTGGTTTTCTTCTTTCTTTTTTTTTTAGAGTTGGTCATTGGGTGTGGTCTTGTTATTGTTAGGCTTTCTTTGTTGTTTCTTGGTCTTTCTGGTTTATAGGATAGTTTTAAAATTTTGGTTCTTCTGGGGCTATCACCAGGAAGATGCACCAAAAGGTATAATAGATAAGAAAATAAGGTCAAAGCCAAATATCAATCCATTCCTCAGCTGTCAATTGTCATCTATACAACTTTTCTTAAAGAAAGTTCTCATTTTCATTGAAATGGTCATGAATGTCAAAACTTAAAGTTACATCCGTTTAGATTAAAAAAAAGAAGAAGAAGATGCTCCCTTGCCACAACAAGGATAGGAATGTCAATGGGTTAGGTAGGATATAAATATATTAGGGAGGTGTCTCTCACCTTAATATGGAAGATAAAGGTGGGGGCCCTCAAATTTAAATTGTTCATAATGGATATGGATGAGAGGGCCCCCACCTTATCTCTAATGGTAAGGTGCTAATCTATTTATAACTTATTTACAATTATGTAAAAAATGTCATTTTAGTTGTGTGAAGGACTCAATTCAAATCCTAATTAGTTTTTTCTTGTTTAAACAAATCCTAATTAGCTAGAAATGTCAATGGTAGCTCAACTAGAAATACTAGAGGCACTCAAATCCTAAGTTAGTGGGACAGGATTGGGTTGGGTTGATGGTTGGATTAGGTTCTTAAGCTTGATTAAAAATACTTAATTTGGGCTTATGCTCAACTTGAATAAAAGAGGATTTGAAGCTCTCGTCAAGCACAATGGGAGCCCAACCATGAGTCCTTAAGTTGGTGTTTAAAATTGAACTTGAGCTTAAGTCAAGTTTGATTTAACGTGTGATCTTTCTATGATGGTATTTGAGGGATGAAAAAAATGTTTGAATATTGAGAATGGTGGCATTAAACATCAGCGACTTTAATTGGCGTGAAAATCAATCAGATTAAACGATATGTAGATTTGGACAACTATTGTTCTTGCAAGATTTGACACCTATTTAGCATTACCTAATGGCTAATATGCGATCATGACCGGATATTTCTCATTTTTTCTTGCACACTAGTAGGTTATTTGGAGGCTTTTCAAACCCCGAATTCTCTTATAATTGTCATTCTTCCAAGTGAACCCTCATAGACCAAATGTTCCTAAGTTGAAAACAATCGTCTGTTCTTAAAAATGACTCTGGAGTAAAATTATTGTATTTATTAGGTATCCGGTCAAGTAAGAATCCCTTTGATAAGCTGGAATTAAGCTAAAACTTATTGAGTTGCTAAACATGGAATCTTTGTAGATAATGGGACCAGTTTGGGTGCTAGGGAATATTACTACACAAATACAATCAATCATGTTTCACAATCAACAAATTAAAACAAAAGCCAAGTTATGATAGTGTGTCACCCACTTGATATAAGAATGCTATTTCTTTAGAGGCATTTTTGATAGAAATCTCTCGTGTTAGGGATTTTTGACATTGATATATAGAAAGGTTGTCCCCTTAGCATTTTAAATTGCCATGCTTCGTAGCCAAAATTAGGAACACCAACTCTCCTAAAAAAGTCACAAATAGCATTTTAAATTTAGCTTTTGGTCCCATTTGAAACTTGACCTGCTGCTGTCCCTATGCCACATCTATCAAACACCACCGAACACGGTGGACACAGTTTTTGTCAAGTTTTGTCTTGTATTCTTGTTTGGCAGATTAGACATTTGTGTTGACCAAGACTTGGTTTAGGGTTGGAGAGTACTTTTAATCTATGTAACATAGCATCTTTGGGCTTGAGAAATGATGAAATATATATATAATGTAATGTGTAATCCTAACCCCACAAGAGAGAAAAATCAGAAAATGATTGATGGATGTTTCTATTTTGTATGGACATAAGCACATTATCAAACTATATAGGGGATTTGATATTTCAATACCCCTTAAACACTCAATCCCCAATTTCATAACTTAAAGTCTTTAAATGTTACTAGAGTCGTTTGACTCTGGTACACTTTCTCTTTTTATTTACTTTTTTTCCTTGGATCCCATGATATCATGGGATTCAAGTAGTTTCTCAACTTTTAACATTTGGTCCCATGATATCATGGGTTTTTAAGCTCCCATGATATCATGGGATCAACGGCATAAAAGAAAAAAGAAAGTGTACGAGAGTCAATTATTGGTGATATTTTATGAATTTTATTCATGAAATTGGAAATTAAGTATTTAAAGGGCATTGAAATGTCAAATCTCCAACTATATAATTTTGTTGTTTGCTTCGTATAATTGCGTACAACACTTGTCGTTTCAGACGAGGATTCTTAGAAAAGGTCCACGCATATGCAGGCGGCTGCGTGAAATCTACTATTCTTCTCTACTAGCATTTGATCTCTTAATAAAGCATATGTATATATAGACTCTACCCGGAAGAAAAGTGGAAATCTCTCAAAGTACAGGTGCATGCATGACACTATAACTGGTCAAGATCAGCGCTTGAATGGTCTAGGAAAGTGTTTTAACATGAATTTCTCAACTTCCAAAGTCCATAGTAGAACAGAGTATACTATTTCAGCACATGTGCTGAGTCCAAGGCCAGGCTGCGGCTTCTGGTCTTGTGATTACATAAAGGTCACAAGTGCACAAGTTGGGCTTCTAGATATAACAAAGCTGAGACCTGGTATTTTTCCAATAGGTGTGGGGGCTGCAGGCCTGATTAATAGAATCATGAACGTGATGTGGGCATGAATAATTGCACCTAGACTTGCCTTTACCTGGGTCAATAATGTACAGCACTCAGGTATGTAGGAATGTTAGTATGGATGTCTTGAATTTCTCTAGCTAGCAATTCCTACCAAAACCTTAAGGTCCTTAATACTCTCCCTCAGGTGGAATCCGGCCGACGCACTTTTGGCGACACGCTTTTTTTTTTTCTTTGCGCCGAGTCGTTTCTCTTGGGAGTTAAACTCACGATTGGTTGGCTCTGATACCATCTTAAATTTTTTTGGCTAGCCATTCCTACTAAAACCTCAAGGCTTTAGTAGAGGCAGCGGAAATACTTTTCAATATTCCCCATCGAGTGGAGCCCACTCCTCAATATGATGCTACTCATGAGAATGTAACCAGTGGTGTAAATGAGTCAAGCTTGGTTTATACTCACTTCATTGAGATTAAGACTATAAAGGACCCAAGATTTAATCCAAAGGAATAGTGGGCCTGATAACTAAATGGAGTGGGCTTGGGCAAGCTTCGGCATGGCCCATGAACTGGCAACTACTACCAAACCTGCTCTAGTAGGGGAGGGTGGTGGTGTTACACGTTTGACCTGGCCCGGTGCCATTTCTCCAGATGGGTCTACCTTTGATGTTTATGATTGGTAGGTAGGGGGCCTTCATATGGATAGCTTGTAGCTAAAACATTGTACTATTAAGATGATTGAAAAGCCAATTATGGAAGTTTGCTGTCTACTTTTCAGGCTGCAGGTAAAGCTTTAGGACCCTAGCTCATCAGAACTTAGACCATGTGGGCTTAGAATGCAGCAAGATTTTGGGTTGCACATGGACAGGGATGGACATGGACTGATGTTAGTACAATTCAGCCCGTTTAGCCACCAGGCCTAATATTTTGGACAAGAGTCCAACCCATATTTTAAAAATCAGGCCTAAAACCATACCATAAAAATAATAAGTTGGCACCATTTGTGATATCTTCACTTTTTAGCAATGTTTGGAAAATATTGTGGGGAAGAAATATTGATTTAAGTAAGGGTATATGCATAGGAGCATGGGGCAAGACGGCTGTTGTGATCACCATGACCCCCACAGATCATAGGAGACGTGGAGATAGAAAGATCCATGTGGAACCACCCTACAATCGAATCTCTTGACCTGTGACCCACAAGTTTTACTGTTTTCATCATCATCTTCGTCGAAGCTTTGTCCCAATTATATTGGGGTTGACTAACAAATTTAGCAGTTTGAAATCTCTCTAGCAGTCACAGGAGGGCAATATTTTTTTTTAAATATCAGTGATATTTGCAACAGTGGATAATTCCAACTCCCACATATGCATTTACATCAATGGGACCAATTTGATGTTTTTTTGGTCATACATGTCCAAGTGATGTCGATCTGTGTACTTCCGGGGATACAGATAATGAACCTATGGCACATGCAGTTTCGAGGATATGGCCCAGTTCATGACTTGTCGTGCATGTGTGATAGAGATGGGCACATGTGTTCCTGTGGCCACAACATTAAACATCCAGACACACTTAGTGCTCTCATGAGACCTTTGGGGACCACCCTCTATCCATAGTCTTGTTGATGTCTCTGGGATCCCAATAATCGGGTTTAATCTGGGTCGGGGTAAATTCATACCCAACCCAACTCACATATAACTCGTCAGAGTAACTCACCTCTTCCATGGCAGGTTTAGAATTTGTAATACCAAATTCCCCATGTGAGAGGTATAAGTGGGATAAGAAATGGATGAAGAAACGAGATTGAGCCTTAATACAGGGTAAGGTCCCAAACTAGGTTTCTTTATGGGTTTCAAATCCAATTAATTAACCTAGGTGATTAACCTAAATCTCAAAATCAATCAAACACAAAAGAAAAGCAGAGTTACACGATTTTTTACGTGGAAAATCCTACTTGGGAAAAACCATGGGTCAGATCACCGAGACCAACCGAAACCAAGCACTACGTAAAGAAAGTTACAAAGACTTATATAACCTTTTCCAGTTGCAACCCAACCTACGGACTGCGATTGTCTTGCCGACGACTTGCCGTTCACATTCACCATGCTTGAACCAACCACATTGAATGCCACTTCAAGGTGAAATTTACTGCGAGAGAGTATATAGAAAGATCTCCAAGCTTTAACTCTGCAAATATGGGATGCTTTTGGAGAAGATGATGGATCTCTCAAAAGATTCTAGGATTTAGAATATGAGAGAATATGTTAGGTTTATGGTAGCCTTATAATTAGGGTTGTAAATGGGTATCCGATTCTCCGAATACCTGGAAGTTCCAACTCGTAAAAAATCGGGTCTAAAACCTATTTTAGGTTCTGATTCATAAATGGGTCTAGGTCTGGGTCTAGGTATGAAACCTAATTTAGGTTTCGATTGATAAATGGGTTCGGGTCTGGGTCCATATAGGTTCCGACCCGTGGACTCGGCATATGAGCCTTTGATATTACAAATTGTATCTCAAAATAAACTTTTTTGGACATTTTTATGTATAATATTAGAGGTAGTAGACTCGATGCAATGTTATAAGCTGAATGATATACTTATTTTAAAAAAAATGAAGAAAAAGAGAAATTAGAATCGATTTTGGAATTGCATTCCAGTCCTCTAGGTGGACTCGGTTCCGGAACAGAATCCGAATTTTCCTATCAGAATAGGGTCTGGAACCAACAAAATAGGTTTTGAGTCAAAAGTGGATCCAGATCCGAAACCGTTTTTTAGAAACAAGTTCGGTTCCACTATGGTTTCGATCTGAAGCCGTTCCGTTTGCAACCGTATTTATAGTCTTTTAAATAGACTTAGAGACGTGCTTAGAATTTCCTAAGATGATTATGACTCAAACAGGCAAGTTAAGAGAAAATATGAGAATAAAAGTCAAATTTGCGTAGGATTATTTCATGATGCTTGTTCCGAGGAACACCTGCACACTTGAATTTCTAACTGTCTTTTTTTTCCTACCTTCAATTTTCAATGTGAAGCCCCATCACACTCCATATCCAAAATTGTAAAAGTACTACTTAATTTAAACTTAAATTTTGTCCCAAACATTCCAGCTAAAAATCCTAACAATGGGAATTGGGATGGGTAAATACAAGACACTATTTTTTTTTGTAGAGGGCTTTTCAGGTGCGTACAAGTCACAAGAAGAAAGGGATTGAAAGACCTGACTACTTGCTAGTTCCTAAAGAAAAAAAAAAACTTCTGGATAGTTTACGGTTTTTAAATGCGTTAAAAATTAATCCAACAATAAGGGTGATTTTTTTTTTTTTTTTTTGCTATTGGAGGGTTCCAAGTTTTTGGGCCGGACTAATCCATTTGGGCCCAAAGGAAAGCCGGCTAAACTCCACTGTAGCCCCTGTGTGGTGGTGCATTTTCGAATATACAACCTCCGAGTGCAAGTTTGAATCGGTGTAAAAACATGGGATCGTTTACATTGGGGCGGGGGGTCCGATTTAGATTGATCATAAGAAAAATTTTCAGGTGCACTATGTGCATATAGGTTCACCTAAAATTTTCTATAATTTAGTGAAGCAATTCATCTTTTTTAAGAGAAAATATATTATTTAAATTTTCTATATTTTGAGAAGTAATCCAAATAAAAAAAAATTGAGTACTCAATCTAACTCTGCTCATCCTAATTCAATTAATTTGCATTCAGTGTGGAATTCACAATTAGGGTAGGGTTTGATTTAGTTAAGCCTGGTTTTCATTTGGGTTGGAAATGAGTTTGGATGGGTATTGTTTTCTTTGATATTAATACATGAGTAATGGTTGGATAGGTGTCAAACTTGTACTTCTGATAATTTTTGTGGGCAGGGGGTAGATTGATCATATCAAAAAACAAGCTAGTGTACATTACAGTCCTTAAGTGAATTGCTTTTCACTTGAATATTATGATATATACATTCTTGTACCTCAAAGTCGAATGTTGGTGGGGAAAAAATGTCGACTCTTGCTCCACTTTAAACCACCTCAGCTCATTGGACCCATCCCTGTATAAGAATCCATTTGCATTATTATAGTGAAATCCATGATTTGCTATCACATAGGAAGTAGTAGAGTGTAGTACATTCTCAAAAGAGCCATTGCTAGGGTCCTGATTCTATCTTTTACCATCCCTTCATATGCCCCTATAGCCATGAAATATGCACTTTCAATTCTTCTCAGTTTTCTTCATAGTAAACCATTTCGGTCCTTACAATATAACAGGTCTAGCAATCATCTTACAAAACATAATAGTAGGTCTAAAGTATCTCCACTTGTCTCCAATTGAGCCACCCACATTGTATAATCTGAGTCTGAAAATGCAAACAAACTCTACATAGACATGGGATTCATCAATCAAAGGGTGAGTTTCCTTGTTTGGAGTGAAATTTGGACCCAGGTCTGTAAAAGGTGGATGGTTATGATAGGAATTGATTAGATCAATGGTAGGGTGGGCCAGGGAACTGTCAGTAAAGTCAGCAAATTGGTGTGAATGCAAGGACCTAAATATCCTTTCAGAACTTGCACTTGGCGCTGCATCAACCTCACATGGTTTTCATAAGGAAGAAGCTCTGATAATCTAGAAACTACGGATTAAGGTGCCCTATGTGTGCTAGATCAGGCACCATAAAATTGTAAGAAGTGAAAGACTTAACATCACAGACATTTTGATGAATAGAGACCCATGTCTTGGATTTTATTTTATATGAAACATGCATGTAGCTGTCACCTCCCCAAAGACTAAACAAGAAGGGAAGAAAAAGAGGGGTTTGGTACAGTGTCTGTCCCCAGAATCCAGTGTCCATCACGTTGCATTTTGTGATATGATAGAGAGATCAGAACTGTTCCTCTGCTGGGGCCCAGCCAAATTAGAAGGATACATAAAAATGGCGATCCTAGTCATTCAATTGGTGGCTTTCAAAGAGACAAAAGTGTGGTCCAAAGTGACAGACAGAGGTCCTGTGATGGGACAATGTGATTGGAGACACAAAGCGATGACAATCATCACATTTGAGGGCCAACCGTTTGATTAGTGGCCCACATCTCATCCACATTTACATCCTGTCCCCAGGACCCCAAAACACTTGGAGGATAAATGTAGGAACCATCCAATCATCCAAGCCATTGATCTGATATACCCCATTACCATATTCAGCAGCTCGTGATGAAAATGGGACCTACATGCAAAAAAAAGTCCAATATAGGGCTTGTTTGATTGCAAGTATTTTTTTTTTTTTTTGGGCCTGATTTCACCTTGCCTTGAAATATAATTCTTGACAGAGTGCAATTTCTGTCTCTAGGATGTCTCAATTTCCTATTTGATAGAATTTGCAAGGTGGAAATTTGCGGAGATGACCATATGAAAAGTCGCTTATGGCCAGTTAAATCATATGAATTTTGGAATTCAAGATACTCTAGAACAATTAACATTCTAGAATTCTATTTTTAGGGGGGCAATATTTGAAATTCTTTATATTCTCTCGGCAGGATATCTTTGAATGCTTGCAACCAAATGGCCTCGACTCACGCATTCTTGGTGTAGTAGCTTCATTAATTTGAACCAAATGGCCTATTCTTCTTGTAGAATTGCAAGAACTCATGTCTAGCGAATTTGCAAATTCTCACGAGGATGTCCCTTCGGTGGAATTCTTGAATCCTCTTCATTGGAGCATTCAGAAATGCCAAGGATATTGAAATTATGATAATTTCAAAGATTGTTCCTGACTTTTTAGGTGGTTGAAATTCAGAATCCTACCAAAAATCACGTAGTTATCTAGTTAAGAATTCTAATAAAGAAATAGGTTTAGATGGTGATGATCATAGTCTCTTCAAAGTTGTAAAATGTAGAATGCATGAAAACATTTGGAAAATTTCCATAATTTGAAAAAAGGTTTTATGTCGATGAGAAAGAATGGCTGAATTGCATTGAATTTTCACCTAGAGTATTTTATATGGAAAATGAAGAGTCCTAATTCTGTAATTCAACTTAGTTATGGGCTTAAAAAAATTGGAGAAATTGACTAATAGACTCCAAACTAATGAAATAAATAAATAAAGTTAAATAAATTTCAATTTACTCAAAAACTTAAAAAAACCCTCCGACTATATTTTTATTATTATTATTAGTAGTGGGTAAGATTTTATTGAAATCATTAGGGGTGTTCATCGGCCGGGCCAGTCTGTGCTAAGGCATGTCCAGGCCCGGCCCGACTTTAGAAACATAGGCCTAAGCCCGGACCAAGACCGAAATGGGCCATAAAAGTCAGGCCTCAGCCCGCCCCATTTAGTCAACCAGGCCGGGCTGAACCGAGCTTTTGACCAATTTTGTGGGTTTTGTAGCAGATCTTTGGCCTTATAAAATTAAACTAAATCATGCACTCCTCATACGGGCTGGGCCGAGCTGGTCTCTAGGCCTTTTCCACTTAATCAAGCCCAGCTCAATTATTAAATGGGCCCAAAGTGGACTGGCTCAAGATCCGGCTCAGGCTGGCCTGACCCATGAACACCCCTATAAACCATAAAAAAGATAGAAATTGGGGATAAGAATTTTACCCAGGAAATCACTCAGGAAAAGACCTATCCATCTGCTCTTTTGCTAAAGCATCGACTGAACCATTAGTTGCCCTAATGACAGGACGAAAAACCGCATGATGATGGGAAGATAAAGCCTCAATCTCCTTAATAAAGCAAAAGTGATTCTACCATAGCTTGGATTCTTTATAAGCAACCCATATAATCGCATTAGACGAATTGCTTTCCACAAATAAAAGCCTTTGTGAAAAGTAACAATAAAGAGATGCAATGCCTCTAAAATCGCTAAAACCTTTGCTTTATTTGCAATTGTAAGGTTTACTGACTAAAGGAGGTCTTTATTTTACTGCACTTCCACTTAAAAATTTGGAATTTACCATCTTAATAATGATAAATTTTCCATGAGAAGACCACAAATCACTTTTGCATTTTCCAACATCCAAGTCCTCATTTAGAGCCTTCCATCAATAATAATAACTGGGGATTTAATGGGCTAATAGAAAATTATAGCTGTCAAAAGTTGGCTATGTGCTGAGCCCATCCATTCAATTTCTTTCGATCTTAGCACTGCACCCTATAAACATTTGCAGCTGATTTACCTCCTCCATTTTTGTCTTAGCTTAAGATAGCTATAATATTACACCCACAATGTTAGGCAAGTATAATGTCTTCCCAGTTCAGCAGGATGCCAGCCTGGAAAGGTCCCAAGGTCCATCCCAGTGAAAATATCTACAAGGCGCACCTTGGTCTCGGTCCAACCCTGATATTGGTCTTTCCATTTCTTCAGCCATTAATGCGCTGCCACGAGCCGACAGAAAGACTGGATGCCGGATCTAGATAAGTAGCCAGCCTTATCTCACGGTCTCATCCGCAACCATTGAGGCGAAAAAACAGGTTGATGGGACTTCCCCTTTTTACTTACCACCACTCAGGAAGGATTTGATATGACCCCTGCTCCAAGAGTCAACTCTCACGCCTATATATATGCGTGAGGTAAAACCACCAAAGGTATGAAAAAACAGAGATATCTACATACTCTCTCTTCTCCCCCATTCACTCCTCCTTAGTTTAGTGACCAAACTAACTCAGGCATCGGAGTGCCTTCGGCTGCCTACAACCAGGGGGTCTGACCTTTGTCTTTGCTTTCACTTTCAGGTTTCAGGAGGTTAATCTTTTCCCAAATAATCAAATCAAGAGCCTAATCCTCTCCTAACCAAGTCCGTAATTTTTAGACACTTACAATGTCAATAACACGCTGATTTTATATGAAAGTAGACTCAAAATTTGCCTCAAGAAAACTTTCTAACGGATTGTGTGAGATGCCATAGCCAACCCTCTTTTTTATGAGCCAGGAGCCAGCACATGCAAAGTAACTGTACACGCACAAGAAAACAAACCTAGCAAAAACAAATCATTCCAAGATGAAAAGGAGTCATGTGAATTGGGTGCTTATGTCCCAAGCTTTAGGCTACATAGTGCCTAATGCGCACTGTGCTTTCAGGCCCATGGGTTGGAGCTGGCGCCATCTTTCGCCTAATGGTTAAAAATGTCAAGTTCGGGAATATGCATTCATCAGCTGGGCTTGACATATTACACAAAGTGGTTGTTGATCTCCTACGGGACACCCGCACGGCTATCATCAAGAAAAATTATTCGATCGATCGTGCCTTGTGGACGGTGGAGATTAAAAATTCCACCTACTCAGAGTTTAATCTATATCCAAACCGTTTGGCCTTTGTACAATTGTGCTTTGGGTCCATGTTCTCCAACCTAGCCAAGGGACCAACATAATCTACACATTATATACTTGAAAAAAGAGATCATAAAACAAGAGTTCACATCATTCTCTTCCTTACTAGATACAAACTTATAACCCAAAACCCTACCCATCATATTCTTTCCACTTGAAAAATACATCACCCCAATTTTGTTCTGTTTTGCTACTAAAAAAGAGAGCAGAAGCACAAAAAATAAAAAAAAATCTAAACTATACACAAACAAAAAAAGTCTTGTAGAGATTAAGCAGAAAGGAAAAAAGAGCAGAGTAAATTCCAAGACATCCATCACCAAATCATACATACATGAATGGAGCTAACCCCATTCTTCTGTCTCCCAATCCATCGACATTGACACATTCACTGCAATGTCGTCTCCTCCACCGTAGATTCCATTACACAGTTACTGCTTTCTACTTGATGCGTTTGGATGTATATCGCAATCAGTTTGAAACGCAATTGGCTAGGATACTATTTTTCTGCCTTTATCATCATAATTCTGTAGCTGGAAGTATGGCATTGCGGAAACAGCATCCAAATGAATGCGATTTCTGAACTTTTCTAAACAGAGGCAGATCTTGATTTTAGAAAAGATTGGGGTGATTTCTTCTTGCCCTTGTAATCTTTCCCGTTACAGAACAGATACCCAAAACCGAAAAGACCGGTACTTCCTTTGGAAATGCAAGGTGGGACATTCAAAACGGGGCTGATTCGGATTCCATTGGCGTGAGATCCAAAATGGGTTTTTCCACCAGAGCTGTTCTTCTTCAATGGAGGCTTCTGCAAGGAAGATCCAGAGCCTGAAAATTGGGATTTCGGGTTTGGGTTCGATGGAGGCTTCTGTAACGGCTTCTCAAATTGCTTCTGTAACGGCGGTCGTCTCGGATTCGGATTGGTGGAGCCAGTCGAATTGCTTCTTGAGAGGAGTGGCAAGGAAAAGATCAAGCTCTTCCTGTAATTGCTGCTGCAATTGAGACTGCTGCTTCTGTTGAATCGCCAGAACGACTTCGTGGAAATGGGCTTCTCCTCCGACTCGGGATTCGCCAAAATCTCTCTCAAGCTCTCTTTTTTCTGATCTTGTTGGGTTGCTTTTGTTGAAAGAATTGGTGGGTCATAGGCAGATTGCGACGATTTCTTCTGGGGTTTTTCCCGATTCGAATTCGAGCGAGCTGGGACTCGGTTCTTGAATTGAAGAGGGAGGATCTTTCCATTTGAGAACAGCTCGTCCGCAGTCGATACAGACTCTTTCTCGCATCTCAATCCGACGCAGAAATCGAAATCTGCAGACAGCTCCAAAAGGGTCGAATCCAATCGTCTTTGAGAATCGACTGGAACACTATCTGCTTGTTTAAGATCATGGGAGAATGAGATTCTTGGGCTGATGGTATTCCAACTTGGGTTATCCAAACAGAGCTCAACAGCCATTGGTATTGAGAAAAAAAAAAAAAAAAAACCTTTTTCTATGCTGCCCACTCTACTCCTTTTCCCATCTCTGAATCGCAGTCAGTGATGAAAAAGCGACATTTCAGTGAATTTGAAGGAGTTCTTGTCTTGAAGTGCTTTTGAGGGAAAGAAAATGACAAAATGGGGAGACAGATTTGGGTATTTGAGTTTAATGGGCGTGGAAATCTTCAAGTGGAGAAGTTCAAAATCGTTTGAATTTTGGTGCCAAAGAGTGGAAAAAAAACAAAAAAAGCAGAGATTGTCAAACTTCCAGTCTCAAAGTGTACTGCATAGACGAAAAGGGTACACTTCAAATATGCTCAACAAAATCTCTGCAAAACGAGGAATGAGAAGAAGAATGGGTACAATTCCAAATGCCCCAAAGATCTCTGCAAAACGAGGAAAGAAGAGAAGAGAAGAGGGGAGAGAGAGAGAGAGAGAGAGAGAGAGAGAGAGAGAAGGAGGGAGGACTTAACGGACGTTAAAGAGAGAAATGAGTCACGGGGGTTAGGAGGGAACCGTTGATATATAAAGGGAGGGTTGTGGCCGTCAATGTCTGAATGACGGTGCCGTTTGGTGGGAGATGATCTTTGTTTTTAGCTTCCCTTTTCCAATATTAATAGGCTGGATTCTGTTCTTTAGCTCTATAGAAAACAAAGTTATACAGTAATTAATCTTCATGATTCATGGATTGAGGATAGTTGATTTGACTACTTAAGGACATTTTGTCATTTTGATAGGCCCCTTCTTGAAGTTTTAGAGGGTTGGAACTAGGAAATCTTCCTAGTGGCTATGGATAAAAAAAAAGAAAAATATGCATGAAATTTTCTAGGTACCTGGTTTTTTTTAAAAGAAAGATTAGGGGGCCATATATACATATATTATGTATAAGATTTCCCATTTCCCTCCCTAGTTTTCTAAAATTCATGCCCCCACTCCTGTCCCTCCCTAGTTTTGCCATTAGCTTTGGATTCAAGTCATGCTATTGATAAAATGGAAATCACTCATCCTTTTGAGCAAGCAACGCGTGGAGTGTAAAGAGATGGTCAAGTGAATGTTGTCCCATTCTCACCCAATTACCGAGAGCTTGATTCTTGGGTCTTCTTTTTTATTTGTGCAAGCGATCTCCTTCCCACGCGCTTTCGTATTTGATGCTTTCCAAGGATCTAGCCCCCCTTGGTTGGTAAAAAAATAAAAATGAAAATTTATATGTGAGAATTGTCAATGCGGGTGGCATGCTCTACTGTTTATGCTAATCCCATTTAAATGTAATATCAGTCTTAACATGTGTGGATCCTAAATTAAAAGAAGATTAATCTACTTTGTAGGAAAGTAGCACTTGACCACCCTACATGAGAGCTGTGCTAGAAGAATTAAGGCCCAATAAAGCAAGTTTAACAAAATATGATATATAATATCTTCGAGCACAGCTCTCACGTTGGAATTGGGTGAGTGAGTTAGGGCTATGGGTTGAATCAATTTGTGGATTTTTGGCTCAATAACTAAATAGGTTGGAATTGGATATAAGCTTCTGCCTGGCCAGCAAGGATTATAGATTGGCACACATTTCTGTACATTTGATGAGTGAATCGCCACAATGTTTGTACGTGTTGAGGACTAACATAGGGTTCTATCTTATATTTCTAGAAAATGTGATTTTATTAGGTCTTATGACTTGAGTTTTAATATATAACTGCATGCAGCTGGCCTTCATTTTCCTTTTGTTACAATTAAAACTCCAATCCAGTCCCAATCCCAGCATCTCTACCTAAACTGCTCAGATCTAGCTGACGTCCATCTGTTATAAGTGATAAATCAAGTTAATATTTAAAAAGTATAATGCTTCAATAGATCATCAAAGTAGTGACACATATAATTAAATTTAGATGATCCTTCAATGGCCTTGTGTAACTGATGTAACGATGGCTTTTTGTTTAATGGTTCCTTATTGATGACCCCCTTTTTAAGAAACATTTCAATGAGAATTTGAAGGGATCTCAATTGTAGCAGCTTGTAACCAGCTCAATTGATCCACTTCTATTTGTCTTTCTTTCATGTGTGATGCTTCTACATCTGCTCGTTCCAAATTTCAAAAAAGAAGATGGTTGTTTTAACCAGTCAAACAGTGTGCAACACATACTAATATTTTAGCCCTACTTGTAGTTTAGCTTGTGGCTTTATGCATACTACAAGTATGTACAAGTTTTTCATAAACATTGGTTGAGCTCCCGAAGCCATTTGTTAGCACTCCTTTACAAATGTGAATAATTCACATGCGTAACACTTGTACATTATTAGATTTGTTTGTGCTTGCATGCCTAACACTCAGTAAATCATTTGCCTGCTTGAGGAGGTTAAGGGTCTCTTTCTTTACAAGCATTTCTGACAGGAGTTCAAGCAGTCTACGGATTCAAAAATTTATGTAAGAAATTCAATGTTCTTTTGGTGGAATTCCCGGTATTCAAAGCAGCCAGAATTTTCAAATGCAAAAAAGGTGGAATTCCAAAATGTTAGCCTCTCCAAGAGCATTTCAAAATTCTGGAACACCAAAAAGTTTGGTTGAAATTCCAGCACCCAACAGAGGATACCAATCTTACCTACCAAAAAGTGGGCCTCGTATTTACAATTGCAAGAATTGAGCCCATGCGATTCTTGTCAAGATGGGTCCATATTCAGATTTTTAAACTTAGATTCCATGCTTTAATTTCTAAAAAATTTAGCCCATATACCATATACCTGAAGTGGGTCCACATTGTAATTCTTACCGTTTGATCCCAAATTCACAACAACAAAGGTAGGTCCCATGTGCTACAATGCATAAAATACGTAATTGCAGTTAAGAATTTATGTAGCAATGAAACATATAAGAGTTTATGGAATTCAGGAATTAAAAATTCTTAGGCAAGAATTCATATATGAATGAAATGAAGAATTCTGAAATGACAGAATTCAATAGCATTTCCGAATTCTAGCATTTAGAATTCACAGACAATCTCTAAACATGAATTCCATAAATTCTAATAAAGAAACAGGTCATAAATAATTGTATTCGTTGGTGAGAAAAACATTCTAGTACGAGGACAATAGGGTGTCTCCCTAGTAAAGGTTCCAGGCTCGATCCCTTCAACTACTTTTGTTTGTACTTTTGTGGGCCCCAAGTTGCTGATCCAAGCTATTTGTTTTTTATACATATATAAGAGAATTTGAGAAATTTCATGTCATAAATTTTCACATAATTTGAAAATTTTGTAAAAGAGTTCAAACGACTACAACTTATAATTCTAATTATCTACATTTTGTGGGCCTTAAATTCATAATCCTAACCGTTCAATTTTCTTATATTAATGAAAAAGTATCAAAATGTTTAGTTTCATATCATAAATCTTGATTGATTTTAAGCTCCACGTGAAAAACATAAACACATCTAAATACATCTAAAATAATCGGATATACTATTTACTCATGTAAAATGGTGATCTTAACAAACATGGTACCTTTGTGGTAAGGCACATCACTCACTGGTCAATGGTACAACCGTGATCAATATTAAATTGTTAATTTATTAATTAGAGACTCGTGATGTGTGTAGGTGCATGAATTTAAATATTTATTACAACAAATAGTGCATGCAGGTAGAAGGTAGATGAGGGTTTTTGTCTGCGTAAGATTTAGAGGTGTAAAAAAAAAACCGGAAAACCGTCTAACCGAACTGAACCGAACCGAACCGCGGTTAATAACCGTATTTCACGGTTCGGTTACGGTTACGGTTAATAAAATAAAAAAACCGCAAGGTTCGATTCGGTTACGGTTTTCCGTAATAATTCACGGTTATTAACCGAACCGAACCGTATCATACGGTTCGGTTAACCGTATGCGGTTAACCGTATCGTTTACAAATAAAAGAAAAAATAAGGGAGTTGAATAAAATATTTCTTACCTTATTTAATTATTTATTTTGTGTCATTTTACCTTCAATCATTCACATTTATCCCCTTATGTGAGGAAGGCATTCCACGGTTATTAACCGTAACCGAACCGTTTAATACGGTTAACCGCGGTTACGGTTTTTCACGGTTTTTGTGGATACGGTTACGGTTACGATTTTTAAAGATAGATAACCGCGGTTACGGTTCGGTTAACGGTTTTTCCAAATTAACCGGTTAACCGAACCGTTACACCTCTTGTAAGATTCATAAAAATGTCAATACAATTTCCTCCAAGGACACAATTACCATCAATAAATATGCTGACTTTTCGGTCCTACTGTTTCATAGAAGTACTAGAATGTTTTCTTACCCAGCTTTTCGGCATTTAATTTTTAGAATATTGTTACAAAAAAGCTCCTATAGTCTCATATAATCTAAAAAAGGCCCATATCTTTTATAATTTTACAAAAGGCACCTGATTTGACTGTGTAACTGTGACTTTTAGTTTTTTTTTTCCTTGGATAAATGACAAAAATATCCTTTACTTAAGCTTATCAAATCTTCCTAACTCAAGTTAGTTTTAACATGACCCATTTGAATATGTGATGGCCCAAAAAGGAATGACCACGGAAAAGATTGGATAGGTAATATTAAGCTATTCAAATGACCCTAGCCTTTGGTTTCAAGTCTTAAAAACTCAAGAAACAAAATTTTCTTAGGGTAAATCAGTCAAAAATAAAAAAAACTGAACGGTCTAGTTACTACTTATATGGTTGGATAGTTCCTAAAGGGAGGTTTTTAGTAAAAACCTTAAATTTAGGGACCTTTTCGAGGTTTTTCAAAAATATAGGGGCCTTTTGGCTAAAGTACTCTTTTTTATGGCCAAGATTATACATGTTTTTAAAATCCTCAATCTCAATTGATTCCCAAACATATTCCATACTTTAGTTTGGCCGTAATATGCAATGTCCAACTATAGGCTTATTGTATAAGAGGATGTAAAAATAAGCCCTGAAAAACTGACAAAGAATTGGTAGGATTTTGTGTTACGCCCCACCCTTCACACTATGGCCCGCACGAGGACTTCCAAGGAGGTCACCCATCCTAGTACTGCTCCCGCCCGAGCACGCTTAACTTCGGAGTTCTTACGTTTTCCGGGGCCGCACGGTTTTAAAAGGCTTCATGCAAGGTAATGGTGTAAACTTTACATATAACCCCATTCACTTTCCTCTCTATAGTCGATGTGGGACTCCGGGACGTCACATTTTGTCTGCAACGAAGCATAATCAAGAGAGAGAGAGCGTCACATTTTGTCTGCAACGAGGCATAATCAAGAGAGAGAGAGAGAGAGAGGGAGAGAGAGGGCATGATCCAAGCCCCCTCTCCCCATTTATATTTTAAACCATTTGATAAGGTGGACCCCACAATTGATATTTTTTTTAACACAATGACCCACCAAAAGGACAAATCCTGCTCCACATCCTAGGTTAGACTCCAACTCAATACTCTCTGATATGCTATTTTTACAAATTGGGTTTGTACAAGGCTTTGATTTAGCTTGTAAGTTATATAAAAAGCAAAAAATGGCCATGAAAGTTGTGTTATGGACTCACTGTCAATTCGATTCCTTGAAATGTCAAAAAGTAGGAACTGCTCATCCACTTTTAAATTAAATACCAGAAGCTGTGTAATGTGATAAGTGCTGTTTGGGCTGTTGGGGTAGTTTTAGCCCCATTCAGATTCTCTGTTCCATGATAGTTTCAGCAGTCTGTATGCACATGAGAACATTTACCATGGCAGTGACAGTCTATCTTTCAATAGTACTGGGAAAAAAATAAAAAACTGACGGTTGGGATGTGTATATGGTCGATCTCAAACCAAGGTGGGCCCCACTTCCTCATGAATGGACCATGGAAAAAATCCCTTCAAGGATCCAACTAGCAAGGCCCAAGGCAGATCTCATGTGAATGAAGTGGATCCAACATATCTGCACATGACCCACCTCTCTGGGGCCTAGACAACCCACAAATTTATTTATTTATTTTGTGGGCTTTTTATCCCAAATTCTAGATCTAAACTGCCAAGTACAATGAATTTTTTTTCTAATCATTAGCAAAACTATAGAATATGATAAGTACATGCACACTAAATAAAAGAATGATTGAAAATTTGAATCTTTTCTTGTGTTGTGGTAAATTTCCATTTTTGATTGATCCTTTGCACTTCTGAATTTGTTTGACCATAAGAATGCATTACAGTCTTTTGTGTTTTTTTTCAAAGAAGAATGCATTAATGTTGATAAAGTACAAGGCTTTACATTGTTATTTTTAGAGTGCTTTAAATCTAGTCTTTTATTATTGATAGGAAAAGGCTAGATGATAATCAATATTTTTAATTGTCTTGATATATGAACAAAACTTACTGATTGTTGGGATTTATATGGTATGGGGTATGGAACAAAGGGCCCACATCACAAAAGTGGCAACAAAAAATCAGGCTAAATTTAAGGGTTCATTTGGATATAGAGAAACTGACATATGGAGAGTCCCTTATTGAGTGGAGAAAAAAAAAAAGAAGAGGAAAATGGGATAAGGATTCTTTAGAAGTGTTTTTCCTTTGTATTTAATGAAGAAATGCATATAGGAGAAAAGGGTATTTTCTTCCGCACAAAAACTTGCTTATTGCTTTTTTCAAAATTTAGGTAAAAGAAGAACTACTTTTATTTTTATTTTTTTTATAGGAGATTTTGTTTTTCTTCTTGAAGGTAGCTCCAAACATGGAAAAATGTATTTTACTAGGGATTGTTTTTCTCCTTCTTGCTTTCCTTTACTTCCAAAAAGACCCTCGATAGAAGTTTTTGACAAAAAATAACGAAGAAAATCTTTAGCCTTAACAGAAATATATTTTTTCTCGTCTTAGATCTATTTTATAGAGAGAGGTAATTTTCCTCTTAACTAGATTTTGAAAAATGTAGGAGAAAAAGTCCCCCCTTCAAAGGAATTAAGAAAACGGCATTTTTCTCTAGGCCATTGAATATTTCATAAAAAAGATATCAACATTTAGCTTTCTAATAAATAGCTTTTCATTCATAATATATTTTTAAAAAGATCTTTCCTACATAGTTTTCTAAATTCAAATTTAAAAAACCGTTGTTAGTAGGTAAAAGTCATAATTATTTATGAAGGGACTTGCAATTGTCATTTTTCTCCCGATTTCTCCTCCTAAAAGGGTATCTCCCCCTTGTCATTTTTCCAATATCCAAAAGGCCCTGATAGGAGAACATTTCACACAATTTAAAATTCTAGAGGGTTTTTTTTTTTTGTTGGTTAAAAAAAAAAATGATTCTGGAAGGATACAAGGGTTTTCACATTTCAAATACAATAATCAAACAAGAGGGTGATTTCTGTCAATTATGTCCTTTCCCTGTGGTAGTAGGCCATGCATGATTTCTGGCCATGTGAACAGAGCAGATTCTGACACTTTGAACAATTATCAGTCCCAAGATCTACATTGCCACGACAAGGACTCCACGTTGGCCTTTCATTGACAGAGGACTCATAGTCTCACCCATACAAGGATGCAAAATTGTCTAAGCCTGGCAGTTGGTGGGCGATCCAATCCCATTGGCTCAACAAGAGCATGCCCTTGTTTCATGGTTGTGTATGTAGAAAGGACTACATCACAGCTTTCTCTTATCTGATAGCAAGAGCTGGAATAATTCATGTTGGACAACTAGAATCCTACACAAGGGTTACACCATTATTTCAAATTTTCAAAGAATTCTAATATCAAAAGGGCATTTATAAGTTTTAAAATTAAAAAGTCTTGAGAACCATTTATCTGAAACCAACTCTAGAGTTTTATTTTGAATTCTCTTCAAGAAGAATAAAAGAATTAAAGGGTTGTTTGGATGTGGAAAAATGCATGGAGGAAAATAATGAGAAGATTTTGTCCACTTGTAATTTTTTTTTTCCATCATTCAATAGACCTTAAAGACATGTTTAACCAATGCCCAAGATTTCTCAGCAGAATGGAAAAGCTTTTAATTTCTCATGTTTTCTACTTCTCACTACTTAGGGTAGCACTTCATTATGAAAAATTGAACTATTTTTTTTTCTTACTTTGCAAAAGATTATTTCCTATAGAGCGTGGGCGAAATTGCTTTTCTGCGGCACCATAGGAAAAAAGAGCCATAGTGCTACAAAATTCAAGTGTTGCACAAATGTGTCCTACCATTTTGAGGATTGGGTTTTCGTCATAGTGGTGGTTTGGGGGTCATTTGTTGGAGTTTAGAGACTTTCTATTGGATAGAATCCTCTAAATGGTTGTTCCTCAATAAGTCTTCAAAATTGTCCCCATACCACCCAAGTTTTATGGTGTTAAAATTTAGATAAATTGAAAGACAAAAAAGTAACCTCTCAAAACATGATCAAATAAGGAATTTTAGGAATTCCATAAACAGGAATTGACATTGCCATAAAAAAAATTCCTATCACAAGGAATTTTCATCAGAAATTCTCTCAAACAAACTCCCCATAAAGAGAATTCAAGGGGACATTGTCAATTGAAATTTGAAATTTGAAATCTCCAACAAGCTGAAATCCCATTAGAAATTCAGCTTATCATATTGATTGGTGGACATGTTACTGCAGCAAATCATGCTGTTTTTTTGGAAATCTCTTTATTAGGTGAAGAATTCAACTGATCTACGAACACATGACCTGAAATGGAAATTCCCAAAAAAGGTGAATTTCCTTCACAGATTCTACTTACCAAACAAACACCTAGGGACTCTACTAGCATAAGGATGGCTTCCCTTGCTTTGAGTAATAGCATGATTTATACAACACAAATGGCATGTGTAATTGCAGAAATAATATACTCACAAGATCAGGATGCCTCTTAGGACTTACTCAATGCATGGAGGAGATAGCTGCGACGGTATGAACCTGAAAGAGGAGAAAGACAAAGGTCAGAGGACCCTGGCTATGGGCAGCGCAGGGCTCTCCGATGCTTAAGTCAGCAATGGATCGGAGAAGAAGAAGAAGAAGAAAGAAGAAGAAAGACTGAGTGTCTGTGAGAGTGCTTACCCCTTGCTCCCTTTGGCTCGTGCCTTATATATGGAACAGTTTTGGGTGAGTGCTAGTGGGCTTGGTGATGTGACCTGGGTCACATCAGCCCACAAAGTCATTAATGAAGGTCCATCATAGCCCTCTTTGCATTTAATGTGGGTCCGATCAGCCCACACTACATTTAATGTGGGTCCGATCAGCCCACAATGCATTTAATGCCAGTCACATTGGGCCTGATCTTGCCCTGATCTGGTGGTGGCTGAAGTCCCATTAGATCCCTTCCTTGGGCCTAGCCACGACAGGGCCGTGGCTGTTAGCTGCAAGCGCAATACTGCATTGCCGAGCTTGCGTTTCCGAGACTGAACGGTATGCGCGGCCGAACTGAATTCTGTTTTGCCGAGACCAGCATGTAGTGCCGAGACCGATATGGATCGGATCGTAGCCGAGATCAAGGGACGTGGTCCCCCATACAGTAGCTAACCGAGCACACCCTAGCCGAGACCAAGAGGAACTGGCTCACGAAATGGGCCCCCACACAATAGCCCCTCAGTTCTTGACCTCTAGGGCTTTCTCGGGCGCTAGGGTTAAGAGCTGGACCGATCTCCCGAGACGGATAGTGCTTGCCTTCCATCTGCCTTTTGGTCAAGGGTTGTGACTCGTTCGGCGCCAGACGCCGCCGCTGCTTCGTCTGCCAGAGATAATAAAGGGGGCAATAAATGCGGGGCTATGATTAGTATGGGAAGGCGAACCATCATCGCAACAGCGCCACGCGTTATTGCCTGGTAGGCTCTCTTGTCTTTTCGAGGGGGCGTGCGACGCAAGCCGAGGCGACGTCTCACGCGTGTCCCGCTTCGAATTCCTGAATGGCGCCCATTCCTCCCCTTTATATTCACTTCCGTCTTCTCCCTTTGTCATCTCTGCAAACGAACCTTGTCGAAGCTCTGCTAGAACCTCTGTTCGCCGGAACCTTCACTGCCAGAACCACCTCCGTCGCCTCCTAGCTTCGTCCAGGACTTCCTCTAGGACCAGTGAGGGATCAACGGCCTGAGTTGTGATTTCGCCCGAGTCTGTGAGTCTCTCTGCCTCAATTCTCTTCTCTTCCATTTTGTATTTCTGACCTAAACCCCTCCTAGGATCTCCTCCGTCCCTCAGGTCCTTCCACAGTTCAGACCCCTAGAGATTGTTAGGGTTCTTTAGATTCAGAGATGGGGATTTTCACCCATTGGATAGATTCCCAGTCGGGCCTGGCAACTCTTAGGAGAGTCTACATGATCCCAGACGATGTCCAGATCATGGCAGCCGACCCCTCCATCTACTCATTTCGCAACGGCTGGATGCCGTTTCCCCTGATAGCCGTGATCGAGGGTGGGGTCAGATTCCCCTTGGCCCCCCTTCTTAGGTCTTGTTTGGAGACCTAGAACCTTAGCCCCTGTCAGTTAATGCCCAATGGGTATAAGATCATCATGGGCATCGCCGAGCTGAATAGGATTCTAGACATCAGCCTCGGCGTCCATGATATAGAGGATATATATGACCTCTGCAAGTCTAGGGAGGCGGGCACCTATTATCTTCGCGTCAAGGCGAGGTGCCAACCCCTCGTCACGGCGCTGGAGGACTCCAATAAATACGCCGGAGATGACCGCCTGCTCGTCTCGGGAAACTGGGAGTTCGGCGAGACCGAGACCGAAGCAACTAGGAGGGTCCGCGTCCCTCGACGCCTCGGGACTCCACCGAGTAAAGACCTAACCCCCTGGGTTTCCGATTTCTTTCTTATGTTTGATTTCTGCTGCCGGATTCTAACTAGGCTGTTTTTCGCAGGCCTTTCCGAACGCAAGCGCGAAGCCCAGCTGAACGGTTGGAGAAGGCACTCACCTTGGCTGAACAAGGTGTACTGCTACCACGGCCACCACACAAGAGCTGCCTACTCTCTTCTGAAGTACGAGCCGAGATACGTGTCTTATACACGGAAATCCGGCAACCCGGAGAGATTCGCCCCCGATCTAGCAGAAACCAGCGGGACCGTCTCGGTTGCGGGAGCGTCCGCAACGTTGGCCGTGGTCACGGGCATCCCGCTAAGGGAAATTGAAGAATATACCTCCGGAGCCGAGGTAGACTCTCCGACAAGGGAAGTTGAGAACTATTCTTCCGGAGCAGAGGCCGAAGCCGACAATATGGAGAGGCGCAGGCCCGCGTTTCAGCCGCGGAATCTGGCGGACACCGTCCTCGGTGGCAGTAGACAGGCTGCCGCACCCCGCACTGCCCCGCCCTCCTTCGGGGCCATCGTCCCTGCCAGAGTTGAGGCCCGACCTCCCCCAGACTCGGAAAGCGAGAGGCCGAGGAAAAAGGCGAAGGGGAAGGGGCTGGATCAGGAGGAGCGATCACGGCAACGTTCACCCCAAGCTGCGAGGGAGAGGGCAGCGGACGTGGTGCCCACTCCGGCGGTTCCTCTGGTGGAGAGTCGCTCCGAGCCCCAGGCGGCAACGTCCTCGGGTGCCGAGCCGGCCGAGTTCAGGCCGGACATGGAGCTGAGGAAGGGGAGGCCCCTAAATGCTGAGGACAGACTGGTGGGGAGCCCGGATGTCATTGCGGCGCTCAGCCGAGCCTGTGCACTCCCCAGGGACATGGAGAGGCACAGGTCGGAAGACTCCCCCCTGCTGCTTATGAGGACCATACAGCATTCCCTCGCTGTAAGTGCCCGACTTTCCTGGTCACAGGTGTTTCTGTCTTTTGATATTTCTTGCTTTCGTGCTGAGTTTTTTTTTTTGTTTGCTCCGCTGCAGGCTGTCCAAAGGCTCCAGATAGTCGCTGAGAGAATAACGGAAGAGGACAACCGGCTGGCCCGCCTAGCAAAGGAAAAGCAGAGAGCCGAAGCCGAACTGAAGGCGGCCAAGGAGGAGCTGAAGGCGGAGGCGGCCAAGACTGCAGAGCTCAATGCTCAATCAGATATAATGGCCAGCGACCTCTGCAAAGCAAAGTCAGAGAGCTTCGAGCGGCAAACGAAGCTCCAGGCAGAGGAAAAGAGGTCGGCGGGGTTCAAGGCCGAGCTGGAGCTGGAAAGGAAGGCGAAGGAGGAACTTCTTGCGTCGAAGGAGGAACTCCTTGCATCGAAAAAAGCCGAGGTCGATGCCGCCTTCCTGGAGGGGACTGAGGAAGCTGCGAAAATTTATGTTGATCAAATCACGGCACTCAGCCCGAAGCTGTACCGACTCGGCTGCAAGGCCGTGTTGAAGAAGATGGGGGTTCCTGCAGATGATCCGATATATCAGAATCTCCCCGAGCTCGGAGATGAGCCCCTGGATGAAGCCCTGGCCGAGACCCCTGCCACTCCGGCCGAAGCCCCTTCCGAGCCAACGCCTGACCCCGTTGAAGAAGCTCCTCAAGCCGAGGCCGCCGTGGTCGTTATCGAAGACATAGAAGCAGGGCCGTCGGCTTGACTTCCTCTTTCTTATAAAATGTAGTCTTTGTTTCAAATTCTTTCAATGTAAGCTCCAGTGTATGTATCAATGTTATCAATGAAAGGCCCTTTCTCATATTTGTCTCCTGTGTGGTGTGGCTTTTATTTGCTTTCCTTTGTACACTTTCCGTGAGTGTTATGAATCTGGGTGTGAGTTCGGACTAGAGTGGACCGGTTAGATTAGGGTTCTCTGTGAGCGCTCTGACCCCTTGGAGGCCTCTTTTATTTCGGCGAGACCAGAGAACCGTATCGGACCTGTCAAGGCGGTGGTAGACTGGGTACCATCATCGAATGATGCCGTTTTGGCTGATCTAGGTGGCTGAGTGCCAACCATAGCCATGGCCAGTTCGGCTGCTCGTCTAGGTGACAGTGCCAACCTGAGACATGGGCCGTTTTGGCAACTCATCTAGGCGGCCGAGTGCCATCCTTAGATATGGGCCGTTTCGACAACTCATCTAGGCGGCTGAGTGCCGTCCTTAGATATGGGCCGTTTCGGCAACTCATCTAGGCGGCTGAGTGCCGTCCTTAGATATGGGCCGTTTCGGCAACTCATCTAGGCGGCTGAGTGCCATCCTTAGATATGGGCCGTTTCTGCAACTCATCTAGGTGGCTGAGTGCCATCCTTAGATATGGGCCGTTTCTGCAACTCATCTAGGTGGCTGAGTGCCATCCTTAGACGGTCTTCCATATTCGCACCATTGTCGCTGTCACATTGCCATTGATCATCAACTTGCCCCAAAACGAACGTAGTTCTATTAAATCCAGAAGCACTATACAAACTAAAAATAGAATTTCTTGAGGTGTGACGCGTTCCATGGTCTCGGAAGAGGCCGTCCTTCCATGTCTTCGAGCCGATAAGCCGACCGTCCAGCAATGGAAGTGACTTTAAACGGACCATGCCAATTCGGCGCTAGCTTCCCTTGATTCGGATCTTTGTCCCCTGGGAGAGCCTTCTTGAGGACCAGTTCTCCTACAGAGAACCTCCTCTCTCTGACGTTCTGGTTGTAGCCCCTGGCTAGCTGCTGCTGGTAGACGGCTAGCCTCACTGCAGCTGCTTCCCTTCGCTCGTCCGCTAAATCTAGCTCCCTGGCCACATTGGTTTCGTTCTGTCCACGGTCAAAGAGTTCGGACCTCAAAGTGGGGAGGCCGATCTCCAGAGGGATGACTGCTTCCATGCCATAGGCGAGCGAGAAGGGGGTAGCCGAAGTGGAACGCCTCGGAGTAGTTCTGTAAGCCCACAGGACGCTCGGCAGTTCTTCCACCCATCTTCCCTTTGCTTGGTTCAGCCGTTTCTTGAGCCCATTGAGGATCACCTTGTTGGAGATCTCGGCCTGGCCGTTACTCTGTGGGTAGGCTGGAGTGGAATAATGGTTTCGGATGCCGAGCTCCTGGCAGAAGGTCTTGAAAAGTTTAGAGTCAAACTGAGTTCCGTTGTCCGAAACCAGCGCTCTGGGAATGCCAAACCTTGTGACGACATTCTTCCACACAAAATTCTTGGAGTCTCGCTCTGTGATGGATGAAAGTGGCTCTGCTTCAATCCATTTGGTGAAGTAATCTGTCGCCACAATAAGCCATCTCTTGTTCCCTGGGGTTCGGTGGAGCGGGCCCACTATGTCGAGCCCCCACTGGGCGAATGGCCACGGGCTAGAGAGCGGGCTGAGATCCTGCGCGGGCTGATGGAGAGAGTGTGAGAACTTCTGGCACTTCTCGCACTTCTTCGCATATACCTGCGCATCTTTCTGCATATACGGCCACCAGTAACCCTGGCTGATGGCCCGGTAGGCTAGGGACCTTCCTCCGATATGGCTCCCGCAGATTCCTTCATGTATCTCGAAAAGGAGGTCCTCGACCTTACTTGGATGGACGCACTGGAGGTACGGTCCCGAGAACGATTTCCTGTAGAGCTTGACCTCGGGAGATAGCCAGAACCGAGCTGCCTTGAATCTGACCCGGTGGGCCTCGCCACTGTCCTCGGGAAGCCTGTCGTCCCTAAGGTAGGTGATAATGGGGTCCATCCAGCTCGGGCTGAGACCGATGCATAACACCTCCCGAGGTGAACGGAGCTCAATGCTGGGTGCAGCTAGCGATCCGACTTCGATGCTCCTCTTTCTTCCTGTCTCAACAGCGCTGGCCAAGTTTGCAAGAGCATCTGCGTGAGAGTTTACTTCTCTGCCAATCTGCTTGACTTCGGCCGTGTGGAACTGAGAGAGCTGCTTCTTGGCCAGGGCCAAATACGCGGCCATCCGGTCGTCGCGAGCCTGATAGTCCCCAGTCAGCTGGTTTGTCACCAACTGTGAATCGCTGAAGACCACTAGCTGTTGAGCTCCGAGGATATGGACGCTATTCAGTCCGGCCAAAAGGGCTTCATACTCAGCCTCATTGTTTGACGCCTTGAAGTCTAAGGTCAGAGCCTGCTCGATGACCAGTCCTTCTGGCGATTGGAGAACAACTCCTGCTCCGGCTCTTCTCGAGGTGGAAGATCCGTCGACGAAGACCTTCCAAACTGGGGTATCGGCATGGCATTGTGATTGTTCCGAACCCGCGGGCACCTCATGCTCATCACCCCCCAGTTCGGTGCCGAGCTGGGTTGGTGCCGAACTTGAATCAAACTCGGCGAGGAAATCCGCCAGAACCTGGGCTTTTATTGCTGTCCGTGGCTGATATTGAATCTCATACTGCCCTAGTTCGACAGCCCATCGGGAGATTTTTCCTGAAAAGTCAGCCTTCTTGAAAACAGATTTGAGTGGGTGCTCCGTGACAACCACAATAGAATGGGTTTGAAAGTAATGAGAGAGCTTTCGCGAGGCGCTAATGAGCGCCAAGGCGAGCTTCTCAAGAGGCAGATACCTGGTCTCGGCATCGATAAGGGTCTTGCTCGTATAATACACTGGTTTTTGAACCGTGTCCTCTTCTCGGATGAGGACTGAGCTGACTGCATGATCCGAGACCGCCAAATATAAATACAGGGTCTCCCCATGGGTCGGGGTTGACAACAACGGCGGTGAAGATAGGTAAGCCTTGAGCTGCTGCAAGGCATGGTCACATTCTAGAGTCCATTGAAATTTAGAATTTTTTCTAAGAAGCTGAAAGAAAGGTCGGCACTTATCTGAAGATTTGCTAATGAAGCGATTCAGTGCCGCGGCCATCCCTGTAAGCTTCTGAACCTCCTTGGCCGAAGTGGGACTCTGCACTCTGAGGATAGCCGAGATCTGATCTGGGTCTGCCTCAATGCCTCTGCGCGTAACCAAGCTGCCCAAAAACTTGCCGGAGCCAACACCGAAGGCGCACTTCGAGGCGTTAAGCTTCAGCCGGAACTCCTTTAGAGTGGCGAAGACCTCGGCCAAGTCTGACAGATGATCCCGCGCCTGCCTGGATTTGACCACCATGTCATCGATGTAGACCTCTACGGTTTTGCCGAGCTGATCGTGGAACATCTTGGTAACGAGCCTCTGGTAGGTGGCTCCTGCATTCTTCAGTCCGAACGGCATCACCTTATAGCAGTAGGTTCCCCTAGGCGTGATAAAAGCTGTTTTCTCTTCGTCTGGCCCAAATAGTGGGATCTGGTGATAGCCGCGGTAGGCATCGAGGAAGCTCATTCTGTCGTGCCCGGCCGTGGCGTCGATCAACTGGTCAATCTTTGGTAGGGGAAAGCTGTCCTTGGGACAGGCTTTGTTGAGGTCGGTAAAGTCGACGCACACCCTCCACTTGCCAGTCTTCTTCCTGACGACCACCGGATTGGCCAACCAGGTCGGGTATTGAACCTCCCTGATAGCGCCGGCCTCAAGCAGCTTATCCACTTCCTCGACGACGGCTTCGGTCTGTGGGACCCCTGTCCTGCGGGCTTTCTGCATCACAGGTTTGTGGTTAGGGCCAACATTCAGTCTATGACACATTACCTCGGGGTCGACGCCAGGCATCTCCTGAGGTGTCCAGGCGAAGGCATCTCTGTTCTGCACCAGGAACTGGGCCAGTTCGGACCTCTCTGGTTCTCCGAGCTAGCTGCCGAGCAGGAAGAACCGATCCGGGTCCTTTGGGTCGATCCTGACTTCGGCAAGTTCCTCCACGCTTTTCCTGCCTGGATCTTGGCCGAGCTCATCCAGCCCCTGCTCCAGTTTCTTCTCCATCTCGGCCACATTGACCTCCTTCGGCTCTTGCTCCCCGGGTACCACAGCGGTCAGGCACTGCTTGACTGCCTGCTGATCTCCTCTGACCGTGATGATTTCAACTCGGCCGCTCTTTCCCTCCCACGGAAATTTCAGCTTCTGATGGAGGGTGGAAGGGACTGCTTCCAGGCTGTGGAGCCAAGACCTGCCCATTATAGCATTGTAGGGAGAGGGTGCGTCGATCACCATGAAGGTTGCCATGACAGACGCGCCACCGACCTCGACCTTGAATGTCACTTTCCCCTTAGGATAGACAGGTTTGGCACTGAAGCCGATAAGGGGAACTCGAGCCTCCTGCAGATCTTTCTCCGTCAGTCCCATCCTTCGAAAGCTGTCGAAATAGAGGACCTCGGAAGAACTACCGGGGTCAACAAGGACTTTCTTCACAGTGCAATTCTTCACGCCCTGTTTAGAGCAGTCAAACTTCAGAGTGACGATCAGGGGGTCGTTGTGGGGGAGCTGCACCCCTTCCAGATCTGCATCAGTGAACCTGATCTCGGGACGCTCCCTCCGAGCCCTTTTCTGTGCTGGGCCGAGCTCGGCGGCCATGACTTGCTTGCCGTGAGCGGCTTTCCTGGCTTCGGCACGGGCCTGATTACTCCCCTTGGGCGGGGGTGCCAAATGGATAACGTCAATTATCTTCTCTGTCCCGTCGCTGTCGTGACCCCCCTCGTCTCGGCGCGGGGCTCGGGTGTCGGCCCTGGTTTCTCTCCTGACAAACTCTTGTAGGTGTCCATCCTGGACAAGCTTCTCCAAATGCGACCGCAGTATCCTGCAATCTTCAGTCTTGTGGCCGCCCTCCTTGTGATAGGAACAGAACTTCGTCTGATCTCGTCTAGAAGGGTCGCCTTGCATGGGCTCTGGCCAGCTGAAGTACGGCCTGCTCTTGATCTTATACATGATTTTGTGGATTGGCATCTTGAAGACCGTGTTGACCCCCCGATACGCGTCCTCGGATAGCCTGGGCCTTTTGCTCCTTGCCGAGGCGAACGTCTGAGTCCTTGCCGAGCTTGTAGGCACCCAACTCCTGTCTGAGTCACCTCTTCGTCGCTCGTCTCGCCGAGGCTCATTCCTCGGAAACGGTCCTCCGTCCTTCTTGGGGGGCCTCTCACCTCGGTCTTGGTTTCTTTGTACGGTTCCATGGCTTTCCCGAGCACGGGCCTGGTCATCCTCTTGAGCAATGTACCGGTTGGCGATGGACATGAGCGCTGCTATGGAAGAGACCGGGTTCCTGGCCAGGTCCTTGCGAAGGTCGCTGTCTGGGAGCAAGGCATTCTGAAATGCGAAGACGGCAACCTCGTCCTTGGAATTCTCAATCTGACTGTAGACCGCCCAGAAGCGCTTGGCGAATTGGGTGACGTTCTCTCCCTGCTTCATCTTCATGGCCATGATGTCTGCATCTGTCTTCGGGAGGACTCTGTAGGCCTGGAACTTCTTCATAAAGGACTGCTGGAGTTGCTGCCAACTCGAGACGGATCCCTCTGGGAGCGCACAGAACCACTTCAGGGGGAGGTCGCCCAAGCTGGAGGAAAAGACTCGGCAGTTCAGATGGCCCTCGTCTCCCCAGACAGACATCCTCTGAGAGAAGTGTCTGAGATGCGTAGCTGGATCCGAGACCCCATCATAGGTGACGAATCTTGGTACGGTGAACTTCTTCGGTAATGGGTACCTCCTGATATCTGGGGAGAAAGGAGAAGCGCCGAGATCAACGGGGTCGCAGCAAGCATTGTTTTGGTCTCGGCCGAAGCCGGCTACTTCCAGGTTGCGCTGGACCGTTTCCCTTATGTGCGCGTCCAGCCATTCCTGATTATGATACGTACCCTCCGGAATGGTCTCGGACGCCTTCCTCGAGTAGCTACGGCTAGTGCTTGAGCCTTCATCTCGGGTTCGGTCGTCCCTTTTCCTGTTCAAGCTGTCCCTCAGATCCTCCTTTGAGGAAGAGATGCGCGTGACACGAGTAACTCCCCTCTCGTGTTGTGGCGATCGCTGCTGCTGCCGAGATCGCTGCTGCTGGGACTGCTCCCGACGAGTTCGCTGCTGCTGGGACTGCTCCCGACGAGCCCGTTGCTACTGGGACTGCTGCCGAAGCCCCGCTGATCCCGTAGCTCTTTCCAGCTGCTGCTGGAGCCGGAGGATTAGAGCGTCTCTCTCCTCGATGGCCTCATTCTGTGCTTTAATCTCCAGAAGGGTGGAGTCCAAGTCGTCATCAGGGCTGTAGTCTTCATCCTCAGTATCCTCAACGTCCTCCACCCGGCCCTCAACGTCCTCCCCCTGGCCAGGGGGACGTGATCCATCGACCGCTGGAGACTTATCCCGCTGGTCTCCCCCCGTCAGGAGACCTGTAGGCTGCTGGGTGTCTCCCTTCCCGGGAGCGGACTCCGAGCGGAGGTCACGCTCCTGAAAGTTGATCCGGATGAGAGCACGTTCAGCGTCGTCCTCCGTGACTGGTTGCTTCCCAGCCCTCTTCTTGGCAGGGAGAAGGGTAGAAGACGGTCCAGTACGCCCTGTCTTGGATGTCTCTCCGCCTTTCGCGGCTCTCCTCGTCATGGTGTTTAGGAATAGGAATAGGAAAGTGTATAGAAATCTTTCCCACAGACGGCGCCAATTGTAAGTGCAGAAATAATATACTCACAAGATCAGGATGCCTCTTAGGACTTACTCAATGCATGGAGGAGATAGCTGCGACGGTATGAACCTGAAAGAGGAGAAAGACAAAGGTCAGAGGACCCTGGCTATGGGCAGCGCAGGGCTCTCCGATGCTTAAGTCAGCAATGGATCGGAGAAGAAGAAGAAGAAGAAGAAAGAAGAAGAAAGAAGAAGAAAGACTGAGTGTCTGTGAGAGTGCTTACCCTTTGCTCCCTTTGGCTCGTGCCTTATATATGGAACAGTTTTGGGTGAGTGCTAGTGGGCTTGGTGATGTGACCTGGGTCACATCAGCCCACAAAGTCATTAATGAAGGTCCATCATAGCCCTCTTTGCATTTAATGTGGGTCCGATCAGCCCACACTACATTTAATGTGGGTCCGATCAGCCCACAATGCATTTAATGCCAGTCACATTGGGCCTGATCTTGCCCTGATCTGGTGGTGGCTGAAGTCCCATCAGATCCCTTCCTTGGGCCTAGCTACGACAGGGCCGTGGCTGTTAGCTGCAAGCGCAATACTGCATTGCCGAGCTTGCGTTTCCGAGACTGAACGGTATGCGCGGCCGAACTGAATTCTGTTTTGCCGAGACCAGCATGTAGTGCCGAGACCGATATGGATCGGATCGTAGCCGAGATCAAGGGACGTGGTCCCCCATACAGTAGCTAACCGAGCACACCCTAGCCGAGACCAAGAGGAACTGGCTCACGAAATGGGCCCCCACACAGCATGTATGCAGGAAGAACTAATCCTGCAATATAGCAGAGGAAATAGTCAGTCTATGTATTAAAAAAAAAAACTCATTTAATGTTATTAGCTTCATGATCATGAATGACAAGTGTTAGATGGTAAGGATAGAAACAAGGTTTTTATAGGTGGGGCCCAATGGTTCAACCATATATATATATATATATATATATATATGAGATTATGATAGATTGGCTAGTTACCAAAGCAATGAAAATTATCTTGTTTTCTTGTAAGTACAAATGAGGAAAAGAATACGTAGAATTTATGGTTCCATAGAGATGAGAATCTCAGATAAGGTGTACATCTCTATGTTGGGAACTTTGGTCTTTTACTTTTTAGTAGAAAAGTGGGGTGCAGGTGTAAATGCTGCCAAGCCAAAAGGCTCCTTCAAACAGTTCACAAAGTAGGGAGAGATGCTTATCTCTATCTCATCAATCAATCAAGGTGGTTCCTTCCCATCCAATGAGTTTTACTTGCTATATGCTTTGTTGAAGTTAGAACTACTCAAGTGTCAATTTGGCACATGTGTGCAACATCCAACCTTCAAGGCTACACTACAATGTGTGTCTAAGTGTATTGTATCCCAGATTATAAGGATGTCAATGTGGTCTGCTCACTAGAGAAGCAACAGCTGTTGTACACGAAACAAGAAAACAATAAGTCTGCATGGGACATATTTATGGCCCACCTATTGAGCTACCACCATTGATTTTGTTCTTTTTTCTCTTTTGATGAATGGTCCAGATATACATTGCAAGTTAAGCCAATTGGATTGGAAATCCTTCAGTTCCTCTCCACAGTGAGATGTAGCTGCAACCATGAATTCAAAGTTTCAAACATCAATATAGCCCTATTCATCCATATTTATTGAACCCCAATGGGTAGTTTAGTTGGCCTAGGACCACAGTTTGTACCTGGAGGTTGTGGGTTCAAAACTGCATTACCGCACCAGGGCTACAGGGGATTTTACCCGGCTTCCCTCAGGGCCCGGAGGGATTAGTCCAACCCAAAGGGTTGAGAACCCTCTGATAGCAAAGAAAAATAAAAAAAATTCATATTTATTGGGGTTTTGATTGTATGGTCACCTATGGACCGAGAAAAAAAGTGAGAAACACCTCTCCCCCACCTCCTCCTTAAATATGTAGATTTTATATTCCAAAAGTACAACATGGGGTTGATTTACAAGTAACGCTATGGTCAATAGCCCTATGCTTCTATCGAGAAAAAAAGAAGAAGTGAGGCAATAGTTCATATCAAGAGCCTATATCAAATGGATTCGGAGATGCAAGTGTGAATTGGACATCATTTTTGCATTTCCAACCGTTCGTTTGAAAAATCGAGTAGTGTGGACTGGTGTTTGAAAGCGTTTGGGTGATCCTCCTCGAGATGCCATGTCCCTTTCATGGGCCCATTGATGAGTTCAACTTTATAGACAAAAAAGAAGAGGATATGGTCAGGTTTTTCTACCATAGCAGTGATTTTTCCTACCCTCCTTTAATTAGTAGTCCCTAGGTACCCCTTAAAGTAGCCATATCATATGGGAACAGAAAGAAGGGGCCGAAAGATCTCTGTCTCTCAAGCACTTCAAACTTGAAAGATCTATGTCTCTCAAGCATCTAAAACTTGCCATCTCCTCATACATTTGATGCCTCTGAAAGGAAAGGTGGTGGTGGTGTTGCTTTACCTCTAGGAATTGGAGTAACTTTGGTTTTACTCTTTTCTTTTTCCTGACAAGCTCCTCTCATCAATCTCACTTTGTCTTGAAAAGCACTGGTGGATAGATGCCAATGTGCACCCAGTACCCACCTTTACTTGTGTGTTTGGCAACTCACTCTCACTGATAGGAGAAGGCATTACAGTAGTAGCGGACAAGGTCATCTGACTGACATCTTGAGACTTCTTCCAGTCCATCATTATCATCTGGGTGTGCATCCTAAGTTACTAACATATTCAGTGAACAAAGTACATATGAGCATTATTCCTTACCATCCTATGTTAATTACCTTGAAAAGAAGTAGCAGAGGTTGCATTGAAGAAACAGTTTGAATGGATACAACATCTGACCACCTATTTATAGTTGGGGGGTCCTCTGCCAACTGATCCTCTGTTTAAGGATTGACCCTTCTTACATAAAGGGGCTTCTCAACCAATTCTCTGTTACATATTGACCCTTCTTACATAAATGGGCTTCTCAACTAATTCTCTGTTACATATTGACCCTTCTTACATAAATGGGCTTCTCAACTAATTCTCTGTTACATATTGACTCTTTGTACACAGGGGGCTTGCTCTCTTCCCACATGTGTGGGTGACCTCTTCCACGTGTGCGTGCGTGGGTGGACTCTCTTATGCGTCCCAAACCCCTTCGCTTGGATACTAACAAATTGAAGGGAGAAAAAAAAAACAGAAAACTTGCCAACCCATTCTGAAGCTGACCTGTTGATTGAGGGTTCGGCTTTAATCCCTTATGTTTTGTGTTAATATGGGTTTGAATTAACATTTTCAACTTATTAATAAATGGATTGAGTTCCAATGGGATATATCCACTTAACCTACAATGGTCAGCATGACCTGAGCCATTCCCAACTCTAAACCTAATGCCTGTGATCAGTTGATTGGGGTTGGCCTACCTAACCAATCCGACACTGCATCATCAGAGTTCTAGGCTCATGCTTCCTGTGAAGTGTCCAATAGCACAAGAATAGCTACTTTGCTATGTACATCAGCTGTCTTTAGTAAGTAAGAGAGGCTTTTAATAGAATTTTTTTTTTCAAAAAAAGAGGGGCAATTTGCATAAATAAATAAAAAAATCTTTACTGTAATAGGAGATAGGCCAATTGTTGGATTGATCATGTATAAAATTCAAGAGCTTTTTAATTATTTTATTCAAGTGTATTATCATGATCAGTATTGCAATGGCCCAAAATAGATTGATGTAAAAATCTTCTATATTCCCTACAAGTGAAAGGCATTTATATTGAACAATTCAAATTTTATATAGATGGGCCCCACTTTAGAACCTCATGAGTTTCTCATGAAATGGTCAGAAAAGACGTAGCAAAGAGCTCGTCCCCCAAGGGATTTCCAAAATACTCAAGTACAGTTCAACATTGAAGAAGCTAGAAATCTGAGAATTTTAAAGATAAAAAGGAACTTGAAGAGGTAAGTTCCAGAATCTAAACATTCAAACGAAGATCTTGAATGCTCTCGAGACATGATGTACTATCAACATAAGGAATTCTTAACATTTGCAATTCCATGCCTCTAAAAATAAAAGGCTTTTAGGTTAATATGCGAGTCATACTAGATGTTGTTAATTGTGCAATAAAATCTTTTGAGGCCCCAACCCATGAGAAACTCATTGGGCTCTAAAGTGTGATTCACCTGATAAAAATCTAAACTTCTCAAAATAAATTTACTTTATTCTAGAGGCCCTTGCCAAATTTTACTTTAAGTAAAGAATTGCATATGACCGTAATATGTATAAGTTTTTTAATAATATTTTATTGGGACAACTACAAAAAAAAGAAGCCCCTTCAAATATAAAAAAACCGCCAAAAGAGTCATACAAACTGGAAAACCTCTAAAGTTATTATTTCACAACTTTTTTTTTTATATTAATTATCCCTATTTATGTAAAAGCATTATCCATCACATTACAACAATATGAATTAATATATTGGCCTATGACCATACTTTAGTACATCTCATGTCAAAAGACACACATATATCTCTAGGGATTTAGATTTTAAAAAGGCAAGCTTTATAGCCCCACAAATTTCTAGTTTTGACCATAGAAAGAGAGATGGAATATTGGAATGGCCTCGCAGCTGCTTTGATGTGGGGAATGGATTTGTATTTTTCCAAAGTGCTCCGTCCTTTTCCAAATTGTTATAAGATTCTCTTCACATCAATGACAGCCAACTTCACTACAAATATACCCCTTCTTATGCCATTTGAGTGCCTAGACTGGGAAGTTTGTGAGTCCCGGACTAAGATGATCAGTGTTCCAGGAATCTCCCAAGAGTCTGGATCCTCCCAGTCTTTGACTTGTAAAATTTCTCAGCTGAAGGAGTCGAACTCCACTGAGGTCTGAGGGGCTGGACCTATTCCAGATCCAAGCTGCTAGAAATACACACCCTTGTTATATATAAAGATTTTCCCAAACTTTACTTCAATTGAAGTTTGTCCCACCGAAAGATCAACAAAATGATAATATCGTGATTAATAAATATGATTAATAATGCACAAGATTTCGCTATCATATTATTTATCGCATGATCAATTTTATAGTGGAGCCGACTCTTATTGGAGTAAAATTTAAAGATTTATCGTACATGGTAAGGCATTTATTTTGAGCACATCTGAGTCTCAACTTGTGAATCCATCCAAGAGTACTACTCCTTCAACTCTGGGGTTATTTAGAGTCGGGTGGTAGACCCTATAGTCCATATGTCCATATGTGTAACATAACTCTTCTTTCTCTTCATCTTTTCCTACCCCAACATGAGGCTAAATAGTGAGATTTAATGAAGAATCATAGAAAGTCATTTCCATAAACTTATTTGGCATGGATTTTGTAAGAGAGAAAATAGAGAGAGATCAGAGAGGAGGGGAATAGGGTGGCATTTGATAAATGGGCAGAAATGGAGAGAAGCTGTTTGCTGAGCAAATTTTTCTTCGTTCATTCCCAGAATGATGCCAGAAGGCCCTAAAATGTTAGAAGTGAAACAAAATGATGGATTCACCAACAAGTATCCCCTTTCTTATTTTCAATGCTTATTACATTCCCTAATCTTTATTCTAATTTGAAGTCTCTAATATTTGATAATATTTCCAAATGGTCTCAGGTGCTCCTGAACCATGGACTGCCAGAAGACATGGTAGAAGTGAGGTGTTGCAAGTGAATGAATGATCATTTTGCTTCCCATCTGCATAGGGCACATTATGTTTACATCATTTGATTTGATAAGTCAATCCATTTTCCTTCTTTTTGGCAGAAACAGCCACATGATTCAATAAATTAAATGGGGGGCAAACAGGCCATATTCTTGCTTAAAATGTACTCTATATTCTAGCTTAAAGCCATTCAAATTCATGTGTCCTCCATGAATTGAAACTGATCACCTAATTATGTCAATCCTTTTCTCAAGTTATAAATATATTTTTTGTAAATAACATAAAACATGCTCTTCTAATAAGCTCTTATATGCATGTTTATCAAATACACTATTATATAAAGGGCTTTTCTTTATCATTTTAGTAAACAAATTAAATGTAAGTTTATGCATAAAAAGATAAGAGCTTTTCTTTATAACTTTAGTAAACAAACTAAATGTAAATTAGAACTTAAAAACTAGAGCTATTTACTCTAGACCCAATCTACTCTTATTAGATTAGACTTGAGTCTACAACTGTGTCTTCATGACTAACAGAGACGTAGTCATAAATATTAGAATGAAAATAAAAGAGACAAATGTATTTTTTTTTCAAAAAAAAAAAAAAAAGCCACAAAAAATCCTTCAAAACATTCTCTAATATGAATTCCAATTTGTTCCCAAGGACATGAACAAAGAACTAGGTTGGGCTACCATACTGTACAGCTAATTCAGACAGACAGCCTAGTGGGATCCAGCTTCAATGGGCAATGGATACTTATTGAAGAGCCTTAGCCATAAGCTGAAATGCAGAAGACTGGACACTATCACTCATGGAATGGTAAGTAGTCTCAGAAATTGGATGGAACTAGAAATTATTCATTTGAACAGGTACTTCCATGACCCACCAATGGGGAAGTCCCAAATGAACAAAAAAGCAACTAAAAGGTCAGTTACTGATGAACAATGAGGCCAAGATGGCCAATGTATCAAAATATAAGGAAAAAAAATATCACGAAAATGTTGCGATGATTCAATTCATCACCAGATATGCTTTTGTCACAATATTATCATATGATAGAATGGGATAAAACCCCAACATTATAATTAAATTGAAGCATAGACTACTAGTTTCTTGATTATATTCTCATGTTCAATATCTTAACTCGATAAGGGTGTTCATGGGTCGGGTCAGACCAGTCTGAGGAATATCTAGGCGCGACCCGATTTTAATACCACCGGCCCTATCCTGACTCAGGCCATAAGTGCCTGGCCTGAGCCTAGCCCAGCTAAAAACTGTTAAGCTCAAGCTTGGCTTAATTATTGTGAAGTTGCTTGTATCAACCAAGGGCGGTGCATCTTGCATCGATCACCAGAGAACTTGGACCCAGCCAGACCTCTGAGCCTGCAGGCCCGACCAAATTAAATGTGAAATGAGGGTTGGGCTTGTTTGGGTTCGAATCAGACCTGGACCTGAATTTTCAAACCAGGATAGAAATGGGCCATGATTGTGCTTGGGATATAGGTGCCCAAATTTGAACAGGTACCCAACTTATTAGTAAATATATGTATTTATCTCATATACTTAATAGTATATGTATTATAATAGATACAAAGTATATATTTTCTAAATTTTATATCATTCCAAAGGTGAAAACAAACCTATAAATCCAGGTGTCCAACCCAACATGAGTCCAACCAAATTGCACCTTGGGTAGGGAAGTTACAGTGGAAGGCCAGTGTCCATAGTTGATTCAAGTACACATGCAATTCAGATTGGGCTTGGTTGAGTCATTACCAACCCAACCCGCCCAAGTTTCACCGCAATGAGGAATTAATGAGCTCACATCTGCATTAATCAAAGTGATTCTCCACTAGGAATCACAAGCTACACCTCAATCAATCTGCATTACTTAAGAAATCAGTCATTTCCAAATCCAGCTGGTAACTGCTTTTGCTCCATTTGCAGGAACAAACATAAGAACAAGTGTTTTTTTTTTTAAATGAACATGAGAACAAGTTAACAAGTTGATTGTAGAAGAAGAAAAGACCTAGTCAAAATGACATCTTATTGATTTTAACCAACTCTTTGGAGTAGGCTTTGGCATTTGTGATCAATAGAAACATACATAAAATACACTCAAACAGACTCAATAAATGCGAATTTCCACGAGACAGAGTCCTATCATGAACTTGCTAACATTACTCTATAGTGACACTTGGAATAAATTAGCAACATCCAAGAACAAGAATCATGCTTCTCTAATCAGAATGCAGGTTGGAACTCAAACATTGGAATAGAAACCATCAATCCATCATAGAGGGCCATCACAAATCAGCTCAATGTAAGGTTGAAAACTACATTCAAGCACTCACCTGGAGTCATTAATCTATAAGTGCAATAAGTTTTGTATAATGAGTCAGCAACGTACAACTAGTCAGATCAGCAAGAGTGCACAAGGTGTGTGATGTACCCTAAAATCAACATTGAGGAGGATCTGTAGGTGATCCCACCCTTGAATGGCTGAGTCTCAACATTTTACGGCAGTGTGGTACACATAAAACATTACACAGGGTTTGTGATATATACATATATATGCTCAATGAATTCCATAGAAGAAGCAAAGTAAGGAGCTTAATACTATTTTATCTTTAATCCCAGAGAGGATAGCCCCCAGGAGTAACACATTTTAAACCTATTAGTTCAACTTGGTTGCATGTATAAACATGTGTTGAAGATTTTGGTTAATATGCATTTGGTGCTTGGTCTGTTTCAAGAGTGCTTTCATCAAGAGAATATAACTGCTTGACTTGGTCCTAGTGGCGGTCGAATGAGGCAATTTGCTCAAGATTGAAGTCTCAAAAGCTAAGAATCTTACTCAAGATTGTCATGGAGAATCACTATGAGCATGTAGAGTACTGAAGTTTTGCAGATTACATGCTCATATGATATGCGTGGGTTTTGCCGTTTTGGGCTAGTAAGTGGAAGAGGTCGACTGCAGCAAGTATCTCTTGGACAGTATACAGGTAGGAGTCAAAACTCCTTAAATCTCACTCATCCCAATCACAGACTGCAATCATGTCAATCACAGCTAGAGCTAGTAGCATTATCTCTTGGAACTTCTTCCTTGTATCAACTCTATTATAAATAAGAGCAGAACCCACCGATTGTGTGCGTGTGGGAGAATTGTTATCGCTGACATACGCAATACCAACCGAACCACATTGAATCTGTTGTGATGTTCTACTTTGTGGTATCAGAGCATTAAGACTCGCACCTTTCGAGCCCCAATGGCTGCATTCAATCCATCTTCTTCTTCTTCCTCCTCCCCATCACCAATCTTTCAGCATTTTCTCACCACCCAACTTGACCTTAACAACTATTTACTAAGGAAATCACAGTTGTAGCCCATTCTTTGAGGGTATGATCTCATTGGCTACATTGATGGCATAAACCCCTGCCCGCCAAAAACAATTCAAGATCCTAAATCCATCGGCAAAACAAAGCCAGATCCTACTACCTACATCAGTTGGGAAAAACAAGATCAACTCCTTTTGAGTTGGTTTGTTACCGGTCTCACTAAAAGTGCTCATACTAAGGTCATAGGCTTGTCCACATCCAATGATGATTGGACTCTGTTTGAGAAGATTCTCATCACAATCTCAAGCATATTTTTTGCAACTAAGGTTGCTACTACAGACGAAAAAAAAAACAGAGAGATACTTTCAATTGCCCAATATCTTCTAACATTGAAAGCTATTACTAATCATCTTGCTGCTGTCTGCTGCATGCGGTTTCGGATGAAAGAAAAATCTATTGAGGGGTGGACCATTACTGCCAAAACCTCGAGCGTTAGTATAGACAACGGAAATACTTTTTAATATTCCCCATCGGGTGGAGCCCACTCCTCAATACTCTCCTTTGGGTGGAACCCGGCCAGCGCACTTTTGGCAACACGTTCTTAGAATTTGAACTCACGATCGATTGACTCTGATACCATATTAAATTTCTTTAGCTAACCATTACTACCAAAACCTCGTGGCATAAGTAGAGGCAGCGGAAATACTTTTCAATATTCCCCCTCGGGTGGAGCCCACTCCTCAATAAAATCTTGCTCTACATTTTGGGCGGTTTCGGCCTTGGGTTAAATCCTTGCCATTAGATCCACCGTTGGTTAAATTCCAGCAATTTGGTTGTCATTTGGACCATTCTAACTCACCCCTTCACCTCTTGATCTCTGCCACCCATCACAGAGTCCCTCTTTCATGCTGATGCATGATACTTATTCATCTGGAAGCTAATTTGGGCCGGCATTTGAAATTACAAACTCAACCCATATTTTTGGACCCATGAAGAATAATTGATCTGGCCTCATTGAGTTCACACGCCAGCCCACTCAAAGGCCATAGATGGTCCAACGCCAAACTCAATTAACTTCATGTTTTATAGGCCCATTCTGATGTCACCTTATCATGCCTCATAAGTGCCACATCACTTTCCTTGGATCATCACTGTCATCTAAGTAACGAGCCTATGCAAGTCATCACTCATTCACTTGTAGGGCCAAATCCTCCATTACAAATCTGGAGATGATAGAGCTTCGTTACAAGGCCCATCTTCACATTTGCTCAAGGAGTTTGAGAAGAACCATGAGAAAAATATAGGCACCGAGAATTTTACATGGTGTTCTTAATGTTGCAGAGCTAAATAAGGTTCCTTTTAGGTGATTTGTTTGTCAATGGTTTCTTCACTGTTAGAAAAATCACAGCTCATGTTCCGTTTTTTCCATTAATATTGTCAATCATTAAAATCTTTGCCGGGAGATGCTCTTGAGACCCACCCCTTACTTTTATCGTAGCGTGAGAGTTACTCTCATAGGATCATCTTCCATCTTTACTAAAAATCTAATAATACGACCTAATACAAGAAATCATGTGAACGATATAGTGCATATTCTCCTATAGCAATTAGCAACTAAGACATGAATTAAACCTTTCATCCCCTATCCCTTCAAGGCCACCGCCCCATCTATAGCTACTATTGGCAATTTTTTTAATTGAGTTATTATAGCCAATTTGCCGAGAAACAATCAGGGATCAATCATTGACTGTAGTTGATGGTTGTGAACTCATGTAAGTGTGTGAATATTTACTAAGAAAATCGAAAACAAATAGAGTTATTCTACAATCTTTTATGTCATGTAGTTGATGGATTATTTTTTTTAAACTTTAAGAAGTGAGAGGTCATGAGTGTTCTCATGCAAGTTGTGGCTAACCAAGGAAAGGGGTAGGCCGAGTGGGACATGTATTTAAATAATAGAAGATAGATATTAAAAAAGTTTTGGCTTAAGATAAATGGGATGGAGAAATAAAATTACGTGGCTGACACGTATAGTTTGGACTAAACTTTCAATGATGATGAAAGTATATCATAAAAAGTTAAAAGGGGTTGTGCATTAATATCCTCTTAGATGCATTTACATGTATATAAAAATTAATTTTTTTTTTGTAGTATTATCTTTTAAATAAAATTTCTAATATTGAACTCCATCCGCACTCATCTCATGCAATTTTAGCACCACAGTTTATAAAGTACTATATCAAGAATCGAGTCGGATATGGGGCTAGGCACGTGTGGCCGATCCGACATGAGGCATGGCAGGTTTGATTCACAGTGGTTTTGGGTTACCAGACCCATTACTATCCTTGGCTGAAAGTCAGATGTGATTATATATATATATATATATATATATAAGCAGAGAATTCTAAGATAAAATAAATTAATTTTTAAGTAATTAAAAATTATAGATATAAATTAATATAAAATATCGTTAAAGTCATTTGTGATCCTAAATGCCTGATATTTCACAAGTAGCGCCCCATTGATGGATTTATATAGCAATAAAATATGGGTAGGGATTAGGGTTGCCAACGGGATGGTTACAGATCGGAGCCAGAGTGGACTCGGATCAGTGTCTAAATAACGGTTCCGGTTCTGAATCCGATTTTCGCTTGCAACTTGTTTTGTTGGTTCCAGACCCAGTTCCAATAGGAAAATCCGAATCCGGTTTCGGAACCGGATCCACCTAAAGGAGTAGAATCTAGTTTCAAAATCAATTCTAATTTTTCTTTATTCTTCATTTTTATAAAAATAAGTATATCACTTAACTTCATTATAACATTGTATCAAGTCTACTACCTCCAGTATTATACATACAAATATCCAAAAAAAGTTGATTGTGAGGTACAATTTGCAATATCAAAGATTCATCTGTCGAGTCTCAAGTCCACGGGTCAAAGTCGATGTGTACTCAGAACCAGATCTGTTTATCAATCAGAACCTAAATCGGGTTTTGGACCTGGACCCGTTTATGAATCGGAACCTAAAATAGGTTTGGGCCCGGTTTTTTATGGATCGGAACTTCCAGGTAATCGGAGAAACGAATACCCGTTTGCAACCCTAGTTAGGATAGTGATTCTAAAGGGTAGTAGATTCTCATGGTGGGCCACTAATGAATTTATATAAGTAGAATGGACAGCTTAGATATTATAAAATGAGTTTATGACCAAGTTCATATTATATTAGGAGCATCATAAATTTGTTGTGGTTAGACAAAATCACATTCATACATGATATATGAGTGATGACACAACATTATATAAAATACATCTGTCATTCTCTCCTGCATTCACAAATACTTCTTTAAAGAGAATTATTGAGATATTGGAAGAAAGCTAAAAAAAAAGAGCATAAATCGAATGTTTCTTCATATTTACAAAAGATGTCATATGTTGCTTCATCTGCTCTTATAAAAATACTCTTGATTTCTAATGTAACATGATACATCAGAAGTTAGAAAAGAAATATCTTATTTTGTTTAAATAAAAGCAATGCAAAATAATAAGAGAGGAAACAAAACTCAATATGAAAAGATTTTAATGAATATAAGTTTCTCTTTTCTTGTTTTTTGTATGTAGACAAAACAAGATGAGATTTGCCTAATGTAATAAATCGATCTACTTTCTCTAATTTAACTGAAAACATAGGATCTAATGTAGAAAATTAATGATTTGCGGCATGTTTTTTAATTTTTGATTGATTTTGAGAAAATTAAATAGGATTGTAAAAGTAAGAATAGAAATTCAAAAGTAATTTTAATTGATTGTCATTAAAATTTTATGGTTGTTACTGTTTATAATTAGAAAGCAAGTAATAAAACAACATAAATTTAAGTGAAATAAGAAATAAATACAAATTTAAGATAGACCTTGCCGAAATTAAAAGAAATAGTATAGAGATATACATTTGAAAATTGATAGCAAAAGTTAAAAAAGAACTCTCAACCCCCGGGGCAACACTAGGCTTCCAAAACTTAAAAGTAAATATAAAAAAAAAAAAACGAAAAAAATGGTATTTATAATAGAACTAAAAGTCAGAGTGTATCGGTACTAACGTATGCATAAAACTTAATTTACGTGTTGTCAATGGGAAGTGCTTTGAAGAATTGATTGACTTTTATTATTTTTCCTCATGAAAAATGAAGTCTTTTTCATGAAAGCAGCGATACAAAAACTCGCTATATCGAAGAAAATAAATATTACATAGCTTTTAAAAGAAAAGGAAAAGGAGAAATTCAAACCACTCAAAATAATTACTTGGTGTATTGGACTTAGGCAAAAGTTATTTTCAGTTGGTATTGGGTTGCTCTTAAAAAGCATAAATAGTAAATACTAGAACTAAAATAAAAAAAGTAAAAAAAAATAAAAGTAGAATTGGTAAATCAAAGAGCAGGATTAGGTTACTAACCAGTAGCTTCTCTTAAAAGCAAAGAAGATCAAGATAGTGCACTTTCTCAAAATTAAACATTGTATTTGAGACATAGACCAATTAGGAATAATATATTCACAACGATATATCATGGTAGAGAAAGAAAGATTGCACGATGTGTTGGCCTAGTGGGTCCAGACCAATTGGGTTTAGAGTCATGGTTATTTTGGTAATTGTACCGGGACTTTCTTGTTGACTAAGATAGGGTTTCTTGGGGGATAAGAAAGTGAGCATTATATATTCATGTAATGTGTAACCCATGGTAGACTGTACTGCATATCATACAGAGAGTGAACCCAAAGGAGAGTCGAGTTTCTTTCCCATGGACGTAGGCAAGATTGCCGAACCACGTAAATCTTTCTGTGTGTGATTGATTGTTCTTGTGTGGTTGATTGATTGCTCGATCGCTGTTTCACGTTTCCGCATACACGCGCACAACAAGTGGTATCAGAGCCCAGGCCCAGACTTAGCCAGGAGAATCCTTGTCTTGCCAAATAAAGGTGGTGGGCCTCGGTGATGCGCCGGCAAAGCGTGGTACTCACGATTGGTGGATCCGTGGTGGGGCTCTCGAGTTGGCTCTCCTCGATGGAGTGGACGGATGGATGATCGTTTGAGGGGAGGCCCGGTAAAAATATCCAAAGAGATATGGTCCTTTGTTTGAGGGGAGGATTGTTGGGAATGTGCAACCAAAGTCCCACATCGGCTAGAAATGGGAAAGATCATGGGCATATAAGTAGGACTAAGTACTCCATTGGTATGAGGCCTTTTGGGTAGAGTTCAAGAGCAAATCCATGAGGGCTTAGGCCCAAAGTGGACAATATCATACCAATGTGGAGTTTGTGGTGGTCCATAGATCATAACACGATGGACATATAGTAATGGGAACGGCAAATTTAAATTGGATCCAACACGACCCAATCGAATCCGCTTCTATTAGAGGTAGATTTGGTAATGGTTGCTCGGAACTAGATTTCTAGATTTTGATCCAAGCCAAATTTGGGAGGGTTCTTCAGATTACATATTTGATCAATTAAGCTATAGGTAGAAGAGTTCTCTAATGTACTCTTATTTTAAATAAAGTTAGGATTAAAACAATATGCTATATTTAGGAACTGGAAGATTTTCACCTATATGTCATGCATCTTATGGGATCACTTGGATGCATTCCTATCGCCGATGGATGGAAAGATCTCTTCATGAATAATGGATCAAGCAAAAAAAATAAATAAAAAATGTGCCCCATCAAATTATCCTAGCCATTAACTTTAACTTTAAAGTTTAATAGTCTTTTAACTATAGATTTTTTTGGAATTCAGTCCAATGGTCTGTAGAGCTTCAATAAGCTTAAAACGCGGTATGGTACCAAATCGGGAGGGGGGAATTTCACGTGTGTGAGAGAGGAGTTGTTGCAGCTTCATCAATTAGATGTGGGCCCAAGTAGGCCCAATAGAGCTCATCTGTAAATGAAATATGCTCATAGAAGAAAATTATCCCTGACACTATATGGTTCGTGATGTTACGTATTTTCAAGTTAATATGTTAATAATTCTTTTTTAATACCCCAACCTAAGGGGTTGGGACCTAAAAGAGCGCACACAAGTGAAAAGAACAGCATACAGGCATACGAGTAACATGTGGGGTTGCCGACCAACTGAGCAACCCCTTGTTGTCATGTTTGTAGTGTTGAGAGTGTAAGTCTAAATACAAGATAAATCTAGAAGCATCTTAATATCGAAAATGAATTATGTGGAGATGGAAATAAATACCCAATCATTAACCTAATTAATACATCAAATTATGAGAAAGTCAAGGTCTTATCTCCATCTCAACCTTATTGTTCACCCCTCATCATGTTAATAAACTTTCGTGTGACTCATTTTACTATGAATTTCTACAATTTCAATGCCATTCAAACAAATGGACCTTTATGAATAGTGTGATATAACTTCGGCATAGGATCATTAAATAATGTTTTAGAAAATAATTTAGTCCTTTGAGAACTAGATTAAGTTTTTGCAAAGAAGATTAGAATCTCAATCCTCTTTAAGTTGTTAGAGGATCATCAAATAATGCTTTTTAAAAAAATAGAAAATAATTTAGTGCCTTTTGACTAGATTAGATCTATGCAAAGAAGATAAGAATTTCAATCCTTTTAGGCTTTTACCCACAGCTCTAAGATCATTTCTTCTTTAAATGGGTACCCAGATCACCTTGCACCCGCATGAGGATTGGAAATCAAAGAAAAAAGGGCATTTTTTGTATTTCAAAATCAACCCTCCTTTTTCTACGATTTAGAAATAGGCTCCTACTTTATCATTTTAATATCGATGATTTGATATCTCATAGTCATTAAACTCGACGGTAATGATCAACTCCAACCCAAAAATAAAATGGTAATGAACAACCACCATGAAGTTTGTACTGAATTATTTATGAAAAAGAGAGATCTGCTCTAATATCCATTAAGCAAAAACATGCACATCATTATTTACCGTCAAAGTAAGAGATTATGTGAAACAAAATGTATTAAAATAACAGAGTAGAGATGTATTACTATATATTAAAACCATAATGCCAAGTTGCCAACACCCTCACGATTGAGTGGTGGTGGCACATTGGTCTCATACACATGCCCATGGGTTGATCCGTGGGTCTCAAGTTAGAATATCACTTTACTAGACCCGACAAAGCATATATATATATAGTACTAGATGCCCTCTCTTAGTTGGGCCCACTGGATGCGTAAAGATTATGGAAGTCCATTTGATAGATAGATTTATACGAACGTACCTATATGAAAAATTCTTGACTCTATAAGACCATCCTAACCTTTTGATTCATGGCCCTAAAATTTAATAGTTTGGGAATATCATTTTATTGTATCTTCAATCCAACGGTGAGGAAAAGTTGGATAAGTACTGGATTTATACTTGTGATTATTTAGGAAGGTAGGCCCCAAAAAAGGAGAGGAGGTAAAAGGGACATTTTGAAGAATTACCCAGCTTAAAAACCAAGGAGGATATAGAAAAAAGGGCCCCCCCGGTGCTGAACACCGGTCTTTATGGGGACCAAAGTCCCATGTGTGGTGATGGATGATTAAATCATCTTTCTAACAACTTGATCAACGGCCTACAAGTTTTCACTATTCAAACAAGTTCACGGTCGATCTGACTATCCAGCTCATTTGGATGGGTATTAAACTCGGATTTGATGTGTACAAATGATTCCTATTTTATGGTCCACTCGGATGGATCATAAGGTGGGCCTACGAGGTGCACATTGTGGAGGTTTCCAATTTTTTTTTTTTAAATGATCTTAAAAGACCTGGCCTGAATCCGAAACCAACGGTACTCTTTTGTGATTTGGTGCGCACTACGCACTACCGTTAATTATAGACCCCTCCATCTCCAGCATATAAAGCAATTCGTTCCCGGCCTTTTTTCCTACATACAACAACATTCAAGCGCTCTCTATTCGTCTCTCATGGTGTTTTCGGTCGTAACGGGAGCCGAAACGCTACCATCCATGGAAACCGAGAAACCCCACCATCCTCTCCACAATTTCAACTTGCCCGGCTTGAGATGGGGCACTCAACGGGCGCTACGATGCATGAAAATTGATCCGAATTCCTATCCTTCCATTACCCAAAACCAATATCAACGGCCTCAAGCAACCCGTTACGATAATTGCAAGAAAACGGTACTAATCAAAGAGATTTCGGCTGCGAATGACAAAGAAGAAGAAGCTGTGAAATCGACGGGGCCGTGGAATCTAAGATCGAGAAAAGCTTTCTGCCATTCCCCCAAATTACAGCTGAATCATCAGCGTAATGAAGCTTCCGTGTGGGTGAAGAGAGAGCCAAAGAAGTTGTCTTTATCATTGAGGAAGGAAGAGATTGAAGAGGATTTTCTTGCAATGGCTGGATCGAAGCCGCCGCGGAGACCCAAGAAGAGGCCGAAGGTGATCCAGCAGCAATTGGACGTAAGGAATTTCGCCTTTGATCTTTGGTATGATTTCTGGGTTTTCTTTTTTTGTATGGAGTCTGATGCAGTTTTGGTGTGATTGCAGGAGATTTTTCCTGGTTTGGGGTTGTTTGGAATAACGGCGGATAAGTATAAAGTTGCTGATTGTCATGATTCTGACAAGGTAATTAACTTTCTTTAACACAATTAGTTTTGGGTTTGATTGATTTGTAATTTGTTTAATCATTCTGATTGAGAAACTTAGGACACATTTGGTTTGGATTTGGTTTGGATGATAAGAAAAGTGTGGAAAAGAATATATTTTCTTCCTTTGGAGGAGTCAAACAATTCTCCTGGTTACTACTACATATTAGCCTTTGGGGGTGAAGAAGACACCCTTTTCTATAGTGAAATCAAAAAGTTTTATTGTTAAAATGACATCTAACAATTTAATTACTTAAATTTTTTTTTTGGTACAACAAGGAAAAAAAGATTTGCAACGGTTTTCTCCTCTGTGGCCTTTTCCATTCAAATCCAAACACTAAGGAGAATCACTAGAAAAATGGTGAATCCCCACATCTAGTTTTGATTTTATTTCTCCCTCCTAGTGGAAATTCCCAAATGGCCATTTTCTCCTTTTCCAAATTGGCCCATAAATCTTAATATTGATATTTGTTATAGTTTTTGGAGAGATAATATGATTCTGACATTATTTTTTGTTTTTGCAGAGTTGATATGACATCATTCCTGGAGGTTGCAAAATTTTTCGGAGGCTGATTATTACTGTTGTTTCAATTATTCCAATTGTAAAGGTAGAATACTACTAATACATTTATTTGTAAAGTGGGCATAAAATAGGTGCTGAATTTCAAGATAAATGGTTTTTACAAGTTTAGTTGCTTTTTTTTTTTGTTATGATTCATTCTTTTTTGGTTGCAATGTTTTGTAGAACTTATATAAACATGAGATGGTTTCATGCAAGGAAGTGTTTAACTAATTTTATTTGTACATTACATGATGCCCAGGCAATGGTAATTCAAATGTTTGTTTCATGATATGAACTTTAGAACATCATACTTATCATTTGTGTGTTCATATCAGTACTGTATTCTGATATGTGTGTATTGTTTTAAATTTACTAATATGAAATTATTTTCCATAGATACAATAATTATATAATAGAATATATCAAATGTTCGAGTCCATCATGATACATATTGCGAGAGAAGATGCCATATGTATATTCTTGTATGATATTATAGCACAATGTGAAGTAAGAATTAGAGCTTGAGTTGGATTCTGAAAATGCAAGCAGCAATGAACTTGTTTTGGTTAATCAAGCTTCGACAGTATACATCTTTCTGCTAACCAGTTGAGCTACTACTGAGGACTATCCATTTACTGGGCTAATACGAAATTCGTTGGAAAATCTTTTTTGTAATCTGCTTTGCCTTTGAATATTTTTATATTTTTATTTCTTGTTTTTTAATCCAAAGCGGTAGCATATCTTAATCCAAATAGGAAAATCAAAGCATACAAAGGCCACTATGATTGGCTGGTATAAAGGTGTATATCAATGAAGACCACAACATTGGCTAAAATGTATGAAACAGTAAAACTACAGTGTAGGATTTACATACATATGATATAATGTTTCTATCTACTTCCGCTTTGGCCGAAGACTCACCTGACTTCATTGGCTCCCTCAATTTTATTGAAAAACTTCATCTCCGTGGAGTCACACAGATCTTTAATATCATTAAAATTTAATAGAAAATTTGAATTTCATTTACCTTGTCGCCCAGTGGCTTTTGAAGAATCACACTCCACTATTTGCCACTGAGAAAGACAATTTGAGCATCCTTAAAGCTTCCCTCATTGCCCAAATCACAGCTCTGAAACCTGTACCAATATTGGCCCTAAGAAGATCACTGATCTTTTCCCATTTTGTCAAGTAAAAACCACCAACATCTATCTGTCCTAGTTTTCTCATAATTACCCTTCAATATTAAATTCCAATATACTCGTTGGTGGTGGATACCACTTTACTCTGTTAATTACCTTTCATTTCCACACCACATGTAGGCTTTCCCAATAAGATATGAAATCTTTTGGTGTGAAGTCCCTCACCTTCATGATGTCCTTTACTTTTGTCCTTAACACAAACACTTGCATTTCTTTGCTTTCATAAATGATGGCTAGTAGTGGTAACAGTAATTTCCATAACATTTGCCTGCAAGCAGGGGGTGGATCACAACCGAAAAGGCCTCAACTCTTGGAGGAGAAATACTGTGTGTGTGTGTGTGTGTGTGAGAGAGAGAGAGAGAGAGAGAGAGAGAGAGAGAGAGAGAGAGAGAGAGAGAGAGAGAGAGAGAGAGAGAGAGAGAGAGAGAGGATGTTGATGAGATTCACTCTATGAAGAGGATGTTGATGAGATTCACTCTATGAACCACCCTTCTTATCTCTGCTTAATACCCATCCTGCCCAACACATATTCCTCAAAGCTCCAATCCACATAATAATAAGCATTTTCCAAATAAATTTTGAAGGCAATGCCCCTTTTCTTATCTTTATTCCTGGTTGATTATCTCATTGGAAACCAAGAATCCAATATCTTGTCTAACATTTGTCTTTCATTCACAAAACCACCTAGCAACTAGCTAATAATCAAAGGCAACGCCTACTTGAGTCAATCGGCGAGCATTTCTTAGAGGAGCTTGTGTACACAATCCACCAAACTAATAGGCATTTTGTGCTTAAATTCAACTTGATTTGGAACTTCCAAGATCAAAGTCAAGAAAGTTGCAGTTTGTTCTCTATTGAGCCTACTTCTATCTTGCAATTCTGATTGCATGTGGATGAAGCCCTTAAAGAAATACATCCGGCTTAGATGAATGAGAAATTAGAACAGCCTGGTCCAGCCACTTCATCCTCTGCGCAATCCGATGACACAACATCCACCAATCCCTTTTAATAAATCTTTCTAGCCATATCACAAGGAACTGATACCATTTGTTCCTGGTCTATGGACATTTTCCTTGGCCTTCAAATTGATAGGCCAGTACCTCGTCTAGCTCTGACTCCTCAACCACTCTGGCGTTTCTTTTATTTTCCCTACGAAATTAATTTTCCTCCTATGTCATCTTGTGAAATAATATTGGGTTTCTTTCACCATTGTCCTTTAGCCAAAAAGATTTCTCTTTCCTTTTCTTTCCCATCTCCAAACAACTTCTTCCATTCTACTCACTACTCAGATCCCAAACCTCTTTTCAACTGGCTCATCTCCTTCTCTTTCTCCCGACTCCAATCTCGTCTTCTTTCATACTGTTCCAAGAGTCCAGTTCAGCAGCCAATTTGCTGTGTCTCTCCTCAATAATGTGAAACTACTCCTTATTCCATTTTCTCGATTTTGCCTTTAATAAATAAAGCTTCTTATGCACTCTATACCCAGCTTGCTCTTGAGCTGGAATTCAGATCACCAATTTCTAGCTGTACCAATTGACCTCTTTTGTGTCCAAAAACAATTGAGCCATGATCCAGTACCTGTTTTGAGAGGGTGCTTGCAAAACCCCCATGAAGTGCTCCTCCCCATCCACACCAATTTACACATGACTAGCATTTATCGAATGCTAGCCTAAATAAAATTCCTACCTATGGGAGATCCACTTTCATTGGGATTGAAGAACTATGAGAACTCATCAATGCTGTGTCACATGTTATCTCTATCTGACGGGGAATTGGATCTCATTCAAATCACCTCCCTTGCCTCTAGTGCATCTTTATATGGGTTCTTAACTTGCTCTCAGTTTTCACTTATGAGGAACAAAATTTGGACAGCCGGGGAACAGTCAGTTCAATTTTCTTTGGTTAACAATCAGTTCATCTCAAGCAACTGACAACACACAGTTCGGTGGTTTTTCATTGTGAACTGAGAACGGTTAATTGCAGCTATCCAAAGATAAGACTCATCTGATAATATTAATAGGAACAGTTTTGGTGCATTGCAACAGAATGGGTGCTCAAACATAGACATAGGGTGCGGTGAAATTAATATGATTTATAAATTATGTTTGTCTAAAGTGTGCTTTTGCGTATCAGGTGGAGACTTCCTGGAGGCATTTTCTTGTTGAATGATTTGAGATTTCTTTTAGTCGTTTGGTTAATCCATGATCTCTAAAGACTAAGACGATGCTAACATAACTTGGCTTCTAATGCAGTCAATATCATGAATGTAAATAAAACAAGTGACCATATTATGGTGATGAGGATATGAATCAAGTCTATTCTCCTTTTCTCCATTCCCTTTTCCTTTACTTTTAATGACTGATTAATAGAATAGAAGCAAAACTTCCAGCTAAAAAAGGATTGAAAAAAGGATGTTGGTTTCTTATCTACTCTACTCTAGATATTTGACACAGACCAGATGGGTAGCGAGATGCTGGAAAGAAACCTTTTAACTTGCTTGATTTTATAGTTCTGGGGCTGTAAGCAATTCATGTTCAGTAGTAAGGAAAAAAGGATGTTGGTTTCTTATCTATTCTACTCTGTTTTATTATTCCATTGATGTTTTGTACGTCATGAGACTGGTGCTTATGCAGATATGTGTCAATCATCATCTTCATAAAACAAATCCTATCAGAAGGGGATTAGCTGCTGAGTGCTACTTGCCTCAGAGTAGAGGTACCCAAAATTTGAGTTGGATGGTTTTTATACTGAATGCCAATTTGATGGTCTGAAAACCAGATACTAGAGGGGCTTGGGACCAGCAGATATGGGTGGAACAAAGTAACAAACTAAACATTATGGGATTGGAGCCAACGAAATCAACCACTGGTATCACTAATTCTATGGACACTTTTGTGTCAAGATTATACATGTGAATGATAGGATTTTTTCTTCTTTCAAAGCATTCAGTTGATACTGTGTTTCTTGGCTGGTGTAGTTGGGGAAATCCTTTGCATGATTGGCTTTGTGTGGGGTTTGCCTTGCACTTAGTTTACCTTACCTACAGATCTAATTCCCTTGTTGCTCTATTTACCTGTGTTTGGTTATATAAAATTGGCAATTAAAAAGGCAACTGTTCTTTTAAGTTTATTCAGGTTATCCAAACTCATAAGCACTTACGTGTAAAGTGAGTTACCTGCACTTGGTTTTAGAAGATCAAAAAGTTTTATTGGATAGAATTGTAGAAGGGTCCCCCTCTGCTGCACACCGGTCCCTGGGAGGCCCATCCGGGGATGGGACCGCCTACCAGTGTATATGGTGATGGAGGCCTGGATCATCATCATAACCACTTAATCAAAGGTCCACAAGTTTTCACCAATCAAATGAGTGCAAAGTTGATCCAATGGTCTAGTCCATTCGGTCGGATGGCTGCCAAACTTGGGATGGGTGACTATCCTTCTTTTATGGTCCACTCGGATGGATCATAAGGTGGGCCCACTAGGTATCGTGAGCATTGGTGCTTGGAAGAGGTTTTTCCATTGTAGAAATGAGGTTATTTGCCAAATGAGCAGATGAGGTTCGTTTTAGTGGGGCCAAACTTTTGACATTCCAACCGCCTGATAACATGGTCCTTCCCCCAATGGAAGGTCCTAACCGTTTGATTGGTCCTTTGTCAAATAGCTATTTTTCTGCCTGGAGAATGTAAGCAGAGTCTGTGCATAAACAACACTAAAGTGCTACCATTTATTTATATGATTGATCAATCCAAAGTCCAAACCCTCCCCACATGCACCTACCTATGTTTGTCACTCTTTCCAATTTGATATTTGATTCAAACATCATCTTTATTTAAGTAGGTCATGATAAAGATGCACTTAAAATACTATAAACGTTGAAGCAATTTTTTTTCCCCAATGGTAACTCTGAAGCACTTAAATCACAGATTAGAATGATCTGAATAAACTGATCTCTGCCCAAACCCTAAAATTGTCACTAATACTTCCTTCAAGAAAATGCCAAGACATTTTCTAATTTGGTTTTCCTTGGGATACCTATGAAAATGTCATGGTAAATAAATATAATTAAATAGTAAAAAATGATATTAAATATCTGTTTTTTTGGTAAATCAATGATATTAAATATAAAAAAAAACTACTAAAAATTACTTTCATAGATTTGTCCTGATTCCCTTTTTTTTTTTCTGATATTACATGAATTTGTTGCAATATTTGAAATATTTTGAAAATATGGCCTATATATGCCACACAGCATACCCTCTGCATTCCCTTTCTCTTTTAATTGTCATGACCACTGTATTCTACTCTTCCCATTCTCATGCCCTCTCCATTCCCGTAGTCTTGTGCTTGTCATGCATCTGGAATGCCCATGCAAATGTAGGGCATGCTCTGAAAAATAAACGCCAAGTTTTTCACATCATTCTCATTTAAATAGACGAGATGTTCTTTAATCTACAGGGACCTCACCAAATCTCAAATATCCAAAGGATCTAAAATGATAGAGATGTGGGCCTCTTAAAATCAATGCCTTAAAAAGATAAATGTATTAAGTTAGAAAGGTGGCAATTCTTAGCCCATTTGGCATTATTTCTGTGTTGTTTTAAAATTAAATTGTGCTGAAATTAAGCCGTGCAAAATTTATTTGGCAACGTGATGTCAAATTGTTCCGCTGAGAATATGCTGTATGAAACTTGTTTGCCAACATTATAACATTTAAAAAACAAAATGTTTGAAATCACCCCAAACATAACCCCAAGGGGTTGGCTGAGTGGTCAGGACCATGGTTCCTCCCTCTTCCGGAGCTAGAGGTCTTGGTATCGACCCCCGGTTCCCCCCCTCTTTAGGAGCCGAAGGTTGAGTTTACTTGTACTACCACCTAGGGGCCACAGGGGTTTTACCCGGCTTCTCTCTGGGCCCGGAGGGAATAGTCCAGCCCAAAGGGTCAGGAACCCTCTGTTAGCAAAAAAAAAAAAAAAGAAGAAATCACCCCGAACATAACTGATTCTATAAAAGTGAGCATTGGCCCACAGGACTCTTGCCCACTGTATGCTATTGCTGTCCTAATTTCTTAAATTAGTAAATTTTTATGTAAATTTATATTTCATTTCTTTTTGTTTCTTTTAATAAATTATTAATCTTTTAGTTTTGTTTCGGGTTTCCCATGACTCTATATAAAGGGAAAAAAACCAAATATTTAACAATTGATTATTTTTTTAAGTGTAGTTTCACAATTAACTACATAAACAGGATCATAAACAGTACTGATAAAGAAAAGAGTCATAAATCATAGTTCACTAATATTGCAACTAAATTTGAAAAGTGAAAATCAGACCCGACCCAACCCAACCCAACCCAACCCATTTACCATCATAGCTAAGGGGTCAGGTTTTTACCAATCTCTATCTACTCTTATAAAAGAGAAGAAAATGCACTTTCCTTTCACTACACACATGGCCCACAAATGACATAACTTGTGTGGGCCCCACTCATATAATATAATATAATATATATATTTATTCTATACATCTATACATCTATACACTATCTATATACTATCTATCTCTATCTCTACTCTTATAAATCTCTATCTCTACTCTTATAAAATCTCTACTCTTATAAAAGAGAAGAAAATGCACTTTCCTTTCACTACACACATGGCCCACAAATGACATAACTTGTGTGGGCCCCACTCATATAATATAATATAATATAATATATATTTATTCTATACATCTATACACTATCTATATACTATCTATCTATCTACTCTTATAAAAGAGAAGAAAATACACTTTGCTTTCACTACACACATGGCCCACAAATGACATAACTTGTGTGGGCCCCACTCATATAATATAATATAATATAATATATATATATCTATTCTATACATCTATACATCTATACACTATCTATATACTAGATTATAAAAGAGGGAATGTTACATAGTTTTTTCACTATACCATTGTGGGGCTCACAACAAAATATTATAATAAAATATCATAATATATTATTATTATTATCTAATATATGCTATACTTCTATCTATCTATCTATCTACTTCTATCTACTATTATAAAAGAGGAGATATTGCAAACTTTTTCATTACACCATTGTGGGGCCCATCCCCAAATATTATAATATAATATAATAATATATTATTATGAGAAATTGCAAACTTTTTCACTACACCTTTGTGGGGCCCACCCCCAAATATTATAATGCAAACTTTTTCACTACACCATTGTATGGCCCACCCCCAAATATTATAATATAATATAATAATATATTATTATAAGAAATTGCAAACTTTTTCACTACACCATTGTGGGGCCCACCCCAAATATTATCTATATCTATATCTATATCTATATCTATACTATTATAAAAGAGGAGATATTGCAAACTTTTTCACTACACTTGTGTGGGGCCCACCCCCAAATATTATAATATAATATAATATCTATACCCTTATTATAAAAGAGAAGAAAGTGTTATGCTTTTTCTTTACACATCTGTGGGCCCCACTTAGTATTATTATATTATATATATAATCAAATAGAACTACACATATGTGGGCCACAATGAAAGAGAAGAACTTGTCATGCTTTTTCTCTACACATCTGTTGGCCTCACTTAGTATTATGATATTTTATATATATATATATATAATAAAAGAAAACTGCACATCTGTGGGCCCCACTAAGTAGAAGAACTTGTCATGTTTTTTCTCTACATCTACACATCTGTGGGCCCTACTTAGTATGATTATATTATATATATAATACAAGAGAACTACACATCTGTGGGCCCCACTTAGTATTATTATATTATATATATATATCAAATAAAAGAGTACCACACATCTGTAGGCCCCACTTAGTAGAAGAACTTGTCAAGCTTTTTCTCTATATCTATACATCTGTGGGCCCCACTTAGTATTATTATATTATATCATTTAGTAGAAGAACTTGTCATGCTTTTTCTCTACACATCTGTGGGCCCCACTTAGTATTAATATAACATCTGTAGGCCCCACTTAGTATTATTATTATTATTATATATATAAAATAAAAGAGAACCACACATCTATGGGCCCCACTTAGTAGAAGAACTTGCCATGCTTTTTCTATACATCTACCATATGTGGGCCCCACTTAGTATTATTATATTATATATATATATAATAAAAGAGAACTTCACATTTGTGGGCCGCACTTAGTAGTAGAACTTGTCATGCTTTTTCTCTACAAATATGTGGGCCCCACTCAATATTATTATATTATATTATATATATATAATCAAAGAGAACAAAACATCTGTGGGCCCCACTTAGTATTATTATATTTTGATGAAATGCTTAGCACAAATGTTCATGTAAAGGGTTGTGTTTGAAGAATTTGTACATTCACTGCAAGAACTCAAATGAAAATTTTCAATTGAGATATTCATGTGTAGAAAATTTCAACTTCGATCTCAATGCCTGTAAAGACACGATTTGCTTGTCAGAGAAAGATATGAGAATGCCAAAGATTACTTGGAATCCTTGTGATTTGTTGTTAATCCGTTTAAAGCTATGAGTTGGGTACTATTCTGCTTGGTTGGTATCTTGTTTCATTGAATTTTCAATGCAAGAAATGAAATATGTGAAATAGAATTGTGACATTTTAAATATTTAGTTCTCCAACAACATTCGACAAAGTGAACTTTGCGACAATAGAAAATCTCTTTTTAATGTTGGGCCTTTTTTTTATGTTACTGAAATAGTGAAATTTATTTTAAATTTTTATAAGCCGTTAAAAATGAAGAAAAGTTGAATATTAAAAAATGACGAACAATGTTAGAAATGAAATCGAATTTTAACATTCAGGGGAGGTAGTGGCCAGTTGGGCTTTTTTTTGTTGTTGTTTTTGTGTTGTATTAGCCAGCTTGGTGGATTGGTTATCTTGTATGTCATCTTTGACATTAGTGGTTTTGGCAAAAGGTTTGGCCTATTTATGATTGTTTTTTAATCTTTTAATGTGTTCCCCTCTTTTTGGGAAAAAAAAGAAAAAAGAAAAAATAATTGTAACATGTTACACATTTTAGTGCATCAAACTTTAGAAGGAATGACAGAAAATCGTTCATGTAGTTCCTAAGAGTTATAGGGCTTCAGATTTTCATTAGTGATTAAAATGTAAAATCATACTTGAATATTAAAAAAATGACAATCAAATAACCTCTCTTTTAATGGAAATTGATTTGAGGAAAAATGAGAGATGAATGCTCATCCATTACTCTGGAACTCAAATCCCACAATGGTCAAGTTCCCTTTTGCATCCATAACCTCGTGTTTCTCACCCCTCACTTCTTTAATAATCTTTCAGCAAAACTTATTTCACTATGAAATCCTGTATATGCTAGCAAATATGTTAGGGTGCAATAGAAATCCGCAATCGATACAAAAAACTATGCAAGAGTAGATCTAACCAAATAGTCACTCTAAAAAATATAGAAAAATATTTTATGTGGTTTGATAGTATGCTTGTGTCAGATTAGAAAAAGAAATATTGGACATATATATATCTCATTTACTAAGAAAGTATGGAGTTTTCATGCTTAGTGATGAGGACTTGGGTGACATTAGTGGGTTGAAATGAGGAAGATATTTCATTGACATGTGAGTGCACTAGCCAAAGATACAGAGATGTTGTGGAGAAGCTTAAGGTCTATTTAGATGCTTCATTTTCTTAGTAGCCAAATAATCGAGGTGTCATGAAAGTTTTTTTTTTTTTTTTTTTAATATGCAAGCGTTTGCAGATTTTTGTCATCTAAGCCTTTTCTTGATTTCTTCATTCCATATAAGTTGATTTTCTTTTAAATTTTATTACTATATGTCAAACCAACATCCAATGCAAGTGACTAATGGCTTGTCTTATTATTTCTTGAATTATGATAAGGTATTTTGTGTGGGGACATCCCCAAACAACGAAAAGGTCTGGCCCGATCTCGGCAAGAACATCCGCCAGGGTCACGGCCACGGATCGATTTACTTTCTCCTACATCACTTCGGCTTTGGCAACTCTATCATTGGTCTCGGTTATAATCTGTCGATCTCACTTCGGCTGTACTGCTCCCACGTCCAGTTCGGTCTCGGCGGTGCGCCAATAGGGGTGCCATAAGCCACCCAACCAAGGCAAGACCTGACAGCCACGTCCCATGCAGGACACGTGGCGGAGCGCCAGCACGCGCTAACAGGACAGATACATCATCCCAGCCGTCCATTCTCACTAAATCCCTGGCAAAGCCATATCCAATGGCTACAACCATATTGGGGCAGGGCCCGAGACTGGATCCGATGGGACCTCAGCCGCCCACAGATCAAGGCAAGATTAGGCCCAACGTGACTGGCATTTATTACACTGTGGGCTATGATGGATCCTCATTAATGACTCTATGGGCTGATAAGACCCCAGCAGTCAGATCACTGGGCCCATGGACGCAGGCATTGAGGAACTCTCTTATATAAGGTAAAGAGCCACCTAAAAATGAGGTATGCACACTTACATGCAAGAAACGCTCTTGACATTCCTCTATTCTTCTCCAACCTGCACTCATTCAGGCATCGGAGAGCCCTGCGCTGCCCACAGCCAGGGTCCTTTGACGTCCTCTTCTTCTTCTTCCCTTTCAGGTTCTCAGATCAAGCAACTCTTCTTCTGGTCTTTTGGATAAGTCCCGTGAGGCACCCCTTTAGATTTGTGAGTATATTAATTGCACTTACATATTTTATTTTTCCTTTCAAGTTTTTATGAGTACGATGCAATGGAACCCATCATTTTGATATGCTGACTCATGTTTTTAGATCCACCCTTTTATGTTGATTTGAAGATATTGCTTTAGGGCCCTTGTTTTTTTTTGTTTTTGTTTTAGGCAATTCTGGCAACATGCATTCCTTCATTATCATTCTACGTGCTAAACTGTGTTTAAGGGTGCTAATTGTCTTTCTTTATGATTTTGCATGCTTCATCCAATGCATCATCTTAGGTCGAACCAGTATTACTCTTGGACTTGATTCATGTCCAACATTGCAACCACATTACTATAATGATAGGATAATGAGTTTTCCATTAAATTTTCTTAGGAAGTTTGAAGGAAGTAGTTGTGCCCGCCCTGAGAGTGCCTGAGAGTGCATGCCTAAAGATCTCTTTGTAGTTGGTTCTCTTGCTTCAAATTATGATATTTGTTTCAAAGATTCACTTACTACAAAATTAGAATGTAACATAACTGATTTATGATACATAAAAAGCTAACAGAAGTGCGACAAATGTATATGATTCAAATTTGGTAGTGGTGTCATCTTAATTCAAGAAAGCTTTTTAAGTTGTTGCTTTGGCCCTCATCTTGACATATCAATCTTGTTTCTTTCCATGATATTCAAATTTCTTTGTATTTGTATTATTGTCATTCGATACTTCTCAATATGAATTTTGTATGTATTTGGCGCTAGGTTTTAGACAAATTTTAATGAAAAATAGGCCGAACTATCGATCTATATTGAAATTGGTGAGTGTTTTGCCTAATCATGTATGACCAGAAAATGTTGGTTTTCAACTTTTTTTCAGTTAATTTCCTTCTATATATCTTGTTATTCCATCTTCTTCTTACTTTTTTCTATTGAAACTTCTACTGAATTTCATAAGAATAATTAATGACTGTAAATTGCTTAATTTTCCAAAAAAATGAGCTATATGTAAACTGGTCATTCTCCATTGGGATTGTTAATATTGAGTTTTTCAATGACTTTCTTTTTCCAAATTATCATACTGAAAGATTGTGTTCCTTGCACGGCTCCACTAGTAACAAATAAAAAGAGTGAAGGGGTGAGGTTTAAGTTGGGTTGAAGACACAATATTGTAATTAGTCAGTGGTGTTGTTCAAGTTAGGTCTACAGCTCAAACAGTAAGAATGGACTCAGTCCAAATCTGAAAATGTCAACCCAAACCTACTCGGTCAACCACCAGTTTGGGTCAGGGATTAACCCCTTACAAGGATATCCTCAACTATATAAAAACAAAAAGGCCTGACAGCATACATCTTTTTTTTTCTTGTTGGAAAGATGAAAATCTCTTCAATTAACATTTGAGAATGAGACAGCATGATTAATAATATGAGCATCAATGCCTGTACAAAGTCCAGTCCTTGTTAAATTATGTGCTTCGCTATGAATGCTTCCACTAATCACCATAAAATGCACTTCAGTCAAGACTCCTTTTTTTTTTTTTTTTCCTATGATCTAATGTAATGGGGCATGGGACTAATAGCATATATCAAACGCCAGTAGATCCAAAGCCTCCAGCTCCCCTTGCAGTCGAATCCAAATCATCCACTTTCAAAACATCAGGCGTACCGATCTCCAGAAGTATCAGCTGAGCGATTCGATCACCGGCTTTCACTTCAAAAGCTTCATCCGAATGGTTAGAGAGAATGACCCCAACAGGACCTCTGTGGTCTGCTTTGATCACTCTATCAGGACCATTACCCACATGGATATTCTTCAAAGCAAAATCAAGTGGCGGCTCTGCCAATTAAACAACCATACAAAGATATAAGAGGGAAAACCGACAAGGCTACAACAACCCCATTTATATTCATTCCCCAAACCAGAAACTTTAATTCATAATAAGAGATCTAGCACCACCCTGGCACCCTTTAAAAACTGTAAATTCCTTTCACTCCTAAAATGGTAAACCATTTCACACTAGAATGGTGTTTTTTTTTAGACATGTGAAACATTTTCAAACCAAACAAACGACCCACATGCATAAGCATGACCCCTTGATCTCAAAAGCAAATCATACCAATACGACCACATGTTCCTTCAGGTATGCCAATGCTCAAATCTGTAGGAACAAGCGCTTCTCCTCGAGCAGGAACTGTCACTGCAGCCGAACTTTAAGAGGAAAAGGAAGACCCAGATGGAGGCATTAGATGAAAATACAGAAAGCCCATGAAGGATATAGCAACAGAGAGATTTCCTGAATACCTGGATAGATTATAGCCAGCCGATAGAGGAGAGGGTCTGGAAGGCAAAACAGCATTTTCAGAGAGCTTCATCACCCTAAGAAGAGAGCTCCTTATGGTCAAATCCAAATAATCCACTTCCAAAACATCAGGTGTGACAATCTTCTCAAGTATCAGCTGAGCTATCCGATCACTGGCTTTCACTTCAAAAGCTTTGTCCGAAAGGTTTAAGAGGATGACCCCAAGAGGACCTCTGTAGTCCGCATCGATCACTCCAGCACCCACATGGATCGAACGCTTCCAAGCCAAACCAGATCGAGGAGCTGCCAATCAAAACACCCATTTCAAGATTTAAGATGGAGCCCAGACAACCCAAACCACAAACCTTATTTCATAATGAGAGAGCTTCATTGATAGTAGAACCAACACCAATAGAGAAAAAAAATAAGGATAATACCCAATCCTTCCCAAAAGAGAAACTCCAATAACAGAATAAGAAGACTTCATTAGACCCATTCCACAGTGCCAGAAAAAAAAGAAGGATAATACGACCCATTTCAACAAAATAAGAAAAAATAAAAACAAAGAATACCTACATAACTTAACAAAACAAGAAAAAAATATATATAATGAGAATTCAATTAGACTCTTTTATTATAATGAGAATTCAATTAGATACCTATACGAGCATATGTTCCTTCAGGTATGCCAATGCTCAAATCCGTAGGAACAAGAGCTTTTCCTCGAGCAGGAACAGTCACTGCAATCCCACTTCAAAAAGAAAACAAGGCACAGATGGAGGCATTAGATGGAAATACCCATGAAGCATATAGCAACAAAATGAGATTTCCTGATTACCTGGAGAGATCATAACCAGCTGATAGATGAGTAGCTCTAGAAGGCAAAACGGCATTTTCGGAGAGCTTCTTCACCCTAAGAAGAGAGCAGAGAGCGCCCCTTATAGTAAAATCCAAATCATCAACTTCCAAAACATCAGGCGTAACAATTTTCTGAAGTATCAGCTGAGCAATCCGATCACCAGCTTTCACTTCAAAAGCTTCATCTGGATTATTGAAGAGAATGACCCCAACAGGACCTCTGTAGTCTGCATCAATCACTCCAGCACCTACGTCGGTTGAATGCTTCCAATCCAAACCAGATTGAGGCGCTGCCACTAAAACACCCAACTCAAGATATAAGATGGAAAACAGACAACAGCCCCATGCATTCATTCCCCAAACCACCCATTTCACTAACATAGGAAAATAAAGAGAATCTTTCCCAAAAGCAAGCATACCTATACGAGCATATGTTCCTTCAGGTATGCCAATGCTCAAATCTGTAGGAAAAAGAGCTTTTCCTTGAGCAGGAACAGTCACTGCAGTCGCACTTCAAGAAGAAAACAAGACACAAATGGAGGATTAGATAGAAATACAGAAAAAAATAAAATAAAGGAGAGCAACAGAAACAAGTTGTGTTTTTCTTGATTACCTGAAGAGATCGTAACCAGTCGATAGAGGAGAGGCTCTAGAAGGTAAAACGGCATTTTCCGAGAGCTTCTTCACCCTAAGAGAGTGGAGATTTAGAGGGTCTTTGGAAACACCGTTCTGGCTGAGTTTCTGGGTCTGTGGAGATGGCTCCTTGACTTCAGAGCTAGTCTGTGCGTTTCCTTCCACAGCCATTTTTGTTGCAGAGGGGAGAAGTGAGATACTGGGGCTTGTTGAGGAAGGAAGGGGAGGAGTAGAACAGTTAGGCTTTGAAAAAAGAGAACCTTGGAGAATTTGGCGCCAATCATTTGGAAGTTTTCAATGAGGATGGTAGTTTGGGTAGCGAAATTTTCAAATAAGGCTTTAAGTTTTTGCCTTATTTAAAAAATTGACACAAGTTTCAAAAGTTTTCTAATTTGGCTCTACATTTTTTAATTAAATACATCTGGTTATTTTAAGGCATTTTTAGCCGCTTTTTTCCTCATTTTTTTTATAAAATACCCAAATTAACCTTCATTTAAAGTCATGGCATGCTTCTGACCGCCACTACATGCCACCGATTACCATGGAAATCTGATTGTTGTTGATCATTATGAGGTCATCGGTGGAAGAAAAGAGGAGGTTTTATGTAATTTATTTGAGTATTTAAAAAATTGAGGTAAAAAGTCATCAAAAAATACATTTAAATGGTTAGAAAGTTACTAAAAAACTTGTGCTTTAATTTGAAAAGTTTTGAGACTTGTGTACTTTTTTTAAAAAAATAAAGCAAAAACTGATAATAAATCTCAGATCACTTGGAGTCTAAAATGCATTGCATGTAAGCCAAAACACTCATAATTAAGTGGTGTTGACTGATCACACATGCATCCCTGGCTCAAGTTTAATGCATCACACCCGACCACTAGTTCAACAGTCCAACTTAGCAGAAAAAAAAATACATTGTGTGTATTTATCTTTCTTTTACCTATTTGCCGAGCAAAAGTAGGGGTAAGGGAGGAGCAAAAATAGGTGAGGATGTAACTTTTTTACTTGATCATTGTTTAGATGAAAAAAACAAAGTATAACGAAAAGTAAAGTGGCAATATGATGTTTTTACTCCATTGTTGTTTAAATAAAAATACTGGAGAGAGATTTTGAAAAAAGATATTTTATTCTAACCCTATTTATTTTTATTTTATTCATAATTTGAGCTTACTTTATTTTTACTCCTCCACACATGTAGACAAATAGACCCTAAATTCAGCCAGTGCGTACGACACATCATCTTGTCACGAGTCCAATCCTAAGGCCCGAGTGCATGTAAAAGATATTAAAATCCTAAATCTCTAAAATTGGTAAATAACAAAAATCAAATTGTTGATCAAACTGGGTCGGTCGATCCAAATATCCATATCAATATTTGGATGTTGGCTTCAACTTACTAATTGTGTGGTTTTGTATCCCCAGAAAATTGCTAGAAGTTTCTTCCAAAAATGAGTGCCAATATTTGGGCGTTACAGTGTATTAGGGCTGAAAAAAAAAAAAGCCATAGAGATGGAGAGAGTGGAGGGTCAACTGGTGTAATCTTCTTCTATTTTTTCCTTGTTTCATCTTTTTTCTCTTCTTCCCTTTCTTCCTGCTCTCTCCTTTTTTCCTTCTTTCTTCCCTTTTCTTTCTCTTCTTACCTAATAAAAATCCAAACTTATATAAAAGAAAGAAAGAAAAAAAAAAAAACCATCCATCCTACATTTTTTTTATCCGCAACACAAATTATCATGAGCAAAAAAGAGAAAGTAATACAAAGTTGGAAAAAGTGGAGAAGTGCAAGAGCATTGTACTCCCTCCAATAGAAAAGCAACTATAAAACAACACCCTCTCAAAGAGAGTCCCTCCTAACTCCCTGTTTGGCCAATACATCAGCCATGGAGTTAGTCTATCTAAGCTTGTATTGGAAAACAACATTGATATGGGCATAAACAACCCTAATGTTATTAACCCCTCCATAGTCCATCCTACATATAAGTTTAAGTTTGATCATATATCTAGGATTGATGGGATTGATGGGTGAGTGGTGAACAACCAGTGATTACATCCCAATAAAGGGATCACAACTTTCATCATTCAAATCAATCCATTTCTAACAAAAACAGAGCATGCAGATAAAAATAATAATAATAATAATAAAGTACAAGAAAACAATAAAAAAAAATCAATTAGCTCAAACAAGTTCCAAGAGGAGACACTACAAAACCATTATTTCAATCCCTCCATCTCCATAAAACAAAAGCAATCAAACCTTACTCCCAAATCCAGGCATCTGACCAATAAATAGATAAATAAAAGGAAACCCAACTCTGAGATTGTATGCATAAGGAGGAGGAGAAGAGAAGATGAGGGAGAGAGAGTTACCACGACGCGAAGTTGCAGAGAAGCCCTCACATTTTGTTTCTTTTTACCTTCTTCTTCTTGCACAGGAGATTGAGGTCCTCTATTTCGGTTTCCAGAGTGTGAGAGATAAAAAAGAGGTTTTCTAGTTCCTGTCTCAGCGGGAAACCAAGGAGGGACACTGTTTTGGTGACAAATGTTCCTTCTTAATTGGCTACATGATTGGGATAGGTAATGGAAGTGATTTAATTAGGGGCATTTCGTGAGAAGAACTCAACATTTCACTTTATTACCTTACATTTACGATCTTATTTTCATAATAATACGATGGGTCCTTTTTTTCAAATTTGAAAATCTAAAACGTTTAATTTAGCCTTTCTACAAAATCACGTCATTAATAATGGTCTAACTACCGTTCAATTAGCCAAATAAATTTAAAAATATTTAAATAAATTTCAAAAGATAAAAATCAATTTCAAAAAACCCAAATAAATATGAAAGATGTAAATAAATTTCAAAAGACGAAAATAAATTCTAAAAAACACAAACAAATTTCAAAAAATACAATTAAATTCAAAAGAAATCAAATAAGTTTCAAAACACACAATAAATTTCAAAAAAACGAAGAGAAAATTAAAAAAGGGGCAAATAAATTTAAAAAAATAAATAAATTTCAAAAGATGAAAATAAATTAAAAAAGACCCAAATAAATTTTAAAAGATCCAAATAAATTTCAAAAAATATAAATAAATTTCAAAAGATGAAAATCAATTTAAAAAGACGCAAATAAATTTCAAAATATCCAAATAAATTTAAAAAAATAGAAATAAATTTTCAAAGATGAAAATCAATTTCAAAAGACACAAATAAATTTCAAAAGACGTAAATAAAATTAAAAAACACAAATAAATATAAAAAACGAAAATACATTTGCCAAAATTAAGATAAATCAATTTTCCAAATTTCAAAAAAAAAGCCAAAAACTCAAGTATTTTTTGTCAAAACTCAGTTATATTTATTTCAGAAAATACAAATAGATTTCAAAAGACTCAAATAAAATCCAGAAACACAAATAGATAAAAAATAAATAAATAAATTTGCCAAAAATACAGAGAGATTCGTTTAAAAACTCAGTTAAAATTTTCAAAATGGAGATAAATTTGTCAGAAAGTCAACTATATTTTTCAAAAACTCAAATAAATTTGCCAATAACTCATATAGATTTGTTCAGAACTCGGATAAATTTGCTCTAAAACTCTAATAAATAGCCAAAAACTCAGATAGATTTGTCAAGAACTCAAATAAATTTATTTCAAAACTCAGATAAATTTGACAAAAGATAAAAAAACTCAGATAAATTTGACAGAAACTCATATAAATTTGTCAAAAACTCAGATAAATTTGATAAAAACTTAGATAAATCTCACAAAAACTCATATAAATTTCATAAAAACTAAGATAGATTTGCCAAAAATGATATAACAGCCCTGCTGCCTTCCTTCTTTGGCGATGGTGCAGCAACTTCTATGCAACTTTTATGCAGAACAGTGAGAAGCTACTTCTCCAACGACGGCGGTCGATCTATGCAATCGAGGATCTTCCTTGACAAGTGCAAGGAAATCCCGGAATCTTCTGTTTTGAGATGGTTCCATTTTCTGCAGAACCTGGACAAAACTTGAACCTGGGCCAGATCCCCTTCTTCTTCGTTCTGGTTTCTGTAACGACAAGCAAGGCAATAACTTCACTTTGCAGAAGGACCAACCCCATTGCAGTAACCCGGGCAAAACTTGCAAACTGCATTGCTCCCGCACCCTACCCATTCTCCAATCCCAGATCTCCAAATCTCACAAAATCAAGAAGGTAGGTATTATTAGCTTCTTCTTAACAAAATCCAGAACAAAGCGTGAAGAAGCCAAGACCACCAGAAAATGCAAAGAGCAGAGAGGGTCAAAAAAGAAAAAAACAAAGGACAGACTTCGACGATTGTTTCTCTGTGAAAAGAAAGAAACCTGAGTCTTCTTTTCAGACTTTGGCTTGGGTAAAGAGACTACATCTTTCGTCACCGGTGACTGACCTGGCTTCTAGGTACCATTGTTCTCAAAACCCCCAACAAGCTTCCCACCATTCCCACCCATCGGAGAGAACAAAACACCACCTTTCCCCAAATCCCCATCTAATCCATTCGCCCCAGAAAAAACCCACTTCCTCAAACCATCAATTGCGTTGGAAAACCTCATCTTCATGCACATAATTTGTCACGACGCCGGGCTTTAGAAGAAGGCATGGTTTGTTTCCCTGATTCAAACTAAGTTCTTTGTTGGCTTCTCTGACTCCAAAACTAAAGACAAAAAGAAATCTTATCTTGTTTTGACAATTGGATGGACGGTTGGAAATCGGGCTTGGCTTTAAAGTGTAAAAATAAACATGGATTTCGATACTTGTTGCCGCCCCAAATCAGAGTTCCCAGACACCACGCGCAGCTGCGGAAAAGGACCTGATCTTGAACGCTGTTGCCGCCGCCGGACAAGCGTCCCGGACGCTGCGTGGTGCTGCTCGTCACTATTGCAGAAACTGGAAATAGAGCTTACATAAACCGGAAACAGAGCAGATAAGTGGTTCCTTTGGTATGATAGATTTGAGAGAGAGAGAGAGAGAGAATGGAAGATTTGAAATTTTAAAATTTAAAATTTTATGCCTAAACAGTTGAAAATGACAAATCAGTCATGAAAATTGTATCCAGGGACCTCTGGCTGCAAACATTCTAGTTGCTTGGACCAGAGCCCTTAAAAAGAATTTGCCTGGCATGGACGCTGGATAGATTCAATTCTAGGGACATTTCGCTAATTATCTCTTTAATTAAATGGAAAGATTTATATGAAATCTATTTATGTGCAAATTCTTTACTCCATAATATCATCCTAATTCTTTATCCATAATTCTAAAATGTAATGATTTCAGAGGCATCATTTTCTTGTAATTTCAATTAAATAGCGAGGAAAAGTTGAATGAGTGTCAAATTTGGACTTTTCGTCGGGGACGTATTGTGTCTGAAAATATTAAATTGGCTTAAAATCTATTCATAGGGGATAGTGTGTGTGAAAATATTAGATCGGTTTAAAGTGCGCTATATGAAAAAAAAAAAAAAAAAAAAAAGAAGTAGAAAAAAGTGCTCTTAAAGTGTAGCATTTTGGATAATTACTATATATATTATAAAATTTATGTAATTTATGAAGGGATTTATTCCTATGAAAACCGCGATATGATTGAAAAAAAACTTTGAAAGCAACTTCGAGGTATGGAAGACAAGGGTCCGAATAGGCATGTCAAACGGGCCGTGCCGTGCCTCCGTGCACGCCGTGCTCGGTGTGCCATTTTATTTTATTTTATTTTTATTCATTTTCGTCTTTTCGGTATTAAATTTAGAGCACCAAGATATTATTATTTGCACGTGTTTTTCTAGTTAACCAACAAAGATTACATCAACCCCAACCTCAACCCACCCAGGAAACCAAACATTACATTAACAAATCAGCCAAAGAGAAGAGGGGAGGAAGAAATGAACCAAGAGGATGGATGCATACCTGTTTGTTGCTGGAAATCAGTGCAGAACGTGGAGAGGAGCTTATTGCACAATATCCATACGTGAAGTTGAAAGATAGGGAGAGAAGGAAGAGGTGGGGAGAAACATAGTAAAGTGAAAACATTATTATGGTCCACTGCGGTAAGTCCTGTCCTCTGCACAGTCGACTGTAGTTAGTCTTGTCCAACTGCATCAATTTCTCCCTCCACCTTCGTTTTCGATCAAAAGCAAATACCAAGAGGACATCGTAAGTAATCTTAAAATCATAATGGGGTATGGATCCAGGCGGGCCGTGCTTGGCAGGCAGACCTTTATAGACAGATCAGCCCATGACGTGCCGTGCCTAAACGCACCGAGCCTAATAACATGTATAAAAAAAATGAATTAATGATCATTGTGAACACACCGGAAATAAAAGGAGAAAAGAATTTAACAAGATTCTTTTGTCTAAATCAATAATTAAAGGAAAACATCAAACATACATTTGAAGAATAACAAACTTGAGGAAATCTAGCAAGCAAACAAATTTGCATTATACACAAAAGCAAATTTTTGAAAAGAAAGAAAAGAAGAAAATACTATAAGCAAGAGTAGAAAAGAGTAGAAGTAGAATACAAAGGGAGTAAGAAAACAAATGAATAAAAGTTGAGTAGAAAGGGGGGTATTGTAGAAAGGAGGAAGGAGAATGAAAAATTAGAATTCAGATTCAAGTGGTTGCATTGCATGTGATAGAAGTGAGTAGTTGTATGAGATGATAGATAAAAAAGAAGTTGCATAAGTAAGAAGTTTTTATTAAAAGTGGGGAGATGCTGTGATGTGTTAATAGGACAATTGAAAAGCCCAAATTACAACTGCCAGTCAAAATTAGTGCCAAAACGCTTTTCTTTAATATATTATAATGATATAGTATCTCGTTAGAGCATTTAGCCTTTCATTTTTTTTTTCTTTTTGCTCATGTGGGAGAGAATTGTAAACCATCCTATTCCTAAACTATCTTGATCTATTTCCTCGGTTAAATCCCCTGTCGCTGTGAAGCAACAAATCTCTGCCCAAGGCATCTCACACTTGATCTTTTGATTTAATAGTCGGAAATCTGGTAGTTGTCTTTTTACTATTGATTTCTTAGAAATTCAATCCAATGATGAATAAATTTTTGATTGACGGAAGGGAAATTAGTCCTAGTGCCGAGAATAACAGGGGTGATGAGAGTACCAAAAAAAAAAAAAAAAAAAGCTACACTGATCCAAGTTGGGCACAGGTGGGCCCCTTAGAACTATACTGCAAGATTGCTAAACATTCTATTTCTACCCAAATCCGGACAGCAACAGTACTTGTTGGTTTATTGACGTCTCCCTCTCCCACAAGAAAACCAAACTTTCTAATTTCTGTCTTTCAAGTTGTTTGTTCCCCGCTCTTTATCAACATACAAACTCTCTCATTCTCTGTCTTCTTCTTTGCCTCTCATGGTGTTCTTCTCGATCGTCTCTGAAACCGAAACGCTACCGTCCATGGCGACCAAGAAACCCCGCCCTCTCTACAACCATAATCTCTTCTTCCCGGGCTCGAGATGGAGCAATCAACAGATTTTACCACGAATGGAATTCGAGCCCAAAACCAAAATGGCTTCTTCAACTTCTCCCAAACCACCTTTTCTCTATCCCCAACCCGATCCATCTCTTACACGAAACCAAGATCATCTACTGCACGCAATTCCCTCTGAAGTTTGCAAGAAATCGGTATCAATCAAAGAAACTTCAGCTGCGAATGGCAAAGAAGAAGCATTGGCGCTTGGCACTTCTCCCAGATATCTGCCGATGATTACGCAACAGAACCAGGTGAAACATTCGCGTAGAGCAGCGGTCGCTGCGGCGAAGAGAGAGAAGCAGAAGTTCTCTGTGTCATTGACGAAGGAAGAGATAGAAGATGATCTTTTTGCAATGAAAGGATTGAAGCCGCCTTGGAGACCGAAGAAGAGGCCGAAGGTGGTCAAGCAGCAATTGGATGTAGGGAATTTCGCCTTTGGTCTTTGGTAGGATTTCTTGGTTTTGTATGTCTTTGTGGAATCTTATGCAGTTTTGGTGATGATTGCAGGGGATTTTTCCTGGTTTGGGGTTGCCGGCCCGAATAACGCCGGATAGGTATAGAGTTGCTGGCTGTTATGATTCTGAGAAGGTAAGTAGTTTTCTTCAACACAATTGGTTTGGATTTTATTACTATATAATTTCTTTAATCATTCTGCTTGAGAAACTTAGGACCCATTTAGTTGGGTTAATCAAGAAAAGTAGGGATCCTGAAATCTTCTCTCCTTTCTGAAGAGTAAAAGCAACACCTCTGCTAACTGGGTGAAGAAAACACCTTTTGGGCTTCTTCTCTAGTGAAATTAAAATTCTCTTATTAAAAGAATGTCGAACCATATAAATACTTGGTTTTTGGGGAAAAGGGCGAAAGATTTTGCGCAATGGTTCTTCTCCTAAGTAGTCTTTTCCATTCAAATTCATACACAGTTGAAAATCACTAGAAAATACATCAAGACTTTCCACCTAGGTAGCCTTTTCCACCTCTAGATTTCTTGTTATTTCTCCCTCTTTGGGAGATTTCCTGCCAGTCATTTTTGTTAGAGATATTAGGGTAGTTCAGTCTTAGAGATAAGAGATCAGGTTTTTCAATATTTAAGAATTAAGAGATGAATTAAGAGTTTGAATTTTAAACAAGTTCTTACTAATTCTCCTCCTCTTCTCTTGTATAAAATGGGAAGTTGATTTGAATAATGTTTTCGGTGATTCTATGCAATGCAATTTGTTACTTTAAAAGTTAATGATTTTCTCCTATACAAATTAGCCCTTAATATTGATATTTTCTGTAGCTTTTGCAAAGATAATATAATTCTGACATTATTCTTGGTTTTTGCAGAGATGATCTGATTCTGACATCATTCCTGGAAGAGGCAAAGTTTTTTGAAGGCTTATTATTACTGATGTTCCAAATATTTCAATTGTAAATGGAGAGTGCTGCGAATACATTTACTTGCAAAGTCAGAGTAAAATGACTGCTGAATGTTAGGCTAAATGTTTTTAGAAGTTTAGTTGGTTGTTTTTTCAATGAACCAATTTACTTTTTCTGGTTTCTGGTTGCAATGTTTAGCATAATTTGTATAAACATGAGATGGTTACATGCAAGGAAAGTGATTAATTAATTCTATTTGTATATTAGATGATGCCCCGGCAATGACAATGCAAGTGTTTGTTTCATGATGAGAGCTTAGAACATCAGACTTATCATTTGTGTGTTTATATTAGTACTGTTTTCTGATGTGTGCATAGTTATAATTGTACTAATATGAATTTGTTTTCTTTAAATACCCATAATTACATAATGGAATATATCAAATGTTTGACTCTGATAGTATGTTCTTCTATGATATTTTAGGACAATGTGAAGTAACCAATAAAAGAAACAAAATGTGAAGTAAGAAGTTAGACCTTGGGTTGGACATTCTGAAAATGGAAGCAGCAATGAGCTTGTTTTGGTTAATGGAGCTTCTACACTATACACCTTGCTGTTCATAGAAATTGGTGGATAGACTATCCATTTAATAGGCCAATACAAAATGATTGGAAAATCTTTGTTGTAATCTACTTTGCCCTTTTGAGTTATATTTTTATTTTCTTTCTTTTTCCCTTTTTAAAATTTAAGCACTAGCATATCTCAATCCAGAAACTAAAATTAAGACACACAAAGGCCACTGTGATTGGCTGGTATAAGGGTATATATGGATGAAGACCACGGCATTGGCTAAAAAATATGAAACATTAAGACTAAGGCATAGGATTTGCATAGAAATGTCCCTATCACTGACCTCATTGGTTCCCCTCAAAACATGGTGAGACCTGACCTCATTAAAATTCAATGTGAAGCTTGCGTATCATTTACTTTGTGGCCCAAATAATTGCTCGTACGTCGCCATTTTCCACCATGAGAAAGACAATTTGAGCATCCTTAAAGCTTCCCTCATTGCCCAAATCTCAGCTCTGAAACCTTTGCCAATATTGGCCTGGGAAGATCACTGAACTTTCCCCATTTTGTCAAGCAAAAACCCCCAACACCTTCCTAGCCTAGTTTCTCCATAACCACTCTTAACATTAAATTCCAATATACATGTTGAATTGTTGATGGTGGGTTTCACTTTACTCTGTTAATTACCTTTCATTTCCACACCACATGCAGGCTTTCCCAATAAGATAAGAAATCTTTTGGTTCGAAGTCGAAGAACTCTTTTCTTTCCATAGTTTTTTACTTTATCGTCACCTTCATGATGTCCTCTACTTCTTTCTTTAATGCAAACTCTTCCATTTATTTGTTTTTATATGACCAAAAGATGGTTTGCAGTACTAACAGTAGTTTCCACATCTGCCCACAAACAGGGAATGGATTGCAAACCCAAAAAACCTCCACTCTTGAAGGAGCAGTGCTCTGAAAAAAAAAGGTGTTGATGAGATGCACTGTGATCCACCCATCCTATCTCTGCTCATAACCCATCCTGCCCTATGAATATTCCTCAAAGGTCCAATCCACATGATAATAAACATTTTCCAAAAAGACTTTGAAGGCAATGCCCTCTTCCATATCTTTCCTCCTAGTTGATTAGCTCATTGGCAACCAAGAATCAAAGATCTTGTTTAACATTTGTCTATTATTCACTAGAACACCCTGCAACTGGCTAGTAATAAAGGACAGCACCTTCTTGAATTGATTGGTGAGCAATTTTTAGAAGAGCTTGTAGATACAACCCACCAAAGTTAAAGTCGCATTTAGTTCTCTATTCAGCCTGCTTATGTCATGCAATTCTGATAAAATGTGGATAAAGCCCTTATCCTTTTTAATATTTCTTTCAAGCCATATCATAAGGAATGGATGGAAATATAATAGCATTCATTCATGGTCTATGGACATTTTCCTCGGCTTGGAGAGATTCAAATTGATAAGCCAGTACCTCCTTTTGGTCTGACTGCTCAAACACTGTTCCACTGTTCCTTTCAATTTTCCTCCTAACGTTTGTAATCTTGTGAAAGAATAGAGTTTCTTCCACCATTGCCTTTTAGCTAAAGCCCTCTCTTTCCCTTTTTTACGCATCTCCAGTGACATTCTTCCATTCTTCTTAGATCCCAAATCCTTCTAAATGGCTTACTGCCTCTCTTTCTGAAGACTCCACACTCTCGACTTCTTTGATTCCATCCCAAGAGTCCAGTTATGCAGCCAATTTGCTTTGTCTCCTCTGATAATGTGAAATCCTTATTCCATTCTCCCAATTTTTCCTTTATTAAATAAACTGCTTAAGTGCTCCATATTCAGGTTGCCCTTGAACTGAAACTCAAGACCACCAATTTCTAGATATTCCAATTGTTGACAGTTATATTTATATTTTATAGTTACATTTGTAGTGGTGATAGTGACAGGGGGAGCTGTAGTATAAGAATTGCCGATAATGCCGGTGATTTCAATATAAGAGGAAGATCTAATGATTTATATGGAAATAAAAAATACAAACATTTAAGGGTTCAATGAGAAAACTGTTATGGATTAAATTATATGAAAATTTTTTAGGTAAAAAATGAGTATTTATGAACAATGTGGATATCATTAGAAAATGAGCAGTTAAAATAGAATAGAACTTTCGGTTGATTCGGGCACTTGGGATCCCATGGATGAAGACATGATCTCTATTGACCCTTTTGGGCCCAAAACAATTGAGCCATGATCAACTAATACCTGCTTTGTGAGGGTGGTTTGCACAAAACCCCAAGAAGCCCACCTCCACGTCCACAGAAGAAAATTGTCCAAACTAAGCATAACTAGAATTTTGCCAAAGTAAAACTTTTATTAATGGGAGATTCACTTTCATTGGCACTGAGAACTCCAAGAACTCATCTTGACAGGAGAAGCTTCAATGGGTGCTTTATGTGCTGACTGAAGTCTAGCGATGATAATGCAATGTGCTAGCACGCCCGTGCCTCCCAAACTAGAGGGTGCATCTTTATTTCCAACTCAATCCACGCGGCATTGCTCTGTTAGGCTTTCTCCCATTGCGGAAAATTCCCCACTGCTGCCTCCTGTAGGAGTCTGGGCTAGCATCCCTGTCTGTTTGAGAAGCAAAATCCAGAGTTCAGTTGGAGATGATCAAGATGGGGATTGAGTAGCGTCGAAGCGAGCACAAAGTCAAGTGTATGGATATACAGTGCTTTACCTTTGCACCATGAATTTTGAAGTCCGACATAGCTAGTCAAAGGGGAAAAGAGTAAGAGGTGCCACTGGCTCAGGCTAATCGGTCCATCCACACTCGTCCAAAAAAAAATTCGTCGGGCCGTAGTGCACTGTCACTTGGTATCTCTATCCGACTGGGAATGGGGTCTCATTCAAATCACCTATCTTGTCTCTATTGCATCTTTATATGGGTTGTTAACTTGCTCTCAATTTTCACTGTCCTTTCAAGGAACAAAACTTGGACAGACGGTGAACAATCAGTTCAATTTTCTATGGTTAACAATCAGTTCATCTCAAGCAACTTACAACATAGTTTCGTCTCGTATGTGCATCGGTGAATAACTATGAACTGAGAATGGTTTATTGCAGCTATCCAAAGATAAGACTCTTGTGATACTGTTAACATGAACAGTTTTGGTGCATTGCCTGTATTCAAACATAGGCTTAGGGCATGGTGAAAATAATATAAATTTATAAATTATGTTTGTGTAAAGTGTGCTTTTATGTATCAAGTGGAGACTACTCAGAGGCATTTTTTTATCAAATGATTTGAGATTTCTTTTAGCTAAAGACTAAGAGAATGCCAACATTACTTGGCTTTAAATGCAGCCAATATCATGGATGTAAATAAAACAAATGACCACCATATAATGGTAATGAGGATCTAAGTCAAGTCTATTCTCCTTCTCTCCTTAAAATTCTTCTTTACTTGTAATGACTGATTGATAGAATAGAAGCAAAACTTCCAGCTAAAAAAGGATTTTGAAGAAAGGATGTTGCTTTCTCTTATACTCTTCTCTAGATACTTGACATAGACCAAATGGGTAGCTAGATGCGGGAGAAAGAAAAATGCTTTTAATTCGCTTGATTTCGTGGTTCTAAGGCTGATGCAATTCATACTCAGTAGTAAGAGATTCACCATGTTGCAGTAGCCTTTCATATTGATGCACTAACCTTGATTTTCTATTAGTAGTTTCTTGATTTCCTATCCTCTTCCTGTACAGCATTTCAATTGGCATTCTCTAAACAAAGGAATCCAAGAACTTGTTTCTCCATAATTATTATTTGTGTTAACTGCAGTGATACATCCCAGTTGATTTTGTATGAAATAACTTGAAACAGGCACATCATTGGTATTCATGACCATTAGGCCATGATAGTCCATGTGCACCTTCCATTTGCCATTGATTAAAATCATCAGGAAATTGGTGTTTTTCCCTTTCTGTTCTACCAAATATACTAAAAAACTGCCCATCAAAGAAATTTAGTGGTCCTTCACCACTCCTTAATTATGTTTCTTGAAGATGGAACTTGCCCTCCAATCCAAGAATTTGCTTATAACCTGCCCTCCCTGATGTGGTCTCTTATAATTCCAAAATGGTAGAATATGATCCAACTTGGTGCCAATCTAGGAGAGGGGGCTGGTTGAGTGCTACATAAAATAGGCAAATCAAAGTTAGAATTGGATGGTTTTTATAATGAATGCCAATTTGATGGACTCTAAAATAAAGACACTAGAGGGGCTTGGGGCCTGCACATGTGGAGAAACAAAATGAAATTTTGGTTTCTCTTTCATTCTCTTTTTGTGTGGTTTGATTGTCAATAATAAGTTTTTGCATTCCACAACACTATTTTGTGTCAAAACTCAGAGCATCCATGAGTTGATAGATCATCATCATCATTATAGCCTGGTCCCAACTACATTGGAATCAGCATTTCAAATCTAAACAAACAGAGGGGTCAACAAGATTGTAAATATGTGACCAAAACAGAGCAGTCTAGTACAAACAAAACCGTCCAACCATTTGAAGAAAGTACTGATCCAAAAAGCCCACCATTGCAACATCTTAGAAAGGAAGAAAAAGACCAAACTCTATGAAACCAAACCACAAAAATAAAAAGCATAGCATAAATCAAACACCAGTAGATCCAAAGCCTCCAGCACCCCTTACAGTCGAATCCAAATCATCCACTTCCAAAACCTCAGGCGTGACGATCTTCTCAAGGATCAGCTGAGCGATACGATCCCCAGGTTTTACTTCAAAAGCTTCATCTGAATAATTGAAGAGAATGACCCCAACAGGACCTCTGTAGTCTGCATCAATCACTCCAGCACCCACATCGATCGAATGCTTCCAAGCCAAACCAGACCGAGGCGCTGCCAATCAAACACCCATTTCAAATGTCAAAAATCCCATTTCAGTAAAACAAGAAGATACAGAAAATACCCCATCTTTCACATGACAAAAATCCCCAGAACCGAATGAATGAATGAGAAGATTCCATTAGACCCATTTCAAAGTGTGAGGAAAACCCAAAAAGAAAACCAGACCCATTTCAAAAAGCAAGCGTACCTATACGAGCATATGTCCCTTCAGGTATGCCGATGCTCAAATCCGTAGGAACAAGAGCTTTTCCTCTAGCAGGAACAGTCACTGCATTTGCACTTCATAAAGAAAACAAGACCCCCAGATGGTGATATTAGATAGAAATACAGAAGAGAGTTTAAAAAACAGACCCATCAAGGACATAGCAACAGAAAGAGATTTCCTGATTACCTGGAGAGATCATATCCAGCAGATAGAGGAGAACCTCTAGAAGGCAAAACAGCAATTTCTGAGAGCTTCTTCACCCTGAGAAGAGAGATGGGATTCACAAGATCTCTGGAAACATCGTTCTGGTGGAGCTTCTGGATTTTGGGAGAGGGCTCTTTGATCTCAGGGCTGGTCTTTGCGTTTCCTTCGACGATCATTTTCGTTGCAGACGGGAGAAATGGGAGATTGGGTCTTGTTGAGGAAAGAAGAGGAGGAGAACGGTTGGGTTTTGAAAGAGAAAAAACCGCCAATATCGAGGAGTTGGCGCCAACTATTCGCGCCATTTTTTTTGGTTTAACACGACGCCGGCGGTTTTTAGCTTTTTAGGTCATTCAATGCAATTGGCAACAAATCTGTACAAGACTTTACAACGATATAAAGAGTGACGTTGGGTCCACTTTATTCACAACATTCATTGCACATTACTTTCTCTCTACCTTATCTTTACTCTCTACCAGTAAAATAAAATGATAAAAGGGGAAAATAAGCCCTCTATCTCTGGGAAGTCCATTTCCAGAATTTTTAAGGAAAATGTTCATATAGCTAAAAGTTAATTTAATAAAACTTTGCTGCACCAAATATATAAAAAATGACTTCGAAGAGGAAATCCGTCCTCTTTATCACATGAAAAAAGTACTATATAAATGTACTCTAAAATTCCCAAGTCATGCATAGGAACCCGGTCCTATCTATCCCGGTCCTATCTATCCCTAGAGTTAATAAGTTGTAGAACCTTATATTTTCCATTATGACTAAAATATTGCAATCCTAAATTCTTAAACTTTTCAAATAATATAAATTAGTGCTATTGTAGAAATGGGTCGGATTGGTGCCGCCGTCATGCATAAAAAATCCGTCAATCAGTAAAATCGATTCAATCCAATTTGATTCGCAGTTTTTTAACCAAATCAAAGGTAAATTGATTGACGATGGATTGAAAATTTTGTAATCCGTTAGTAATGGATCGATGACAGATTTCACCCTCAATCAGTAGATTCAATCTGATCCGATCCATTGACATTAAATATAAAAGAAAAAAAAAACTTCTGAAATCAAAATATAAGTTAATAAAAAACTTCACAACTCAAAATGTAATACACTTTTATACATAATTATAACAAATGAAACTTTAAAGGGAATTTTACAAGAAAAGTGTTCTTAAACACGTATTTCGCCATTTTAATCAGAAATACACGTATATTCCCGTTCTGGTGTTCGTACTCACGTTTTAGGACGGTTTTACCCCTGTTTTTTCGGACGACATCGTCATCGACTTAAACCTAAACCCACCCCACGATTTCGGTCTCAGACTCTTCCCCAAATTTTCTACTCTCCCGCCTTTTCACTGTCTTCTGCTCCCTCCTCTCTCTTCCCTCATCTAAACCCACCCCACGATTTCGGTCTCAGACTCTTCCCCAAATTTTCTACTCTCCCGCCTTTTCACTCTATCTTCTGCTCCCTCCTCTCTCTTCCCTCATCCTGCGTCCTGGCCCTTACTCTCCCCTCTGCTCCCTGCTGACTAAGAAACTCCGGCCAGATCCTCCGGCGGAGCCCCAACGACCATTGCGGCGTCGTCTTCCATTTGACATTTCTTTGAAGGTGATTTTGTCTGTTCTTCTCTCTTCCACATGGTTTATTTTCTTGTTTTCTTTTCATTTTCAGTTTCTAAGGCTGTTAGAACTGTGCTGTACTAGAGAGGGGATTTTGTTTGGGTATTTGCAGAAACCTCTCATTTCGATCCTCTTACTTGGAGCAAGAGGTTGCAAGTATAAGTGGTTTCTCAAATCATGTTCAGTTTCTACAACCGTTTCTATAACTGTTGACAACCTCTCTTATTTCCAACCTCTTATATTTGAAACCTGTTATAATGATGTTGGGCGGGTGGTCTCCAGAACTCCCAAAATCATCATACAAATGAGAGGTTGTTGAGGGATTAGTCCATTGGGAGGCAGCTTAGGAAGCACTCCACTGGCAGGCATTTGAGGAAGGAGCATAAGCAGAGATAGATTACTTCTACTGCTCTTCTGGATTCTTGAAACAGCTGCTATTGTCAACGTTTTTTCTTCTTTTCTTTTCTTTATAGAAATTATACTTCTGTGTATAATGTAAACCTGCATCTGAGATGTTTCTAAACTGTCTAACGTTAATTATTGTGCAAAGGTATGACGTTTTCTTTTGATTATTGATGAAAAGATAATGATTTTGTTCAATTCATTTAGCTTTTTATTCGTAACCTATTTGCTATAATTCTCTCCCTCTCCGGAGATTGCCCAGTTGTTCAATCAAACTCTCTTAAAATTTTTGCTTAGTTCCCATCTGCATTGATCATTAATTATTTTTCTTCTTTATATATATTTTTATAGTGTATAGATGTTTAACTGGCAATGTATGGACATACCTCTGCTTAGCATGTTTTATTGTGCTAGCAATTCTTATAAAAGTGAAATTAATGAACAAAAGCTCTAGTTTTAATAGATAACATTTCAATATATGTCAACCCTTATGCCAACACACTCTTACTTGAGCCGTAACAGACACTTTAGAGCCTGTCTCGTTTCAAATTTGTCGTTTTTTTTTTAAATTTTTTTTTGAGTATGTATAAGCATTTGGAGAGTTTTAAGTGTGATCCAACTATGTGTTATTCATAAATGTCCAAGGCCATAAATATAAGATAAGATTCACCAACTCCATCAATTTTTGTGTTCTCTTAGACAGAAAATTAGGTCCACATCGATCCCACTATTCAAGGAGGGAGTATTAAAGCAAGAGTTATATATACCACCACAGTGATTGTTGCATTACCTTGACAGTTTGAGCTCGATTATATAAGGGGTTGATGATAGGTTAACACTCGAAGCCCAAACCCAACCTCCCAGGGCCAGGTAAGGTCCCAGTCCCTTTGGCCCTTTTAGGAATTTGACCCAATCATTCGCCGGCAAGGGTTGGCCTAGCCTAGCGCCACCCCCCCCCCCCCCCACACACCGGTCTTGTTTGGCAACTCTAGTAATTTAATCAATTAAGATAAAGCCCTCATTTCACAAGTGGATGGCCCACGAAAAGGTTATTTAATTCAAGAATTCCCACCGTATTTGGAATAGGAAGATAGAAAACTAACCTCATTTGAAGAATAAAAGACAAGACAACTCAACAATGACTAACAATAGTCCTAAATCTTCCATAATAAACAACTAAAAACATCATACCATAACTTATATTTTATTGTTTATTCAAATTAACCCTTACCTCACTAAACTCCATTACGTTTGCTCACGTACAACCACAAAGATAGGGTGAGATATGTCCGACTTTTACACTTAGCTTTTGAAATAATGCATGTCTTACCAATGGTCACATACCGTACGGTGTCTGCAACCTAACACCATACTTTCCTGTCTTGTCATATATGGTTTAATGAGCTCTTCAAAGTTACAGTTAATCTCGTTTGATTTCTATATGGTTTATGAATGAAATTATGATTGTTTTACGGGAGTCAATTACTGACCTTGATTGTACACATACTTTATGCATGCCATCATAGAGTTAGTGCCAATATGTTGCCGGAGATGCAAAACGAACGAAGAAACTAAAATCCACGATAACAATATCGTTATCATGATACTTTGGAAAAATACTTATAAATTGATGACTTTCTATCGTTATCACGGTTGATGCATCTCAATACAATGCGACTCATTATTTACTAGTTGAAAAACAAAATGAACGAGTAAATATTATATAATTCTAACGAAATCGTTACCATTCCATTCACATAAGTCAACTATTTGATTAGAATCACGAGAAGTTTACCAAATAAATTGGCAGGAAACCTGTATTTTCTTCTGTTCCATTTGGTTGACTAATATATGCTGTGGATTTTGCCAGAAAAGTCCCAATGGACTCATTGTTGAGTAAAATGTACTTAAAAGATATGAAATGATCATACTATTCCCAGCATCCCTTCTTGATTCATTTATACGTTGTTTCGCCGAGCGGGGATACCCCCGATCGTTTTTTCTTACCCATCACAGTTAAGTAGTTTCTTCTTGTTCATAGTTATGCGGTGACATCCCTACTCATTTATTCTTCCTCTTCATCGTCCTCTTCCTTCTCCTCCTTCCCCTTTCATCCTCCCTCCTCCAACTCCTTCCACCTCCACCAACTAATCAATTACCCCATTATTCCAACTTTCATGCCAATACTCTCGTTGTTATATGAATTAGTCTTGTCCTGCTACCGCCTACCCTGAATAAGCTTTAGATGGCCCCATCCCATACAAGACATACAAAGCTTGATTTTGGCTTGATTTTTAATAGCCTGGATCCTCCTGGGGTTGAAATTTGGGCAGGTGAATTTCCACATGAATTCGTCCAAGTGGGTTGGGGAGGAGATAAATGTTATAAGAACCAGCTGGAGGTGAAACTTTTCTGCAATGGTCACATCATTCCTAAGTTCTAACCGATTCATTCTCCAGTCTGTCTGGGTCCAACAATTTAGTCAAATGACATTACATAAAAGCTATAAAATAAAATAATGTTCTTCTGAGAGAGAGAGACCAATTGTTCAGTTTGATTCTGATGTTTTTAAACGAGCGATCGGTGAATGTCTTTTACTTGTCCGTAACAGGCAAAAATCAGACTGCAACTTCCAGAGTGATTTAATTTCAACAATGACCAACGATGCCAGGAATTCAGACAATAAGCTGTAAACACCAAAATTCAGAATAGGGGCATCTTGGTTTGAGCCTTACATTAGATCTACCCATTAAAATGACATGCTTGTCTATGTGTCTGGCTATCAAAGACTACTCACTATGAATTATGTCCTTCCATAGCCCGTAGCTGTTGTTACTTTACAACGATCTTCCGTTAGAATTAACTGTCAAATAAATAAAATCAAAATCCTACAAGCACGGTCGTAACTAAATCTATCTAAACAGAATTGAACTAGAAAAATACGGAAAAGGATAAAGATTAAACAATGAGCTATTGATTTCACTTGCATACCTGGATCGCTTCCAGATTTCATAACCCATATCTAATTAAGAAATGAAACCTGCGAGAGTGTTGCCATCAAAGTTAGACTTAAGGGGTAATTAATTAGTTTGTAAAGGTGGAAGGAGGATGAAGGATGAGGAGAAATAGACGAGTGAGGGGGATATCGCCCCTCACCTGGCAAAAAAAATAAACAACAAGTGGGGATATACCAGCTCGTACTTGCAAGTGAGCAAGGATACCGCAACCCAGCGAAACAACCACGAAATTATATGAAAAGGAAATCTGTGACTACTACGGCTATTTTATACCTTCTAATGCTCTTTTGCTTTACAGTAAGATAAAGCCCCCATTTCACAATACCATAACTTATATTTTATTTTTTATTCAAATTAATCCTTACCACACTAAACTCCATTATGTTTGCTCACGTACAACCACAAGGATAGAGTGAGATATGTCCGACTTTTACACACGGATCTGAAGTAATGCACTTCTTAGCAATGGCCACATACCGTGCGTTGTTTGCAACCTAATACCATATTTTACTGTCTTGTCACGTACTAATGAGCTCTTCAAAGATACGGAGTTAATCTCGTTTGGTTTCGTGATTGTCTATGAATGAAAGTATGAATGTTTTACGGGGGTCAATTACTTACTTACATGTACGCATATTTTATGCATGTCATTATAGACTTATGGCCAATATGTTGCCGGATATGCAATATGATTGAGTGATCTAACATCCAGCATAACGATATCGCTATCACGATACTTTGGAAAAATAATTATAAATTGATGTCTTTAAATTGTTATCACCGTTTATGCATCTCAATACAATGCGACTCATTATTTACTATTTGACAATCAAAATGAAAGAGTAACTACGAAATTGTTGTAATGAAATCGTTACCAATCCATCCACAAGACTGAACTATTTGATTAGAATCATGAGAAGTTTACCACATAAATTGTCATGAAACCTGTATTATTCTTTGTTCCATTTGGTTGAGTATTCTATTTTGGGGACTTTATTGACATTTGTGTATAGGGAATTTTACAAGAAAAGTGTGGTCAAACACATATTTCACCATTTTAAACATAAATACACGTATTTTACAATTGTGGTGTTCGTACAGACGGTTTTGGACGCTTTTACCCCCGTTTCTGCGGACGACGTCGTCATCGAATTAAACCTAATCTCACCCCTCAATCGAACGATTTCTCTCATCCTGTTCAGTCTCCCACCTTTTTCTCTCCAACTCTTCTTCCCTCATCGTGCATCGTGGCTCTTCCTCTCTAACTCTTCTCCCCTCAATCACGACATCGTCTCCTGCTGCCTAAGAAACTCCGGCCAGATCCTCCGTCGGAGCTCCCACAACTATTGCAGCGTCATCTTCCATTTCAGATCCCTTTGAAGGTGAGTTTGTCTGTTTTTCTCTCTTCCACATGATTTATTTTCTTGTTTTCTTTTTGCATTTTCGGTTACTAAGACTGCTGGAACCGTGCTGTAGTAGAGAGGGGATTCTGTTTGAGTATTTGCAGGAACCTCTCATTTCGATCCTCTTGCTTAGAGCAAGAGGTTGCAACTCTAAGTGGTTTATTCAAATCATTTTCAGGTTCTACCACCGTTTCTATAACTGTTGACAACCTCTCTTATTTCCAACCTCTTACATTTGGAACCCGTTAGAATTTTGTTGGGCGGGTGTTCTCCAGAACTCACAAAATCATCGTACAAATAGAGAGGTGGTGGAGGAAGGAGTCCATTGGGAGGCAGTTGAGGAAGCACTCCATTGGCAGGCATTGATAGATTGTTAGAGGTTAACAATTTATTATTCTGATCCCGTTCTTTTAGTTAATCAGTCTGTTAATAAGTCGTATTCTTTAGGGACTAGTTGTTTGTGCTTTGACGATTTCCTCTTAGTCTTTTACCACGTTCTAGGGTGATGCAAACGTGGGTTGTTATTTTTGATTTTATCTCTTTGTAAAAGGCTATATAAGCCTGCAGTTTGTTATCAATGAATTAAGTACTTTTCATTCAAGCTTGTGTGTTATAGTTTCTGCTGAGTGTTCTCTACAATTGGTATCAGAGCACCGCCACATGGGGCCTGATTGTGAGTGTGTGTGTGGAAAGAAACCGCATTTTTCTTTCAGAGATAGGGAGTCAAGCAGAATGACGGTTAGCAATAGCAGTGGTTTTGTGCAGCCAGCCATTCCCAAATTTTACGGACATTACGATCATTGGGCGATGTTGAAGGAGAACTTTCTCTGTTCCAAGGAAAATTGGGATCTCATAGAGAATGGGATTTCGGCGGTGGTGACACAATGGGCTGAGCCATCTACAGTGGTGGCGACAGAAGCACAACGCAAATCGATTGAGGACCAGGCAGAAACACAACGCAAATTGATCGAGGGGCAGAAGCTGAAGGACTTAAAGGTAAAGAATTACCTTTTTCAAGCTATAGATCGGAATATAATGGAGACTACTCGACAGAGACACATCAAAGAGTATTTGGTACTCCATGAAACAGAAATACCAAGGCTCTCCCAAGGTGAAGAGGGCACAGTTGCAAGCACTTCGGAGGGACTTTGAGACTCTCCATATGAAGGAGGGCGAGACTGTTGATAATTTCTTTGCTCGTACTCTCACTATAGCCAACAAAATGAAGGCTCATAGTGAGACAACGAGCCAAACCATCATCAATGAGAAAGCTTTGAGGTCCATGACTTAAAAATTTGATTGTGGTTTGATCCATTGAAGAATCCAATGATTTGAACACACTGACCATTGACGAGCTGCAGAGCAGTTTGCTGATCCATGAACAAAGAATTAATGGTCATCGAGGAGAGGAGCAGGCTCTCAAGGTCACTCATGAAGACAACACTAGCAGAGGAAGAGGTTGAGGGGTGTTCAGAGGAAGAGGAAGAGATCGTGGCAGACAACCTTTCAACAAGGCCACTATCGAGTGCTTTCAGTGTCACAAATTAAGACACTTTCAGTATGAGTGTCCCAGTTGGGAGAAGGGAGCCAACTACGCAAAACTAGATGAAGGAGAAGAGCTGCTATTAATGTCCTTTGTAGAGCATAACCATGCTAAGAGAGAAGAGGCATGGTTCCTCGATTCAGGATGTAGTAATCATATGAGTGGGAATAAAGAATGGTTATTGTATTTGGATGTTCAATTCAGGCAAACTGTGAAACTAGGCGACAATTCAAGGATGGCATTTGTGGGGAAAGGAAACGTTCGAATGCAAGTGAATGGAATCACTCAGGTAATTTCTGATGTCTATTACATTCCTGAGTTGAAAAATAACCTGTTAAGTATGGGGCAGCTTCAAGAAAAAGGTGTGGCAATTCTGATTCAAAATGGGGAGTGCAAAGTTTTTCATCCAAGTAAGGGTCTAATTATTCAGTCAGAGATGAGCGCGAACAGGATGTTTGCTGTGCTCGCACCGATGATGCCTAAAGCTACTACTTGTTTTCAAGCTGTGACAGATAATGAGAGTTATTTATGGCGCTGCAGATTCGGACACTTGAGCTTCAAAGGGTTGAGAACCCTTCAATACAAAAGGATGGTCAGTGGTTTGCCTTCTCTTAAAACTCCTGCGAAGTTATGCACAACACTTTTGGTTGGAAAGCAGCACAGGGAATCCATTCCAAAAAAAAAGTCTATGGAGGGTGTCACAGAAGCCCGAGCTGGTACATGCCGATATATGTGGCCCTATCAAGCCTACATCAAACAGCAACAAGAGGTATTTCTTGAGTTTTATTGATGACTTTAGTCGTAAGAGTTGGATTTACTTCTTGCATGAAAAATCAGAGGCTTTTACCATGTTTGGAAATTATAAGTCTCACGTTGAAAAAGAAACAGGTGCCTACCTTAAATGTTTAAGGATTGACAGAGGTGTTGAGTTCACCTCAAATGAGTTTGGGGAGTTTTGTCAGGCAATTAGCATAACCAGACAATTAACCACTCCCAATACTCCTCAGCAAATTGGAGTCACTGAGAGGAAGAATAGGATTGTGATGAATTTGGTGCGTTGCATGCTCTCTGAGAAGCAGGTTCCAAATTCCTTCTGGCCAGAAGCTGTGAGATGGTTTGTGCATGTCCTCAACAGGTGCCCTACTTTAGCTGTGCAAAATAGAACTCCATAGGAAGCATGGAGTGGTATGAAGCCTAGAGTAGAGTATTTCAGAGTTTTTGGGTGCTTGGCTCAGGTGCACGTACCAGACCAGAAAATAATCATGTTGGATGACAAAAGCATTCAGTGTGTTTTATTGGGAGTGAGCGATGAGTCGAAAGCTTATAGATTGTTTGATCCGGTCTCTAAGAAGATAATTATTAGCAGGGATGTTGTTTTTTAGGAGAACAAGGGCTGGAATTGGGACATGAGCAAGGCAGAAATGGCTTCGGATGTGTTACAGTGTGGTGATAGTGATGAAGAAGATAATGAAGCTGAGAATGAAGGTGAACTTGGAGCAGAAGTGAACGAGACTGAAGAAGATGACTCAAATGGCCTAAATGGAGCTGGTTTAAGTGGCAGTAGCTCACCTTCCAGTGAGTCACATGATGAGAATTTCTCTGGTCCAGTTGAAGGGAGGGCAAGACGAGTTCCACTTTGGATGCAAGATTATGGAACCGGAGAGGGTTTGTCAGAAGAAGAAGACTTGAGTGCCATGATGATTCTCACAGAAGCTGATACCATTACTTTCGAGGAAGCCGTGAAGAGCAAGAAATGGATAGATGCCGTGAATGCATAGATTGAGGCTATTGAGAGCAATAAATCATGGGATCTGACTATCCTACCTGACGGAGTCAAGACCATTGTGGTTAAATGGGTATTTAAAACAAAACTCTATGAAAGTGGTGAGATAGACAAGTGCAAGGCTAGAGTTGTGGCAAAGGGATATGCACAACAATATGGGATTGATTACACAGAAGTTTATGCTCCAGTTGCAAGACTAGATACCTTACGTTTGGTAATTGCCCTAGCAGCTCAAGAAGGTTGGAGTATTTTTCAGCTTGATGTGAAGAGCGCATTTCTGCATGGTGAGCTTAGTGAGGAAGTGTTTGTCCAACGACCTCAGTGATACGAGAAGAAGTGCGAGGAACACAAGGTTTATAAACTGAATAAGGCGTTGTATGGCCTCAAACAAGCTCCACGAGCTTGGTACAACAAATTTGATACCTATTTTGCTAAAGAAGGCTTCGAAAAGTGTCATTGTGAACACACTCTATTCACGAAGTCGAAGGAAGTATGTAAGCTCTTAATTGTCAGTCTTTATGTTGATGATTTAATTTTTACTGGGAATGACAAGAGCATGTGTGAAGAGTTTAAAAAGTCGATGATGTTAGAATTTGATATGTCTGACTTGGGAAAGATGAGATATTTCCTGGTGGTTGAAGTACTACAAAATTCTAATGGGATTTATGTGCGTCAAGGAAAGTATGCTCATGAAGTTTTATAAAGATTTGGCATGGCCAGAAGCAACTTGGTGAAGAACCCCATAGTTCGAGGTTGCAAATTGTCAAAGGATGAGAAAGGAGCTAAGGTTGATGCAACTATGTTTAAGCAGGTCGTTGGCAATCTTATGTATTTAACTGCAACCAGACCTGATTTGGTGTATGGTGTGAGTCTCAGCAGCAGGTTCATGTCTTTTCCTACAGAGCAACACTTGTTGGGAGCAAAAAAGATCACTTAGATATTTGAAGGGAACAACTGATCTAGGGATTTTCTACAAGAAAAGAGGCTGTAAGCAACTCACAGCCTATTCAGATAGTTATTTTGCTGGAAATGTAGATGATCGCAAGTGTACGTCGGGGTATGTATTCATTGCAAAGTTCTAGAGCGGCTTCATTGTCATCCAAAAAGCAGCCTGTAGTTAGCCTATCCACCACTGAAGCCGAGTACATCGCTGTTGCCTCATGCGCTTGTCAGTGTGTTTGGTTAAGAAGAGTTTTAGAGCAGCTTGGTTATGTGCAGGAGAAATGCACTACAATTCTGTGTGATAACAGTTCAACTACAAAACCCTCGAAGAATCCTGTTCTTCACGGCAGAAGCAAGCACATTGACATCAGGTTTCATTTTCTTCGTGAATTGGTAAAAGATGGAGCCATTGATTTGAGTCATTGTAATACTCAATACCAGGTAGCTGACGTTATGAGGAAGCCGCTCAGGTTGGAGGTGTTTTTGAGGCTTCGTAGTTTGCTGGGCGTGTGCGAAGTTCCTACTATAAACTAAATGCATTCTGCATATAGTTTTAGGGAGGGAATGATAGACTATTAGAGGTTAACAGTTTATTTTTCCGATCCCGGTCTTTTAGTTAATCAGTCTGTTAATAAGTCCTATTCTTTAGGGACTAGTTGTTTGTGCTTTGACGATTTCCTCTTACTCTGTTACCACGTTTTAGGGTGTTACAAACGTGGGTTGTTATTTTTAATTTTATCTCTTTGTAAAAGGCTATATAAGCCTGCAGTTTGTTATCAATTAATTAAGTACTTTTCATTCAAGCTTGTGTGTTATAGTTTCTGCTGAGTGTTCTCTACACATTTGAGGAAGGAGCATAACCAGAGATAGATAGCTTCTACTGCTCTTCTGGATTATTGAAACAGTTGTTATTGTCAAAGTTTTTTCTTCTTTTCTTTTCTTTCTACAAATTTACTTCTGTGTATAATGTAAACTTGCAACTGATATGTTTCTAAATTGTCTATGAAGAGCTGCTAGGGGTTCGTAACCTATTTGCTATAATTCTCTCCCTATCCGGATATTGCCCTGTTGTTCATTCAGTCTCCTAAAATAACAGCTTAGTTCCCATCTGCATTGATCATTATATATTTCTCTTCTTTATATCTATTTTTTATACTGTAAATGTTTAATAGTTAATGTATGGACATACCTTTGCTGAGCATGTGTCATTGTGCTATCAATTCATATAAAATTGAAATTAATGAACAAAAGCTCTAGTTGTAATAGATAACATTTCAATATATATCAAGACTTATGCCAACACACACTTACTTGGGCCGGTACAGACACTTTAGAGCCTGTCTGGTTTCAATTTCTGTATTTTTTTTTTAATTTTTTTTTTTTAGTGTGTGTCATCAGTTGGAGAGTTTAAAGTGTGATCCAACTATGTGTTATTCATGATTTTGTTGTCCATAAATATGGGGAGTTAAAATATAAGATTCACCAACTCCATCAATTATTGTGTTCTCTTAGACTGAAAATTAGGTCCACATCGATACAGTTAATCTCGATTGGTTTATGTATGGTTTATGACTGAAAGTATGACTGTTTAACGGGAGTCAATTACTAACTTACACATGTACACATACTTTATGCATGTCATTACAGACTTAGTGCCAATATGTTCATGGAGATGCAAAATGAATGATGAAATTAAAATCCAGCATAATGATTTCGTTATCACGATACTTTGGAAAATAATTATAAATTCATGTCCTTCTATCGTGATCACTGTTTATGCATCTCAATACATTGCATATCATCATTTACTAGTTGAAAACAAAATGCAAAGAGTAAAATCTAAATTATTCTAACGAAATCGTTACCATTCCATTCACAAAGCTCAACTATTTTTGCTTTATCATGAGAAGTTTACCAAATAAATTGTCATGAAACGTATATTTTCCTCTTTTCCATTTGGTTGAGTATTATATGCTGGGGATTTTCCCCTGCAACATTCCAATTGAACCCATTGTAGAGTCAAATGGACTTAAAAGATATTAAATGATCCGAGTATTCCCTGGGGCCGTTCTTGATTCATTTGTTCGTTGTTTCGCTGATCGGCGATTTCCCCGCTTACCTACACATCCCTACGCACTCATTTATCCTTCTCCTTCATCGTCATCTTCCTTCTCCTCCTTAGTCTATACAAATCCCTCCTCCAACTCGTTCCACCTCCACCAACCAATCAATTACCCCATATTTCCAACTTTCATGGCAATACTCTCGCTGTGACAGGAATTAGTCTTGTCCTGTTACTGCCTACTCTGAATAAGCTTTAGATTGCACCATCCCATACAAAACACACAAAGCTTGAATTTGGCTTGATTTTTAATAGCCTTGATCCTCCTGGTCTTGAAGTTTTAGCAGGTGAATTCCCACATGAATGCGTCAAAGTGGGTTGGCGAGTAGATAAATTTTAGTTCAACCAGCTGGAGGTGAATCTTCTCTATGAATGAAATTAGTTTCTGTTTTAACTTAGACAATTGAAGACCTACATGTACACATTTTTCCTGCATGCCATTACAGACTTATTGCCAATATGTTGTCGGATATGCAAAATGAATGATGAATCCAACAGCCAGCATAACGATATCGTTATCATGCTACTTTGGAAAAATAATTATAAATTGATGTCTTCTCATTGTTATCACTGTTTATGCATCTCAATACAATGCGACTCATTATCTACTATATGAATAACAAAGTGAGATAGTAACAAATAAATTATTGTAACGAAATCGTTACCATCCCATTCACAAAACCGAACCATTTTGTGAAAAATCATGTTACCAAATATATTTTCATGAAACCTCTATTATTCTTTGTTCCATCTGGTTGAGTATTCTTTTTTGGTGACTTTATAGGAAAAGGACTATTAGACTCATTGTAGAGTAAAATGGACTTAAAAGCTATGAAATGGTCATACTAGTTGCATTGTTTCTTCTTCTTCATAGTTATGCGGTTACAGCCCTACTCACTCATTTATTCGTATTCTTCCTCGTCCTCTTCTCTCTCCTCCTTCCTCCTCCCTCCTCCAACCCCTTCCACCTCTATTTTGCTCTTATATACTCGAGTACGAATCAGACATGGATTTTGTTCTTATATATATTCCCATATATATACTCTTTTGCTGCTGTCTCATATGAATATTGATTTGTTTAGTGTGCTAACTTTCAGATTTCTAATTATTACAGATGGACATTCTTCAGCCAGGTCCTATGGATAAATCTGTTTTATACGAACAAGATAAACATATCTCCGAAAGGGTATGGAACGGCCAGGTGAGAATAAATTCATTCCTTGATAGTCTTATTACATCGTACAGCTTAAGCTCATGCCATGACAAATATTTCTAATCATGCGTCATTCTTGTAATGCAGGAAGCAGGCCCACTACGCTGCATCCCAACACCCAATCATGATAGTTGGGAAATTACTAATCGAATGTGGGATCTGATTCGCCAGTCTGGTCTAGAACAACTGGCAAAGATTAAAAAAATAGACCTAGATCATGGCCTGATAACTAGCCTGGTTGAGAGGTGGAGGCCAGAGACAAACACGTTCTACCTAAACTGTGGTGAGGCCACTGTAACCTTGGAAGATGTTGCATACATCTATGGCCTTCCCATTGATGGCCTCCCAGTTAATGGCCGCACCTTCTCTGAACCCCTGACCATGGTGAAAGTCTGTGAAGAGCTGCTAGGGGTGGTGCCAGATGCGAACATAGACTGCTATGGAGTGCAGATTAAATTCACCTGGCTTAGGGAAAATTTTGGACAGGTGCCCAAGAGCCGACCCAGAGACCAAGACGTAAGGCGGGGTACACGTGCTTTCTTGTTCTGTCTCGTTGCAGGTCAGATTTTTTGGACCTCCTCGGGTACTAAGGCTCCAGCACATATTTTAGAATTATTCCGGCATTTTGAGAAGCGATCTTGGGGAGCTGCATGCCTTGCAAATCTGTACAGGGGCCTTGCGAAGGTATCCACCTGCCAAAAGAAAGGAAAAGTAGTGAAGACCATCACGGGTCCTCTAAAACCGTTGCAGGTAAAATCTTACCCTGCATTGTTATGCGTTCATTATGGTCATTTTAGGATCATTTTATCATCTTCTACTTGTAAACATCAATACTTGCATGTGGCCAGGTTTGGGCATATTCTTGCATGACAATTGGGAGACCGATTCGTCGACTAGGTGACTGGACCAAGGATGTAGAGTTCCCTCTTCTCCTGACGTGGTACAACAGATTGCGGTTCCATCATTTCCAGACGAGAGTCGAGGAAGCCAGGCGACAATTGGATATTATGGAAGCAGACGCCGTAAGTATGAATGTTTAAATAAAAATCAAACAACTAAATATAACAATGTGAGCGTCGGTTGACTGACGCTGCCCCTTCAGTTCTTGGCGAGATTTTAGATACTTCGGTTTTATTTCTACATGACAATCCAAATTTATTGTGTTATTTCAATTCAACTGGCTTCCATACGTTGATTATGAAAATATAATAGACTATATCGACGATGATGATGTACCCCTCTTCCGTTCGAACACGGCATTGATTTGCTTCTGGATTGTGGAGCGGCACTCTCCGGAAAGAGTAATGAAACAGTTTGGGTTACAGCAAACCGTGCCACCCCGTTTCCTAAAGCCATTTCCGCGAACAGAAATTATCCCAACGGGCGAACATCGACGCGAGAAATTACGTGCCGTTTATTTTGGCGTTTGGAATAAAAGAATGGATGACATAACCTACAGAGTAGAGGGTGATGCAGGCCCACACAGTGATGAGTACTTTAAATGGTACCGAAACATCACTCGGTTACGCATCGGTCATCCTACTCCCGGACATACCCAAGCTGACCTGATTTCAGTTTCATCCCAGGTAATTTCATTTGGGTTCTCCTCTGCGAATCACTCACCCACAACATTATAAACTTTATGTTCAGTTTATTCGAATATCTGACTGTGTTCATATCTGCTACTCTAGATCTTTAAATTTACAGAACGACTCCTGTCAACATGTGACGTCGCGAAAGATTTAGAAGGAAAGGCTGCTGATTTATCAAGACTGATTGATGGTATGAGATCAGAAGTTGTCCAGTTTAGAGATGCATTTATGGCAGATTCTAAGACGTCCTATACATTTGATGCGTCTGTCGCTGGAAAGGGCGAAGCATCTCTGAAGGTACCGTATATTAGCTCCGCTTGGCACTTTCATTCAATCAATAGATTGTGTATTTTCTACTAACATTGTCTAATCATTCAGGCAAAAGAAGATCCCATCAAATCGTCCAAAAAACGCAAAGGTAAATCCAATCATGAATGGTTCCCATCCAGTCCATCCAAACCCAACATTCCGGGCGCCAGTCAACCTCTCAGGAGATCCATACGCATAATTGGAAGATCTAGTAAACCATCCGATGTATCTGAACGCCTAATTTCTGAGAAGCCCAACGAATCCATGGGAGCCACAAGTCCGATCTTGCTATCACCCCGACGGAGTCCTAGAATAGTGCAATCCCATAATAGTCCATTGTCGCCTATAAAAGTCAGAGGCCCAACCGATGCAAAACCCTCCAGTGCTCCATTTATTTCCAGCCCATACACTGCACAAGTAGAAAATGGTACCACATCTCCGGGCTTGGTTAAATTTGGTATAGGTCTGTCCCCATTCAGCGAGATCTCGTCTATGATTATGAATGTCAAAGCACGCTATAGAGAGCCAAAGCCCCCGATATGGATGGCTGATTACACTATCGGAGCGTGGGTGAGGAATCCAAAGTATAAGCTAACGATGGAAGAACTTGAGATCCTCACAGTATTCCGGAATGAATTTGCTAATATAGCGGGGTATTCCCATGTTTCCAACTTCCATGTATCCATTGCATGCATTGTGTGAATCCAATTTTTTTTATTATCTTGTTTTTATTGTTGTCTACTACCAGGAAGGCAAAGTTACAGGAATGGTGTACACCAGTAACTGCCACAAACCTGTACGAGCTACTCAGAGGAGCATGGATGGACAATTGGGTTAGTGTCTTGTTACCCCACATAATTGAACGTTATTACATACATTATTCTCTGTTGACTGTGACACGTGTTCCCTCGCACATATATGACCCAATCTATTGTTTCAGACCATGCACTATTGGTTCGGGATATTAAAGAGAAACGCTCCATCGTCCTACTTCTTTGAATGTGCTCTCTCCGTAAGTGCGAAAAAAGACTTTGCATAAATTGTCGCATTTGGTTGTCCATTTCATTTGTATTTGACACTTCATGAACCATGTATCCTATAGGATTGGTATGTGCATAGTCAAACAAGTGAGAAGCTGATTGAAAACTGCTTCAGTCAAGCCTTGGTTGACAACGTGACAGATAAGGACCATTTGTTCTTTCCGGTATGGAACAACCACCACTTCTTCCTTTTAGTAGGAAGTGTCAACGCAAAAAGGTGGGAGTATTATAACAGCATGTCGCGTGAAGGAGATTACAAGTTTGTTCAAAACTATGTAAGTTGATATCGAATACACATCCGGGCTTTTTCTTGTTTGAAGTTAATTTAACTGTACGAGTCCCATTTTGTTGAGTGTAATGACTCTTAAATGCAGATTGCATGGATCAACGACCGGTTCATGCAATTCGGTTGGAGTGATCCCACGATTTGGACAACACACCGAATGGAATATCCCATGCAGACAAACATGTCAGATTCATGCATTTCTGTTATAACTCCCTAACTGTTATATGGTTGCTTATGTCTCTATGAAAGACCCATCTAATGCGCATCGGCTGAATCGTCGTTTCTGTCTTTTCAGCGTGGATTGTGGAATCTTTGTCATGGCGTATGCACAACACATAGCGCTTGGGAAGGCTATGGAGTTCAAACAAAATGACATGTTCTAATACCGTGCGAAGATCGTCAGTGACATATACTCAGACCAGTATGCGCGCTGGGTTTTGAAAACAGAGAAGGGATAGAATGTGCAAATCTTTGAAACGCCTTGAACCGGATGAGAGTTCAAATTGCACGTTCAGGTTGTATATGTTTCCCTGATGTTAAAACTTTAGACTCGTTATTAATCTTATGATTTTGTTCATGACCAGTCAATCAATCATTTTAAACTCGCACTCAACTGTCTGGAGCATTGGGTTATGTAAAATCCACCCTGACCCAAGTACTTGACATTCGGACTATATTACGTCTAATTCCAATTCCAGCACATACCAACCTTTCTCTACATATGGACCAAACATTTAGATATCACCAACTTCCCGGGGCTGCGACTGACTTAGTTGATGCCAAAAGCTTACTATGATGGTACTACTGTATGTAACGATATCGTTGTTGTACAATCATCATATCTGATACCCTTTTTTGTCTCGTCAATGAGTCATGTCCATTCTATTTGCCGGGAAGCAATATAGAATGAAACGCTATAAAAATTTGTAACGATATCGTCATGTATGAAATTATAAATCAGAACACTCTTGGCCCTCGATGAACTACATGCTTTCCGTGTATCTCATGATATATCCCGGATCACTGTCATCGCTTGGCAGCAATCCATAAATGGGATGACAAGAGCTTCGGTTGTAACTAAAAGGTGTACACTCGATTAATTGTAGTTTTACTAACGTTTTGATATCACATCTCTGACTCGGTTTATAATTTCATGAGGATTTTTTCTCCTCGCATTTCTGTCGGCTTAAAACAAGGTGGTTGTATTTTGCATGACTGTCGCTGTTCAGTTAATGCCTTTTTTGGGTTGAATCTGTATTGGGAATTTCTTGTGTGTGTACCTGCTACGAGATGTTGCTGAAATGGTATGAATCCGGCATTGAAGATAAATCCGGGTGCATGTTTGAAAGAACTTAAAATGATGCGGCGTGTTTCTATTACAGAAATTGGTTGACTTTGAACGGAGATTGAAGCTCTGCGATACACCAAAGGATCCGAGAAGACTGCATCTGTGTCTGAAAATGTTTTGGATGGAAAAGGTTGAAACTTACACATCTCCATCCTCATAAGGATAAATTGCTGATACCGAGCCCATTCATTTCCGAAGAAGGCTACATAGATGAACACTTGGATATGACCCAAGGGAAGAGAAGGCGCTTGGAAGTCGTATCTATCTGTTCAGTCCTTGGCGCTGATTGTCTAATGTTTAGCTGAAATCTTGAACTTTACTAAGGCTAAAAGCCTAAAATGTCATGTACATTGAAATAACATTCTTTTACTACTCGAGAATGGGTTCCTTACTTCTTATGTGAATGAAAATAATATACTTTTTGTCAACCTCTTATGGGTTATATTAACCTTTAGTTCTGACTTGAAGTATTGAATTAGTTCATCTTCTTGTGTTCTCATCGAGTTTTAGGTATTATGCGTCTGAAGTAACATTCGAACCATTCACTAATTAATACCACATCAAGACTACAATGCAAACGACTTACTGCGCAACAAATTTGATATGAAGAACTATTGAGTGTTGGTAACGATACCGTCTGTCAAATCAGCAAAATGTACTTTTTTTGCTATCAAAGACGGCCATATTCATTAAATTTCAATCTCAATACCCCTACGTTGTTGCTGGATAAGCATGGGAGGACATGAAAAGCTACACACCTTTGAATACGTGCCACACCCAGTCTGCAGGGTACCTTCCCTCTGACAAACTTGTTTCAAATTCCGAGCATAACAGAGGGTTCGGACCTCCAATTTTAACTACTGCCCAGGCCAGATTACAGAGAGACCAGAGGATCGAACCATCAGCAAAACAGAGGGATTGAACCCTCAGCAAATCTCCCACTCCTGGGCCAAATGACAGGGGACCCATATTTAAAGGAACCCTTGAAAAATACAATTTCAGGCCTCCAAATTCCAGAGGGGACCAAGGTTCGAACCCTTGAACCACGCACTCCTCGGGCCAAATTCCAGAGGGGACCAACGTTCGAACCCTTGAAATGAGGGTTCGAACCCTTGTATGATGCACTCCTCGGGCCAAATTCCAGAGGTGATCAAGGTTCGAACCCTCACGATGAGGGTTCGAACCCTTGAAACGTGCACTCCTCGGGCCAAATTCCAGAGGGGACCAAGGTTCGAACCCTCGTGATGAGGGTTCAAACCCTTGAAACATGCACTACTTGGGCCAAATTCCAGAGGGGACCAAGGTTCGAACCCTCGTGATGAGGGTTCAAACCCTTGAAACATGTACTACTTGGGCCAAATTCCAGAGGGGACCAAGGTTCGAACCCTCGTGATGAGGGTCCAAACCCTTGAAACATACACTACTTGGGCCAAATTCCAGAGGGGACCAAGGTTCGAACCTTCATTTCAAGGGTTCGAACCCTTGTATGATGCACTTCTCGGGCCAAATTCCAGAGGGGACCAAGGTTCGAACCCTCGTGATGAGGGTTCGAACCCTTGAAACATGCACTACTTGGGCCAAATTCCAGAGGGGACCAAGGTTCGAACCTTCATTTCAAGGGTTCGAACCCTTGTATGATGCACTTCTAGGGCCAAATTCCAGAGGGGACCAAGGTTCGAACCCTTGAAACATGCACTCCACGGGCCAAATTCCAGAGGGGAGTCGCGAGGGTTCGAACCCTTGAAACATGCACTCCTCGGGCCAAATTCCAGAGGGGACTAAGGTTCGAACCCTCATCATGAGGGTTCGAACCCTTGTATGAGGCACTACTCAGGCCATTTTCCAGAGGGGGCCAAGGTTCGAACCCTCATGATGAGGGTTCGAACCCTTGTAGCCAAATTCCAGAGGGGACCAAGGTTCGAACCATCATGTATAGGGTTCGAACATTTCAAATCTCCCATTCTTGGGCCAAATCCCAGAGGGCCGAGAGGTTCGAACCTTTGGGCCCGAGTGCTCTCTCCGAATGTTCTTAATCCATGATGGGCTTATTGAAGAAAGCCCGTACTTCTAGTGATATAGACGGTGTAAGAACGACCCTCCCTCATTCCTCTACATTCGAAGTTGCAAGAAAACCCTAGAAGGTTGAAGGTTCGTCCGCCCCTCTTCCTCCATTCTAGTTGCAGACATATAAGCACCCATTTGCGAAGGTATGGCTGATCGTCACCCCAACTCCCCTTTAAATATGTACTCTGTTTCACTTTTTCCCAATCCTTTTCTTCATCTTATCCATTTTGTTCATCTTATCCACTTTTTCCCAACATGTTAGATTTGACAGGATTTTTTTTTTTTTACTATTAAAACATAGATGCAGTCATTATCTGGGACGATGGAATGATGATGCCAATACAGGATCCACCTGGCTCGATGACAATCCACAAGGGTTGGTGGAACTTATACAGGACCACATGGATAAGAGGTTCGTCAAGTTTTGCCTCTATCCAGTCACCCTTAGATTGTGGGATGAGCCATGAACAAAAATCATTGTTTTGTGTATTGGATTTAAAAATTTTCATGAAGTTGGAGTTGATTCACACTGGTCTCTGGCCCTCTACACAATCACATGGACTCAGTTGAGTTTTTTGACTCAATTGAGTCATGGTGCAACTTGGACTTGGTGGTGCCTCAGTCAGTCAGTAATACCAAGATTTGAAACCATTTTTATATGGTCAAACACTCACCTGCCTAAATCACAATTCAAGCATGACCGGGTGGTGCTGAAACGTCACAATCCATGTGGTATCATGCTACACATTCCATTCGCCCTCGTGAATTGGCACTAGCCTCGTAACCTCACAATTTCCATCTGATCATCATTCTGTTGTTCAAGATTAGGACTCTAGCTCTACATATTTATTAATTTTTAGGGCATAGCTGTAGAAATTTTAGTTATTAATCAATAAATACACATTTAGTGCCATTTTACAATTTTTTGCAAAGGTGCGACATCTATACCACCAATGTATACATGATTTCCTACTTCTATTTTCCTTTGCAGATCCAAGTACCATAGCCATCCTTTAGTCTTTAAAGTCTACCAAGGTTGTTTAAGAATTATCTCCTTCTATAAATTTCCGTATAAACAGCCATTTTTTTGTGTGCTTTCACTTATGCATTTCCTTATATCTTTTTTAATTTATCCTTTGCCTGCTCAGCTATGAGCTATCGTTGGCAGTGTCTCATGGTTGAGTTTTCAGCCTTTTCGAGTTCCCAGCTTTTCCAGCCCTTGTATTTTCGTCTACCTAGGTTCAATCATCTCTATCATTCTCTTAGTTTTGAAAAAAAAAAAAAACCACTTTTATGGATTCAACTTCGTGATGATGCAGTCACACTTAAACCCAATGTTGCTTTCTCATTACACACCTTACACTGACAGTTTGATGACAACAGAAATTCAACAATTCCTTACACCAACATAGCCCTTATTATTCTGCAAAAAACGTAGCCCTTATTTATTGACCCAGATATTCTTCAATTAATTATAGTAATATGCAAAAGATCCTCATATCCAAACCTTCCATGGTTCACAACCCTCTAAAGTTTTCATTAAAAAAAAAATACACATAAAGTTGCCTATTTCTTTATATATTATAAACGTGGAGATACAATCGTTTAAAACCCGAACCATGTCTAGACCCTTCATTAATGCACAAGATGCTTTCATCTTGACTTACACTGTTACTTTGAAGCAAGAAATGACGTGTTCTGGTGCTTGGCACTACCGTGTGGGGTTATAAGTTTCAACCTGTGTTAGGTCGTTCCTTATTCCCTATAGGTAGTCCTATTACTAGTATGCCAGCAGATAAAAAAAAATGAGTAAATAAAATTACTTAAAAAAAACTTATTAAATTAACGAATTAGGATATCTTCATAGGAGATGCCATGATGCTTGGGTTGACTAGGTTCATCCTCTATGGTGCAATCCCACATGGTATGCATGAACCATGGGTCGACTTGTGAACCCCTTTCTTACTTGCTGCATCGGCAATGCTTCTGAGACTCTAAGCATTTGATCTCTCAGGTATTTTTAAGGACTGCACCTTTCACATGTGCAATGATGCAGTCAGCGATGTTTCTGGGACTGTGTAAGCATTTGATCTCTCAGGTCTTGTTAAGAGCTGGACCTTTCACATGAATTAACATCATAGTTGTACATTGTCATATGTCATTTTATTTGGTGATTGCCTGGCTCCAAGACTTTTATTAGAGAGGCATATCTGTTGAAACGAATATTTTATAACTCAAACTCGATGGGTGACTAGGTTCCCCTCGAGTTAAGTTGACTCAGCCGAGTCACATGGGACTCAATTGAGGCGGACTGAGTTGCATCCTTGAGCCCACAAAACCTTGAAAACTTTATAAGAATGATTAAAGCATCTTAAAACAATAGTAGTGTGAATCTTAAAAAAATAGTTGTGTCTTGTGAATCTAAAGTTTTGAGCACATTGTTTAACCATTCTTCCATAAAGAATGAAACTAAGTAGTCATTAAGTGGCTGCAAACTGTTTTTTACCAAGTAGAACAAATAGTACCTCCAGTCTTTGAACACTAAAAACTTAGACAAAAGGAGTACAGGAGAAGAATAAGGACTTTGGCTTGGTCTAATCACACCTACTTCCAACATCTCTTGTACCAATTTTTCAATTTCATTTTTTTGGAAGTGTGGGTAACAGTAAGGCCTCACTGAAATGGGCCCATTGCCAGGGAGTAAAGGAATTTGGTGATAATAGATCCACGCATATGGGCTCTCCCTGCAAGGTCAGACAGATGTCTCTACATCGTCTTGCGCTGCGCAACTTCTCCCCATTAGCCACTGCTAACTCAAAGACTCCTTGTGCATTGGCCGTTACCCCGGCCCTCTTTGCAACTTGCAAATAAAGGAAGTTATGTGTACTACCTGAATCCACATTCTGTTGTAGATATTGCTTCCCGATCTTGCCAGGAATTCTCATGGGTTGAGGGGCATGAGTGCCAGAAATGGCATGGATAGAGATTTCTGGCACTTCCAGTAGATTTCTGTAACCTGAGCTCAATCAACAAGAAGTTTTTCATGTCAAAGGTAAGTTTACGAGAGAGAAACATTATATAGAAAAATGAATTTGGAGACGAAACAATCAATCATCTCTTAATATGAAGAAAAAATATGTCTAATATATATATATATATATTTTTTTTCCTGACTGGTAATAGTTGACTATCATTATCACCAAGAAAACTAGAAACAAACTGGCTATGGCAGTACAAGAGGGACATGCTGCAACCAAAAATGGAAAGTTGGAAAACAACAGGAAAATTAATTGAAGGTCTTGTATACATCTTATTTCTGTCAACACCTAGTTTGGATAATGAATCAGCCAAGATTAGTCTCTTCACACATGTTATTAGAAGGATCATGGGATGTTTAATCGCGTAAGTCTCTTCACACATGTTGTCGGGTTTTATCCTCTTCGTTCATGGAATGTAACCGAACTTCTACCAGTAATTTCCTCTCGTTTTTTTGACATTTATTTACTTTATTTTTTTTCCTACTGCTTCCACGTTCAGTACTGTTTTAGAAGTTTCCATAAACACTCCGACACTTAATGATGGCTCTCAATATATTGAACCGATTCCTATTTGTCGTTTATTAACCTTCTTGCGCCAGTTCTAAAACCTATCTTCTTGCAGGTTCTGCTACTTCGAATGGCTCCAAAAAGGAAAAGAACTTGCACCCGGCCTTCATACGATCGGTCTCGGTTCCTAAGTGAGGATGGACAGATTGCCTACATGAACAAGTTCCAGCATCGTTCAGTTGTGCCGGAAAGAATTGTCGTGTACAATGAGCTGAACGACCTTGATTTTGCCGACTGGATGGGCGAGAGAGAGTGGTGGACACTGTATGATCTTGGCTACCAGATCGTGGTCAATTGGGTCAGAGAATTCTACTCTAACATGCATGAACTGTCAAACACCTCGTTCAAGACATTTGTTCGAGGACAAGAGCTTGATATTACACCTGATCTCCTAAGTCAAGTGCTAGAAATTCCTCGTGTTGAAGGCGCACACTTCTCGATTGAGGGCAACCGTCGGATTAATTACAATACGGTAGCCAAGAAAATCACCGGCAGGCCTATCGACTGGATTGGCGGGGACATATCACAGAACAAGCTTAGCGAAGATTACCGATTGCTCAATATCTTCATCCATCACAATGTCAGCCCCAAAGTCAGCAAAAAAGTCACAAAGGAGGATGGGTATCTCCTATACTGCATCGGGACTTAAAGGAAAGTTGACATTCTGGTCGTGCTGTCGCCGGCACCCAAATATAATAAAACCTTTACTCCAAAAATAATGAATGTAGTAGTGCGAGTAAGGATCGTTCCCACGGAGAGTGTTTAGTCAAATTTTATGCTATGTGATCAAAGATGGGGGTTTTGATTATACTTAAAATAAATAAATAAATAAAAGCAAATAAATAAATAAATCAAATAAATGGCAACAAAGTAACGAGTTCAATCAAATGAGAAAGCATTGGTCAAAGTTAACATCCACCATCGGAAATTCAATACTGATCATTGATGCAAAAATAAATCAATTAACACTTTGAATATTCATCGTTGGAATTAAATTCCTACCTCCTTAATTAGTTAATTAGAAAACACGCGCTCTAATTAACCCTATTTACTAAACAACCTAAGACAAGCGCTATAGATTTAATTTAGCAAAAGCATTAAAATCAGAGAGATCGATGAACCCAAATAACACAAGCACACGCGGTTGCATTTAATTTAGCCAAGTGTTCTTCCTAATATCTAATAATTACTAACGCAGTAAATTATTAAATATCAGTTGCTTCACAAATTAGAGGGATCAAACAATTACGGATTTAATTTCTAATTTAGCATTAGATTGCAACGAAAAATATACTAGTATGCATCCTAGCAATTAAACGAAACAATCATCATAACAAATTAAGCATAGAAGAACAACCCATATTCAAAGCATAAATTGAACAATGAAAATAAATTAGATCTCACAGTATTTATTCCGAGGCTTCAGTCTTCTTCAACCAATTACAGAAAATTAGCCACGCAGGGCCATACTAACTTGCAAAATAAATTAAAAGGAAAAAGAATGGAAAAAGAAGAGAGAAAGAGAGAAGTATGGAGAATTCGTTGGTGCAGAGACTTGTTCGTCTGAATGGTTTGCGATCAGAATTTATAGAGATGGGTTAGGTTATAGATGGCAGCAGAGAGAAGAGAGAAATAAGGTGAGGTGGCGTTGGAGTTGGAATAAGAGAGAAAAAATTGGTAAGTGGGCCCACCTGATGGAGAGAAAACGTTGGATGGGGTTTAGAGAGAGTGAAAAATTAGTAACTCTGTATCCCAATCATGGAAGGAGAGTGACGTGAGGTAGAAATTGAAATGTCTTGGGATTGGAGATAGAATTTAATAAAATAATTAATTAAATTCTAATTTGGTAAAAATCTTCTTTTTGACCATATCTTCTCATTCGGGCTTCTTTTGGACTCGACCCAAGAATTAAAGTTGCACTATTTTTCGTTCTGCACAATATGAGCCCAATATTGGATATGTTTCGACGAACTTCTGATTTCTTCAATTTTACCATAATGCCCTTCTACTTGATTTCCTCTAAACAAGACCCGGTTCTGAATCAACTCCGTCCAATCAGCATCAAATATGATCACCTTCTTTTAATGTTCCACAGTATCTTGAATCGTCTCCACCGGAGCTCGGATGAAAGTTATGCCCAACTTGCGAAGCGATGTGAAAATTCATCTAAAATCACCCAATTAGCTTCGTTTTGCGCTTAGCCCTCCAATTGCATCCTAAATCAAAATATAAGAATAATGAGTGCAATTAGACATCAAATGAGTATAAAGGACTAAACATTAATGGAGAAAAATATAACATTTTTCATTCTCATCACATTCCTCTCGTCGTGTTTCGGGGAATGGCAAAGGTACAGACTGCACCTCATAATACTGCTCTTCCATTCCCCGGGATCGTATCAAAGATACTTCAGGACATGGTCAGCTGCCCGAATCGAATGAAGACATTATAATTCCAAAGCAGAAGATTGATCGATTCACACTTGATAAGTCCAGGTCACACATTCCGGCTGTTGAGTTGGATGGCGATGTTGATGGAGATCTAGCTTGGGTCCTCTGGAGCTGATCATCCGAGGATAGGCCAGTTCGTAGCTGGAGATTCGGATGCTGGAACCTCAGGAGATGAACACGTAGATGAGGGGACGATTCATGCATTGAACCAGCGGCTCACGCGTTTGGAAACGCGAGTGAATGAAGGGTTTGACTAGATGCGTCAGAGTTTTGCCCAACTCCTTGATCGTCTGCACCGCGACTGATTGACCATTTACTGTTATTGGTGTTTTGTCCAAGTGCAGCCGAAAGGCTCACAATGGATATTTAGTTGATTGTCATCGGTTGACTTTAATGACATCATTTTCATGCACTTGAACAGATATGTAATCTCACTGGGGTCATGTGACCGTTAGAACGATATCTTATTTTGTCCTTTTTCCATTGTGTAATGCTTCATGCTTTACCGGAACTAACTCTCGTTCATGTTTTACACAGCTCTTTATTAGTCAATCAATTGAAAGTTCTATCTTTGGGCGACCGTTTTAATATGAATGTAAATTATGATGACTCGTCGTTCTAAAATGGACTGGTGCCTTAAAAAAAATACAAATATTTCAGTAGAATATAAAAGGTCAGTGAATATAAAAACTTGACATGGTGACTTCTCAATATCATGAATTTGAAAAGATTATCTCTGACCCTCTGATGCTATTTTGATCAAGTAATCAAGACAGAGGCCCTTAGCTACAAGAGTTTCATATCTTTGGTTGTCCATGGTGACTTTCTGCTAATTTATTATATTATTGAATAGTATCATCCAATGCAGAGTGTTTAATGACAATGGCTACACAAGAAGAGAGGGGAAAAAAGAATCCAATTGTCAAACTGTAGAGAGTAAAATAGTTTACTTGTCAAGCCACATGCATGCACAGGCGAACTTCAATCTTCTTGAAATTGAGTCCCTTACTGGTGGGCAGTTGACAACAGCTAGTGATGCTGCATCATCAAAGTTGTCTTTCTATCATATGCTCTCGCATCATGATTCAAAACTAGACAACACAAACTCTGGAAACCATCACAAAGTTTTTTAATAAAGCAATGATTCCTTTTAGGATGGTTGGCACTCTGAATTATGAAATATAGCAGTACTTACCAAACCATCAGCAAAACAGAAGTTTATATGTTTGTCTGAAAGAAGAGAAGTAGATGAGAAAGACACTAAATCAGTGGTAAACAGAACCAACACAGTTGGCAACTCAAGTAACAATTGTGGTGAACTTGTGGCAACCTATGGAGTTATCCTCAACCATCAGCACCAAGGCTTATGCACATGATGCAAACCCCAGAGGTCCTCCAAAGTGTTTAAGCTCCAGAACTAAGAAAGGAATCTCTTAACTACAGACGGGTGTGTGTGTGGGGGTGGGGGGTTAATATAAAAAGATGAAACCTTAAAAGATCAGGTTAAGGCTGTTGGAAACAACTCTGGCTATTGTTATGGCTAAACCAAACAAGTTACGTTCAAGAAAGAAAGACAACTCCCATATGTGATTTTTAGATTGCCCAACATCCACCAAATGGAACAGATCTCAAATTCTTGGTGAAAAAACCTATTGGAAGATTTCTTAATCCTTCATATTATCCCACAAATTCATCACATTGTTTTATTGGAATGCACTCAAAAGAGCAAACCTTGAAGATCAACACTGGTTCTATTTATCAGACATCAAGTGCAAGAATAGGATATTGCATAGAGGATAACTGTGGAACTTAATCCTTCATTTCAAGGGTTTACACAAATTTAATCTTCCCAAATCCCAATTACAATTTTAAGATCCAAATCCAGAGACATGAAAACTGGAAAGATTCTACAGTAAACAGAAAACGAACCTTTGAGAGAATGCAGAGTAATGACTGGACATGGTTGCGGGATATCGAATCGCCAGTAAATGCCCAGGATTTGTTCCTCATAGCCTCCAAAAACCCAACTGAATTGAACTGAGGCAATTCACAATCATGGGGCTTCAACCTCCAATAAAGATACTCTGAATCAGGGCGCCCATTATTCATACAATTCTGATGAGCTTCAACAACAGCACAACTCTCGTTGTCGTAAATCGGTCCAGATGGATTTGGGATCCAAGTTCTCTTAAAAATATCACATTTTTCTGCATTCCAATAGCATCATTGTAGATCAAAGAAGTAATATCTTCATATCTCATAGTAATCACATCAAAACCCATGATTCAATGTTCCAATTTTTTTAATAATTCAGCACTTGAGATTTTCCTACTTGAGATCATATGAAAGAAAAATCCATCAATTTCTCCATTACCCAACAGCTGAAACCCAAACCCACCACGGAACAATCTCAAAATTCCTTTATTTTCTTGAAGAAAAAAAAATTAATTATGAAAAGATGATGAGCGGCAGTTTGGTTCTAAAGCAGCCTCTTTGACTTATCCTAATGACATCAAACAACATTTCCTTGGAAAACAAAATAAAAGAAAACAGAGCTACCAAAAGCATCTCAGGATCCTGGGCCAAATGACAGTTGGTAAAAGATTTGAACCCTTTAATTCAAGGGTTGGAAGCTTTGGAATCTCACAATACTGGGCCAACTACAAGGGGGGGTCAAGGTTCGAACCCTCCTCATGAGGGTTCATCTTCTTGAAAAATGCACTCATTAGGCCAAATTGCAGAGGGGGCCAAGGTTCGAACCCTCCTCATTAGGGTATTTACCATTGAAAAATGCACTCGTTAGGCCAAAATTCCAGAGGGTGCCAAAGTTCGAACCCTCGTCGTTAGGGTTCGAACCCTTGAATTATGCACTCCTCAGGCCATTTTCCAGAAGGGGCCAAGGTTCGAACCCTCCTCATAAGGGTTCGAACCCTTGAAAAATGCACTCATTAGGCCAGATCCCAGAGGGGCACAAGGTTCGAACCCTCCTCATTAGGGTTCGAACCCTTGAAAAATACACTCATTAGGCCAAATTGCAGAGGGGGCCAAGGTTCGAACCCTCCTCATTAGGTTCAAACCCTTGAATTATGCACTCCTCAGGCCATTTTCCAGAGGGGGACAATGTTCGAACCATCCTCATGTGGGGTTGGCTGTAAACCCATACACACTACATGTTCCTAACTGAGAAATAGTTGTAAACAATTAAAAAATTTATAGAAAGTTAGCTGAAACGAATCAACAGTAATTGGATTGCAACATTGAGGATTGAGCTACATCCAATTGTGGAGATATTTAGTTTTAACAAAAGTGCTCACTTTCAAGTTTTGCATTCTCATTCAAACAAGGTTCATGAAAGATAGGATTGTCAGTCGGTTGAGCTTGGGCTTATTTCGGCCCATCCTGTGTCATATTTTAGACTACTTAACTTGAATTTATTTGTATATTTAGTCAATTTAATGCTTAGTATAATCATATTTAATCTCATATATATATTCACACTAATATGCTGCTTTCATGTTACCAGTTAGATTATGAATCTTCTTACTTGAAATATTACAGGGGGCAGACTGTAATCAAAAGGCTGCTGGGAGTGTGATGCTAGCTTGGAGCATCTATCAGTTGCCCCATATTTGCAAATATTATATTCACTCTCGCTGTCAGTTCACAATCCGCTTATCAAGTTTCAAGCAGGGATTGCTGGTTGGGATGAATATTTACACTTAAAGCAAAGGATCGACATTGACTTGCATGGGAGATCGATGCAGAACATATCACGTTGGACTACTCAAATTTCGCACCGGTTTGTAGATGCGTTTCAAAACCAATATCAGATTTGATCATAAGAACCCATACATGTACTCTAAAAAAGAGAATTTATATGTGGTACCTTCCATCAGAGTGTCTGTCAAGAACGAAAACAAATTAAAAAAAAAAAAACACAACAAAAATAAAAGGGAAGACAATAAAATTTAAATAAGTGGATGAAATGAACAGAATTGAAACAAAACGGGCAGAGACGATGGTATTCATTGATTGACATATATAACAAACGACCCATATGGCAGGGGCCAGTATACATTCAAAATTTACAGATTAACATATACAAAATAGGCTACTGGTTTGGATGTATACATCGATATATAAAATCGTTTACACTAGGCCAGACTACTTGTAAATACATGTATACACTTGGTGGATATATCATATCAACAAATTAAGAGAAGATTGATTCATCCCCTTGTAGGTGGCTCTCTACATGTCTGTCTATTATAACCACGCTTCTTACAATGTGAGCATGTAACCTGTCTCCTCATCCTGTCCTCAGTTCGTATCCGACATTTTTTCGGCCTTCCAGGCTGTCTGCAAGCCATCGGTGGTAACACAATTGTGTCACTTCTAGGATCCCACTGCTTTCCATCGCGCGTGGCATGGATGACGTCATTATAAGTTGCGCGATAACAGTCACTGGAAAACCAATGCGCACAGAAGTCATACGGATCGTATCGCTTGAGATTAATAGCACAGAGGCCGTGCGAACAAGGAATGCCTAGGAGATCCCATTTTCGGCAAGTGCATGACCTTTTATCGAGATGCACAACATCAGTGTTCTCCGGCGACACCACTTGAAACTTGTATTCCCCCGCTTGCCAACACTGGAGTCTCCGTGAGGCTTCCGCCTCGCGGGTAATGATCTTATCTACATATGGAGTGAATCTTGTCTTCATGTTCAGCGACTTTTCACGCCGGTTCTGATAGAAATCCATCAGCTTAGCCCGTATCGACTCTATCTGCTGTGTGATGGGCAGCTCCCTAATATCCTTCAACAAACTATTTGTGCTTTCTGCAATATTCGTGGTTAGCATGTCGTAACGTTGTCCCTCGATGAATGCGTTTGCCCAATGCTGACGACCGATCTCGTTAATGTAATCATGGGCCCCCACATCAATTGATCTGATTTCTGCCATATAGTTGTCATACTCACATACACGAGTTAAACGTGCGGCGCACCAAAACTTCATTACGATTCCATCGTGTTTGAATTTCGCTTGGATATTTTGTGAAATGTGACGGCAGCAGTAACAATGCTTTGCGGTTGGAAGTACGTCTATCAATGCGGATGTTAGCCCCTTCATTCGATCGGAAACTACAGTAAGATCACGAACATGTTCCAGTGTTTCATCCAGACATGCTAGAAACCATGACCAAGTCGCATAGCACTCGGATTCCACAATAGCAAAAGCGAGCGGAAAAAGCCCATGATCACCATCCTGATAGACCGCAATGAGTAATGCTCCCGGGTATTTACCCCGAAGGTGTGTACCGTCTAGGGCGATTAGTGGCCTAATTGATGATTTGAAAGATCGAGCACATGCACCAAAACAAACATAGTATCTTTGGAAGGAGTGATCATCTTCTGTCCACAAATTGTCCACTGTGCCCGGGTTTGTGCGTTTCAACTCCAAACGGTAATCAGATAGGGTCCTGTATGAATCCTCGAATGATCCGCGAATGTGTTTCATAGCAATTTCCTTCGCAAGATGTGCCTTCCTGTAAGATATATGTACGCCAAATTCGCGGTGAAAGTCCGACATGATTTCCTTTGGCCTGTAGTCTTGGTGTACTCTAAGTCTTTCTTTGATCCAATCCGCAATCAACCCTGAAGTGGCCTGAGGATATTGTACTTTGTTCATTGGTCCTGAACAATTATGATCAGGGTTGTAGGTCCTAACTTGAAACTGGGGCCCAGCTTCCACAATAGACGCATGGCTGCGCCAAGGACATGTAGGATGGCTACACCTTGTCGTCGCTTCAAATCTATTGGTCCTTAGCGGTTTCAAACAGAAGTTTGTATACATTGCAAACTTGGCCAATGTGCTTTTGAATGCATCACGGTTACTAAGCACCCTGCCGTTCCACATGGCGTGTGGCGTATCTTCACGAGGTGGCGTGGACATCAAATCTTCAGCCGCTTGCATGCTGTCTGCGATTTTACCCGCAGTGATCAGTTCTGGTTCCAACTGAACAGTGTCGCCTACAATTCGGTCTGACGGTACTCTACCAGCTTCTGAGGCGTTTGATGTTGTGTCTCGGAAAGTACTGTCTAGGGCTCGTGTCTGTATGTTCTCCAGTCTCTTCATTATGAGTGGAGAACCCTTGGACGAAGGCTGCATGACCTTCTCTACAAATGTCTGTGGCGACGCGCAGAAATTCAAGAGTGTCAACGTCAATCCCCAACTCCCCAATCCCGTTTGCATGGGGACTTTCCTCGACTCCAGCAGTGTAGCCTCCCTCCATGCAACTGTATGTGTCCATTTGCAAACCTTCATCTTGATTGTCATGGTCAATCCTAACACCCTGTTGATGATCTGTAGCTGAAGATCCCTCCCCTACGAATCGATCTTCTTCAACCACTAGTAGATTCTCCTGTTTGTCACTGTCGATATCCGGACCAGCATCGATATCTGCCGATGGATTTTCTTCCCCTCTGCATGTGTAGCATCCATGTGTAAAGGGCAATTCAAAATCGGCTCCGAGGTCTACAGACGGATATGACTGCTGCAGATTAGAATCTTTTACGGCCGACCTAGTATTTGATTCCAAGCATGAAAATTTCTTCGTTGGGTTAACCCTGCATGAACAATGAGCTTCATCGTCACAAACAGAGCATAACACTAAATATTCTCTATAATGAGGAATTTTTCCATATCAACAAGTGGGGGCAGAAAATATGGAAACTTATAAAATCATGTATCAATAAGCAGTATGAAGTATGAAATGACAAACTTAGGAGAGGGTAGTGTGTTATCCCAATTCGCATCCTCGACCAAATGAATGCTCCTGTCAGATTCTTGACGGGGGAGGGCCTGTCCGGTTGCATCCCTACATGACAAAAGAATGAAATGTACGAATTAGCATGTAACTAGCGAGTATTTTATGATTGATTGACTACTTCCCTATTTAGCAATGACCTTTTTCCAAGGACCGACGGCGGACTATTCTGATGAACAGCTTTGCTGTATCCCAACCTGCATGGAGAAAAAACTTAGGATGCCCAGTACAAATGTTATTGTTGAAAACATGTTTTATCATACCATACCTTTGTTCATTCCATTGATGATCGTTTCCATGGTCCTAGCTTGGCTGGATGTACAGGTAAACTGCACTGCCATCACCCGCAGATGCTCTTAACATCACCTCGACATCGTCGTCGTTTGTTATGGCAGCCAGAGTGCATACTTTACCATTTTGATGAAGGTATTGGATATCAGGGATGTGTCCAAGCATGTTCTTAATGGAGATGTCACATATTTTTTGGACCAATAAAAACTAACATTTAACGAAAGCTACTGAATATGTCTAAATTGTAAAACAGTGCTAACGTGGGCATATACGAGGATTCATTGTTGATATTACGCGATAGAGCTCGTATCTCAACAAGATATATATCATTGCAACAGTTGGCATGTTACGCAATTAAATATTCATGAGACGGAGGGTTAAATGTATTGGAAAAGCTAACTTTCATAACGATATCGTTATAATAATTTAAATGTACACCATCCAAATTTGGGGTACAACCAATCAGAATTGGGAAAAAGGGGCATCACTTTGGTACAGCAGCACGAAGAGGGACTCCATAATGAGGTGGTTCAGCTATGTGAAGGAATCACCGTTTCATGCAAATTGGGTAGGTAATTTCAATAGAGTTGTGTTTTTTGTATGATCATGAAATCGCTACAATAGTTTTCAAATTTCTTTATCATTGCAAGTTGGTGTCCAACAACGTAATATTGCTGGTTGTGATCTGAGATACGTAGATAGTGAGAAGGACTCACGGACGCACTTGAGTTCGATTATTGAGGATCAAATGGATAACGAAATTTGTTGAGATCCATGTTTGGTTCTACTTCTACGTTTGGCATCCTAGAAGTGAAGATGAGGGACCCCATAATGAGGTGGATTAGCTATGTGAAGGAAGCACCATTTCATATAACTTGGGTAGGTAATTCAATCTCTATGAAATTTTTTATTTTTTTGATAACGAAATCGTTACAATACTTGTTAATTTCTTTATATCTATTTGGTGTCCAACACCGTAATATTGACATGGCTTTAATCTGAGATGCGTAGATAGTGAGGAGGACACACGGAAACAATTTATTTGTATTATTGAGAATTTACCGATTGGCAATTTTTTTGACACTGAAAGTGTTTGGTTCTACTTATATCTTTGGTATTCTAAAACAGAAGAGGATGGAATCCATAATGAGGTGGAACAACTATGTGAAGGAATCACAGTTTGATTTCATTTGGGTATGTAATTTCCATCTATACGAATTTCCCTTATGGTAACGAAATAGATGCAGGACTTTTTTATTTTTTTATTTCAATTGGGTGTCCGACAACGTAATAGAGATGGCTATAATTTGAGAAACATAGTTAGTGAGAAGGACTCACAGACGGACTCGATTTGGATTATTGAGAATTTACCGATAACGAATATTGTTTCTCGCGAAAATTTGGTTATACTTATATATTTGGTGGCCTACAGCAAAAGAGGAGGGACTCAAAAAATGAAATTTTGGTTATACTTATATATTCGGTGGCCTACAACAAAAGAGGAGGGACTCCAAAATGAGGTGGATCAGCTATGTGAAGGAATCACCGTTTCCTACAATTTTGGTATTTTCGATGGAAATGGAATTTATTATGAAAACTAATTCGCTATTGCACTGTTTATTTTCTTTACAATAATTTGGTGTCCAACAACGTAAGAGCGATGACTTTAATTTGAGATCCCTAAATAGTGAGAAGGACTCACAGATTCACTAATATTGGGAGGGTCGATCCATAGTACCATCGTTTTCATTCCCATTGTCATTCATTCAATGAGTCATTATGCATTTACACAGAATTCCTCTACAGAGATGAAGGATATACAAATACGCAACTAGTTGATTTTGGACCTGGCTATCTACAGCTCCCTTCTCTGTTGGACTATGGAATATATATTAAACCACAAAGACGAAGTCCACAACCCATATGAAAATCTCCCATGGTCATTGATGCGCATGTCGTGTAAGTAGTGAAATTAAATCAGTAAGTAGTGAAATAGATCAATCAATCTCAACGAGATTGCAGAGATTCACTATCATTTTAACTAACAAAAAAATACAGACTATAATCATCTATCTCAAAACATTCCATTAAAAATCGTGAATAAATATTCTCATACATAACATCATCCAAAGAAAGAGCATAACCACGCATAAAAATCGGTTACTGCTGCCTTTCATATGCTTATAATCCTCAAAATAATGAACAGCAATGCCTGGCAAAATGTAATTACTTTATTTAGCTTATATTAAGGACAACTTATAATCGCATAGAAAGGCAAGGAGATAATCCAAACCAGGTGCAGTCATGTTAAAGAAACAGAACAAGTGAAAATTGATGCATACCCGAAACTGTATGTATGACGAGATCGAGGCCTGCATCCAGAAGATCTCGCTCTGGGTGATCACAAGGCCATAAATCGATCGTTAGAAATCCAAATTAGACTTAAAACCACAAAACGCAATCAAGGGCACTACCATGCTATTGATAAAGCAAAAACAGATAGGTTTAGCAGTTTATCACCTGAGTTGGAATGCGGAACCACGCAAATCGTAGGGGCCATTTTTCTTTAAAGGATGCATGAGGAGGGAGCATCGATGGTAGCCGGTGAGAGATGATAGATCCGAATTGAATGATTGGGTGAAGACAGAGAGGAAGAGGGAAACAGAGAGCAGACTCGAATCATGTCGTGCAGGGCGGACGAGACGAAATGAGAGAGGATGGAGGGGAGAAGGCACGCAGAGAGGGAGAGGGCAGGAGAGAGGAGTGAGGGAAAGAAAACATATAGAGAGGAAAAGAGAGAAGCAAACGGGAGATGAACATCTAGATGGAATATGGCGACGGTGGATTCAAGGGTGGGTGATAGAGACAAGAACGCTGATCGTTCGAACAGGGATGGGAGGAGTGGTGTGAATTCCGTATACAAACACCGGAATGGGTGTTTCGGTGGATTCAAGGGTGGGTGATAGAGACAAGAACGCTAACCGTTCGAACAGGGATGGGAGGAGGCGTGTGGATTCCGTATACGAACACCGGAATGGGTGTTTTGGTGCATCTGTAGTTAAATCCGTCTCATAAAATATAATGACAATTATTTAGTGCAATACCCAAAGAAAAAAATATAAAATTTAAACGGAGAGGGAATTAAGACCCAAAACAGTTATGAAAAAATCCACAATAATCCACAACATAACACAATCTTATGAAAGGCCGAATGAAGCAGCAAAACAAACAGAAACTACACTACAACCCGGTTGGATGAAAGCATCAACAACAGTCAGCATGAGTCTGTGCGAAGGCATACCAGCTCATTTTCAGGTTATATAGCAACATCTTGGTAGCTGCTCTTCCTCACTAGACTACTACCAGAGTAGGCCCATCACCAAGGCTATCCATAGGTAGTAGGCATCCTACGGCTAAAACGTCCACACATTTATGAAAATCAAACATAGGGACTTTATATTTCTTATCCCCATCATTAAGTGTACTATATATCTTGTTAGATGCATCTTTCATCATTTCATAAGCATATAACAAAATGCCAAACGTCCTTTTTCCAATTTTTACAGACCCTACTCGTCAGTTCATCACCCAAAAAAACAAAAAAACAGTCTCTAATTCACAAACAAGACCCCCCAATAGCTTAAGTTCCATGTCAGATCTTATATAACTATGTAGAATTACAAAGAAAATTATTATTTGATAACGATATCGTAACCATAATTTCTGTCTATGTCATCCATTTTTGGTGTCTATAAAAGGAAAGATGCTGGTGCTTTATATTGGGATGCATAAAATATGAGGGGGAAGCACGGTTTAAGCCAATTTACTTTATTTTGGGTAATTTCTAATGACGATATTGTTTCGGTAATTTATAAGTTCTGCACCAATTCTATGCACCATGGAAGAAAGCGCCCATAAATGTAGAATCAGCCGCATAAACAATGGGAAAGAATGACAAACTTCACACGGGTTTCCATTTCAACTTCATTTAGCATGACAATCGGATCATCGATCATTATTTATTGGTATTTTGTTCTTTTTCGTTTGATCCTGCACTCTTGACGTCTTTTTGTAACTTATATGTTACCCCAAAACCATGAAATCTCATATTACTAACTAGGCAATAGGTGCCAATAGTAACTCGCTGATAAAAAAACGAATATCACTGGATTAGGAGAGGAACCAATAATTGATATAGACAAGTGTTTTTTTTTTCTTTTCTTTTCTTTTTTTTTTTGGGGGTGGGGGGGCGGGGGGGGGGGGGGGGGATTCGGACTTAGACCTTGTTTGCTCACCAATCAAATCTATAAAGCTCGATCGATCAATACAATTGACGGCTTCTTACCCCTTCCCATCCATTGTAGATAGAAATCGACATCTCTCAAACTCTTCGTATCCAAACTTTAAAGGATGTAAAAATCTATAAGAATTGGATATGGTTCCATTATGTAGATCTATCTTAATTTTATCGATGAGACGATAGCTTATATAGTAGACCACAAGGCTAAAATCCATAACCCACTTCAATGAAGTTTCTTATGGTTGTTGCTGCATCTGTCAAGTAAGCTACGATGGAACCACATAGGAATTCACTAACATTTTAACAGCTTAACAAAGCAATCATGATATACTCGTCTGACTTAAACATTCCTATTCGGATCTTAATTACTCGTTCTCGTACGTAGTCTCATACCAAGAAGGAGCCTAACAAAAAACAACAAACTAGTATGGAATATGGTTTCAAATACCAACCATATCTTTATCAGTTTAAAAATAATGAAAAGCAATGCAATCTAAAATTAATATCAATCAGCGGTGCAGAGAAAGTTAGTATATAACATTAGGACGAAATTATTTATCGCATAGAAAGGCATGGATGCATTCCAGCCCCAATACAGTCGTATTAAACAAACTAAGCATGGGAAATTGATACTACCAAATAAACTGTTAAGATGTTCAAATCGAGGCCTATATCCAAATAGGTAAATCAACCAATAAATATTTTTAGTGGGACGTCGATTTTCAAGACTGAATATGTATAGTCGATATTATAAGTGGGAGACATTCCAAATGACATTAAAGGGTTGTACTACTGTGTGACAAGTGCTACACGAAGGTTGGCCAAACTTACTTGATGATAGGCATGGCGTAATGAGCACATAGTTGAATGGAACCCAACACTGACCTAAGCTAAGTAGTTTGGCATCTGGTTTTAGCATATTAACCACCGATGTTTTCAAAACACCCAACGTATTGAGGGCCTACAATTGAGATGTCAATAACAGGAAAATGAGACATAAAAAAACAGGGGACAACTATATTTCTATTGAGTATTTCGAATTCGATTAAAGCCCATGACAGAGAAAGAACACAAAATCACGCAAACAACTAATATGCAGGGCAAGAACCCAAACAACAAATTACTTAACTGAGACTTATGCTAAAATGGGTACCATGTATACAGGTTGAATCAACACTTGACAGATTTTGTTTGATATTTGAGGCATCAAGATTGCAAGACTAAATCTATAGAGTTTTTTTTCCCTTGCAATGTGGAAGGCTCAGCACCGTTAATGAAACATCCTAAAAAGCCATATGGGCTTGCAGACTATAGTTTTGCACAATACAGTTATCAAGCTTTTCATTTAATATAAACAAATGAAACATTCAATGCGGGTAAAGTTCTAATAAGAATTGCCATAAAACAAGATAATTCTCACCCACAGATTTCAGCTCAAAACCTAACACACAATGAACAAGAACAAGATAGAAATAACTGACAGAACTCAATAACACATTTGTTCAAACACTTTGTGAGCAACAAGAACAAAAGAGAGAACTGACAGAACTCAGCAGTCTAGATTTGTTGATAAACCCACAATGGATATGTTTTGTAGGTTCTCACCTTTATTGCCTAGAAAAACCCTCTTTCATATAGAAGATTTTCTCCATCAACTCCGACAACGACAACGATAGAGCATCGCTGGCTGCCAAACACTAGAGAAAAAAAATAAAATAAAAGGAACCCAATTAGCTCCCACAAGACTAGCTTTCTGTGCATGCATCTACTTGACATTCGGTGGCTTTTTCATTGCACCCACTTATATTTTTCTCCACCACTAGACAACCGAATGGGAACAGATGGAGATGGGGTGCTGGATAGAATAACAGGAGATGGCATACAAAAGATAGATTACATAACCTGATCATCACCACTGCATCGTCTGTGCACTTCTCTTATTCATATGATGTTTCTGCCCTTTGAATCCTGGCCATTGATTGCATGTGTCTGACGGTGAAGGGCGAGGCCGGAGAAGAAGAGGGAAAGAGAGAGCAGTGAACCTAGTGGAAGCGACAGCAGACGAGAGCGAAGGGACGGAGAACGCATGCAGAGACAGAGATGGAGAAAGAAGGGAATAGACGGGAGGAGTTTGGCAGGAACTGGGTAATAAAGATGGAAAAGTCGTTTCATGCATGTGGGGGTAAAAGTGTCCAAAAATCATATACGAACACCGATTTCGGTGTTTTTGTGTATATTTGTTTAAAACCGGGAAATACATGTACAGGGACACTTTTCTGGTAAAATTCCCAACTTTAAACCAAATTTCACCTTAAGTTTGAGAGAATGCTTTTCAAATTTTCTTTCAACATTAGATTCAAATGATTGAACTGATCCGATACGGTCCTCACGTAAAGGTCTGGCCCATGTGACGTGTAAGTGGGACCCACATTTGTTTTAAAAAGTGTAAAGGACACATGAACCGTTACACGTGCAAAATCGTCCCGCTAAAAAGCATGCGCCTTCTGAAATCTTTTCGTCTTGTTCATCACCTTCTCAAAAGATTTCCCAATTTCAGCTCCATAAATCTCTCCTTCTCTACAAATCTTGTTGAAATTCCCAAATCAGAGAAAACCCAAAACGGCAAATGGATAGATTTCAATTCTCGAACAGTTTCTTCAGAAATCTACAGTTGCAATTCAAAGATCACAAACCTCGGACGTTGCGGAAAAGTCAAAGAAGCAAGAGAACTGTTCGACGAAATGCGTCAGCGAGACGTCGTTACTTATGCTGCAATGATCAATGTCTATCTCAAGAACGGTGATCTGCCTAAAGCTGAAAAGCTCTTTTTTTATATGCCCAAAAGGAATGTCGTAGTTGAATCGGCAATGATAGATGGTTATGCAAAAATAGGGCGGATTGATGAAGCTCGCCGGGTGTTTGATGAAATGCCGGAGCGAAATGTATTCTCTTGGACGAGTTTGGTTTCTGGGTATTTGAGAATGGGGTGGGTTGAAGCAGCTCGCCAGTTATTTGATCGGATGCCAGTGAAAAATAACGTTACTTGGACGACGATGGTGTCAGGTTATGCTCGGAATGGTTTGATTCTTGAGGCTCGAGAGCTTTTTGATATAATGCCAGAGAAAAATGTTGTTTCTTGGACGGCTATGATCAAAGCATATGTGGAGAATGATCGGATAGATGAGGCGAAGAAGTTGTTTCACAAAATGCCTCAGCGCAACTTATATTCTTGGAATATCATGATATCTGCCTATTTAGAGAAGGGACTAGTGAGTGAAGGTATTAAATTGTTTGAACTAATGCCTCAGAGGAATGCGATTTCTTGGACCACTATGGTTACAGGTCTTGCTCGAAATGGATCAATAGAGAAGGCGCGGGAATTCTTTGAACACATGCCTAAAAAAGACATAGCAGCATGGAATGCGATGATCACAGCTTATGCAGAGGATGAACGCACGGTTGAAGCATTTGAGCTTTTCAATTATATGCCAGAGAAAAATATTACTACTTGGAATGCATTGATTGATGGGTATGTGAAATGTGGGCTCAGCAATGAGGCATTGAAGCACTTAGTCCTTATGCTTCACACAAGCGACAGACCAAATGAGACTACATTCACTAGAATTTTGACAGCGTGCGAGAGTGCAGTTGAAGTCATGCAACTTCATGTGCTCATCATATCTCTTGGTTTTGACTCTGATACTTTGCTAACAAATGCGCTAATTAATATATATTCTAGAACTGGGGATATGGGCTCGTCTTGTCTCGCATTCAAGAAACTTGTGGCAAAGGATGCTGTCTCATGGACCACCATGATATTAGCATACTCAAACCATGGTTGCGGGGGGCATGCATTGCAGGTCTTTGCAAGTATGCTAAGAGCTGGTGCCGAGCCAGATGAGATCACATTTGTGGGGGTTTTATCAGCTTGTAGCCACACGGGTCTTCTCCAGAAGGGTCAAAGGCTCTTCAGTTCAATGAGGCATGCTTATGGCATAGTGCCAAAGGCCGAGCACTATTCATGCTTGGTTGACCTTCTGGGCCGTGCTGGACATATAGAGGAGGCTGAGAAGGTGGTGAATCAGATGCCAACAAATGAACGAGATGGAGCTGTTTTAGGAGCCTTGCTTGCCGCATGCAATTTGCATGGGTGTCATGAGGTGGCTAGCCGAGTTGCTGAGGATCTTATTAAGACCAACCCAAGTGGATCAGGGGCATACATACTTCTAGCTAACATATATGCAGCACGTGGGAAGTGGGATGACGTTGCATGTGTGAGGAAGATGATGAAAGAAAAGAAGGTGAAAAAGGTGCCTGGCTTTAGTCAGATTGAAGTGAAGAACAAAAACCATGTGTTCTTTGTGGGTGATAGAGAACACCCTGAAATGAAGAAAATATATGCTATGTTAGAAGAAGAGCTTCTCCCACAAATGAAGGATTTGGGTTACTCAGGAAGGATGCTACCTTCCTTTTATAATTGGTAATCAGTGTGCATAGACAGAGCAAAGGGAGACGATGCAGTTCTCATTATCTATGGTAGTTAGCGTTAAATGCAATGAGGTATTCACTTCAAAATAGCTGGATTGGGGAAATCACTGGGGGGGAATTTTCAAATTTCATATTCTCCCTTGACCCACTAAGATATACCTAATTTAAGCTATATATACTCGTTGGATTGTACTAGTTGTACCACACTCATGGGAACCAACGTATTCACAGAAAAAAAGAAATGTAAAGGAATACAATTAAATTACCTCTGGGGTTAAAATATGAGATCCATTGGATTCTTTAAGTTCTCTTTGTGAAATCTTTTTATAGATTTTTCTTATTTCTTTTGTGGCTTTAAATTTCCATTTTTTAGTATTAGATTATCATAAGTTAGTTTGGTTCTTCTAAATTTCTTTTATCATTGTATTGTATATGAATCTTTATTTTTATATATATTTTTATAGCATTTTTAATAAAATTTATTTTATTTTATTTTGTATTTATTTTATTATAATTTCTCACTTGTGATGGGTTTTAGTTTTTTTTTTTTTTTTATGATCGTTTTTCATGAATTTGTGGATTCTTTTGTCTTTGCCTTTCTGTGCTACATTTTTTAGGGTTTTTTTTTTCCTCATGAGTGTTTGATTCTTTTAAATTGTTTATATTATTGAGTTGATTATGGATTTTTATTTCTATGTGTCTTTCAAATTTCATTGGATTTTATTCATAGCACATCAGTTACATAGAAAGTTTCCCGCCTCCTCTTTAGCTCCATGCTATTGTTGCGAGTTTTTTTTTTTCAATAATATTGTCATTTTCTTATTAACAATGAAACTTATTATATTTGTTAATTAATTCATATATTATATATTCATTTGAGTTTAGTTTTATTGTAAAAACATTGTCATAGAAAATTAATGACTATATAGGAAATCATATAAAATAGTTATTTCAAAAGTTTGATCATCTATGCTTAAAGTATAATGCATAAGTATGAAATTAATAACAATAGTATTTATAAGGGTCAATATTCTAAAAATATAGTTATTTTTATAAATACCACGTAGATAAATTTCAACTCACGGTCAATATTCCAAAGTGGAGGCGTCGGGTCTCTTTCTCGTTAACTAATTTTAAGTTTTTGTTGATAACTATTAGCAAAAAGATGCTTTGTGGTGCAATGGTAGGGTTGTTTATTTGAAATTCATATTGTCTTGAGTTCGAGTCTCGGCGCAAATTAGATTAATTTTTACCATGTCATTAAAAATACACAGGTCTACCCCGATCCGACCCGTTTGCTAGGTTCAAACTAAATTAAATTGATCAAAATCAATTGGAAGTGATTTCAAATTGGAATCACTTCGCTTCATATATAATAATTGGTTTTCAAAATATCAAAACTCAACATGGGCTGGCCTTAACAACGTTAGAAAAGTTTCACGGTAATAAGTTCACTACCATATATATACAAAAATAAAAAATCAATTTTAAAATTAACTGGTTTAAAAAGGGATTAAAAGAATGAAATGATATTTAAAAAAAAGGCTAAACGTGCTAATCTCAAGCCAAAACAAAATAAGTGATCGCAAATAATCATAATCTATGTTAGAGATAATCTACCTTGTTACTATTTGCAACTGAACTATTGGATACCTGCAAATGATATACAAGTGATAACAACAGTAAAATAAATGGGATTTCAATCTTCTTACCGGTTAAAATAGAAAAACAAAGGAAAAAATAAAGAATGGATTTTTTGCCACCGAACATAGATGCTTCTCAAACTTTTTGACATTTCATTTTAAAACTTCATGATAAAAAAGAGTCTTGCATCTCTAAAATGGAACTTCTAGCGGGATATCCAGTCACATTGCACAAAACCACATTGATATGCCCATATTCCAATACACAAAGTCTACTTGGACCGAAATGGGGGACCGAACCATGGTCCAGATGGGGGACCGGGCCATGGTTCGGTCCCCCATTCGGTCCAAGTAGCAGCCCTCATTCCAATAACAACCAAAAGTGTTTCAATTATATTGTGTACTAACTCAACAAATTCTTATGTTCATGAATATGCATATCTGAAGATTATTGTCACACAAAACAAACTGAACCTAAGAAAGAAAAAGTTACAAAAGAAAAAAAAAACTCTCATTGGAGTTCTATTTTTCTTTTTCATATACAAACGTATAGAGAGAAGATAATGTTCTTGCGAGATCATATTTGGTGCGGTTATATTATATTATACATAATATTATATTAGAAAAGTTTCATAAGAAAAAAATAACTGAGTTCCATCTATCTCTTACAAATTATACTATACATTGCCGACAGTAAGAGATCAAATCTATTTTTTCTATATATGTTTCTTGCATTGCATTGAAAATGCTCTTCCACGATCTTCCTCACTTTCGAAATCCCTTTGCCAATAAGAAAAAAGATAGAAATAGACACTTCTAGAAAACATATCTTTCCTTAAATGTAGGTATTTTATATTACCTTTTGATAAGAGGAAATCGTGTGACTATAAATGTGGGGATTTATATTACCTTTAATGAGAAGAAATCGTATGACTATAAATGTGGTTACCTTTAATGAGAGGAAATCATCTGACTATAAATGTGGAGCCTAATTTGAAGAGGAAACGATATATACACCCCTACACAATTATGACATCGAGAGAGGAGATTGAGAGGGAGTCAAGGAAAATTAACGAAGTCAAAATCAATTGAACAAAGTCAATTAACAAAGTCAAAATCAATTGAACAAACTGAGATTGATCTCTCAATTTGTATAATATAATATATAATTATATTATATTATATTAGAAAAGTTTCATAAGAAAAAAATAACTGAGTTCCATCTATCTCTTACAAATTTTATTATACAATGCTGATAGTAAGAGATCAAATATATTCTTTCTATATATATTAAAAAAAACACCTGTATTGCATTGAAAACGCTCTTCCACGATCTTCCTCACTTTTGGAATTCCTTTCCCAATAAGAAAAAAGATAGAAATAGACACTTCTACAAAATATATCTTTCCTTAAATGTAGGTATTTTATATTACCTTTAATAAGAGGAAATCGTGTGACTATAAATGTAGGGATTTATATTACCTTTAATGAGAAGAAATCGTGTGACTATAAATGTGGTTACCTTTAATGAAAGGAAATCATGTGACTATAAATGTGGAGCCTAATTTGAAGAGGAAACGTTATATACACCCCTACACAATTATGACATTGAGAGAGGAGATTGAGAGGGAGTCAAGGAAAATTAACAAAGTCAAAATCTCAAAGTCAATTGAACAAAGTCAATTAACAAAGTCAAAATCAATTGAGCAAAGTCAATTAACAAAGTCAAAATCAATTGAACAAACTGAGATTGATCTCTCAATTTGTATAATATAATATATAATTATATTATATTATATTAGAAAAGTTTCATAAGAAAAAAATAACTGAGTTCCATCTATCTCTTACAAATTATATTATACAATGCCGACACTAAGAGATCAAATATATTTTTTCTATATGTATAAAAAAAAAAAAAAACACATGCATTGCATTGAAAATGCTCTTCCACGATCTTCCTCACTTTCGGAATTCCTTTCCCAATAAGAAAAAAGATAGAAATAGACACTTCTACAAAATATATCTTCCTTAAATGTAGGTATTATATATTACCTTTAATAAGAGGAAATCGTGTGACTATAAATGTAGGGATTTATATTACCTTTAATGAAAGGAAATCATGTGACTATAAATGTGGAGCCTAATTTGAAGAGGAAACGTTATATACACCCCTATACAATTATGACATCGAGAGAGGAGATTGAGAGGGAGTCAAGGAAAATTAACAAAGTCAAAATCAATTGAACAAATTGAGATTGATCTTTCAATTAGAAATAGTGGCTTTCATATATAAGAAAAGTCAAAATCAATATAACAAAGTCAAAATTAATCGAACAAACTGAGATTGATCTCTCAATTTGTATAATATAATATATATAATTATATTATATTATACATAATATTATATTAGAAAAGTTTCATAAGAAAAAAATAATTGAGTTCCATCTATCTCTTACAAATTATATTATACATTGCCGACAGTAAGAGATCAAATCTATTTTTTCTATATATATATATATATATATATATATATATAAATACCACCTACATTGCATTGAAAATGCTCTTCCACGATCTTCCTCACTTTTGGAATCCCTTTAACAATAAGAAAAAAGATAGAAATAGACACTTCTACAAAATATATCTTTCCTTAAATGTAGGTATTTTATATTACCTTTACTAAGAGGAAATCGTGTAGCTATAAATGTAGGGATTTATATTACCTTTAATGAGAAGAAATCATGTGACTATAAATGTGGTTACCTTTAATGAAAGGAAATCATGTGACTATAAATGTGGAGCCTAATTTGAAGAGGAAACGTTATATACACCCCTACACAATTATGACATTGAGAGAGGAGATTGAGAGGGAGTAAAAAAAAATTAACATAGTCAAAATCAATTGAACAAATTGAGATTGATCTCTCAATTAGAAATAGTGGCTTTCATATATAAGAATTTGTTGATGTTGGTGTCAATTAATTTTATTTGAGTTTCATATGGCACATCCAAAGCTCACATCAATCATCATATTTGCAACTTAACTACAAAAAAGTGATTTCTATACCATGTGGATAGAAGAGATACCATCTTTCTCTTTAATCCTTTTACGAGTGCCAGAGTTGACCTACCATAGTGGGGCAGAACCAAAATCTATAAAGTTGTGCTTTCATCGGCTCCTTCAGACCCAATTGTACAGTGATCATACTCGATGAATCATATTGGAGCTTTATTTTTTGTAGGGTTGGAGATGATGTGAGACCCCACTCTTGGTGGGCCCTCATTTTGAATTTGAACACTATTAATTACGGTAATATAGCATAATTGTACTAATTAATAGGGATTAGTAAGGGTATATAAATATTTTCCTAAGTTTTAGCTTATTTTATAGGATTTATGCCTATTGTGTATTTTATAGATATATATGGTGTCTTTTTATATTTTTTGTAGGGTTTTAGGTGTTGAGGCCCTTACTAGTAAATAGGTTTTTATAAGGAGGGTTTTCTACACTTTAGAACATTCTAGAACCTCTACAAAAAACCTAAATGCCTTTGTCCTTATCCACATCCCTATACAAACTAAAAGGCCCTTTTGGTAATTATCCCAAGAACCCTAGCCTATATAAGCTAAAATAATATATTGGAAAATGAACCCTAAATTCACTCTCATTTATCCCTCATTTGCCTCTCATTTCACAAAACGCTAGCTAAAAACCCTAACCCTGGAAACCCTAACTAAAACTCTAAGTCCAAAAGAAGGAGGCCATCTTCTACCTCCCTTCTCAGTCTCTTTCTCTTCTACAAACCAAGGTGAGGCTCCTTCCTTAGTCAATTTCCATGTGATTATCTAGGATTTCCTTTCTCACTAGGTTTCCTTTCTAACCCTTGGTTCTCTTGTGGAATGGGTGCTAGGTTTGGTAGATTGGATTTAGTTTGGATAGCTTGGATTGAGTTTTCTTGCTATTTTCCCTTGCATATCCGGATTTTAGGCAAATGCAATGTAGCTTTGCATAGAATGCATGTTTACGGTTTTTTTTTTTTGAAAATTTAATTCATATTATACTAGAAATGCTTAGATTTACCTACTATGAGGTTGTTTATTTGGATTTTAGCCATTAATGGATGGATTTCTAGCTCATTTGCAAGGTTGATATGTCAATAGTGATGGTGATAGGTTGTTGGAGTGGGACTCAAATCCACCCATGGCTACTGAAGAAACAACCTCTAACTGTTTCCAGACATGGAAACCGCGAGGGCCTAATTTTCTTGATATATACCTTTACCCAGGTGGGCTACTCGATGATCCATCTGATTCGTGGATCCGAAGGAGGACCCACGGACGACCCATTAGGTGGTAGACCAGTGCGAGATGGGCCCTATTTGGCCCACCATCCAGCACTTGATCAGAGAGAGGGCTTGTTTAGGAAAAAGGAAAAAAAAAAAACAGTTTTGTATTAGTGGATGGTGGGACCCACTAGATGACCCAATGGTAGATCGGGTCCCCACATCTGATAGTGGACCCAGGGGCGAACCTGATGATGGTGGACCCGTGGGGATTGGGTCCCATCTGGCCCCACATCTTAGGTTTACACTTTAATGGGCGTCATTCACTAGGGTTTTCTATTTTTTAACATTAGATCATGGCGGGACCCACTGAGTGATTGACCATAATCTGGGCCGGTCATCTGGCCGTATAGGCTTGGGTGACCTTGTAGGTGGGGTCTGATCTGAACCCTGATCAGTGGGGCCCACGATTTCTGTTGTATCCATGTCCCAGTTTAGAGGCACGAAAACGTTCTATTACATAATCGTGTTCTGTGTTGAGTGTGTTGAGTGAGGGAAGAGTGGATGGTGATGACATGTGGATAAGTGGGAAGAAGAGTTGAGTGTGGTTCAGTGGTTTGTGAGTGTATGAGAAATTGTAGTCACCTTTTTTGTGTACCTTCCCTTTTAGTTTCTAGAATTTTGGATTTAAGGACTTGATTGTCTGGTAAACTCAAGATTAGATTCTTGGCCTATTTTTAGGAGGGAAAAGAGTGGTGATGACCTAGGATGATGCAACCCATGTGTAAATTATTCACCTTACCCCCCTTGAGTTTCTAGAATTTAGAAAATGGGCCCTTAACCTTTAGTGAACCCAAATTAGATTCTTGAATTATTTTGGAGAGGGCAATTATTTTGGGTAGGGACCCATTGACCATCCAAAGAGATTCCATTGATGTGCCAAGCACGAGTCAACGGTGTGACTCAATCTTGACTTGTGCGGCCACTAAGTAGGGTCTAAGATTTAGATTTGACGTCGATTCAATCCTTAATTAAATGTCGTCAAAGATGTCCGTAACTTCAGGAGCACCAAATACAATATCTTTGGCATTTGAAACTTAATTGAGGGATCCAATTAACTGAAATGGACCTGGACCTGAATGCGGGCCATTACTTAGGATTGGGCCCTTAATGTTCCATTTGATTCAATTACTTGGAGTTTATTCCACTTATTACATTAATGTCACTCTTATATCCTTATCATTGCTTTATACCTATTAATTAAATGAAAAATGAAGAACCCGAACCTAAGATTATTTAGAAGTGACCTGGGGATATAGTTTGGAGGAATTTGACCCGTGTCTATGTCTAGGCGGGCCATCCTACATCCTAAGTTGTATGTGTGAACCCTAGGATGAAGATGTGGTTGTGATTAGACTTGTAACTCATTTTGGATGAATATGGATTGTTTGATGTTGGATTGAGATTGGTGGTCTCTCCTGAACTATTTAAACTAAGGTCATGGCTTGGTGGGCTTTAGTATGGATCCAATGATTGGTACTTGGACCTCTTAAGAATTTGATAGAACATTGCTAGCACAAGGCAAGCTCAGACAGACACAGACATGTACCTTGGTTTCCTGAGTCGGCACTAACATTCACTCAATTGTTCTAACCTCAGTTTGTTGACTGATCATCACTGATGGGAGCTATTTATGAGTGTTGAGTGGCTATCATGATGAGCTGTGTTTTAAACGGGCGATGTGATACCAGGTCCAGTCTCTTGAGTGATGAGTGTTTGAAATTGATGAGTGATTTACGAGGTTAGTTATCTCCAGCACTGTGTTCATTATGGGGAGGTCGCGGCATAAAATCCCGCGGCATGCAGTTTGTGTGAATGTGTCACGTTGTGTAGATAGATTGACTTACCTTATTTTCCTGATTCAAAATGTTTATCTTGTTCAATTGCCTAGCATTTGTACTTTTGGTATTCTTATTAATTATATTACTGTCTCTACTCTTTGATGTATACATTCTATGTTATTTGTATACTGTAACTTGCTAGATCTTTGGATCTTACCCATTTTTGGTGCTTAGGTGTTGAACTCGATTATGAGGACAACACGCTCGTCGAGGCGCCCATAGCCAGAGATTATGGATGGGGACTAGCCGACCAAGGGGTCAAGCTGGAGGATGGAGCGCCTGTACCAGGGGCTTGAGTGATTATCTTTTTTGAATTTGAGTGTCCTTATGTGGTGAGCTGGGAGTTGGTCTAATATGTTTATAAACATGTTCTTAATTATGCTTTAAGATTTAGGCTGGACTCCATCCCTGCTACACTTGATATATATGTATGATACCTTATGCTTCCGCTTTGCTCTTTATACTTCCGTAAATTTTAACCATTGATTATATGTCAGTCAAAAAGTTTTAAATTGGACCTCACTGCGGACCTATGGTCTTGGAAGTTTCCGGATTTTTCGGGAAGTAGTGCGCCAAATTCGGATACTTTTGATGGTTTTCTTGGTATTCGGAATTGGAGCATTACAGATAGTGAATGGAAAAGGAAAGTATTATAAGGACGATAGATAGGAAAGCAATGTGATGCTAAGATTATGAGTGATATTAGGTCGGGGAAAAACAAATAAATGTTCTACCATTAAGAGCTTCTCTAAAATCTCTTAGCATTTAACCTCTTCATAATACTCTAAAACTTAAACTCTTATCACGGTTAAAATCACATCAAAATTGAAATAGCAATTGAGAGTCAAATATTTTTCAATCACTTGTGAAATCAATCATCACTTGCAAAATTGAATTGTACATAATAATGGGTGATCAAGTGTGCCTCAAAATGAGGTGCACACAAAACTCGCCATACGCACATGTGCACATATTTGTAAACCATGATAACATAAAATTTATTAGCTTTTGTGACATACATGATTCTCATGATATTATGGAATTTGAGAAAACAAGTTAAAAAATAATAATATTAACCAAAGTCAAGCGACCCAGTGACATTATGTGAGTTTGGATCATGAAACCTAAAAAATTAGGGTTAAAGATGACTAATATGTCAAGAAGTCAAAACCCTATTTTTAAACTAGCTCGGGTCCAGCGAGACGACACATCATCGGTGCATGGTTTTCTTAAAAAAGCCAAAAGGAACCCATCGAAAAATCTGGAGGGAGCCGTTACATTACATGCTTGCATAAGAGCAAACTTGAGCGAGTGAGATGTTCGAAAAAAAAAAAAAAAAACCTTATAACAGGCACTCTCAATCCTTCTTCTGCAACTCCATCCTCATCAAATCTTCCGGAGATGTTCCAAAAAATCTCAACTGCAATGAGTCCTTCTCAAAGAAAGGTGGTTTTGTAGTTTTATCATCTTATCGTTCCTCCTGATGTGTGTTTTTTTTCCCACGCGATCTGTTTTGTATTTGTTGGATTTTGGGTTGCTAAGATTTTGGGTTCCTAAATCTCATGTTTTGTGAGTTGGCTCTGAACCTTTCGGTGGAAAATAGGCATGTTGTCTAAATAGTTTATGATTGAAATGTATAGTCTTTGATGCATTTCAGGGTTTATTTCTGATTTCGAACTGATCTTATGTTCTTCTCTTTTTATGTTTGATTACATGTTATTTTTGTTTATTACATTCTGGTCTTACAGTAGGACAGATGACGGAGCAATATGATACAGAGAGTATTAAAGCAGATTCTGTTATAGAGTAATACATATTTACCATCATATATTCATGTGCTAACTAAATATAGTTGGGACAAGGCTTTGATAATGATGATGATGATGATGATATTTATGAGCTAACCGAGCTGATGTAACGGAAGATAGGTCATGCTATACAATAGTAATGTTTTTTTTTTCTTTTACCTTCAAGATGATCATTCTGAGCCATTGTTTGGTCTTAATTTCCACTGTATGATCAATTCGAATGTTTATAATATTTTCCATATAGTAACTGCTCGATCATTCTGAGTTATAATATCAACCGTACGTATGTTTGATCTTATTACTGCTTTATATCTTCACAATCTGTGATCATTTTGAAGTAGTTATTCTAGTAAAAACTTTTTTCTTTCTTTTGTTTTTTTAATTTCTGCTTTACAAAGGACTTGATCTTATGCACCTAATGCTGTAAATAGAGGTAGCATTAGTCATTTCAATACAAGTTGTGACTTACTAGGATTCTACTAAGGGGTTTTGACATATTAGTCCCTCTTAATCTGAGATGTTTCAATTTCATGACCAAACTTCAGGTAATGTCACCATAGTCGTTTGACTCTTGTCAACTTTCTTTCTAACTTTTTTGCTCCGGATCCTATGATATCATGACTTTTATATAGCATCTTAGAGAGATTTTTTTCCAAATGATAAAACCTGAGAAATGATGATCAAATGTGTATTTACTTTTCACAAAATATTAGATTTTATTTTTTATAAAAAATGAATTTGTTCTCCAGTTGAAAAAAATATATGATACAGAAATTGATAAATCCCATGATATCATGGGACTATCCCATGATATCATGGGATATGGTGAAAAAAAGCTAAAAAAAATAGTGTTGACCAAAGTCAAACAAATATGATGACATTATGTAAATTTGAGTCATGAAATTGGGAAAATAAAATCTGAGGTAAACCAATATGTCAAAACCCGTCTACTAATGAGGTCTTCTCTTAGTCTTGCTTTCACAATAGCAATGATCCAGTATTTTAGGATGGCATCACTACACAACAACTAAATGACATAAATTTTAAACACTCACACAAACGATACATCATATCAGGATGACATCAAATGCATTGAGATTGTGGATTTAAGGGGTTCATTTGGTTCACTATTTACGTACTTAAATCTGATATTGGAAATTAATTTTGAAAAGTTCCTGTTTTACTTTCACTCTAAGAAGTTGGCATAGACTCATAGTGACGATGTTAAATGATACCTTTAATATATCATCTTTTCTTGAATGATCAAAATAAGGTATTTCACACCTACAATATATATATATATATATATATATATACTCGTAATTACTGATACATATGGATTTATATCAATCTCATGATATTTCTTGCATATTGGTTGCATTGGAATCAGATATAAGCTATAGTAAAGAGAGCATCACAGAGGGAGCGAGCACCATCAGGTATGCATATGGCATGTAGTTACTCTCTCTCTCTCTCTCTCTCTCTCTCTCTCTCTCTCTCTCATACAATTCTTGAATGGATTCTCTCTCTCTCACATACAATTCTTGAATGGATTTCATAACTTTCACTTTATACTCTCTCATTTATACAATTCTTGAATGGATTTCATAACTTTCACTATATATTTGTTGATGTTGGTGTCGATTAATTGTATTTTAGTTTCATATGGCACATCCAAAGCTCATATCAATCATCATATTTGCAACTTAACTACAAAAAAAGTGATTTCTAGCGGCACCTTTAGTGGAGATTTTCTCCGCCGCTAGAAGATCATTATAGTCGGTTTTTACTGGCGGAAAGTTTTCTCTACCACTAAAATGGGTGGAAACAGTAGGAGGGGGCAGAAAACGGCAAGTTTAGCGGCGGACAAAAATTCCCGCAACTAAATATGACTTTTAGCAGCGGAGAAAAAAAACCGTAACTAAAGGCCATATTTTTCGCTGATAAAAGTTACATTTTTGCAGTGTTATATATATATATTCATATATTAAGAATTATTGGGGTTTCTTCTCTTTACCTTTCTGAAGAGGTTTTCATCATATTGAGAAAGAAGTATCTTTCTTTATTATCTTCAAGTGAGAATGGCACATCAAAAAGAGATCTGTTTCTTTCAAAATTACAAGGCTGCATCGCATTTAATTCTTACGAAAAAAATACGTCAAAATGCCACCAGAAGAATATCCAGAGGTAAAATGTCTTATACTGTATTTATGAAAACCTCTTAAATATATACTATTTGTACTTGAAAATGAATATTAATGTGTATAACTGTCATATGCCATTCTATGAAGATAATCATCAGCTAGTGGCATATAAAAATGAATATCGTATTTATGTTGTACTATGTTGGGCGTAGTGGAATTCTCCTATCTTCTTCCGTAGACGTAGGCCAAAATTCGAATCAAATAAATCTCTTGTGTTTTTGTGTGTCCTTCATCTTCTCTTAAGCCCTATATCACAACACACTAAATGAATATATGTCTCCGTCTCAGAATCATCATCTTATTTGTAAAGTTGCACAAAGAAGATATATATCAATCCCAACGCTTAGCTACATTAAACGGATATTAGTGCCCATCTTCAATTATTGACATTGAAATGTTCCAAAATGATACAAGTACTACACTACAGAAATAAATATAAACAATCACAAGGAAAGCTCTAGAGGTAAGATATTTCGCAGTATCTCGTGATAATCTAATTAGTATAATATACTTGGTTTTTAAAATAATTATTTATCTCTCTCTCTCTCTCTCTCTCTCTCTCTCATACACACAAATATATTATCATCATAGCCTTGTCCTAGGGGTGTCAATCGTGTCGTGTTAACAAATTCAAATTTCAGGTTTACGAATTTGTGTTAGAATCACCTCAATCTGTGCACGATCGATTAAAAAAATTTGGTCCAATAATCAAATACGAACAAGATCTGTTTATTTAAAGGATTACATAACACAGCCCATTAACCCATTAAATAATTTTATCCATCTTGGACCATGTCAATCAACACATACTCTTTTGCTAATGAAAGGAGAGTGAAGAAGTTAAAAACTGATCTTTTATATTTGGGTTTTAGGACTTCAGTACTTCAATATTTTCAAACTTATCAAAATACTACCCCTCATGCATTTTATAATTTATGTCATTTATCATTCAGTGGGTTATATTGAGTTGTTAATGGGTTACTGATTTTATTCGTTAACGACCCGCTAATTTAACGTGTTAACAAGTCCGGCCCATTAACCACACCTACCCATTAAGAGGCCATCCGAACTCATTAATATCGTATAGGCTCGTGTCATGTTAACGGGTCGTGTGTCATTTTGACATCCCTATCTTTTCTTGTCCCAACAAATATATCTAAATATATTATATTTTTATTTGATTTGATTTTTTCATTATGTTTCAGGAAATAATGAATTCAGAAAACAATAACGACGATAGCGACCAAAGTCTCGCACGATGGTCAGATCTTCCAGAGATTCTACTCTGCATAGTATGCGCTCACTTGCGCTATGGCGATTTTCTCAGTTTTCAACGTGTTTGTTCAGCATGGAGAGCGGCGGCCAAGCAGCTGGGCCACTGCCTGAATTCACCCTTGCTTATGCTTCCAAGCATGGGAGAAGGCTTCCATTACTTGAAATGTCCATTGGATAGCAGATGGTACACGCTCAGGGTACCTCCTGACTTTAGCCTAATATATCGGTGTCTCGGTTCCTTTCATGGATGGTTGTTAATGGTCGATGCGGCTAAAAGAGATATCATCTTTCTCTTTAATCCTTTTACGAGTACCAGAATCGACCTACCACAGTGGGGCGGAACCAACATCTATAAAGCTACGCTTTCATCGGCTCCTAAAGACCCCAATTGTACCGTAATCATACTTGATGAGTCACATTGGAGCTTTAGTTTTTGTAGAGTTGGAGATGTTGAGTGGACAAAGCAAGACTCAGATTCTACTTTTCTGACTGATGCCCTTTTGTTTAGAGGGAAATTCTATCTGCTGTGCTCCCAGAAACCTGCTACTAATACCATTCCACATCTCAATGTGGAGTATTTGGAGCTACCCCAACAACCCTATTCTGATGTTGTGATTGATAATGTTTCACACTTGATCAATTCTGCTGGGGAGTTACTCTTGGTTGTGAAAAGATACGATTTGCCAGATATACTACCATTTGATTTCATGGTATTCAAACTTGATCCATCCACTTCATCATGGATAGAGATGAAAAGGATTGGGAACCGAGTCTTGTTCTTGGGGCGTAGTTCTGCATCATTCACTGCAACTGAACTGAGGTGCAAAGAGAATCAAATATACTTTTTAGAGCCTCTTTATGACTACACTACCTGGTGGGCATTTGACATGGAAGATGGAACGACCAAGCGTTTTTCTTTCAATGCAGGTTTAATTAGGCATGCTATACCGGGGAATGATCCACTGTGGATTACACCTAGTTTTGTTTAATGTTTTAATGTAAGGACTTCTAGACAGATTTATATGAAATAACTTCTTTTAAGGTTTTATGAATCTCACTAGTATTGAAATAACTGATCACATGTTCATTATGCTTTTTTGTTGGATGATTCAATCTGAATGAATGGGTAATGTGCCCATTTGGGTCCGTGACTCAGCCTGGATACACAGGTGCTGGGTTAATTTACATTTGAGAAATTGAGGAACTTACTTTTTGTTAGACTTTCAATAATTGGGCATTTCAAGCTAGCATTGGGTATTTTATTGGACTTATATTAATTGGTAGTTGTCCTTTATACTTCTAACATACGCAATTTCCTCAATTTTCCTTTCCTCTTTTTGCAAGCTTGAAAAACTTTCTCACCCCTTTTCTTCTTGTTCCAAACTTATAATTAACCCCTTCTCTTGTTTTAAACTTATTATTTGCTCTGGACTATTGTGCTTCTTACTAGTTTATTAACTTCTTTCTTCTCCTTTTTATACGATTCATAATTCTTTATCTTCTTAGTTCTTTGCCAAACTTTGTAATAACATCTTTTCTCTCGAATATCTTCCCAAAACCTCTACATTCTACTGCCATTTCTTTTTCTTCCCTTGGGTAAAAGTTTTGTTTTTGTTTCTTTTTTTCACCTCTCCAAATCCAAACACATGTTGCTGTCACGTTGGTATATATTTCTTTATTTAATTATTCATGTTTAGGTAGGTGCCACATTGGTTGTAACTTGTAAGTGATGTCTATTTAATGAGGTGGGCAATATGCTTGGACTTGATGCTCCTATGTCGATAGGTTTTTTCAGTGAAATTGCATATGCAAGGTTTTGGCAGGGAAGTGATAGTGGATGAAGTGTATGATGTGGGGGTGCAGGTTCAAGTACTCTCACCTCCTGCCCCACCGGCAACATTTACAGGAAATGTTCGGTACCATTGCCACAATTCCATCATAGGTTGGATACTGGGCAATGTGTATATCAGTTTGGTTGAGTTGCCAGCCCCTCCCTGGTTCTGCTCCTGGATGTCACACTCAAATGGCTTCATTTTCACTTCATCAATGGGAATAGAAGCACTCTTTAAAATGTACTTTCACCACCAACATTGAGTCTTCATATAATGAAAGTTAAACATCTCTCTAAGATAGTTTCACTTAATTTAGGCTGAAATCCCCAAACAGATGAAGGGTTAAAGATCTGCACAAAGAAAATCTTGCAAGCTTGTAGGCTTAGCAAGATGCACAAGATCAAATAAACACCCTCTCTCTCTCTCTCTCTCTCTCTCTCTCTCTCACACACACACACACACACACATGAAACACACAATAGACCCAATAAGGACACTGTAAGCAGGCCGACATGTATATTCTTTGGGTCTGGATATAGTTACTCCAAATCTGTCTTCTTGTCAATCAGACCTGCTGTCATCACTAGTATCATGTATGGGTTGAATGTGAACCAATGGTCCAATGGTTCAAACATATCACTAGATCAAGCAAATGGATTAGTTCAAGAACTGAGAAACATAGCTTGGCGTGTAAAACTATTGAGCTGAGGAGCCGATTTTGATATCTGCTGTATTTTCATTTTTTTTAGATTTTTTTTTTTTTTTTGTAGAAATAAGATTTCATTAAGACAGAGAAAAACAACTAGAACAATAAAGGGGGAAAAGCATCAAAAAAAAAAAAAAAAAACCCCCACTCTAACTAGGATGCAAAAATTATCCAAGTCTCAAATAAGAGTTAGACCTATAAGACATCTTCGCAAGTTCATGAGCAAACACATTTACATTTCTAGGAATTTTGTTTTTAGATTAGAATAAAGGGATATCCACAGTCCACTCCTACGGTTAGTTCTCCTTGGCCACGGGACCAAGCAATAAAAAAAATTATTTTTATCATGCCAAGTTTTTATTTAACATTCGCTAGAATCTCTAATAAGAATTTTGCATATTTGGGGTTTAGGGATGTAATGACTTTTCCCTTAACATTTGAAATGCCAAGTTTCTTTCACAAGAACTCTAAATTCAAGCTATCAAAGGTCTCCAATACTCTTTTAGAATTCTTGTAATTCCAATTTCTTTGACTTCTATTGAAATTTCAAATGATGTGGCAGAGGAGGATTTTGGAATCCCACTCTTAGAGCTTTTGTTTGTTATAAAGAAGGGAAAAGAGATGAAAATGACAATAGGAGACTTCAATTTTCTGAAGGCCCAAAAAAAAAAAAAAAAAAACACAACTGTGAGGAATTACTAGGATTGGATGTGGTAATCATTGGATTTAATTTGAAAGATGGAAAGTGAATTTTAGTTGAATTTGTGGAGGAACATAATCATGTTTTGGCAACGCCTTGAAAGAGAGACTTCTACCAAGCAGAAGGTTTTCAAAATATTGTTTGCACTGAGAATGATGATAGAAATTTTGAATGTGACATTAGTCATGAGAATGAGAAGTATGATGCGGAAATGATGATAGTGAAAACAGGTTAACTCATTGTTTTTGGATGGATCCCATATCTAAAAAATCGTATGAATGTTCTGGAGATGTTTTTGACGCAACAGATAACATTTCTCCATAACAGTAATGTCACTGAAAATGGGATCAAGGGATTTATTAGTGATACTTGTGATAATCATGTTATCAGTTATGTGCTCAATCCAATAATGAACTTTGAGAATATCTCACCATGGGGGATGAAATTTACATATTGGACGGTCCAAATATCAATAAGTGGCCCCACGGTGAAGTTTTGGACCATATCATCCAAAATTGGTAAAGTAACATGAAGAAGTAAAGGGGAGCATTCGTTTATAAAAACAAACTCTTATCTTGTGATTTAAAGGTTATTTACATATTACAGCTTTTGCTAAACCTCTAATTGTATTTTCTTATTTTAGAGCTTATTTACAAATCACATTTTTTTTTCTTTAAAGAAATAATAAGAGGAGCAGTCTTGCTAAAGTGGATAAAAGTGGACCATGCGAGATTTACGAGTGTTTATGATAAAATAACCTCCTAAGATTTTTTAAATATCATAATTTATAAGAGGTGGGCCTCAATCACCTCATGCAATGAGCTTTTTTTTAAAACAAATTTACTTAGGTTGGTTGGTACCAAATAATAACAATAACAATGATAATATAAAAAAAGTAATCATTTTATTATATTATTATAAGTAATATAGATATAACTCTGGGTCACCTCTTGTGTTCAAACTCCGCACTAAATTTGCCGGTATGCGTTTGTATGGATTTAATGACCGCCATCCATCCAGGAAAATATTCTTACTGGGTCAAAGACCTCGGAGATTGCGATATTAAAAAAAATCATTTCTCTTAAAGATAGTAATTATTTTTAATTAATAAAGGAGATTCTGTGCAATGACATTCTTGGAAGTTGTAGATTGTAGGATCAAAATAAAATAATCACACAACAATTTCGGAACAGCCGGGATCCCTTTGAAAGCTCCAAACAAACGATATCCATCCATTAATGACCAAGATCTTCCCGAATCCCATTCCTGCCAATTTCAATCAGTTCCTCACAACACTCTAGCAATAGTCGTTTGGGTTTTTGGTTGGATTTATGGTATGTGGCTTCTTTCGCTTCTTTTCTAGTATGTTGTTGATTTTGTCTTTGTTGTGTAAGGAATTGATGTTTCTGGTTTCTTCTTTTCTTTCCTCGATTTGGGCTTTCTGCCGATTATGAACTGCCTATGTTGTGTTTGACAAAATGCCTTTATATTGTGTCTGACGATTGAAATGTTGGCTTTCTTTAATGGTACATAGTTACAAAGAAAGCTGGACATTGTAAAGGGAATACAGTATACAAAATGTTCATTTCCGTCTCATGGTTAAAACTTCTAGTTCACATTCGCTGATGTTGTGTGTTAGAAGAGCATTGATTTTTTTAAGATAAGATTATATGGGAGGTTTAGGGGTTGTATTTGTTAATAGCACTATTTTGATTCAACTGTTGTTATGTGGCTTGAATGGAAATGGGTTGGTTGGATTTGTAGCAGTCACATGTTCACTTGTTTAGTTCTGCATGAATTTCATTTTGGTATATGAGACACAATATGTACTATACTACAACACTTCCAAAGTGTAGCAATAAGACCTAGCTTTGTTATATTTGCGATGAGAAGAAAGCAACATGTGAGCAGGGACGACACATTTATGCTTGGATTGATATGGCAAGACTGCCGTGCTACCTCACTCTTTAAGCATCCAAGTCAACTGAATTCCTCCTTACATGAATCACATTAGATGTTGCCACTGCTCCAAGCAGCAACACCAACCCAAATTTAATAGATTCCAATACTCAACTCCTGATAAAAATATTCTGCCAAGATGACCTTTGATGTTTCTTGTCTGGGTTTGTCTTTTTAAGGATTGGTTAACTCGCCTTGGATCCTCTCCGACCATAGTCTTTTCAGGTTTTTTATTTTTATTTTTATGGTGACACGCTTTAATCGATGTATTTATGTTATTATTATTATTTTTTGAATAGGTATTTCTGTTAATATGCGACCCTTTCCTTACAAATGAATATATCTTAGATGCTCTGCCTATAGGTGATGCATTTTAGGATGCTTTTTCTTATCTCCTGTTGACTAGAGACGCGTGTGAAAGTTCAAATTCAAACCCATAACTTCAAACAAGCAGAACTTTTCATACTATAAAGTTTAGAAATTTAGCTCCTTCCTAAGCTCTGCCTCACCATGCTCTTATGTTTGCTTGCCTTCGTCTCCCACTAATTACAACCCATTGCTTGGGTGATGCATGGAGCTCAGAGGGTTGCATTTAATATGCAGATTACATGGGGTAGTATGTTAGTACTTTATTTTGATTATTTTAGTGATATTTTAGTTAAATCCATTCTCCTTATTTCATTAATCTATTCTTCTCTGTTCTCCTCTCTTTGACAGCAATTAAAAGTTATAATAAGGTTTCTTTTATGTTTGTTCTTTTTTCTTAATGAGAATTTTTTTTCCCAATCTGGCATTTCATGAAATGAAATTTTTTCTAGGATAATGAATTTCAGTGGATGTGTGAATTCTTAAGTGAAGGGAAGGAGTATCTCAGAACTTTTTCAACAACATTCTGTAAAAGATTTAAGATATCATTATACTTAAAGAAGAATATAGCAAACCAACTCATTTACTATTTATGTTCATATCTAACTCATAAGGTGCTTAGAATCCCAACATGCATCTTGGAAGCGATTTCCCCTTTGGATGAAGTTGAATACCAAACAATGGGCAATCTACTGTACCTTTTGTTTTTGTCTTAGCTACCATATGCTTTCTTCTTTCCACTTTTTATTTTCATTTGCTTAAGATGTAGAGATTTGTTGAAAAATTGTGATGCACGTAGAATAATTGTCATTCATCTTTTCTAATTATGGCCCAGCCCTTTGGTTGAGCATGAGCCTCTTTCACTAGTATATCTTATATGATAGCTTAGGAGCGCATGAGGGAACAACATGTGGTGACATGAGTGTCCTCACAGTATTCACCTTAGGGCCTATGTGCCTACCTATACTCCCTCTCTCCACATGGTTTCCACTTTCTACATGATTTAATTCGCATAATCTTAAAAGATCTCCCTACAATGCGATTTTCTGTGAGGAAAAGCAGCCACACCAAACAAGGATTTTGCAAAAAATCATTTCCATAATCCTCACTTTTTCTGCGGAAAACCGATTGCTAAGGTACTGTGTATGGCCTCTTTTTTGTGGGAAAAGCACGGAAAGTGGAATTGGAAATGCTTTCCGTGGCATTGAAAATTCAACATTTGGTGCAACCGCTTTTCCTCGAGAAAAAACGGAAAAATGAATTAACTTTTTTGGGGTTTTGCAAAAAACCGTTTCCGATTGGGTTGGACTTCTTAGAAGCGGAAACAGTAGTCTGCGAAACCAATTTTCCTCAGTGCTTCACAAACCTGCTACGATTTTGTGCTTTACTCCAAAACCCTCAATTACAAAGATAGCAAGCTAATTAGGTTCAGCTCAAATGTTCCATTCCTCAAGAATAGTCATTCAATGGAAAAATGAATAATAACCTTTTTTTTTTGTTCAGCAATAATCAAGATTCCCATTGGTTAAACCAAAGATTACATATTCACAAGCTTAATCAACACCTCTTCGCGGTAGCCAAATAGTTTAAGAACTTTACTCTCTTCATCTAACAGCCATCTCTATATACATGTTGAACCATTAAAAAAAAAAGAGGAGAAGAAAAAAAGGGGAAAAAGGTATAGCTATACACAACGTATTTGGCAGTGATGACCATAAAACTATATTCATTAACAAATAATGCAAGATGCAAAATATATGTTATAATAATGATAAATAAATAAATAAAGGACTCTATCTGACAAACTAATTGTTTAATGATTATATAAAATTATTTCAATTTTCTAGAAAAATTTTATTTTTAACATCCTTGTAAAAAGCCCATATACTGGTGTTCTAAAACTTGTTCGAGTCCAATTCATGGGTCCAATCTACGCTCACCCTCAACTACTTAAACCTTGATTACAAATATAGTCCATGGTTCCAATTTGTGCTCCCCCTTCAACTAAGGAATAGATAAGCTCAATTTGTGCACCCCTTCAACTAAGTAATAGATAAGGTCATCATCATAGTGGTGGGATTGGGTCAAGTTCAATTCACTTTAGTCTCTCCTCTAATGGTTAACTTAATAACTAAAATCTCTCTCTCTCTCTCTCTCTCTCTCTCTCTCTCTCTCTCTCTCTCTCTCTCTCTCTCTCTCTCTCTCTCTCTCTCTCTCTCGCTGTATATATATATATATATATATATATTTATATATATTTCCGTGTGTGTGTTGTGTGTGTTACATTTTTATTTGATTTGATCTTTTTATTCTGTTTTAGGAAATAATGGATTAAAAAACCATGAATAACAAAAGCGACCAAAGTCTCGGACCATGGTCAGATCTTACAGAGAATCTACTCCATCTGGTATGTTCTTACTTGTGCCTCGGCGATTATCTCAGCTTTCGACGTGTTTGTTCAACATGGAGAGTGGTGGCCAAGCAGCTTGGCCACTGCCTGAATTCACCCTTGCTTATGCTTCCACGCTCGCAAGTCCACGGCTTCCATTACTTGAAATGTCCATTGGATGGCAGATCGTATAAGCTCAATCTACCTTCTGAATTTAACCTTAAATATCAGTGTCTTGGTTCCTTTCATGGATGGTTGTTAATGATCCATGCGGATAGAAGAGATACCATCTTTCTCTTTAATCCTTTTACAAGTGCCAGAATCGACCTACCACAGTGGGGCAGTACCAAGATCTATAAAGTTGTGATTTCATCGGCTCCTTCAGACCCCAATTGTACAGTGATCATACTCGATGAATCATATTGGAGCTTTACTTTTTGTAGGGTTGGAGATGGTGAATGGACAAAGGAAGGATCAGATTCTGTGATTCTGATGGATGCCCTTATGCTTAGAGGAAAATTCTATCTTCTATGCTCTCAAAAACTTGATAATATTACTACTACACATCTCGAACTGGAGTATTTGGAGCTACCCGATTATCCCTATTCTGATGACTCGATTGATAATGTTTCACACTTGGTAGAATCTGGTGGAGAGGTGCTGTTGGTTGTGAAAAGATATGAATTAGGAGCTACACTACCACATAGTTTCTTGGTATTCAGATTAGATCCATCGACTTTGTTATGGATAGAGATGAACAAGATTGGGAACCGAGTCTTGTTCTTGGGACGTAGTTGTTCATTATCATTCACCTCAACTGTACTGAGGTGTAGAGAAAATCTGATATACTTTACAGAGCCTTTTTATGACCACACTACTTGGTGGGTGTTCAACATGGAAGATGGAAGCATCGAGTCATCTTCGAGTCCATACAACTCAATTTTAATTTGGGAATGTGTATCTGGGAATGACCCACTGTGGATTACACCTAATTTTGTCTAATATTTTAATGCAACCACTTCTAGACAAATTGTTTGAAGTGTTTATAAATCTCACTACTATTGAAACAACTGGGATGTATATTATATATTTTTGAATGATGATTCAACCAGTATGAATGGGCCCATCTGGGTCCATGTCTTAGCCCAGATATGCTAATGCAGGGCCATTTTACATTTGAGAATTGCAGAAGTTACTTTTTATTAGACTTCAAATAGTTGGGCATTTTAGGCTATTTATTCATTTGCCACATTGGTGGCAAGTGACATCTTGTAATGAGGTGGGAATTGCTAGGATCTGATGATGCTCCATGGTGGTGGAGTTGCAACCAGGTCTGTTTATAGTATGTAGGTTATTTTTTAAAGAAATTGTATGTGCAAAATTTTGGTCTGAAAGTGAGTGGATAGTGGATAAAGTTTGTAATGCCAACCTACAAACGACCAGGGGTTAATCCATGGTTGGAGCACTGATGGTGAGAGACTCATGTAAATGGCAAGGGTGTATGAGTACTTACCTTAAAAAAAAAAGTGTATAATGTCAAGGACTGTAGAAGGTTTGACTCTTGCCTCTTCTTGCTAATGGCCGAGGAGCATTTTGAATTCAAGAATTCAGGAGGCCAAAAGTGACTTTTCACATGACAGCTCAGCAAATTCTCATCGTGAAATCTCAATCAAATGGGAAATTCATGAATTCCATGGACAACCACTGCATTCTATCAGGAATTTCTATCAGAAATGCTCTCAACCAAATCGGCCCTTAAAAGAAAAAATGTTTATAGACTCTGTGCCGCTCTGACCCATCACGCGGCGAGTTCAGTGTGATACAGACCAAAACGGGGTGGGTTTGGTGTTTAGAGACTAAAATCCGTTGTGGCTCAGATACGAGGCAGTGCATATGTCAGTTTGGTCTAGTTTCAGTAGGGTTAAACCCAAATTGGCCCAACCAACATGTCCCACGTACGAATTTGTTAGATTTGTTGCTCGATTGCTCATGGAGCATGGTATGCAGACTCTAGATAGGCCTGTCAATCTGGCCCTTAAACAAAAGGGCCGGAGGCCTTTAAATGAGGGCTTTGTTTTTAAGAAAAAGCCCAAAGGTCAGGATTGGACAAATCTTTTATAGGCCCACAAATTCGAGGGTCGGGCTTAAATAGTATTAGGCCTGGCCAGCCTGGTCCTCCTATTTTTCTTTACACACACACTCTCTAAAATACCCCTTGTAATAGTCACTTAACAGCAATCATAATGAGGTTTGCCACTCTTTCTTTACTGTGGATGTATTTCTTCTTCATCATTTTAGGGTTTATTTATTCTTTTTGTTTTTTTTTTAAATTTGGAAAAAGTATATAGGATTTTAGGACCAGAGGTTTAAGACAGGGAAATGATGGATTTTTATGAAATCTATTGGTCTTGTACTTCTGAAATGAATTTTCCTTTGATGATTGGCATTTAACCTTTTTAGGTATCTTTTTGTTCTAGCATCTCTTGGATTTTGAAATTAAAAAGAAAATTGTGCATCAATTGCCTAGGTCCCGTTGTTGTAATTTATGTAGCTACATAGCATATTGCTTGTGTTGTGTGTCTGCTCATTTATATGCATACAGGGTTGGTCATTTCTTTTACTTCCCACCCTCCGTCCTGTGGTCCATCACTTGGAAGTGAAGCATGGGCTCAAAAGAATGCATTTTGTCACTATTTCTAGAAACCTAGAAGGGTAATGTGGTGGTTGTGCCATAGAAATGAATGCCCCTTCAAAATGTGTTTGTAATAATATGCAAGGGAAAAAGTTGGCTTTTTTTTTTTTTCCTTTCTTTGATGTTGATTTTCTTTGTTTCTAACGAAGAATTTTAACTTTGTCATGTTGCTTATAACAAAGCATTGTCAATCCTAAGCTTGAGTAAAGGAGGGAGGGCTAATGTTCAGTTACATTCAATGTTTGAAAGCAGTATTGAAAATTTAAAAATCTCCTTCTTCTTCTTTTTATTTCTTCCTGCTTTAGGCATTTTGCCTGGCCCTAGCTCTAGAGGATAGGGTAAGGGCTTAGGTACTCCAAGCCCTTTGAATCACATGGGGTGCTACATCATTTGTAATCAATTCCAAACACCCGATGAACCCATTCCAATCTTCAATAAGGAAACTAATCAAGTCCAGGGGCAGACCCAAGCACAATCACACGAGTGCGGCAGCATCCATTAAACCACAGTATGCTTTCAAATGAAAATCCTGATTCCACCACCAAAACTAACCGATGCCTATAAAAAGATTTGATAAAAACCAAAGCACAATGTTACGCAGTGCCAGTGGTATCTATCACTGTCTCCAATTCAACTCCATATCTGATAAGAACAGATGGTAGGAAGACACTTGCCTTGTTTTCGAGTATTTCTATTTTAGGTGTTGCGTTTTCTATATATCTATTGTGAGATTTTTTTTTTTTTTCCTAATCTTTGACTTTTGGGTATTTCTATTATAGGGGTATCATCCCCAAATCAGTATCTTCAGTTCGAAGATGAGCATATAATTGCTTGTGCCTTGTATATGATTTTCTGCACTAACCTAAAATCGATGAACAGAATGACAAGGATGGAAATGGCTATGATAATCGATAAACATAGCATTGATATTGAAACAAGAGAGTAAAAGAATTTAGAATAACCATAAATAAACCCGTTTTTTATCAATACAATGCAAATTTTATTAAATTTAAATTGATCATAATGACAATCAACGCAAACCATTCCGGTGATTTTAAATAAGTGGGGGCGGTTTCTATCAAGAAAGTTCTTTATAATTGGTTATATGTGATTTAATCCATGCATGGCTCATCATTGGATTGAAGAAAATCTCAAAATACACTATCAGACTTCATTTGCGTGAGAGAGTTATTGAGGGGGGATAGTTAGGAGTTGAGATAAAATAATGATATTTTTGTAAATAATAATATATTGGAGTTGGTATAATACTCTTGTACCTTCTCCCTAACTGTTCTTTCTTTTACTTATTTAGCTTTTATTTGTTTCCTCATTTTATAAATAGTTTTGTTACTGTTTCAAAAAAATAACAATAATAATATACTCATTTTTGTTTAATAGATGTAAAGGCAAATGTATTATTTTCTATAAAAACTCAACATAAGCCTCATGGTGGTTGCTCATTCTCATTAGGAATACAGTTTCGGGTCATGGAAGATATTTAAATGAAAAGGCATGGGCCTATTAATTTACAAATATTAAATCATAGGAGCATATTTATAAATCCTAGAAACCTTAGCGGGTATATATTTATAAAAAGACTCAGTGCAATAATAATCAAGGGAGATAAGACTAAGAGACAAGGGGCAAATTCTAAATAAGATCAGCTGTGAATACCTTCAATGACGTGCAAAAGGAGAACTTACATAGGGCTGCAAACAATTTGCTTAAACTATTTAAATTTAGAAATATAATTAGGAGATTTGGGTGAGAGGATAGAGAAATAAAGATGTAAGGGAGATTTCTTTAGGGTGGGAGGTTTATTAGGGATAGAAAGTGATTAGATAAGTCACAATGGAAAGTGATTACTGATTAGCAAAGTCATGGTAATATGTGATTAGGAAAGCCTGTCTAGTATTTTTCAGGGATGGAAAGTGATTAGGAAAGCCTGTCTAGTATTTAGAGAAATTTTTAGAGATGGTAGATATTAGTAGGGAGAGACTTTTTTTTTTTTTTTTTAACCCAAGCCAAGAGGGCTGGACCCGAAAAGAGAGCCTACTCAAGTGGAAATGGAGCTCACACAAGCGGGAATCGCCCGCGGGAGGGGGGGGGGGCGGGGGCGGGGGTGGGTTGGTGTTCGGAGCCCAGCAGCCAGATAAGAAATGATGCTCCTTACCACTCCGGTATGAAGTCATTCTTCGGAGGGAGAGACTTGAGGGAGAGAAATTCATCCCCTTTAGTACCAATACTAATACCACTGAACGTCTTAATCTGGAGTATTTGGGGCCACCCTGTTATGATCTCTCCATTCATTTTTCTGACTAAATAGAATCTGCAGGAGAGATACTATTGGTTGCGACAAGAAATGATGAAAGATATAATCAATCATCATGTGGTTCACCATGTGGTTACATGGTATTCAGACGAGATCTATCGACTTCATCATGGGTTGAGATGAAAAAGACTGGGAACAGAGTTTTGTTCTTTGGATATAATAGCTTTGTATCACGTACTGCAACTGAGTTGAAGTGCAAAGAGAATCAAATATACTTCCATGATCCTTGGCAGGTATTCAACATGAAAGATGGAAACATCAAGTCTTACTTGAGTTCAAAATGCAGATTTGGGGATTACCCACTCGTTTTGTCTGATATTTCAATGTGAGGATTTCTGGACAGATTATATGACCTTCTAAATCTTTTTTTATAAATCTCTAAGTATTGAAATGACTGAGATGCATAATAAATTTTTTGGAGAATGGTTCAACATGTATGATTGTACTTATCTGGGGTCCATAATTGTCTCAGTCCAGATATGCAAGTGCATGACTAATTTACATTTGAGAAATTGCATAAGTTTGTTTTTATGAAGCTTCTAATAGTCGGGCGTTTTTAAGCTAGAATTGTACAGGACTTTATCATTTATTTGTTCATATGTTAGTACAATTTTTAAAAATTATTTGTGTTGTGGTAACTGTCGAATTGGTTGGAACTGATGTTTTGCATTGCTAAAACCTCATGCTCTGTAGGTGGCAGTGGTACAATCAAACCTGTTTATGATACTATCTAAGTATTTCTTAGTGACATTGCATATGCAAAGATTTGGTAGGAAAGTGAGGGTGGATGAGTGTTTGATGTGAGGGTGCTTGTTCTACTCTCGCCTTCCTACATCATTAGTGTTAATACCCTTACCACACACTTCTTCTTTTGTTTCATGGTAATGGTAAATTAGATTAAAAATTGAAAGAAGTACAAAATAAAGATAAAAGCATTAAAAAAAAAAAAAAAAACATGCAAAGTTATAAGAACTAAATACCAACGCATAGAAAGACAAATTACAAATTAAGGGGCAAAACAAGGAACATCTCTCTTTACCCCCCAACTTTGTCAAAGCATCCGCTATGCCATTTTCCGACTGATATACATGATGAACATTCATAGATGAAGATAAGGTCTTGATTTTCATTGAAAATGAATTAAAATTTTAGTAGTGTTATCTGGACAAACTTTTTGGCCAGAATTTTGGACAACCCCTATAATATCCCTTAAATATCAAGATATTTAAGGGATATTATAGGGGTTGTCCAAAATTCTGGCCAAAAAGATATTTAAGGGATATTATAGGGGTTGTCCAAAATTCTGGCCAAAAAGTTTGTCCAGATAGACTTTTTGTTAAAATTTCTAATGACCGTTATCTAAAGAAGACATCCATGACATTGCATTGATAACCGTGTGATGCAGAAATCCTTATGACTTTCAAAATAGCCAACACTTCCTCCTCTTTGGAATCTTTAATGCCTACATGTTTTGAGAACATAAACAACACTTCTTCCATATAGGTTCTTAAGATGCCACCAACACATGCAAGACCTGTCTTTATTTCTTGCCGCACTATCCATATTAAATTTAAGAACATTTTGAGAAGGGGGAGACCAAACGACTCTAGGTTTCTTCTTTGCAGGACTACAACAAGATATTATCCATACTTAAGTGCTTTAACTCTTTTCTAAAGCTTGCCCATTTAGTTATCCTAAGAAAGATAGAGAAGATAAAATCATCAGTCTTCAACTCGCCTTAGAAGATCATATCGTTTCTACCCTTCCAAAATGACCGAAGAACAGAGAAGGGGATCAAGCTCCAAAGGATTGAACCACCCTCTCTAAAAGGCCCCTTCCCACCCTTACCACACATTTGACTGTGTCGAGCTTGAAAATCATAGACCATAAAACCTGCGAGGCTGTACGTTACTGGTCAGGTTGAATATGGGGCAATGCCTATGTCAGTGAAGTTGAGTTTGAGTTAGCTTAAACACAAATCGAACCAAGGGATTTGGGCCCACATATTGTCAGCTTAGCCGATTGGTAGCTCACAGAGCATGTCATGCAGCTTCCCACCAGGCAGGAGCCCAGGACATTAGGTGGCTCACTGGGGTGACCATTCCAGGAAAGGAACATGGACAGAGGCTTGTCAAATGGGGCCGGCCCAACTATAGTTGCCCAGTTCAGATTCCAAACATTCTTTTATCTTTCTAGATCACACGCATGTATGAAACAAAAACATATCACAATTTTGTTTGTTTTCCTTTTTGCACCACAGGAATTCAAACTTACACACTCTACTAGACTACTCACACATCCATGTACCTAAATTATTTTTCCCCTATTGCAAAATTTCCTCAATATCTAATCCTAAGGCCTTTTGTTTGCATTAAATTCCAGAGCAATTGACTGCATACAAATTCTTGATCAAATAGCTACACTGAAGAATTTTTAATGTGGTAAGGTGAAAGATACAAGGTGAGAAGTGAAGCTATAAGATAGTGATGTATATGTAACTCTCACTTTCCTAGGACTTAAATTATTAGAGTGGTGACAGGGAATCAATTTTTCATCATCCTATGATTCAATTTTCACTAAAGGGAAGTTTATGTGATGGTCATTACTATATACCTTTTGTCTTCATTTTTAACTGTTTATGGCATGGATCACATGTATTTTATTAAAAAAAAAAAAAATTCCCCTGAAGATAGATTTTCTAATGTAGACTACTTTTTTTAAAGGTTTACTGTACACTACTTTTAGACCAAGATCTATTAGGTCCACCAGTGCTACAGAGATCTGCCTGCCCAAGGACATCATCATACAAAGTCTAGATAATTAATTATAACCAAAGGATGGAGACCACTTACATACAGCATTGGAGAATTTCTACATAATCATATTTATTACATGTCAAGATCTCAACAAAAACAAAGCCCAACAACAAAAAGAAAAAGGATGCAAGAGGCACATTTGATCCAATGCACATCTCATCAGCAAAACAAATCCAATGCTTTTCAAAAAAAAAAAAAGTACAACAAATAATAAATAAACCTATAAATATATAATATACACCACAATCAGTGTATAACCAATAAATAACCCCAAGTCCCAAGGAACACACCCAGTAATCTTTGTATAGAAACATTTCTGTCACTCACCCCAGAGTCTTCTTTTACCACTCTCCCTCAAAGGAGATAGGAAAGAAAAGAAAAAAAAAAAAAAAAAACCACATTTGATCTTCACCCTCTCTCCATCCCAATGAAATTGAAGGACAATGCACCTGATCATGTGTGTATGAAAATCACCCACAAGCCCAAGTGCCCAACCAAACAAGAAAATAAGAGTCTGCTACTTCCCCTTCTCCAACTCAAAGGAATGGAAGGATATTACACATTACCATCAGTGTAGTCAATCACCCATATTGCCTATGACCCAATGCAATCTTCTTGATCCCTTTACTGTACCTTAGTCCTCCTTTCCCTTCCTCATCAATAGCAGAGGCAGCAGCAGCAGACAACCCCTTCAGCTCCTTCAAGCTCACACAGCTCTTCCTCACCACACTCTTCTTCTCTCCCACACTAGCTGACTTGCTCCCTCCTCTCAACAAACCCTTTGAGTCTCTCATCGACGGCGGGGTTGCTTCCGACGTCGAATTGGGCTTCTTGTGTTAGGAAAAAAAATATAACGTGACTATGGATCTATCTAGAATTGCAGAAATCAACAGACAAGATATATGTGATCAACAAGACAGATGAAATGAAATAACCAAAGACATACCTGTAACAATGAGGAATTGGGCTTCTTGTTCTCCTTCCTCAAGGCTGCAGACAGGTCCGGCACTGAGCGGGCTACCGCTAAATCAGTGCGAGTCGAGAGAGGGCCGTTGAGGAAGGAGACTTTCTTCTTGGGTGGTGTCTTGGGGTCGGTTTGGGCCTTCTTCTGCAAGAGCTTGGATTCTCTGAGAGCCGCATAGGCTTCGTACATGCGGCCGCGTTGGATGGGAAGATATGGGTTGAATTGGGATCCGTTATGGAAGGTGGAAGGAGGATTGAGAGAGGCAAAGAGGCTTTCGAGGCTTTGGAGCTTTTGGGTGAGTTGTTGGTTTGATTTCAGTCCTCTGATATCAGCCATGGATGTAGAAACTTCACTTCCACTTCTGCTGCTGCTGCTGCTTCTTCTCTTCTTCTATTGTAGATTCCTTCTTTTTTTTTTTTAATGTGAAAAAGTCTAGAAAGAGAAGAAAGGAGAAGGTGGGGATTGTTGCTCACAGCTCCAACGTTCTAAAGGATGATTTTTATTTGAAATGAAATGATCATTGGAAAGTAAGGATGACTTGAGTCCTCTTTTTTGTTTACCCTTCTTTTGCCTATATGAGATTCAGACGTATGTGTCAAAAAGGTTTGGGATATTCAGTTCCCACCAAACTCTTCCGTTTCTTCTTTCAAAGAAAGGTAAGGGGGCTGTTTCCAACGGTCATATCTCATAGTGGGTAGAGAGAATGAGCTGGACGGGTCCCACAATTTTTTTTTGCCCTGTTGAAAGGGGCTGGACCCATAAAAAGAGAACCCAATCATCATGTAGAAGATAAGCCCCAGCCATTGGAAAAGAATCTTGCTCGGTCAAGCTATTAAGTGAGAAACAGGGTACCCAACCAACTAGGTTGCCCTGGCTGAAGCCCGAGATGGATCCCACCAATTGCTGCAGAGATCTATCCCTGTCTCCCTCATGCTCAAATTCGAGAAAAAAAGACTTTGAGGCCCATCTATTGAAAATCCAAATAGTTAAAAATGACCGCCACAGATTCTTCCTAAAATTTTAGGTCAATATAAGTGGGTCCCCACGGTAAGATTAAGCCCACCAAAAGACAATAGGATTTTCAAGATTCAAAGGGACGCATGCAGATTGTCATTCATCTCATCTCCTCTATAAATGACCCACAGTCCAACTGGGATTTGCATTGGGTTCAATTAAACGAGTGACCCGCCTTGAGCTGCCCTGATTAGGGGCAGATTTGGTAGTTGTTTTGAATAATTACGGAGGGAATGAGTTCATATATTTTGACCTGACCTTAGTTTTAAAATTCCTTCCCAGACTTTTAACTGGGACAGGTGGAACCGCTCAACCATTAAAAGGTTAGATGGTTTGGTTATATTATGATTGCCAATTGACGACGTAATCTAACCATCCATTTGATGCACTTGAAGTGAATCAGCCATCCATTTGGGGAGATTCAATGCTGTGCTGTGTGCACCACCACTGCAGGTTCAATTCAATCCAGTTTTATAAGCAACTATATAAAAATAATGGTTAAGCAGCATGGGCCCCTTGAATAGATGGCCATGATCATGTCAATTCCCAATTTGCCTTTAATCCACGTTAAATGCTTTAAACCCTGCCCTGACCCCACATGCATCAAGGTGGACCCTACAAGAGGTTCCAACAGTCATCCTGTTTCAAGATACGAGCTGGGTCTCTTGTCTCAAAAGAAAAAGATGTCTATATCAGCTGTGGGTCTCCTGTCTCGGGTCTCTTGTCTGAAAAGAAAAGAAAAACATGTTTATCCTCGCATACATATGCACATATCCCAACCAGAACTTGAGGATGGGATGGGCTCGGGCTTAATCAATTTTTAGGTGGTCTGGGCTTTATCAGACATTTATGGCCAGAGTTGACCTAGAGACAGGCTTGGGCCTAAAGTCTAAAAGTCAGGCCAGACCAGGATATTCATTAAACTAGCCCAACCCGGCCTTGAACACCCCTACCTCTCCCAGTCTCCCTACCACTATTTTTACGATTTGGGCCGGGCCGGGCTGGCTCAGTCTCTTTACCACTGAGTCTAAGTCCAGGCCATTTAAAATATCGGCACAAGTAATAAACCGAGCATGTCCAAAGCAGGCTGGGTCCAGAACCGGAAGGGGGAAATCAATTCATAGGGGTTTGCCCTACTGGTGTACGGTGGTGGGAGCTCACATGATCATCCTAACCCTTTGCTCAACGGCGCACAAGTTTCACCCTTAATCCAAAGGTGCCATCAATTCGGATGGGCATTTTAAATAAAAAAAAAAAAAAGATTTGTGTTGGGGCGGGAGGGAATAACATATACAATGGGAAACACTAAATCAAATTATCATACATTATAGAGGATTTTACCAAAAAAAATAGATTATGTGACCAGTGGCCCCAAAAGATTATTTTAACCGACCTTGCACCAAATCAGTCATTTTGCTCGAAATGATGGGTTTTTTTTAGCACTTTTTTATAAACGTCCCTAGCGACTACAGTTTTATAACGTTAAGGGTCCCCAGGAACCCTGCGATGTATACAAAGTAGAACAAAATAGAACTTAGTTTCGTTGTCAACAACTTTTTTTTTTTTTCAATACGGTCGTCTGTGCCTAGCCAACGGTGGTCCCCTGCAACATCCTCTTCGTCTACGATTTATCGCCCTCCTACCAACTGTGGTCCCCTCCTACATCCTCTTTGTCGAAGGTATGTGCTTTTCGATGCTCCCCATTGGCCTTTTCTGAGTCGTCTGTGACGTTATTGTCATATAGATTAAGCCCTTATTCCATCTCCATGATGGGCATAAAATATAAATGCAAAACACAATTACACATATCCAACCTTCCCATATCCAACCCAGTCCCAAGCTCTTATCATCCAGTTTTTAGATTCGAGGTTTGACATAATTAGTGATTCAAACTAGCCTACCCAGCAACAAATTGCCACATGTAGCAGGACAAACAACCAACCATTTCTAAAAATGACCTGTAAACAAAACAATCAAATGATCAATCACATCATTACCCAATCTATAACGTTAAATAACAGCACACACAATGCTCAGCAAAACAAGACAGGGTTACTAAATTAGCTCACATAGCCCGCTAGCATCTAAATGGAAGACACAAAACAGTAGTTGGAACCAATTACTTATCTAAACCAGAGTTTGAACATGAAAACCATCCAACTCTAACCAAAAGTGTTAATAAAATAAAAAGGAGGTAGATATCATATCAATGTTGACAACAGAATAACTAAAAGAAGAAAAATCTTCACAATCACATGATTGTCTGGAGGATTAAACAATCATTTGTGGGCTTTTAGTGCATTTGTGTGGGCCATGACTGATTCTCCAAGGAGGAGATGCATTCCAGTCTTCCAAAATCAACTGGATAAATGGAATATCTAGAAGATGGCGACTTCAAAGCCTCAAAACCCTGTACCTCCTCCTCCTCTTCTAAAACTAGAAACAAGGCGTTAGTTAGTTGGCAATGAAGGAGCAAGGGGAGCTGATGAGAGCTCAAAGCCTCAAAACCCTCACCCTCCTCCTCCTCCTCCTCCTCCTTTACTTTATATACACCGCAGAGTCCCTAGGGATCCTTAACGTTATAAAACTAAGGTCACTAAGGACACTAGTAAAAAGTGCTAAAAAAATACTTTTTTAGGCAAAATGTCTGATTTGGTGCAAGGTCGGTTAAAATGATCTTTTGGGGCCACTAGTCACCTAATCTTTTTTTTTTTTTTTTTGTAAAATCCTCTATATTATAAGATAAGGTACGTTACATGAAAACCTCATTCTCTATCTCTTTAAGGATCAACAGCTCTCTCCATCTTCCTTACAACTACTTGCTCTGAAAGCATAGAGATGATCTTTCAAATTGGTAGATGAATGCATTCCAAACATAGGCCTAGCCATGAATGCATTCCACTACACTCCACACAACCATATAAAACAATCCAATGCACCAAATAAAGTAGGGCTCACCCACAAACTAATAGACATGGTAACATAAAAGTGCAGTAACCATAGTTGTCAAGTTCATTTTAATTCAGACGAAATCTCCGATTTCTTTCATGTCGAAACTATTACCAAATCGGTTCATAATTCATTACTATTCGCCGAAATATAGGGTTTCATAGAGAAGAAACTAAAATTCGGATGAACATTACTCGAATCGACAGATTTGAGCGAATAAGGGGAAGACCTTTACAAAAGAATTTTTTTTAATGTAGTTGAGCATTTGAGTGAATCTAAACAAAATAAATTTGAAATACCTGCTTTCAAGCATAAACGCCTCGTCTTCCTCTCATTCGATGGCATGCAGCTTTCAAAATCCCCTTCAATCTATAAATCGGGCTCAAATATGCATGTATCAGCCACAAGATCTTCTATTTTCCTATTCCCCTTTCAATATCTTGAGATCATTCTTTCATTAAAGGTTGTCCGATTGGGTTTGTCCCTCGTCGAGATCTGTCGATTGGATTACTCATCCCCAAGGTCGTTGATTGGATTTCTTTACGAAGAGCTTTGGTTGATTTCACCTTTGTGTGCTTTGCCTGATTTCTTTGCAAGAAAATCTCATAGATCCTCTGGTATGCATTGATCTCTCCCTCTCCTTCCATTTCAACCTCCCTATTTACGCATTTTATCGATGGGTTTCTTTAGGGACTTGTAAGTTTCATTTTTTAAGGGTTTTACGAAATCTAGGATGCCTTTTATGGTGTGGTCTAGAACAGGTGGGACAGATAATGGGTCTTGATGAGTTACCGGAAGTTAGCGCAACACCCCCCCCCTGCTGAAACTGATAAAATAATGGGTCCTGTTGCAATGACTATGATGGTGCCAAAACGTGAGGCCCACTGTCTTCTTTTTTCTTCTCTTTTTTGACTTAGATAACGTGAGGCCTCATTAGAGAGCGAGAGGGGTGTTGATTGACTAATGATATGGCATCAAATAACTTGGCCTACTTTTTTTGCAATTTCCATTTAATCTCAATTGATTGTTGATATGGAATTTGATTATTTTTTTTTACAATAAACATTGAGTCTCAATTGACTATTTATTTGTGAAATACTTGGTGGCTGGTGCATCTCTCTTTGAGTATTTTTTACACTTTATTTGATGTTATTAAATATTCCATTAAACATTTTTTTTATGAGTTACAGAACGTGAGGCTCACTTATATGTCATTGTACAGATGTCTTCATTTCTTTAACCCGATGATCATAGGCCCACCCATTTTATTTGCTAAAACTGAAATTGATTTGACGCCCACCTTTTATTTGCTGAAACTGATTTACACGATAGGCCTTTGAATGACTTATGAAGCCATTTAAAAACTATAAAAAGAGATCCTGATGATTTACAGAAAGTGAGGCCGACATATTTGTAATCATTAAAATTTTGTAATTGCTTGATGGCACCTATTAATAATTGAAACATTAAACTTACTACTGTACTTGTCTATCATTTGTGTGTTGCTATTGTATCAGATTTAGAAGATTGATTCTTTGATTTGAAAATGAGTGATAGTACACCCATATCATCTGCCGCTGCCAGTATTAGATCTGATGATCCTGCATGGGCTTATGTTTATGTGGATCCAACCAACAACAAACATGTAATATGTTGCTTTTGTAACAAAGTCATAAAATGGGGTAGAATCACTAGACTTAAATAACACCTGGGGAGTGAAAGGAGATACTGCACCTTGTAAAAATGTGCGATGTCAAATGGCAAATGGAAAGACTTGTTTTAGAAGGTAAAAGGGATAGAACAAAGAAAAGGCAATTAAATGAGGAGATTGGAAACCCTTATGGAACTCCAATGGGTGATGTAGATAAAGATGATGTTGAGGTAGAAGAAGTAAAACCATTTACAAATCCAATTACCCCCACCACAACAAGTAGAAATGGCAAAGAGAAGGTCTCTCAAGTATCTACCCAAAACAAAAGATTGGGTGTGTCAAATACTTCCCAACCTCCAATGTCGAATTTCTTTGCACCACGAACAAGTCATGGATCTCAGTCAAGCATCAAATTAGCATTGACAACAAAGGAACTAAAAGATGCAGCTGATTTGGTTGTTGGCCGTTTTTTGCTTGATGCAAACCTCCCATAATTTGATGCAGCAAGATCAAAATTTTGTCAACCAATGGTTGATGGAATCGTTGCGGTGGGGCCAAGTTACAAGATGCCATCATATCATGACCTTCGTGGAAAGATTTTGTGAAAAATTGTACTAAAAGTTAATGTTGGAGTGAAACTAAGTGCTCTGTCATGGCAGAAGCGTGGACAGATGAAAGGCAAAGAACATTGATTAACTTTTTTGTGTATTGTCCAAAAGTAGTAATGTTCTTGAAGTCGGTTGATGCAAGTCCAATTATAAGAAATTCAGATGCACTCTTTAAATTTTTTGATGAAATTGTTTTACTTGTTGGGCATAACAATATTGTCCAATTTATTACTGACAATGATACCACTTACAAAGCAGCGGGAAAAAGAGTGGCTGAAAAAGATGAGATTTTTTATTGGACAGCTTGTGCTGCCTATTGCATAGATTTGATGTTAGAGGACATGGCAAAGCCCCACTTGTTTCTAGTAAATGCATCCACAATTGAGACAACAAGGAAAATCACAAAGTTCATTTACAATCATTTATCAGTGTTGAGTTTAATGAGAAGAGAATATACAAATGGGAAAGAATTAATGCGACCAGCCATCACAAGATTTGCAACCAATTTTATTAGCTTGCAATGCCTTTTAAATACAGAAAAGAACTTAGGAAAATGTTTACAAGTACCGCTTGGGTTGAATCTAATGCTTCAAGTACCCTTGTTAGCATGAAGATCACTGAAATCATACTCGATAACACATTTTGGAAGGATGTTGAGCATATATTGAAGGTTAGTGAAGCTTTGGTGGTAGGTGTACATCTAGCCGACAGTGAAGAGAAGCCTGTAATGGGTTATGTGTACGAGGCAACAGACCGAGCAAAAAAGGTTATTCAAAAGAGGTTAAAAAATAAGGACTACCAACTATGCTGGAAGATTATCGATTGCAGGTGGGAAAATCAACTTCACAGTGCACTACACGCTACAGCATACTATTTGAATCTAGCATTTTTCTTTAGTCCTACTTTTTCTATGCATAGTGAAGTCATGAGGGGTATGAATAATGCCATACAGAAATTACTTCCTGATTTTGATACTCAAGACATGATTTTCAAACAATGTGATGCCTATAAAGATTCTCTGTTCATTTTCCTAAGAGAAATAGGCTAGAACATCAGAGGCTGAATGATCTATTTTTTGTGCATTATAATTTGAAGCTCCGTGAAAAGTATATCAAATGTTAATCGTACGTGATTCTTTTGCAAATTATTAATTTTCATAGCAAAATATTAACTTATGTAAAATGTGGGGATATGCTCAAAATGACTTGGAATGCTGCTTCTAACCCATTAATATTTTAGTGGATTGGATTGCATGTCGACGGTTGGACGACTATGGAGCAACCAACACAAGTGCTAGAGGGTATCCCTTATTTTGATGGGGGTGATGAAATAGGTGGCCCTATAGGAGAGGAATTGAGAGCAAATGAAGATGATAATCATTATTACAGTGATGCATAGTTAGCTGACTTTTTGTTTTATTTTGTGATATTTGAGGGGATGTATTTGTACCTTATCTTTTGCAAATTATATTTGTGATGTTTGGTAGAATGAGATTTTCTATATATTTTTAATATATATAGTTTTCTTATATTTTTCGAAACAAATCTCTGAATTGAAAAGCAAAATGTCTGAATAACCCAAGACGTTTCATTTTGGAACCAAACCGAAATGACGTTCGAAACGAACTTGACAACTATGAGTAGTTTAGACCTAATTGGATTTGATTAACTAACTAATTAGAAAGATTAAATGAAATCTGAATTTAATTAATTAAATTAGTTAGCCTTCGATGGGACCCAGTTGGGAACTATTTTCGAGTGATTGTAAAGTCAGTTGAAAAGGTTGATTTAATTAATGGGTTAGATTCAATCTAGAGGTGAAAATCTGGGCCGTGCCGGCCACTGAAGCTGGGCCCATCTCGTGCCCGTGCCGGGCCGGCAGGGCCCATGTTCATTATGCGGGCCGTGCCGTGCCTGGCCCAGGACCTCTGGGGTCAGCCCAGCACGGCCCAGGGCACGGCTCTGGTCGTGCCGTGCTGGGCCGGGCCCTAGATGGGCCTGGGCCGTGCAGCCCGTGGGCGGCCCACAATCCCCCTCCCCCCTTTTTTTTTTTTTTTATAACTTTTTTTAAGTTCTTTAAGTCTTAGAGACTTAGACTCTTCACTCTTGGTCTTGGACCAATTTCATTAAAATAAAGAAATTAAGAGAAATAACAAGTAGAATAACACTAATAATTAATGTTTTGAAAAAATACATTACATAAATTGTATTTCCTTGAAATTTAAGTTACAAAAGTTTAAAAAAAATTACAAGTTTGAACTTGGATCAATATATATAATGAAATTCAAACCTTCTGATAAATGAAAAAAGAATTACAACTTTAAAAACCTATGATACATTCTAAAAAACAAATTACAAGTTTAGAAACCTATGAATACATTCTAAAAAATAAATTACAAGTTTAGAAACCTATGAATACATTCTAAAAAATAAATTACAACTTTAAAAACCTATGAAGGCTATGATACATTCTAAAAAATAAATTACAAGTTGAAAGCCTATTATACATTCTAAAAAAAATTATACTATGATATATGTAACTCCGCTAGCTCATCTTCTATCTCTATCTCGATCTCATCATTATCGAGGTGTTGTTCCCTATCATATGCTTGATACCAATCCCGTAAACACATGCAGGTCTCAACAGTTTCTTCTGTAAGCATAGTCCTCCTGGGGTCAATAAGGCGCCCACTTGCACTAAATGCCTGCTCTGATGCAACTGTAGACGCTGGTATTGTTAGTATATCACGGGCTATGGCGGAAAGCACGAGAAACTTAATTTCGAATGATTTCCACCATGCCAAAATATCAAAATCATCTTCTTCTTCATCTGGGATTTCAACAGGATCACTCCGCAAGTACATTGTTAATTCATTAAGGTTGTAAGATCCTCTGGAAGAAGAGGAGTTACTTCCATGAGATTTCTTCATAATACTCCAAATAGCCTTCTTTTTTCCTTTATGTACTTGGGGAGGGCCTGTTGGGACCGTGGGTGTTATGGATCTACCTAATCGGGTAGCATAATCCAAATAAAGTGTTTCTAATTGTGTCCTAATTGTTGTCATGTCATTTATATTTGCTGTATTCATATTAGAGTTTATTTCATCAAGAAGGGTTTCTACACCTTGTAATTTCAATCTAGGGTCTAATGCAGCAGCTATACAAAATGTTAAAGGAGCTATTCTCCAATATGATGAAAACTTTGCCTCCATTTGTGCACACATAAGTTGAAAAATTGAGAAATCTCTATACTTTTTAAAAGTAAGACTTATTTCATAAAACTGGGCTAAAGCTTGGTTTGATGTGGGATAATATACCCCAGAAAAAAATAATGTTGCATCATGGAAAACTTCTAAAAAATCTCTTATTATCTCAAGAAGGGTCCATTTATCATCACTTATAAAAATATTTTCATGCTCCAAATAAAGTTGACAATATTGATTTAGTGCCATTTTATAGGCACATGATTCTTTTAACATTTTATAGGTAAAATTCCATCTATGCTTTACATCATATGATATTTTCTTTGGTCTTTGATTCAAATTTACACATATGTCCCTCCACCATTGTTTTCGCGAGGGAGAACAGAAAATGTATCCTACAATCCATTTAATAACATCTAAATCAGCTCTAATTAATTTCACCCCAACTTGGACGATAAGATTTATGACGTGGCATGCACATCTATTGTGAAATAGATCTCCATTTAAATCAAGTTGAATCGAATGTTTTAGTAAATCTACTGCGACATTGTTAGTGCTTGCATTATCTAAAGTTATAGAAATTATTTTATTTTCAATTTTATATTCTCTAAGTTTTTCAAGGATGGTGGACCCTATCCTAGCACCAGTGTGTGGAAATTCTAGCATAGAAAATGCAATAATTCTTTTCTGCATCACCCAATCACTATCAATATAATGTGATGTGATTGCAATGTACCCCACATTTTGTTTAGAGGTCCATAAATCTGAAGTTAAAGCCACTTTTCCAGGTAAATTTTCAAAAACATTTTTTAAATTCTCTTTTTCTTTCAAAAAAGTTTTTATTGCATCACTTCTAGCAGTAACTCTAGATATTTTCTGCCATGAAGGAACAAAGGCAGACCTCAAAAATCTTTCAAAACATCGTTCTTCGGCAAGTATAAATGGATATTGGCGAGAAATTATATACTTAATAAGTTGATATCTAGCATTAGTAGGGTCATAATGGAAAATTCCTAAACCGCCAGATGAATCCGTTTGAGAAAGTTGTGTTTGAACCATCCCACGGTTCCCACCTCTTTCCCCATCGTTAGCGGTATTAGTGTGTTTGAATATACACTTTTTCATGTGCCTACTAAGGTGGCCAGTGCCGCTTGATGATTTGGCACTGAGGAGATCTTTGCAAAAATTACATTGTGCCTTTTCCTCTGTTCCTCCCATGGGACTTGGGACAGTAACTTTAACAAAATAAGTCCATACAGGAGAAGTTAATCTTGATTTTCTCTTCTTTTTAGTTGTAGAAACTGAAAATGCAGGATTTTGGGGATTATTACTATCTACTTCTATGCCCTGACTTTGATCTAAATGAATAAATCCAGGATCTTCCTCATTTAGAGAGAAGTCAAGGTTGAAAGGTTGTGATGGTCCAGCCATTTTTCTAAATAAAAGATAAACTTTTTTAATAAATAATTATGTATACTGTGTTTTTTGTGATAATTTATATAAGAAAGGGGAGAAGATGAGACTTAATATATAATATTACTATGTATATTACTACTAAATAAAACTCAAAATTAAATATAATAAATACCTTTATGAGAGAGGGAGAGCTAATGGAGAAGTTCTTCTTAGTTGAATCCTCCACTTTAGAGAAGTCACCCTCACTTTTCACTTCTTAGAAAACTTTGTATAAAGAGCTTAGACTTTATAATGAGACTTAAGAGAGCTTAGAACTTTAGAGGGAGTGTGAGAAATGAGAGAGTAGATGAGTGTAGAGAAATGAGTGGAATGAGGGCTATTTATAGAATTCCTAAGTGATAAAATGACATAGAATACCCCCCCATATGACCGTTTTATAGCAGTTGGGGGGTTATAATGGTAAAAAATGATCAAAAGACACTAATACCCCCCCATTTGACCGTTTATAGCTGTTGGGGGGGTTAAAAATGTAAAAAACCACTTTTAACCTTTTTTTTGAAGGGGGGGGGGATTTTTAAAAAAAAGAGCTGTTGGGCGGGCCTGGGCGGGCCTCGTGCCGGGCCGGGCCGCCCGCGGGCCTGGGGAGCTGGCCCAGCACGGCACAGGTTTTTGACCGGGCCGTGCCTTGGGCCTGGCAGCCCTGGCCCAGCACGGCCCATCGGGACTGCCGGGCCGGGCCGGGCGGCCCGTTGACCAAAGTCAACGTGCCCAAGCACGGCCCAAGCACGGTTTTTTCGTGCCGGGCCGTGCTGGGCTTGGGCGGCCCGGCCCAGATTTTCACCTTTAATTCAATCTTAGAAGCCTTAAACCACCGCGATTTGAGAGCCTCTCAGCAGCGCCATTTCTCCTCTCCTTCCTCTCGCTCGCCCTTCTCTCTCTCCAAGTCAACCCTCACTCTGTTTGGTCATTCCCCATTCTTGTGATCTTTTTTTTTTTTTCTAATTAGGGTTTTCAGTTTGAAACCCTTGGAAGGTAGGAATTTGTAGGATTGGCAAAATCAATTAAGAGCTTTGTCCGAGAAGATTACATCTACTTCGACAAGAGGCAATTAAACCAACCTATAATTACTTGTTCATATATTGTCCTAGTTTATTCTATTCTAGGAACCCGAAATAAGCCATGCATAAGAATGATCTAATCTATATGTGCAAATAACCTTGGAAAACCCTAGAATCCAAGTGGTATGAATCTGATACTGTAATAAATACCATGGGATTTAAGATCCACCAACATGGCCATGGCCCATTAATGTGACAGTCCCCATTGGCCGAACCGAACCAAGTCTCCCATGGCAAGATTTTGGGGACAATGCATGCATATTACATACTAGCTAGTGGGAGTCTTGGTATGTGAAAGTGTCTTACTGTTGTATGCTTTTCACAATGTGGGTAGGGTGTTTGACATTATGCTCACGTGAGAGTTGAATTTCAAATATGGGGTACTGCAAAATTCACATTTTATTCTAATTTAAACCAAACCCACCCATCCACCCACCCCACAAAAAAAAAAAGAAAAAAAGGGATTTGGAGTCACATGATTAAAACAATTTAAGGATTCAAACTTATTACTGCTATCTAGGTTGATTGTGCCTCCAATTGGCACCTACTTCCGAAATGATATGTTCTTAAGAAATACATCAACCTATATGTTTTCGTTATAAAAAGAAATTCATAAAGGGTAGTTTTAGTTTTGTTATTTTTGCTGTCTTGTTTGTTTCAATTTTGTGGTAATTCTCTTGCTCAATTTTTTTATATATTTCTGCTGTTTTTTTAAATGAAGGAAAGTACGTGGTAATTTTTTCAAATGAATATGTTTTGTCCTATTATATTATATGAAGCTAAGTGATTTCAATTGAGAAATCAGTCTGATTTATGTTATTGATTTTGACTTTGTTGCCGATTTATTTTGACCCTCTAATCTCCGTCTCCCATGTCTTCCTTGCCCACGTTCATTCATGATGGTTCTACTTCCCTTTTATCTCACGTCTTCCTTCCCCACCTTTTAAACGCGTAAATTGGTAGTTTTCATTTCTCAATGCTGCTTTGGAAATCCATATGCATATAGCTACTGACATGATAATAGTTGCTGGTAAATGCATGGGTATTTAGATATGTAGTCATATGATAAAACAAATGGAAAATGAGGAAACAGAGCATGAAATTTGGAAAATTGTAAGGTAGAGCTTTGCAAGAATTTTCTTCATACTGAACAAATGAGGGCAAACAGATTCTGCTATAGGAAATTTTCCAATATTAACTGGAATTATAATCGCATCCATCCTATGTCTGTATCTTGGGCAATTTTTTTTTCCTCGGTCTGGTACATGTCTTCAAGTCATTCTTATCAATAACCAATGGCCTTTTGACAAGTTTGCTGAATGATTCCAACTAAAATGGTTGTTACATAAAATACTTCACAAGCTTTTGAAAGAAATAAAGAAAAAGTTCTTATTTATTAATTAGTTCACAATATGTATTGATATTTTTGATGAATATGCATTGAGTTTATCAGTTACTCAATCAATGTGTTCTTTAAGATGATTAATTTTATTTATTGTTTAAGATGCATGAGACTGTGATATGTATTTGAAAAATTATATCAGGTATTATAAGGCCCACCAGTGTTTAATTGAAAACCCTCATAATCACAAGCCCTTTTATAAATTGTCAATCAACTCCATTGATATCAAACTAAACATTATCAGGTATTATAATAATTGCATTTAAAATTCTAAATTTAAAGGCCTGTATCTAATTTTTGTTTACTAGCCTCATAACATACTTTGGTCCCATCATTTTTTTTTCCTTAAAAAGATATATTAATTTTTTTACTTTTCTTTTTAAATTTAATATAGCTATTGGGATGCTGCCAGCTATATATATCACAGATTGGTAAATAGGCGGCCAAAAAGAAATAGAAACTGTGCTTGTTGTCCATGTAATGGCTTTAGATGCACAACGTTACTGTACTATTTTGCAAATGGACATATTACAAAATCATCTTCTATAGCTTTGGGCCAACGAACCCATGCCCTAAAGGCTTGAACTGGGGAGAAATTCGTAAGGCTCTTCAATGGGGCCTACTTTAGAAAACCTGGGCCTGTCCGGATGTATGGTGAGGTGAAGCATCAAATCAAAAGAGAATAAAATATAAGATGTTATGATGGTGTTTTGTTTTTAGTAGTTTGATATGTAATCTTTTTGACTTTTTGTATAAGAAGTGGATGGTTTTTTTTTTTTTTTTTTTTGAGAAAGGAGGTTGCTTTTTTTACTTTCGATATAACCCCTGTCATTTCTTGTCTGGATTCAATTCACTTTACTTTAACTAATTAATTGTCAAACACGCCCTAAAGTACTTAAAAATAAATGCCTCCACCCATTGACGAATTCACCTTAATAATTATTTTTATTATTTTTTATTTATAAAAAAAAACATGACTCTAACCCAGATTCTCAATATTGCAATAACGAGCACCTTCACTAAATCATAACTCTTGGTCAAATTGAACACATACAACGGATGTGAATGGGATTAATGGACCCGACCTATTAAAAAATTGAACCGCTCAAAAAAAGTTCTATCCCTTTTATATGGGGTTTGTTCACATTTTAGCATGATTAAAGATGAGCCCACTGCAACAATAATATATATATAAAATACTTGATTTCTTTATAATTTCTTATTTAAAAGTGTTCTATGATGCTTCTTTGTTTGTATAGAATACGTTGGAATTCATGCTTGACCAAACGTGGATATAAAGATGGGAAATAAATAACCAGCCATCATTCACCTTACTAGTTTAAATCCTAAAAAAGACAAAGTCCAATCTACGTTGTATTATGCACCACTCACACTATTTCACTCATGCTTCACCTCTTTAATAGTCTTGTGGAGCTCATTATATGCATTCAATTCCCATCTAATCTAATCCAATGCAAACAGACAGGCCAAGCAAGGATCCGGCTAAAGCCACATAAGAAGGGCATTTTCATTTTTCAATATTTTTTTAGAATGACCTAAAGTTTTGAAGGATGGGCCCCACACTTGTGTCCATGACACAAATTTAGTGTTTTTAAAGTTAGGGCTTTGCTCTCTCTCTGTCTCTCTGTCTCTCTCTCTTTATATGTAGGTGCAGAGAAAGAGGAGAAGAGGAAGAACAGAAAGAAAGCATAAGGAGGGAAGGACATACAGGGAAGGACAGGAGGCGGAGGAAGCAAGGAGAGAAGAAGAAGCGCCGCCACCACCACCGCCGCCGCCGCCACCACAAAAGGTACTCTCTCTCTCTCTCTCTCTATATATATATATATATATATATCTATCCTCTTTGCAGTTTATTGGACGTGTATTTCAACGAATTCGGTGTGATACTGGTCGTTACTGATTTGTCAATAAAATATCGATGCAGTAACCACAGATACCTGTTACGTATCAGCTGTCACAATTTTAAACCAGAAGAAGGAAAGTTTTTCTTGCTTTAAAATGGAGGATTGCTTTTGATGCAGAGAACTGAGAGAATGACACAAAGAAGTCATCTTAGGTTAAAGATAAGGCTAGAGTTGAAAAACGGATATTTGTCCAAAATTGTACTTGATCTAATTCTGGACAAATCTGGGAGCCTTCAATAAATTCTGAATTTGATTTTGGATCTATGGATACCACACCCAAGGTCCTGAATTCCGCTGTCGCCCAACCCCCCACCCCAAGTACCAAAAGCTCCTAATTTCTTCTTCCGCTCTCCCCCATATAAAAACCTGAGAGAGTTCTACGACATTCAAGCATGTCAATTGTAAGCACTTTAATGAACAGCTCAGATCACTGGAAGGTGGGGCCCTGTTACTAGTTACTTTCTCCATTCCACTTGAGATTGTATTTAGAAACATGCTTAAGGAAACCCATCATCTAAGTGGTGAACTTGGAAGGATTCTTCAGTCCCTTTAATTGACTGAGGTCTTCCAGTGGAAGAAGTGAGGTGACATTTTGGTGAATTGCTTACTTATAGCTACTGCAGCTACTGGAATGTTTGGTAGGAAAGATCTACTGTAGCTACTGAAGTGGTGAATTTGTGAACTGGTGAAATTGATTAAACTTATGGCTACTAAATTGTTTTGTATGAAAGGAGATCCTTCACTGTAGTTGGATTTTTTTATATGCCAGTTATCCGACGAAATGGTGCAGGGAAATGAGAAGGGTCATGTGTAATAAATTAGAGGACAAATGAATGGAGAAAATAGAAGGCAACCATCACAATGAGAGTTGAAGCATTTACGTGGTTTGCCAATTGCCACTATAGACTATGTCCATGATCTATCTGGAAATGAGAATATCCACCACACCAACAAGAGTATTACAGAGGAGAGGTACATGATTACCTCATATAAGAGACATGATAACTGCCAACACGCAAGACCTTACCCTCTTTTAAACCCTTTCAAACTCTCTTCAAGAAACACCAGTGTAAAAGACTCTTAACTGGCAATGACAAATCTATCACATCAAGGATAAATATAAGGTCTGGAAATATCTCTTAAAACTCCCAATGAAATTCCACCTAGTCCCACACCCACCCACAACTTGATTTTGGTAAGGTGCTTTTCAAGACGTAAAATACAAAAACAATGACTCATATAGGAAGTGCGGAAGACATATTGAATATAATAAAAGACTGTGCTTTAGACTTACTATTAGATGAGATGGTTTTTTTTTTTTTTTTTGGGTACCTTTTAGTTCTCAAATGTTAAGTCTGCTACTGTTGGCTGTGGGGATCTTGTTTACCTCTATAAACACTATGCATCATCATCATATCCTTATCCCAACAATTTGGGATTGGGCCTCAGCTAGAAGAGCTGTATTGTATAACTATATACCTAAATGCTATATATGCAACAAGTCAAATGGAAGTGAGAACTTTAGTACTTCATTTTAGTCGTTGAAACTTGTATAACTTTTTCCTGTGCAGAAGGGAACCAGTGAGCAACATCCATTGAGATCAGATGAAGCACATTCTCAAGATTATGTCGTTGCTTGTGGCCATATCTGCCTTCTGGATCGGCCTCTTGAGAACGTCTATCGTCTCTGACAGCTATGCTTGGCTGGTAGGTTTCTGATTCTTGAATTTGTGTTGCTTCAGTTCTTGTCTATTTTCCTGACTTTTAGCCTACTTTGAGAGAAACATATTTTTCTTTTCTGTCATTTTTTTTCCTCCAGTTGCCAGTCTACCTTGTGTTATCGTTAGGCTGTTATGGCCTCTTAATGGTTGGAGTAGGTTTGATGCTATTTCCAACTTGCCCTCAGGAAGCTGTGTTGCTGCAACAGGTTCTTCTTTACCCCTTTTTTCCTTTTAACTGGTTACTCTCTTTCCTTGGCCAAACATATTCATTCTTCATATAGGAGTTATGCAGCATTTGCATGGAATCTTGACGTATTTGTATACGACACAGTTGGTTACAAATGCTTTTTGACAAGCATTAGCTGCAGTGAGTTGTCTAAGCCAGAAGCCCATCAATAAATATGGACAAATTTCCACTAGTTCTCACTGTTGGATCATTGGCAAATGGCAAGGCACCTTCCCTGTCATTGGGCTGACCAGGGATCAATCCCTGGCAATGGAAGAAAAAGCTTGCCAGACTAGGACAACGGGCAGGCTAAGTGAGTTTTTTTCCCACTAGTTCCCAAAAAATAGGATTTTTTTTATCAAATTTATACTAGGAGCTAATATGAAAATGAAAGTAGGGGAGAAACTGAACTAAGAAAAATCTCAATTATCCTTGATATGTCTGTGCCAAATGCAAATGTACTTTTGTTATGAAGTAGATATGCTAACATGTTTTTGTTAGGAATCAACTTGATCATTCCCGTGTGATGGGAGCACTCCATCATAAAAAATGCTTTGACATCCATGTTAGACAGAGGCCGAAACTTCTATTGTAAAAGATATGAAACATTTAATCATTATTATTTCAATAATAGATTTGTATATATAATTAATATATATATTTTGGTTTACAAGGGACTCGAACTCATGCACCACTACACAACACAGTACATATGTTCCTAATTAGCTAAGCAAAAGCCGGGGACATACTATATTAAATAGAAAGGAGAAAACAAGTGAAATCAAGACAAAGAAGAAGGCTGAGGTGTTCGCATCACAAACTAACTAGAATTAAGAAATGAAAAAAAAGAAAAGAAAAGAACGCAAGTACATCACTACACATTAACATTTTCTCAAGCTTGGGATAACTCATGTGGGCAATCTCTCTCCAATTGGTAAATTAGTTTGAAGCTTCTTGGCATTGATACCATGGAAAGCCCTATAATTTGATTGAAGCTCATGGACTGAGATATCAAGGAAGCCCCTATATGACTATATCATGATTCATGATGACCAAGAACCACGTCCTTGATGTTTCTCTGTCAACTTGCCACTTTTGAAAGGAACACTCATTTACAAAGAACTGAAGATTCTTCTGTTCCTCTCCATCCAAGCTTTCCATAGGAGTATAGGACTGCATATGCGATAAATCCCCACAACTCTTACCATTGTTCTTGAAAGAAATGGCACAACCTCAAGATGAACATCACACGTGAAAAGTAGTAAGAAAATGGGACCAAATATATGTTGTTTCGTCAAATTGAAGAAGCAAATGATTAATGATTCTGCCTTTTGAGTTTTGATGCAAAAACAATTACTAAGTTTTTACCTTCATATGATTATATGTTTTCCAATTGTATATTTGGTTTGTCCATTTATTCTTTTTAGCTTAGATGTCCATTTCATACTCTTTTAACATGGAGGTAAAAGCAAGTGTTGATTAAAGTACTTTTGGGAATTTTTATACATCATCTGAGCCTTATCTCATTAATATGGGATCAGCTATACGAGTTATATTTGTAAACTTTACTTAAGAAAATTACTACCAGAATTCCAACGATTTAAATATTGAGCTCATTTTGTCCTGCATTGAGGGTTACTATTCATTCTATGCATAATTTTATCTGCTCCCAAGATGGAAACGTACAAAATGCAACTTAATTCTAAGCATTTCTGGTTGCATATGTGGGGTCATGAACATTTTCATTACTCTTATATTGTGTTTTTAACATGTTAGATTTATGAAAGATTTCTTGATGTGTAGGACATTGCAGAGGGTAAGGAGTTCTTGAAGAGTAAAGGAATTGATGTAGCCTCTGATTGAAGTTTATTGAAGTCTTGACTCATTAAAAAAAAAGATTTTTGCTTTGGATGGTTTTTGGAAGGAAGCATACTACTTTTCAGAGTTGAGAATGCAGTACACTAGGAATTAAGTCGGTGGCAAGAAGATGGACCACGTCCAACTGGCCCAAAGTATTTGGTCTGAGGTGAGAACTATGGAGATTTGGCTTGGGATTTTGATTTCCGTTTGTAACAAAATTGTCCTGCTAAATCCAATTTCTTTTAGTGCTGAATTGAAAATGAAAATAAAATAAAATAAAGCCATTCACATATTTCTCTGGTGGTCTACTTTAACGTGTGACATGACTTCTCGTTCAATGAATTGGTTATCAACTTTCGTGATTTGTTTAACCGTTGGTTGAATGCTTGGTTCAGGCGAATGCTATACATTTGCTGTCTCTGACAGTGTTGTTCATAATTTGAAGATATGGTTCGTTGAAATGATCAAAACATTTGCCTGTTCTTCTTCAATGCACTGTAATACATATTCTTGGCCTCATGTTAAATGTTCCAATTAGTTGGCCTTCTGAAAGAGAACTTCCTCGACCTTGAATATGCACTAGCAGGGCCCATGATTAGTTTGTAGACCATCTAGTGGATGCCATTGTAGATAGTTTTATAAGATCATTGTTTGAGATTCTTCTTCTTCTTTTTCTTCTTTTCCTTCATTTGGATTTCTAATTAAAGGAGTTCTAATAGGAATATAAGCTTTGAAAATAGTGGGTATAAGAGAACTATACTGCTACATCACCAAGAGACAATAGAAACAAGAAAAATTATAACAAAGGCCCCTAGGTAAGAAGTTTACCTGTTGGCCTCTTTTTGTCCTAACATAGTGGCCACTTCACTGGCTTCCCTACCCACATTAGATGTAACCACCTGAAGATTAGACAACTAAGCCTTAATCCCATTTACTGTAAACTGAAGTCTCCTGGGACCCAGATGAACCTAACGCCCACTGTTGAGATATGTTAGGGTAAGTGTTCAGACAAGTTTGGATTTGCCGCAGTACTTAATAGTTAGACTATGATTAAGATTTTAGAAGATCCTTGATAGGATTAGTTTTATGCTTTACTAGTTTTTTTTTTTTGCTAACGAGGTGTCCAGGCCTCTTTGAGCACCTGACTAATCCCTGGACGGTGGTTTCCCCCTGTCCCACTCACCAGGTGCATGCTGGGAGCTGTTTCCAGCTCCTGGGGTCCCAACAGGTGCATGCTTTACTAGTTTTTCTAGGGTTTGTTTCCTTCTAATCTTCTATAATCTATACGATGGTGTATTCTCTTAATGCGAACATACAAGTTTTGAGAAAATTTTCTGATACTTCACATGGTATCAGATCACGTCAGTAAACCTGGCCATTGGTTGAGAGTCGACTGATCAAGTTAATCTCACCCCTCATGTCTACTCTCCTGGCCTGAAGCAGCAGTCTTCCAACACACCCGATTCAGATTGTCATCTTTGTTGAAGCCCTTATTGCAAGCAGGATGCTGATATGGTCAATATCTCAGGCCACACAGCCTGACCCACACAACTGGACTGACAGCCCTTGTTTGTGCTCCTAGCATCCCACCAGCTCCTGTTGCTTCTCTCCCACCTTCTCCACTACCCATACACCTGTCATCTTTTGTCCTCGAGTTGCAGCATTACCGGACTCAGACCATTATTAGCAGAGTTCTTTCTTTCTACCTTCTGATCTGCCTCTCGCTGCAGCCACCATTTGCCTGCGTATCAGTCCCTGTCTGTGCCAGCTCTTAATGCCTGCTGCTTGACTCAGCGTGATCTACAACTTTGCTGCATGTCCCTTTTCACTCAGTGCTGCAGTATTGTTCCTGCGCTTTTCTTTGTGATGAGACCCTGAATTGATCCCACTAAGCCCTGAACCAAAATTATCAGCACCCAGTCCCACCTCTCTAGTTCTTCTTGACTTCTTGCACTATCTGTCATCCCTCTTTTTCTGGGCCAAGCCTGTGGCTGATGCAGAAATCTGTTACATCTGCCAGTCCTACAACCCTGCAACATCCATTCGCTGCCAAATCTTATCCACAGCAACATATTCTGTCACATTGCAATTCTCTGGCCTGATCATTTTCCATTTGTTTGCTTCTGCTAACCATTCTGATTGGCACTATAGTGATTCCAATCTGGCGCGCCCGGATCCACAATCGAAAATTTAATCAATCTCCTGAAGGATTGATCGAATCCAGGATGGATTCAGCCAGTAGGGCACCCTCACAAGAGGAGAAAACACCATAACTGAAGAGAAAACTCTCATGCTCAAAAGATCAACTAATAATATGCATTCTAAATACAACTGAGGCATGTCCTCTATATATAGGACTGAACATCTTTCTTATCCACTAAGACTTTCCTAATAATTCTAGAAACCTAATAAAAAGAGGAAACTAAATAACAACCCAAATCAAATAAACTCCTATTTTAAAGACTTCTAAATAAAATTCCTAATTAAATGGATGTGCTGTTGGGCTTATGGGCTGGGCCCAATGGTTTGGCCGACCTATTGTCCGGCTTGCATTCACAATTTGCTGCATCAAAGCTTCATCCCTACTCCATTGATTCCTATCCTGCAACTAGCGACTCATCCTGCTGCAAGCCACTACAGCTTTCATGCTCCCCGACTGCCACTAGCCAACATCCCTCCATGATTCTGTGCATGGCATCACCACTCCAGCTCATCTTGTAACCACCAAGGCATCAATGCACAATTAGAGGCACTAGCAACAGAAACCGAGAATGCAGATTTTGATATACTTGTTTTAAGTGCTACTCATCTCATTCTTCAGAGGCCCTAAGAAAGCAAAGGCTAAGTAGGGGTTATCATTGTCTTTCCCATCACCACTTCTTGCTGCGAGTGAAGCTCATCATACTATGCTGCAGACATTGACCTTTGTTGCCTGATATCATCTGTTCCTTCAGCTGGACAGCACTCCAATGGCATGCCTACCCACATGCTATCTGCCAAGAATCTTAGTTAATCCCCATAGCATATTATCAGGATTGTTTCTTTCCAGTCTTTGTTTCCTATCGTTCAACTGTCGACCATCATCATTTTTGCTGAATGGTTCAGCTATCGCTTGTTCTACAACTGGTTTCTGCTATGCCCACTGTGGGGCCCCAATCTGCTTCTCTCACTAATTAGGATCCCTGCTGACCTTTGATTGCACAGAAGTGTGTTTGCTCTTGTTCAGATATTGCTGCCCCGATATCCAATCGAACCCACCCCTTTAATAACCTTATAACATTCAGCTTGGGGTTGACAACAAGGTTATCTCTCTGATCAAGATATAGTTTTGGTCTCCTCTTGATCTAACACTCTGGAGATCTTAGATTCTGGTCTTCCACTCATTCTCTGTTGCCATCCCTGGCTGTCCACAATTTTTGTACTGATCAGCTAAATCCAATTTATATTGTCACATTTGCCTTGGATTCAGTCATCTCTCTAGATTTGAATTCGGTTTGGTTTGGATCCGTGGCGATTCATGCTTTGTTTTCCCTAGTTGGATAATTTACAATTCACTTCAACCACAAGAATGCCAAGGGCCTGAGACGAGGTAAGATCCACTATGTATCATACGACATTTCTGTGAATGGGTCGTCAGAGTCCTGTCCAAAATAAAGGTTAAAAAGAAGAAGAAGAAGAAGAAAAGAAATGCTTAGAAATCGCTTACCTTGCCATTTGCATGAGTTAAGCTGGTTTAAGTTGTGTGATCAGATTGATTCGTACTTTCGTATCACTGGATCTAGTTTTAGTTACTTTATTAGTGTTGAAAATACCCGAATTACCTGGAACTCTGTTGTTATTGATTATGGCATAGAACAAAACTGTGATTTACTGGTAACTCGGTTTACCCGAACAGATAAACCCCCATTTGTGGACAAACCAAGTTACCAACCTCTCAGTTTATGAAGATCCAAATGGACCCTGAAGTTCATTCAAGGTGATGGGTGATGAAAACTCTATATGAACTCTTTTTTTTTTCTTTTGGGGGAAAAAAAAGTACTGCTACAACAGGCCCGTAAATGGTATTTGTGGCCGAGCAAAGCTTGTGAAAGCCTGACCTATTTTTATTGGGTTTAAATTTAGGCTTTGATCTAATCTGGAACTGAAATATATGGCTGAACTCAGCTCATTTATCGTACCTAATAAGCCATTCTGTGTAAGATGATATATTGGGCCAGGACAGGTATGTAAGATATGTTGGGTCAGGGTGGGTTTTTATGCACATGGCCCAGTTACCTGGTTTGGCTATATGAGGCCAGCAAGTATGTCCACAGTCACAACTTGACCATAGGCTGGGGAAAACAGCTCAAATTGAGATCGATGCGACTTAATTTGGGCTATGCACAAGCTGGCCCAGCCGATGGGTAGCTTTGGCTGTAGGTGTGCAACCTTCAGCATGGCCAAACTGGAACATGCATAGCCCAAAACGGTCAAAAGTGAGATTGGGATTGGGCTTCCTTTTGTTTCTCAGAGTTGGGCCTTGCCTCAGCTTTTCCATTCAGTCAATTGGGCCGGGCCAGACCGGGTTAACTATCACATTTTGGGCTTTCTATCACTGGTTTGGGCTTTATAGCACTTATTCTGGCAAAATTAGTCACTAAATCAGAAGCACTATTGTTTGGATTGTTCCTATTCCAAGTTTTGATTTTTTTTTTTTTTTTTTTTTACCACTTCATCCAATACTGGTATCCATATTGAGTAAAAATGCCCAGAAGTCGACTCTAGGGTTGATTTTGCAGGACCGGTTTGGACATAAAGCTATTAAAACTTGGATCTAGTCAATTAATCACTGGTTTAGTCATCAAAACTACATCATCATGTTATAGCAGTATTCATTGTAGATCATTTAGCCATTACACAATAAGGACCACATTAGATTAGAATGTATAGTATTTCATAGCATCATAACAACATAAAAACTACTCTGTGCCCCGAGCCTCACTGAAAAGCATTCTGAATCTGCATTCACGGGCATCATCTAGGCATTATTCTGCTCTCCCTTGTTTCTTTAGGACACTTTTGTGTAGTGGGTTTTCCATGTAGAAAAAATTGAGGATAGTAGAATAGTTTTATTTGGAGTATAATCCATGTTTGTTGTAGCTACTTTTACTTGTGGGAAAGCGTAAGAACAAGCTATTCTTTTTTGCAATTTCTTGAAAAATAAATTTCCTAAGGGTTGGGGTTTGCGTATGTGTGTGTTCGGAAAAACGTATAGAGGAAATCTTTTGCATAACCAGTAATATGCGGCAAGTGCACAAACATGCCTAGAATTAGAAAAATGGAGGTAAGTGATTGAGACCCCTTTCAAAGTGTCAATCCCCCAATCATAAAGAGAATGGATTGTTTACATCTAAAAATTGAAGCAAACACCCGTTGTTAGGTCCTTGTAGCCCCACTTATTAAAATATGCAAAAAAAAAATTTAAGAAATTCATAAAATCCACTCAATAAGATTTTCTTCCCTTTTCACCTTCTCCCCCTTTAGCCAAACATTTAAAAGGACTTAATGATTAAAAGAGATTAAAATTTATTTTTTAAGTAAAAAATACTTATGAAAACTTGGTCAATTGTGTGGTTTCAAAACTCATTACTTTAGCCAACAAATGAGACCCAATTGGTCTTCTGTATCTTAATCAAACGAAATCTCAGGCAATTTAGGACTCGAAATCATACACTGCATTTCATTTGCATTAGTATTCCGATTTAAAAATTAGCATTTAAACTCTTATTTTACCAAGGGATTTAAAGGGAGTAGCTAGAAATGAGGCCATCATCTTCCTAAATATTTGGTATTAGTTCTATTTTCTTTATTTCATATATCTTCATCTTAGTCATTTGCTTCAATTCAGATTCAGTTATCTTATTATCTATATTGTGGATTAACCCTAATTATTGAATCATATTTTAGACCCATAAATTGACTGAAAAATCATTGTGCGCTGCTGCAGCGCATTATACAAGTAAAGAACCCACGTTAATTTATGACTGGCAATTGTGATCCGTCGACTCGAACCTTCAATTTTGCTCCGTAACATTTTACTATCATAATAAACAGAATGGAGATGGTTCAAAATTCACTATACAACAAAAGTGTCTTCCTTTCCTTCCCGTTCCCAAAAAACAGGGAAAAAACAACTATAAGCGTGGACAGTGTTCTTGATGAGTTTGGGGAAGGTATAGGTTCATATGTATTGATCCAATTTGGGTTTTGGGACCTAAATTTGTCTACCTTGGACTGTGCCACCTCATTTGCAACCCCATGTACATATTATTGAATATATATATATATATATATATTTATTTATTTATTTATGGGGGGTATTCAAGTGAGGGACTCCCCCTTTTGAGATGTTTCAAGTACAAAAGGGTGTACTCTCATCAAATACAAAAGCCCTTTTGTACTTGAAACTTTTCCAAAAAGGGGAGTCCCTCACCACACATGGTGAGGGAATCTCTCACTTGAATATTTCCCTATATATATACATATGAATTCTTTTAATCCAGAAAGTGTGAGATAATTTGTATCAAACCTAACCCAACTCATATTATATACATGTCCCAGGGAGGGCTCCCTATAAGGTCAGGTGGGTATGAATTTACCTCAATCACCACCAGCAAACCGGACCCATTGCTGTTACTATCTACACTGCCCCAACTACTTTGTAAGTAAGTGTCTTTGGGCTTGGCCCATCTTCTAGGTCATCAAGAAGAAGTCTCTTATAATTTTCTTATGATGTTTCTTTGTTGAAACCCAGACGGCTTCACGTGATTTAATATACTTGAAAAAAAATCCAAAGATGACTGGAGTTCCAAAGTATATAATAATACTAGCCCTAAGTGTAGGAAGTATCAAGTACTTTGTACATTTTCTTCCTTTTAAATGAAAAGAAGTGGTTCTTGTGTTGACCCTGGTTTTCTTGAAACCCATGTTTTCAAGCTATAAAAACAAAAGGTAACTAGTACACTGACACATTCTTTAATCACAAATACCTCCAAATTTCAAAGATAGTTTATCAAAGACTCTATGCTAAAACATGCACGTCATCTTTGAGAAATTTTCTAACCCTCTTCCTAAGACAAGGTCTTGTAGGGCATCTTATTTTTTAATAATGGAAGATTATCGAGGACGTCTGGGTCATTCGAGGGCTGCAGATAACTGTATTAGCTGGCCCTGCTATGATGAATCCCGACTATTTACAATCACTATCTCTCCATGAATTAGTATTCAGTGCGATTTGTTAGCACTCATATGATTCTTTTTTAATGGTAAAAAAAGAAAAAAAAAATTCATCTGATGAGAAGTTTCAAACTTTGACATCATTGGATTTTTGGGTTAAGAATTAACCGGATAATCTCCATATTTTCCACATGCCTAGATCTTAAGTAGATCATTCCATCACCCTAACCGGATGATGGGGGGATGTATCCAGGTGGACCCCACAGGCTAGGCTGTGAATTGCTTTAGAATTGGCTTGACTGCTCCTGAAAATCCTCCATCCTATAATATATATAACTATTTCATTTTTTTCTATATCAAATTGGGTCATGTGCACTGATCTGTCAACACATGTTTTGAGTTCAGATGTCATGTTTTGTGAGGGTGTAGAGGCTATGTGTCTAATAAAAGGAAAAGCAAAGCAATTGCAAATTTTTTTCTTTGTGTTTTTTTGTCTGATTGCTTGACCACATCCAAACTCAACTCACGGGCTGATTGTGATATTTTAAGTCCACATGATGGAATGGATTGCATATGCTAAAGAGATCTCAACATTCTAGACTGCAATCTAGGTTTAGTTGTATATCGTTTTCTAGAAACTATATTTATAGGGCCACTTCACATGACTTAAAGCTAACTCCACCCAATCTTTATTAAATGCTTAATTGAAGTAGGTAATGGCACTTGGAATACATGGGAGTTATTTAAATCATACCCACATTGCTTGGATTGTTGACATGTTCTGAACATATCTAAAAAGAGAGATCAACTTCATAATCAAGCCACACTTGTTTAATCCTTCTTTGAGGCTTCCAAAATAATGGTAGATAAAAGAAGAAATATGGGTAGTAAGTTAATGGTGTTTATATTATATTAGGTAAATGTTTGGAATCATCTCATGTTTTTATTTATTATGTTGTCTCATCAAAGATAAAGTTTTTCCTTCATCAGCACAACATTGTGGGCCATGCTCGCGATTTGGGTGATCAGAAACGTTACCATCTGCGTCCCTTCAATCAACAACAAAGTAAGCATGATTAGGGCCCCTGTAAGCATATTTTAATGCTATGGTGGAGACCAGAACAACAAGAAAAGGTAATGAGGCAGTGACTTGAGTTGGAATTTTTCTTTCTTAATGATCAATTACTTTGTGTGTGTGTGTGTGTGTGAGAGAGAGAGAGAGAGAGAGAGAGAGACTATGGGGTCCATGCACTTGTTGTTAGCCACTTGAGACCAGTTAAATGCATCCTCACATGTGTTCCCCTACATCAAGGGAAAACCCATGTGACTCCTTCCATGAAGAATGCCATGGCCCATGAGCCATTGCCTTCACAACTCAATACTCTTGAAAACATGTCTCATCATGTGTCTAGGAATTGATGGATCTGGGGCCTACTGTGTTTCTTAGCAACATAAGTGAAGTCCCAATAAAGAAAATGAAATTGAAACATATAAGTGGGAAGGGGAACAAGAAATTAAGAAGCTGGCTAGCTCAGATGAAAAGAGCGCCTTGTTTTCTCTGTAACAAGGACCTTTGATATGCCCAACCTTGATAGGAGGGCAAAGCACAGTAATACTTTTTTGAGAGAGACAAACCAGTCAGGCGCCCATCTGGCAAGGATACATTGGCCCACCAAACTTCTCTAACTCTTAAATGAGAGAGCACTTAGTTCAAAAGTCATTAGTATGACAAGAAAAAGGGAGGTTGCTTACACACTTCTTAAAAGATGAAAAAGCCAATTAATTTCTCATCTCTCTTGATATCTTAGTGATAAATTGTCAAAGGGATATGTTGGTTTATCCACAAAAGGCTAATTGCCTGTTGCATGGAATTTTTTGCTCACCTATTGGTGGGTCATTTTTTATGTTTAGTCTGTCATTTGGAGGGTGGAGATCACCAATCATGGCAGTCCACTTGGTTTGATGAATTTCACCCAGATGAATCTATCTAACCATCAATCTGATTATCCTAGCATTCTAGATATCGATGGCCCAATTTCATACCAACCATCCATTTCCAATTATGAAATTGAAATGGCCAGGTTTGTCTGATTTAAGTGGTTCTTTGAGTTTGAAGTTATAGGCAATAAGAGGTGGGGCTTTAGAGTGGATGCCTGAGTTGATATCTGGGACTTCTCTATTGAAAAATTTTGTGTGACAAATCATATGATATGTGTGATTTAATTAGCATTTTGGGTTTTAAAAAGTGGAACAAACCACATAGAAAGTACCAATTCTAAATAGTTTGGGTGTGATACTGAGAAGTCCCAGTAAGAGTGTTCCAAGAATTACTCAGTACACAATTTCCTTAAGGGCATGTTTGTGTAACACTTTTTCCCGGAAAAAGTGTACGGTTTTCCGCGGAAAACCTATTTTCCGGTGTTTGGTGCGGAACAATTCCGCGGAAATGCTTTCCTGCCTCGTCAGCATTTTCCTTGATAATTGTGGAAATGAGTTTCCCATGGGGGGTATGGAAAATTCTCTCTCATTTCCTCACTATTGTCCATTTCAACTCAAAAACCCTATAACTCTTTCATTTTTTATTTCTTTATATAAATTATTATTTAATGTTAAATAAATAATATACATGTTATGTTATTTTTCTTCAAAAAATTATATCACCAAATAAGAAATCTTAATTTTCTATAAGGAATCCACAGCCGCACAAAACAACATTTGCACCAATTTAATGAGGAAATTCTTTTTGCACCAAACGTGAATTTCTAAATTCTACGAAAATCCTTTTCCGAGGTTTTCATTTCTATGGAATTTGCTAACGTGGCAATTTTCTCTTCCTGCGGAAATGATGTGTACACAAACGTGCCCTAAAAGATACAGATCAACTTGTAGATGATGTTTGAAAAAAAAATGTACTATATTCAAATGATATACGTCTGCAAGTAATAGTGCCAACTTCAATATATTTTATACACCTTCAAGAAAAGAAGTACATAAAATTATATTTAATACAATAACTTCAGAAAAAAACCTATCTAGAAACAATAAAAATAATATTCATACAAAATTAAGCAGACAGGCTTCAAGAGACACACACCCTCCACATATAAAATTGTATCTACTTTGCTATTTGTTTTAAAAAAAAATGTGTTTAAGAAAGCAGAATAAAATATTATTCTCCATCAAACCTCCAGGCTCCAAGACATGCACAACTTTTGATCCCTAACTTTCCAAATAAAAACCATATTATTTCTTAACATATCAATATCTAAATCCTTTAGCATATCTTCAAAATCTTAATCCAAATTAAACTTAAAGATAATATATACTATATTTCTGCCCCGAAGGAAAAAAGTAGTAGTTCAAACATGCAAGCTATACAAGAATTTAGCCCATGATAATTTATATTGGAGAAACGTAACTCATATAGCCGATCCCAATATAGTTAGGATAATGTTTTAATGATGATGATGATTACTTTTTTCATATGCCAAATGACTAAGTATGGTCTCAATTTGTAATTGGAAATAATTTCCAGGAAGAGCCCTTTATTGGACAGTTAAAACCCGTGACATGGCCCACCAAAAGGAGAGAGGTGGGTGCTCTCAATTTGTCATCCAGAGATGATAAATTGCCTTCTCAAAACGCTCTTAATCACAAACAGGGAGGACTGAGGAGAGAGAGAGAGAGAAAGAGAGATAGATTCTCATGCAACAATGGGAAGAAGTCATTGACTAAAGAGGGGATGTTGTGAGGAAAAAGGGAACTGCCCCAGATTGAAAAGCAAAGGGGGGGCAAAGGAGAGGAGACAAGGTGGGTCAGGTTTTGGAGTTGTGGGAAGACTTTGAAGAGAAGAGAGAGGATATGGAATGATATATGGTGTTAAAAAGTAGGATTACAAAGAGATATATGCTCTTGTGAAAGTCTCCTTTTCTTCGTAGTTAGTAAGATTCGATGAGATCTTCATGCCCTCCAACGTCAATCACGCAAACACTCAGCAATGCGTCAATGTGGGGGCAGCAGCAGCACCACCACCACCACTTCTTCTAAGTTTTTCTTTTGGTAACTTGACCTGCCCAAGTGAAATTACTATATGATGTGTCTATGGGGGCTTTCTTGGCTCTTGGGGTACTTTGTTTTTTTCTTGCTCCAGTGGGAAATGCATGAAACTGCGCAGAGACATGACACTGACCCTTAGAATACGACACCCCACCAGAGCTTTCCTTGTCTTTGTATGCTTATGTGTGTGTACGAGTGTCTTGAGTCATGGGACCCTACTCTACTTGTCCTTGGGAACTTGTATACAGTTTGATGATTTGATTTTCTGCATTTATAATTGTAACATGGTACTTTGTATTCTATACAATTCGTCAATTATTATTTTTATATGTGAGAGATTTTTTGTGTGGGATACACTTGCTAATGTCTTTACAGTGTGATTTTTTTAATTTTTTAATTTTTTAATCATAATCTATTGTCTTAAGGTCTAATTTTTCTTAGACGTGCTACTTGGAAATACCTCTCCCTTTCAAGTGGGGTCTCGAGGTATTTGCACCATCTCCTCTGGAGGACTTTGATGTCCCCTGCCCTTTGACATTATTTACACTTATCCTTTGTGTAAAAGGGTTTGATACCCTATGCTATGCTGCCATTAGTCTCATTGTGATTGGAAATATATGATTTTTCTAAGTAGGTCTTATCTTTGTTTGATCTAACTCGCTCATATCACATACCTTAATTTGTAGGTATTGGGCCGAAGCTTCTCTCACTTGAATGATATACATAAGAAGATTGATCTTATATTAGAAATTATAAATGGATATATTATACATCTATATTTAGAGGTATTTATCACTCTAATGGAGTAATATTTCTGAAAATACATGAGGACGTAATGTGAACGGGTTGAATCAAATGAAGGTTGACCATACTCATGTAGAATCATAAGTTAACTACCGTAATAATAATGCTAATGGTGGTATAGGATTTTCTTTTTCTCTTTTATTATAGAAGTACTAAGAGGTGATGAGCGAAGGATCTATTGAGAGACCATCACTTTTAACTTATTGGGTGATAAGCAGGTAACCATTTCGGATTCAAAGGAGAGATTTTTTAATGGGATGGGCCACGCCAATTTTCACTTCTGGCCCCTCTTTTAAAACACTTGATAAATAGCATTCTTAAAAAAATTCTCATTTTAATACCTATTAAACAAATGGAGCCTAGGACATATAAGTCTTATCACATTTGAGTTACAACTCACAGTTTATAGAGAATTGGTGGTCATATGCAATTCTCTTGTTTTATTTTTATCTTAGAACAAGTAATAGAAGAATATACGCGTGTAAAGATATGCTTTAAAATATTGCCTAGCTAAAAATAAAAGTGCATGTTAAGAGTTGGGTCCCTTTCTCAACACAAGTAAGACTTTTGTTACCTTGCTATTGTGAAAATTACACATAAAGGGTGTACAACGCATGAGTGCAAAGGTTTCTAAGTTTAAAAATTCTCTTGGAACAATAATTTGTACTACATTTGTTACATAATGTGAAAAAAAATAGAGATTGTAGAATGCTTTAATATGCGCGACATCTGCATGCCTTTTTAAAATTGCTACTTAGTCATTATAGGTGTCAACTCTAGTACATCTTATTGTTCTACACCTTTCTGTCATTTACCTATAATTCTTGGTACAAATCAAAGTTATTTTTTTGTTTGAATGGTACAAACATAATTGTCATCTTGCTTTTAAATTCTGATGTAACTTGAATCCTAATTTGTGGAGCGTCCTTATTATCATCAAACTTTAATATGTTATCTACGAGAAATTTATTTCATGAGTTTTACTTTTTCACTCTTTCGTTCAAATACCACATAGTTTAATATGTTGTAGCTTATCAAATACTAAATATATAATATCTAACTATTTTTTGTCTTCTTTATCAGTCCATTTTGCCTACAACTTTGCACGTTAATCTTAACTACTTTATTCCAACTCTTTATTGGCCTTTTGTTTCCTCCAGTATCTTTTATGCAATACTTCAAATAAGAATAGTTTTGATTTTTGATTTATTTATTTTTTGGCTCTGCTGCCATGTCTATTGCCCACACATGCACGCTACCAAAGTCCCAATCTAACGGACCTAGGGATTGATCGATGGCTATTGTATATGTTGATGGGAGATGCCTTGCCACTTGATCTACAAGTGGATTGGCAGTTTCGATAATTTTTGTTGTGTCTCATATTATCGATAATTTTCAATGCAAATCAGTACTGAAAAATTGATTATCGGTAAAAAAAAGATTGTCTGCGTAATGCAATTTCAATATCATCATGCTCCCAAAATACAGTGAAATAAATAGAGATTTTACGAAAAATATACAAATCACTTGTGACTTGAGTTGCATGTGTGCATACATGTACATTTATTTATTTGATAGTTAATCTCCTCAGGGTGAGAGGTCATCATATGTCAAAACTGCATTACTGCAATTGCAGCTTATCTTATTAGAGATTGTAAAAAAGTTATGTATGTCCAATGCTACATAATTGGTAAACACATTGGACCCAAAACCATTAAACCAATTCATCCATCCATTTTTCATTCTGAAAAAAAAAAGCACCCAATTCTAAGATGCAGCATCAGGCATTATGATGTAATAGTGGAGAATAAAGTTTATAGGGTTTCTCTCTAACTACATTGCCACAAAAGATGGCAGCAGCGAGCAAGTCACCATAACTGCCGCAATGTATGACAAATTGTGCTATAGTGTGATGATTTCTCTGGGAGCATGACATGTACCAAGTGAGACTTAATTGTGTTGTGTGACTTCAGTTGGAAGGCATAATCCCTCCACAAAAATGAATTTTTTGTTCTTCTGGTAACAATGTTGATTTTCTGATAGCAATTTTGAAAAATTTTAAAAGCTTTATAAACATGCACAATATTGTTTGCTTTCGTAATTTCTTGTTCTCTCTTTTGCTGTATTTCAACTTCCTATCATGTGTGTGTGTATATATATATATATTGTGTAAATCCATATATTGTGTAAATCCATCTCACCATCGTGGAATTTTTTTTATTTATGCTTTAGAAGGAAAAAAAAAAAAACTACTCAATACATTTTTCTGAATTATCTTTCAAAGCACATTTATGGCCGGGTTGCCATTTGGTTGAGTAGCTCATTTCTTCAACCGACGTGTTTGGTAACTTCACTAGTGAAGTGAGGTGAGGTGATTGGTTAAATTAAAAGACAAGAAAAGAAGATGAGTTAAATAAAAAAATTGATGACTTTTTTGTCATTTAGTGAAATGAGAATGTAGGTTTTCTTTTTTACAAAGAAAACGACTTTTTATCGTTTAATGGCATAAGAAAGTAACATTTTAACTTTTTGTTAAAAAGTAGATTTCTTTTTTGAAATATGATACTTTTTTATTTAACCAATTTTCTTTCATTGTCTCTTAAAATGACTATTCACCTTACTTTACTAGTAAAGTGAATTTCCCAAATAGGCTCCTCTTCCTATAAAAGGAGCTTCTTTCCTATGGCTAAGGTCTCATTCCCTTGGCTCCTCGGTTGGGAATCAATTATTATATATGAAGCGAAGTGGTTTCAAATTGAAATCAGATCCAGTTTTGCTCCAATTGATTTTGACTCATTTAATTTACCAATTTAATTTAGTTTGACCCTAGCAAACAGGTCGGATTGGGGTAAATTAGGTCGGGCTAAAAATTAACCCTAGCAAACGACAATTATTATATATGAAGCGAAGTGGTTTCAAATTGAAATCAGATCCAATTCGCTCCAATTGATTTTGACTAATTTAATTTACCAATTTAATTTAGTTTGACCCTAACAAAGGGGTCGGGTCGCTGGCTAAAAATTAATCATGGTATGTGCTAAGACTAGAACTCAAGACAATATGGATTTTAAAGGAGCGACCCTACCACTTCACCATAGAGCATCTTTTTGTTAATACTTATCAACAAAAACTTAAAATTAGTTAACGAGGAAGAGACCTAGCCCCACTTTGGAATATTGACCGGGAGTTAGAATTTATTTACGAGGTATTTATAAAAATAACTATATTTTAAGAATATCAACCCCTATAAATACTGTTGTTATTATTTTCATACTTATGCCTTGTACTTTAAGTATAGATGATCAAACTTTTGATATAACTATTTTATATGATTTCCCATATAGTCATTAATTTTCTATAACAACCATTTTACAATAAAACTAAACTCATATGAATATATAATATATGGAATTGATCAATAAAAATAATAAGTTTCATAATTAATAAGGAAATGACAATATTATTGAAAAAAGAAAAACTCGCGACAACAGCATGAAACTAAAGAGGAGGCAAACTTTCCATATAACTAATGGGCTACCATACACGCTTGCCAAGGGAGAAATGGAGGAGTTTGATTTTTTTCTTTTCTCTATGTGTGGCTTTAACTTTTATAAATCGCGATGTAAATGGAGTGTAACACAACGATAGACTCCATCTATTAAAAATCACAATTATTAAGACAAATATCCTTACTATTTATGAGATACCTCAAATTTTCACCTCATTCTGGGTTATTTTCACAGTCAAATTGATTCTCTGATAAAAAAAAATACAAAATACTGGAGTTTTTCAAATATATATATATATATATATATATTTTGTGATTTGGACTCTCTTTCATGCCTTTTGTTTATTAACAAACTCCCAATAACAACTAATTTCTATCAAAGCAATAGCATTTGAGTGTTAATGGGTCCCGGTATCTAAGTGCCACTAATATAAGGAATTTCAAGTATTTTGTTTTTGTTTTGATTATATATTCTTTTTCTTTTTCTTTGAAGAATGTGAAATGCCGATTTCTGGGTTGTTTGGTTTATTTGATCCTTAGTCTTTTTTATTTAATCCACTCTTGGTTCTGGGTTGTCTGGTTTCTTTTTTATCTATTGATTTTTATTATACACTTTTTTTTAAAAATACAGAACTAATGGTAAAAGGAATCTCCAATAATATTGGAATATCTAAATAAAGAATTAAGCTCATTCTTATTATCATCATTTTCTACTTTCTCCAATATAATTCTATTTCTCTATGTCAACAAGAGAACTTTTATTTTTTCCATTAATTTACTTTTAAGTTCGTTGTAGTTTTTTAGAGCAAGTTCAATAATATTTTTGTTTCTTTGTGTCTCTTTTTAGTACCGTCTCGTGTCTTATTTGCATGCTTGGTTTAGATCAGTGTTCAACCCATTTTAAAATATGAGCATCTTGAGACAATTAATGCAATTATTAAACATTTCAATTTGAAAGGTAAACCTTTTTTAATTCATTTACTTTTGAGTTCATCATATTTTATTTGAGCAATTTTAATTATGTCATTTTAATATGATTTATACAAAAGAATCATCACTTTAAAATTTCTATAGATTTGCAATATTTTTATGGTTTGTATTTTTATGGTTTTCATAGATTGTGAGTTTCTTTTTTCCCCATTTTTGTTTCAACTTTTGGGTATTCGGTTCTCCTTCATTATTTTTTTCTTTAAATCACTTTTTATCATGGGATTTTATGTGAATTTTCATTTTCCTATTGTATTTTTTTAATGCTTATCATTATGAGTTAATTATTTATTTTACTTCCATTGGGTTCTTTAAATTCTCTTAACAAATTTTAGTATAAATGTTGTATATAACTTAGCTCATGTTGGCAACTTATGGTTAAGTTGTTTAAGGACTTCTTTGAAATTTTTGTCATGCTACTGTGTCCAATACCAAGATTTTATAAACTTTGTGGTCATATCTAGCTTTTCTTCTCATCCCATTATTTCAATTAATATAGATTTAGAAATTCATGGATTAGAAAAAAAGTTTCCATTTTTAGATGTTTTGTCTTATAACGATAGACAATGAAAGGAGCACATGTTTGTGATAAGGATAAGCTGTAGGGCAGTGTGTACAATTACTTTATAAATAAATATTTCTTAATGTTTGTTTCTTTAAGTGTGGGATATTATCGATTTACTTATCAACTACATTGTATTAGAAGTAAAGATTCCATATCTCTATCTTTGTCTACAAATTCTGTATTGTAAATGTTGTTGGTTGCTTGTCCGTGTTTAGTACGGGCATCATTTTCTAGTCAAAAAAGAAAAGGAGAAAGATATCTAAAATCTCTTTTTTCTTGGAAACTTGTATTGAATTGAAGATATTAATATGGTACAATATAGAAAGGAAGTATATATAGTACCTGCGGAAACCATCTTTCACAAATAAACCCTTAATCAATGTACTATTGATTCTACAAAAAAAAATAAAAAATAAATGTACTATTGGTGGTCACAAAGAGCAGCATGTATATACTATGCCCATGAATGTTTTTAAACCTAAACTTGAAATGAGTCTTCAGTCACACCAAATTAGACACAAACTCATTTCTTTTTTGGGTTGATTGGGTGGTGTGATAATAAAAAAAAACTAAAACAAAAGCATCCAGGATTCATAAGTTTTCTTTCCTCCACTACCCTTATACTTATAATAAGAATCAGCAAGTAGACATCAAGAGACAGGATATGCATATGAAAACATGATTTTAAGTGCTTTAGACAATCAAACGCACTCTAAAAAATTTTAAATCCTAAACACACATAGAATGCCTATTTAAAGGCAAGCTTTTTCCTTTTATAAAATGGAAAAGGTAGTGGAAGAGATGGTCGTCATTCTAAAGAAAGTTCGAAATCTAGGGATCTTGTCATTAATTCGTTGAGATCTTTGAAATCTGGGTGCATGAATATATTGACTTTTTGAGATGTCTAGTGTCGGCCAAATCCTATGCCCGACCCATTCCATCAATGAAACTAACAACAGCACAATGGCAATAGGAGAGATATCGAGGGAGAAGACTTAGGATGCCCTTCTAAAGGCACCTTAGATAGAGATTCCTTAATTATTATTAGGGCATGTTTGTATGGTCGTATTTACAGAGAAAAAAAAAGCCGAAAAAGTATAATAATAGTTACCTTTTTGCAGTAAAGATTTTTTTATATTCAACTTTTTTTTCGTAAGGAAAAGCACAAAAATAAATTAAATTTTTTGCATTTCCGTGAAAAGCATTTATGATGCAGGGTGATAGGTTTTTGTTTTCTTTTTTTTTTTTTTTCACAAAAGAGAAAGAAGCCCACGAAACTGATTTTCCAAGGATCCACATGTGCCCTTAATATAATTCCATCAAGGAGCTTACTTTTGTAATTCAAATTGCTCAAAATTAGTAGTCAAATTAATCAAATCTAAAACACCCAATTAAAATAGAAAATAAAAATAAATAAAAATAAAAGATTTTATACATAAATAATATAACGGTGAATATGATTCTAACTAGAGTGAGTGAAATTTGGTGTGTTGTTAGAGGTGGGCCCGCCGACATGCTTATATAGAGTAGTAGGTTTTGAGAATTCTCTCTCTATGGCCGGTCCTCAGAGAGGATCTGAACTGGAGTGGGGAATGTATGTGGAGTAGAAGCTATGGGCAGTTTTGGCTGCTGACGCTGTGGACAAGGCAGCAGAGTGGGCTTCCTAAAGATCACATTGGGCATCGTTCCTTTACATCTCTGGCTCAGAATTACAAAAGAACCCCTGCTTTTGCTCCGTTTTGTACTCCACTTTGCAAAAGAATCACAAAGCCAACCAACATGAGTGGGCAAACAAAAAAAAAATAAAAATGGTATCCTTAGATGGCTTTCTCTTGTGTAATTTCTTCCAAATTGCTAGTGGGTCTGTTTAGATCAATAATAAAGGTAAAGTTGAAGAATAAATTTAACCAAGAGATCAAAAGGTGATCATGTCCTTTGTGGGTCCCATGAACCATACAATATTAAATTAGATATTATCTGAATTCTAATTTGAATTAGTTGGACTGATTGTTTTGCCGGTTAAACTTAATTTGAATTAGTTGGACTGATTGTTCTTCCAATGTGATCCTGAAAAAATCAAGATCATCCTATTGTGAATCCATTCATGTAAAATATGAACAATCACTCAGCTTAACCATCCTATTCTTAATCTAATAATGGGTTTTGGAAAAGAACAGAAATTGTTGGAAGGTCCACCAAAGGATAATCCCATTCACAACAGGTGAGTCCATCCATGGATAGGTCTCAAGTAACAGCTCAACCAATTGTATTGAGAAGACACTAATCAATGGATGGATGTTTACTATTTGGCCATTTCTGCCTCTAGGTTTTAGAGTCCTAGATCAACCAATCACCACATGGGTAGAGTTGCTTGCATCAGTTGCATGTTTCTCTCCAAACCAGCAATGTCAAAAAATGCCTCCTATTGAAGTGGCCAAAGAAAACAGTGCTTTAGATTTTTTTTTTCCTTTGAATAGTTATGAAGTCCTCAATGAATGTGGCGCCCATCATTGATGATTGGGAGCATTGAATACTGACACGCTATAGCTTAGATTGGATTCCCTAAAAAGCCAAAACTGAAAAAACTCACAGTTAGTTTTGGAAAGTGCAATCCATTTCAAACCTTCTCCCTGAGGTTATTTAAATTCAACTCAAACCCTCACATACACCCAACCCCCTCAGAGTTGACAGATTTGACAGGTATTTCAATTTTAAACCAATCTGACTGTCATCCACTAATGCAATAGTTTCTTGTTAAGGTATAGAAACTTGGGACCTTTAATCTTTGGTGATCATTATTTGATTTAGTTTATGTTTGACCACCTTAATCAACATTAAGAGCTTCTTATCCATCTATGCACCATGGTTTTTTGCATGAGGTAGTTTTTTGCGACTTTTTAAAACAGGATATGTGTGGCAGCGTTGTGGCAGCGAATGTCCTGTTTGATACAAGAGGACTCTAGTAAATTATCTATTATGGGGAAAAAAAACAACTAATGAATCAATTGGTGATTGCCTGTTGGTCAATCTAGTGCTGTTCAATGAATTGTCAGGATAGAAACTTAATTGACTATGCATTTCATAACTTTGGATTGGATAATTGGATAATAGAGAGCATCTCATAACTTCAGATGGCTACCCAATAACCAGGCATTGCTTTGAATCTTACCAATTTAATACAAATGGGCTTTAATTCTCAAATAGGGAGAATATAATGCATAACCCCCTTGATTGGAGGGCCTACAAAATAAAATGTCAAGAAAAGAATAAAAAAAAAAAAAGCAGTGAAAAGATATTAGTACTAAGAAAGCCTGCAAACAAATGTGGTAGTGGTTAGGGCCTAGCACTTCAACCTTTTGGGGCCCAGCACTTGCCACCTTTTTTCACCAAACCATGTCGTCTAGTGTATTTTACTGCTAAGACACTGTAAATTGCCTCGGCAAACAGAGGCTGAAAAGATTTCCTAAAATCAATGACACTAACGGTTTAGCAAAGGTGCCCTAATTCAATCATTGCTTGTTCAACATCTAAGAACCACCACTCACATGGTCCCAACTATGCACATCATTGGATAAGAAAACTATTATATATATGATTTAAAAACTTCATCATGAAACCCTTAGGTACTAGGTCTTACAAAGCCTACTAAACTTGGGAGGAAAGCATTTTAGTTCCTCTCATTTTGTCTATTTTCTTACATGGAATATGGGAAGGGTGAGAAATTAATTTCTTGCCCCTTTCAATTATAAATTAAGCTTAAAAAATAAACCTTTGGAAGAGACTAGGCCCCTTTGGCATCATTCTGATTGAGTGTTTACTACGATAATCAATGAAGAAAATTTTATTTGGTAGGAAAATCTGGAGAGATAGAAAGAGGAGGTAAATAGAGAGTGAAGGATTTTATGGATGTGAAGAAAAGAAGAGAAAATGCCAGCCAAATAAGTTTTTCTACCGTCATTCTTAAAATTAAATATTTTTGGAAGGATCCCGAAGAGACCCATGAGCCTAAATGTGCTTTTAGACTCTATGTATGCACAAAATCAGATGAAACTTAAGAATTCTCTTATTATATTTGGACTAGGTGAATTCATCATGTCCTAATGTCTCCTTAAAAGGGTGCCACAGGAGCTTTGCCCCAACCATCATTCACCAAGAATTTTTTTTTGAAAATCTGCTCATAAATTCATGAACAAGGGTGACAGATTACGTTGATGAGAATTGTGTGGCAAGGGATCTAAATGAATTCATAAGGAGGGATTGGGAGACGAAGACCATAATGGGTAACTTAAAAAAAGTGTTTGGACCCTCTTTCAAGACCTGACTGACAATCAGGTCTTGATCTAGGTCCATAATTTGGACTCAGTTAATAATCCATTCCGGGTTCGCACCTGAATACCTGTAACATGATATAACATTATGGGTTTGTTTGGATGTGGAAATTATAAATTTGCAATGGGGTTAATTTTTTCTACCTATATCCAAACAGGCTCTATATGCATCTCTACGTAAATTAATAATATTTATGTGTATATTTTTTTGCTAGATTGGATCAATGGTCTAGTTTCTAGAAGTGGTAGCTCCAACGTGAAGGCCAGGGATAGATTTTGTGATCTATATTGTGAAGCTGAGGTGCATTGCCACTCTTCTACCAGTATTTTGACTATTAATGTATATATTTTAAATTAAAATTATTGTATAATATTATATGATAAAAATAAAAGCATACAATATAATTACCTAATTCATGTAGCAAATTAACCCTAATATAGTTGGGGAAATATTTTCATGATGATCGATGATGATGCCTTACATTGGGGAGTAGAGTCGGGTCCGAGCCCTCTAATACATTAGAGGTGAAGTGCACATAAAGTGAACACTGTTAGCGATCCAAAACAAAATTAAGGGTCCACTCCCACACATTTTATTGGACTACTATCTATTTTAATTGATGTGGATGTTTGTGTAATGTCTATAGAAAAACAATTCCATGAACTTCTGCTTTTCCATGGAATGAAATAGTCTTTTCTATCTCCTTTCAAAAAAAAGATTTTCTATGATATAGCAGAAAATTAGTTACTTTTCGCAACTTATTTTCGAAGAAAATATGACACACCTAATTGAGCAGATAAGTGGAAAATATCTGGCGAAAAGGTTATTGTACGCTATTGTAAAGGAAAATGATAAGTGAAGTGGGTTGCCAAAGATGAAGAAAGTGTTTGCAAGTTTTTCCAGCAAATTTCCACTCCATTCTTTGTTGAAAACCATATGATTTGAAAAGACTTTTCCATAAAATAATTCCAAAATATAATTTAGGAATTATTTGAAAAATCTCTAACATGGCATATTTCTTATTAAGGTAAATCTTTTGATCAAGCCCTTCCTAGCTAGTAATTATAGTCAGGATCATTGGATATTTTGGATTGGATTAGTTTCAATGAAGGGATTAAATAACTTACGCGCACGAATCAGTTTAAGATTATCATTCTAATGTAAGGGTATTTTGCCTCCATTTGAGAGCGAAGTTAATTATATTCTGGTCCACCATCTTCCAAGAAGATAATTCATCCAGGGTCTTGCCTGCTCCAAAAGGGTACAATTCCATTGTGAAAAATCAAGTTAAATGTTCACTTCAGTGTATCATATACCTGACTAGCAGCTAATGATCCATTCATATACTTAGGAGTTGGTGGCGCAGTATAAGGCGTAAGTTTGCTCTCCATGTTTTGTGTTTGAATCCATCCTAAATTTGCCTGGTGTGCGTTTCTATATGTAGGTTTAGCGGGTGCCACATGGAAGATTAGTCTTGTCGGATCAAAGACCTTAGGGATACCCATGTCATAAAAGAAAAGAGCTAATGATCTATGCTACCATACTCCTAACAAATGGTATAATGCATGGTATGTAACTATTTCAACAACAGTTTCATAATAAATGGGAAAATTCAAAGAAATAGAAAGTGAATAATGATTCATTTAATAATAAAAATGGAAGTTTTATTTTTTTAATGTACGAGTCTTTAGAAAATATAAATTCTCAATAATGGATAAGAAATTGGCCTTTTTTGACAAAACAACACCTTCGTATGTGTTGCAATGGAATACATCTTTTATAGATGTTTTAAAGCAATCTAGGAATATAGTTAACAAAACTGTGTTGGTGACAATACACTCGCACCATCTTTTTGGTAACAGTAAAACTTCATAAAAACAAAAATGAGGAATAGAAGAGACAGTTCACACCGTATGCAAATACTTATAACTTAGTCGAGCACAAAGTAATAACAAAAACAATAAAAAAATCACATCAAAGTGAGTCTAAAATTATGACATAAGACCAACCTATAACCTATATCTATCTGACCCTTGTTAGATATTTATGATGTCATTAGTCCTACTAGACTTATATTTGAGATTAATAACCATTCAATCAATATCCTCAATAAAGGGATAATTGAGATCTCTTCTAGGCAAAAAAAAAAAAAGTTTCAATAATGAGTTTGAATCAAACTTTTGATAAGACTCGGTGCTGATTGCTTATGATTCTAAGGGCGCGTGTGTTTGCAATGAATTTAAATTCTTAGATATTCATAGCAAAATGGACGTTTCAGTGGAGGATTATTAAAGATGTGAAAGATGAATGATATAAGCTAGAAATGTAAATATGGGATCAAGACTTTTATGGGATTTGAATTTCTAGGGCGACGGCTTGGTATTCATTTTCTGTCTGCCATTAATTCACTTTCTGTCAAAGATATGGATATTCAACTCTCTCTCTCTCTCACTTTGATGTAGCTTCAGTTTATTACTATTTCTAGTAATTTTTAATACCTTGGAAAAGTTAGGATTTTGGATGCTATATATAAGTTATCATTATGTTTTATTGATAAAATATAATATGAATTTCAGTTATCTTTAGGGTTTTTTTTCCTATTTCTTCCTTTTGAATTCAAGGTTTTGCTACCAGGCCAAGGATGGTGATCTTCTGTCTTTACTCTTTTGTGTTTTCTATTATGCCACTTTAATCTATTTTGTCTTAAAAAAGAGATTGTTTGATAGCCATTTATAAATATTTACCTTTATTTCTTCAGCTTCAACCACTCTAGAATTATTTTTTTATGTACTTAAGAATCTAATATCCATACAAAAAAAATACTCTCTAAATGATCTAACAAGTGGTCCTCAAGTCAACCCGAGGAGTAACTTAGTTGGCCTATGACCACGGTTTACTCTTGAAAGTGAGGGTTAAAGAACTATAGTCACATGGGATTTACCTGGCTCACCTTAGACCTTAGAGATTAATCCTGCCCAAAAGGATAGAACACGCTCCATTATAAAAAAAAGAAAAAAAAAGAAAAAGATGGTCCTCCAGCCTCGTCACAAACTAATCACTACACAGCTGTTGCTTAGGAGATCAATATCCCATATAAAAGTCCTATTTAAGTTGCTTGTTTTACTCTCATCTTCATCAAATAAGGTAAACCTTTAGGGTGAAAAAAATCCATACATATAAGTGTGACCTCATTCTAGTAGTCTTAACAGTAACATTTTGGATAGCCACCTAATTAATTGCTACAGTTGCACTAACCAGTAACACCAAAACAAATAGAAAACTGTAGAGGGGTATGATTATAAAATAAGAATGTCCAAAGATAAAAGAAAGGCAGGACAAGCGCAATCTTAGACCCTTACAAGTGTTTTTCTTCCGGGTTATGTTCCCAAGAACACTTTGCCCTCCTTGGGATGTCCGCAAACCAACTCCCACTGTGACTGGGCCTCTCTCTCTCTCTCATCTCCCATACACGACATACTAAAACATTTGTATATTGTTTGTATTATTATTCTCTCTCCCCCAACCTCACTTTCTCTCTCTTATACTATTCTCTATCATTACTCTCTCATTATCTTATATAAATACCACACACATGCAAACGTTGCTTCACACATCCATACCCCTCTCTGCTCTCTCTCTCATTCCTAGCTTTCACTCGATCAGATTACCCACCAATCCATGCAATCTTAAACCCTTCAACTCTTAGAAGAACTCTTATCATTTCCTTATATTCTATCATTCGCTCTCTCTCTCTCTCTCTTCCTCTTCAATGGCAGAAATTCAGTGCCAGACCAAACCAACCGCTAACGTGCGACTAAAGCTCTTCGGAATCCATGTATCCGAAGAAGAGGAGGTTGACTCCGGCAGGAAGCCATCTGGGTCACCGGAGAATCCCACTTTTCCGGCAACCACCGACGGCCGGAAGTACGAGTGCCAATACTGCTGCCGGGAATTTGCAAATTCTCAGGCTCTCGGCGGCCACCAGAACGCCCACAAGAAGGAAAGGCAGCAGATGAAGCGAGCCCAAATGCAGGCCGGCCGCCACTCGTCGGCGGCCTACATGCGCAATCCGATGATATCGGCCTTCGCCCCGCCGCCCCACCTGCTCGCCGGCCCAGGATCGCCGGTGATGCTCCCGCCGGCGGCAGGGCAGCCACCTTGGGTCTACGTGTCCCATGCGGCGCCGCCCTATCAGGTTTCTCATGGTTGCATGTTCCCCTCCGCCGCCGCTAGAGTGCCGACCGCCGCCGCCACCACCACCCCGTCGGTGGCGGCGTCGACGACCACGCTGTCGTTCGCGCCGCCCATGAGCTACTCCAATGACTCCAGCTCGATAATTCGGCCGCATGCGGCCGTCCCTCCGATGGGTAGATATTCTAGCGTCGACAACGGCATGAATTCCGACGACGGGATTGGATTGGATTTGCATCTAAGTCTTGCACCGGCAAGTTACTGATTATAGCTCGGCTCGGCTCAACTTGGCTCGGCTTGTTTGACTTGGTTTGGGTTAGGTTGGTGGACTTGGAATGGAATGGAAGGCCTGGGGGTTGGGTGCTGTCTGCTAGCTTGATGATAGCCTGCGCACATGGCTTAGCGTATGATAGAGAGGGGTCAGGGTGGGTGGCCTTAATTACCATGAATCTGGATCCTGTAAATTTTTTAATTTTTTTAATTTTTTAAGGAAGCAATTTTACTTATCCAAGTGAAGCATCATCCATTCCCATTTTTTTTTATTATTATACATGTACATATACAAAGATAGTAATTATATTACACAAACACACTACATTACTAATTTTATGTTATCCTTCTACTAGATCTAGGAAAGCCCCCATATTAGACTTTGTTAATTAAAGAATTTCCTCAGGTTAAATATAAAGTCCAAGTAAAGGAGGAGGATTGTGTAATTTATCACTTAAGATACAAAAATCCGCCATAAAAATCAGTTATATTGCATTGTGAGTTCTACTCATCATCTTCAGTTATATTTAACCTCATATTGATGAAATAAGATGATAATGATGATGTTGATGATGATGGTGACGGTGATAAAATTCAACAAAGGTAGGAAAACGGTTTGCAAAAGCAATTAATGGCCAAAACTTTCAAAGTTGTGGACCTAGTGCTGAGCACCCCTTGATTCAGGTCAATCAGTGGATTTAAGTGGTGTCTTTCTTTTGAATTAAGGGTTGGCTCCACATGGAGGATGATATAGTGATCTTTAACTCTCTCTTTTAAACCCCTAGTGTTTAATATGGTTATATAAATTCACTTACATAACTAATAAATTTTGGGACTTGGAAAGTAGATGACTGTGATCATTAGACCATACTCATGTGGGGCCTATCTCCAGTCCAAATTGACTTCTTTCAGTCCCACTCTTCCCCTTGATTGGCATCAATCGAGAAGATGGACCCCACAAGCAGGTTCACAGCTATAAAAGATGCGTCAATTTTCCTCAAAATGCAATAAGAGAGGTTGGTGGTGCACCAACCAACCGTGTGAAACAACACTCATCCCATATATGTAAATTGCAGATCCACGCAAGTCTTTTTTTGTGGCCCCTCAATTGAATGCAGGTGGGTCCAACCAATGGTAGCCGTACCATTGGCTCCCAACTCTTCCATTCACATGGCTTTTACATTGGACCTGACTTCTCCTTCAAGTGCACAACCCTACCATTGATTGTACCAACACCACCTGTCGCTCATGGTATGTGGAGACATGCCCCTCCACACGGACTAGTGCATGGATCTCTGATTGTACTACACATGGGTCCCTTCATTACCACCAATGGCAGTCCCAACTACCAACTCTTTCAGTGATCCACTGCACTATCATTTGTTTGGATGTGTCATTTTATACTTAAAATACATATAACCTTAGTCATAGCTTTAGATGATTGTTATAGTTAAATCCAAAAATCAAGATATGAATCTGTAGTGTGAGTCATGTCTCTTCCTCTAATTGGTAATTGGTCCCTCATCATCCGCGTAGAAATGGTTAGTATATAAGGGATTGGCGCCGACAGGATCTTAAACTCAATCTAAACCCCATCTAAACTTTACATTATATGAGATTATTCTATCATATCATGTTGGCATTGTGTTGTATTTTATATTATGTTTTGGTGTTTTGTGCTGCATTATATATATGGAGGAATGATCCAAGGTAATCATTCACATTAAAAATTTTCAGTGTAAATGAGCTGAGCAGACTAGATACTGTCATTTGATTGTGGGATCGGACGGCTGTCACATGGGTGGACCACCACTTGCTGGGTTGGTGGATTCCTCACCAAATGGCTTCATGTGGTAGTAGTCCCTCCCCCATGTGAATCCTTTATGCAAGTGTTTTTATTTCTGTACCCTACAAATCCAGCAGAGAGACGAGGTCTCTGAGAAGGGGATTGATGATGCTCAGTCAGAGAGTAGATATTTATAGTATATCTTTGACCGAATCCTATCGAAAAGGAATGGACTAATCCCTTCGGGTTAAGAGGAAAATCAGATAAACACCCCCCTAACCCTAACGTGATAAACTAGTGGACTCAACATTCGATTTTTAAATAAAGATGTTGGATACTTGGATGTACAAAGTCCGGCCCTTGTTTCAGTGAGATATAGATTCTTGATCATTAATCTGATGGCCCCAGCATGGATAACTAGCACAATCATCATCACCTTGGCCTTACACCAATTAAACTTGGGTCTGTCCACTCCATCCTAGATAATCCTGTCGCAAAAAGTATCAAAGATCAGACACTTCCAAGTCCTATATTGAAGATATCAAGATCATTGAAATCTTACCTCATCTATTTGGGTCGGTTTGTTTTTTACTTTATTTTTCCACTCAGCCTTACTTAAAGCGTTGTTTTAGATAATTTTATAAATTTTTAAAGTGCTTTTTTCCTCACTGCTTCATTTTAAGGTCTTCACACGTACAAATTTTTTTTTTTTTTTTTTCTAACTCCCTTTAGACTTGCATTCAGATATAAATGTAAAGGTTAATAGGAAGCAGGGCAAAAACTTGGGTAGGGAGAATTCTCCATTTTGGGCTATTTCTAGCTTATGAAATTAACAGTAGGGATGATATCAATGGGCGGCCAGGATGATGGAAAGATGGGACCCACACAGAAAAATCAAGACCCCAGGACTGTGCCCATGTGATGAGATGGGTGGAGGATCACATACCTCATGGCTTTTTTGAGAGATTGAAAATCAAAATATTCATGGAATATATGGTGGGCCATGTCTCTCTCGGTTCTTGCATTATTACCAAAAACGGTGAATCAAGTTGGACAAGCATAACTAGGAGCACTTTGCTTTTGTGCACCTGATCTTTTGACTTGAGTGACCCAAACATGCAATCACCAACAATAAAATATAGTTATTTGTAATGATCTTTTGCTAGTAGCATGTCTTTTCGATGATTTCGAATCTCTTTCATCAATGTTGCATCCAAGAACCTAGGCCTGTCCCCATTGCTTGACCTCACCAGGGAGAAAAAAAAGAAAGAGAAGAAAATGATACTAACCCAGCAACCACTGACAAGAGCTTTTGTTTGTAATTCTAGTGTAAGATTTGGTTTTGTATCACTTCAATGGAGAAAAAAGAGGGCATGACCCACATAAATAAAAAAAGGACATGGGGTCAATTGAAAGTGGTAGAAAACCCATGTAAAAAGGACCAAAAAAAAAGGGAAAGGGATATATAGATAGTAAGAGCTTCATGTGAAAGTTGGAAGCCACATGAAGTGAAAAAAAGAGAGCAGCTTCATTTGAAAGTAGGGGCATGGTAGGGTTCCCATTCACATGGCTTTGCAAGAACTTGTATGGTGCAGTAGTACCTCTACTCTCCAACCAACGCCTACATATTGTTCTTTCGTGAACAAGGAAACATGCCTTTTTGTGATTAGGTAGTAGGTTACTCGTCTATTGTCATGTGGGTTGCCCTTTCATAGGGCCAAAACAAAAATCTTTCCTCCATCTTAGAATACAACTAGGACATTGGTTCTTCCATCTTTGGCCTTCTTGTCAGCTTAATAGTGAGGGTGAGTGAAAACCTACTGTGTCAAAGCTTGAACTACTACCATCTGGTGGCCCACTCATTGACTAGTGACTACCTACATCACAAAGTACACCCACAATTAACATGCACTTAATTAACATGTTAAGGGGTCAGTTAAACGATTAGCAGTCAATTGTCCACTAATCCAGGCTGTTCGCTTAATTCTCATCATCATCAGCGTCGGTGCCGGATTAGTTTTACTTAATCTAAGAACAAGTCATAATGAAGCGTGTCAATCACAATCCATGGTGGGCCTTACCATATTGACGGTCTAGATTAACAATTGGATTATTCTAAATCTACAAAAAGGGCATGAAAACCCAACTCGGCCCGTTGTCAGATGGACCTCAGACCCAACTCTGAACTCTCCCTCTTCTTTGAAAAGAAGAAACAAAGCCAGCAAGTTATGGTGCTTCCACGTGAGCAAGAAACTCATGGTTTGTAAAATAGTGCTTACGTGTAGGGACAAAAACAAGGTACACATAATCGAGCACTTAGGCATAAATTTGGGCCACCCATTAAATAATCAATGGTCAAAAGAGCAGATGGCACACTCAAAATCACGCAATTAGGTGGAATATGACGAATGAGAAGGCGATTTCGATATGTAATGAACTTTAATGACATGGAAGGAACATATAATCTACTAATCTACATAGAATTTGAAGAACCATTAGAGAAGATTTAGGCTTCTTTAGGTTAAAAAGCAGAGGTTGGACTAAGAAAGCACTTGTTTCTAAATTTTTTTCTACCTCAATAATGCATTTGAAAACTTGCACACTAGAAAAGAAGTTTCTTTCTTGCATCTTTTGACATTTAACAATCATATGCTACAAGCCTACAACTCATTGGGGGAGGCAAGGTCAATTCCATCTTTTATATCACACCAGACAGTGCGTCAAACACTCTAATGGTTAGGTGGGTCCCACTTGATGAATTATTGTGATGAACAAGCACTTCAACCAACCAATCAAACACAATCTTGGAGGGACCAATCTCTCTCAAGAAGGGTGGAAAGACCATGAAAAGCATTCTTCTAATGTAATCCATCAATGAAAAATCTTAGAAGGGATTATATAGATCATTTTGTTCAATCACATTCAGCCATGATTTGAGGCTGTTGATCCTCCGATCCAATGGCCCAATGCAACGGAAGATTTAAAGTAGGGGCCTTCTCGGGGCGTCATATTGACTGTCCACTAAACGTTAGTAAGAGGTGGCTGTAGTTCAAAAACTCGACTAAACTCACCTTGACATTGCCAAGTAGACTCAACCAAGAGAGTCAGAGGTGGTTGTAGTTCAGAAACTCGACTGAACTCACCTTGACTTTGCTTAGTGGACTCAACCTAGAGATGATTAGTCGACCGATTCTTACTGAGTCGGACAATTGGTTAAAACTTGCTTAAGTAACTCGACTTGATGATGCCTTTCGAGTCACTTCAGGTGAAATGAGTTTCAAAATAGTGGGTGTGGATTACAGATTATGATTTGTGTTAAAGACACAGATAATTAGGAAGATTGGCTGAAAATAACAAAGAAAGGCCTTGGCTTTTTTTAATTTTTTAAAACCAAGTGCACCGAGTCAAATGAGTCTGATCAAGTTAGTCAAAGACTCGGGCAACTGCTCTTCCAAATCTTAAAACGAGCGGATTACAAATTTAAAAAACTATGATTGTGTGGTTATAGATGTAATGATCAGGAGGGTTTGAAAATGATAGTCTGGGAGACTAAAATATTATGATGAGTTTTGAGCCAAAATGGAGTGGGCCATAGGCTCTAGTGCCTCACCACAGTTGAGCAGACACGTGTTGATGGAACCAAACTCAATCAAGCTACTACAAATGTCACATGTCCCACAAAGAAGAATAATATGTATATTTTTTTTTATGGTCTCATGTCCTTAGGATTCTCTCTCTTCTTTGATAAAAAGAATCCTAAGACATGGGTGTGGTACTACTGTGTGGACCTTATTAGGCATAGGTATAGATGGTTAGATAGATGTTATCTTCAGAAAAGGCCTAGTAAAAGGTCCCCTACATAAGAGAAAGCCACCACCCCATCAATCATTTTCCACCATCCTCCAAGAGATGTCTGAGTCCTTTGTGCTGTACCATGCACAAGGGGTGCTGTACCATGCACAAGGGCAGCTCTAAGAGAGCTGAGATGAGACACACTAGGCAACCACCTCTATGGGGAAGGCTATTGAATATCACATAAAAGGACAAGTCCTTCACAATTACTAAGGAATCCCCTCGAGAACCACATGAGCCATCCTTTTCTTGTGGATCCTATTAGGCTAGGGCTCTAAAGATTACGCCATCCCCACACCATTTTGTTGCCACTAACAGTAGTGGGTGTGGGCCACACTCAAAGCAATGGGAGATTGAAAGAAGACAAACAACCTTTGAGACCCCTACCTTGCAGTGATTGGTTTGTAGGTTATGGTCACTGCCAAAGGAGTATGGGCATCCTGGGGTGGGTTCCTTTTCTGTTTTATTTTGAAACAAGTAGGATGAATTTTATATTGAAGTGGGGGACTGGTAGGTTGGTAAGAGACCCATCCACAGAACAGATAGCAAATCGCATCAATTAGATAAATTTATCACCCATTCTTCCATTTAGAAAACTGGACTAGGTAGAAAAGCTATACAATTGATTGGGGATGTAAAGGTTGATGAATGCAGATGACTTGAAGAATCTGAGATATAAAGCAAGGTTAGTTGTAATAGGCTTCCTGTAGGAGAAGGGTATTGATGACACTGATGTCAACTTTTAATCTCACTGTGAGGACTAAGGTATCTTCTATTTGTACAATCTTGAGTCTAGCAGATAGTAATGGAGTATGAAGTCTAATAGAAGCCTTTTGAAATTAAAAAAGATCAGTCCCTAACCTAACAAAGCTACAATTGAGGATCAATCTATAACTGTTTTCGTGGAAAGAAAGATAACTCACCACTAAGCTATCAATGGATTGGCAGGTGGCATTCGCGCAATTGATTATATTTGGGCCGTCCATTTTTACCTTTACAGATCCACGACCTTCCCAAAATGATGGAGTTATGCATCCATGAACATCATTGGGCAACACTATTTTTTTGAACGCATATCTTACTTGAGAAAAGATAAGGAATTAAATGTTATAGGGTCAAAATATAAACTTCGAAATTTAAACCCATCAACCATAGGATGAGAAATTAAAATTCTCGATACAATAATTTGTAGTCATAAATCAATATTTCCTGCTAACCACGCATGGAGTTAGAATAAACAAACTTTTTCACGTGGGAGTCTACGGGGCATGCCGTGCAAGAAATTCAATCCCTACCATTTATGCAAAGTAGAGCTCCTTCCATTAAAAGTGGGCACCGAAATTCCTGCACGGTAACACCATGCAGACTTCCACCGGAGAAAATCACCCATGAGGACACCATTTCTTATTATCCATTGGAGTCCGCATAATGATGATTAACCTTCGAATAACAAATGCTTAAGCCCCTAATCAAGTATACCCTAATTATCTTCCTCCCCATCTTCCTCATCATGGATCCCCATTTATTAATAAATGTGCAAGAATTATGCCTCAGTGGGTTCGGCATCTCACTTCACATCTCAACCGGACCAATTTCTGCCTCTTTCTTCATTATTAATACATGACCACCATATTGCTGCATTTTATTGAAACCATGCTGTCACTAGTGTAACCTTGTGACCCTCACTGCCATTATTTTGTATTCAAAAGCACTCCCCGCGTGCAATAACCAACCACGAAGGCATTTGGCTTCAACTTCTCATCATATCATGATGCCATCTCTTTGATTTTGACTGATAGGAGCTAGAGCTAAGTAACAATTATGGTTGCCAATTGTCATGATTCTCAAACCGATGCACCATATTGATATGGGCCTACTTTAGTATCAACCATATCAATAGAAAGAATAGGAAAAATGTCCACAGTAATGAAATTTGAAAACCACTATTTTTTTTCCAGCTCAGTAGGACCTTGTCACCTTATTATGAACCTCAAAGCACCAAAAAATCATAGGCACCATGTATCATGCAATTAAATCAAATTCTCAGTTCAATCTCCAAACTACATTTTTCAGCATAAATGTTGTAGTAGAATCTCTGAAATCATTTTGCGCACCATCCTCTCTTGATCGTAATTCAGATATCACACACAAGCGGGCACACGGAAGAAGAACCTTAAAAAAAAAAAAAAGTTCTAGTGTGGGGGAAAAAAACATGTACTATAGCAGTTAGATCTCACAACTACAGATTTTTAGCTCAGGTCTAGTAGTAGAAGGCCTGAAATCCCTATTTCCACTTCCTCTTGAGAAGAGAAAAAAAAAAAAAAAAGCCTCAAGAAAAGAAGCAAAAGAAAAGAAACTAAGGGAACAAAAGCGACCAATTTAAATGTAGATATAGAGGATCCGGATCCCTGTTCGGACCAATCAGGGGGTGACACATTTGTTGTGTACTTGTTTTGTACTTAAAAGACGGAACTGTCACCCCCTGATTGGTCCAAATAGGGGATCCAAATTCAGATATAGAAGTATTACTGTTCTTGATATGGCAAAATAGTACTGGTTGTAATAATGATAAGGGCAACATTTTGCAGTACAAGCTTATGGCTGGAGTCCTCTGTAATGTTTTCTTGAAAAGACCAAAAATCAAATATCGCATTGACTGATATTTGAAACCAACCTATCAACCAAAGTTCAAGGGGCCTGCACTCTTGTCCTCTTTCAAAAGGAGTTTTCCAGTGCAACATTTTTGCCACTACTACTGAACATTGGCTGGGCATCACTGAAAGCGATGTCCTAAGAATCTGTCAGTTCACTTAAATATGAAACAAAAAGACATACAACTTGTACCTGATGCTCCCCAAGCAATCCATGTCAGGAAAAGAAATTAATCATACGTCAGTTAATATGACCATCTCTGCAGCACAGTTAGGTACAATAAAGGATAAATCTGAGAATTGATTTGTGACTTCATCAATTGAGATCTAGAAATCAAATATTGAGAAACAGTGTGTCAAGAATGTCATTGATATGTGCAGGGAGATCCAGGATGAGTTCAAGAAAGAAAGTCACTGTCGAACAAAATCAGTAGCAAAGGACCACAAACAGGAACATAAAATTCTAAGCAAAAATATTTTAGGTCTTCACCAAGTTATACATGATTCAAACCTCAAGAGAAGCTGCAAGTCGCTCTATGAGCAAACATGTGTTTGATTTCTCTCACAGAGGAATGATAGTCAAAATTGAAACAAATAAAACCAGGATGGTCAATCCTTTCCACTGGCACGACTTTCAGGCCACCAATGTGAAAACAGTAAAATAAAATAAAACCAGCTTCCATTGAGTGGGCTATCAAACTCTACACGCTGTTTAGACCTTTGGAGTTTGATTGCCTTGTACTCAATTTACCTGTAAAATTAGTTATCAGTAGCTCCGTTTACTTGTATGGCAAGAGCACAACTGAGACTTGCAGAACCCTTATCTACATCTAATTGAGTTGCCTGCACCTCCTCTACAAAGATCCAAGTGGGCCCTAACAGTTTAATTCCCCTGTACATTGCATATAGAGTGAAGGTTCAAGTGACAGGATCCATACATCATTCCGTTGTCTAAGAACAGCCCCTATTGATGTGCACTTCAAGGGCTTAAATTAAACTAGCTGATGCCAAACACACAGTACCTGCACATTCTTAAGCAGTAAGCATGTGTACTTGAATTCTACATTTATTATTACTTGAATCTGACCTCTCTCTCTCTCTCTCTCTCTCTCTCTAAATTTTCCTCTTTCGTCAAAAGTCGCATCATCATTGTTTTCTGTCCAGTATTGTTTTCCTGTAAGTCCACTCTCCAATTGTCCTGCCAAATAACCAGACTCAGTAGTACTAGGGCAGACCATCCTGTGAGGCCTGTCAGCAGGCCCAGCCTATCTGGTGGCTAAAGCAGGAGCCATCCATGTAAGCTTTTGAGTGTAGGCAAAATTCATGGGTTTGGACAAAACTTTGGTTGATTTAAATGTGTTCTTCTCTTTCTAGAATGGACTGTAATTCCTCGTCTTGAAGATCCTTTAGATTGCAAGATTCCTTGTAAAGACTAAGTGCGTTCGAACGACCCCAGCCATAGTTCGAACGTTCTATGAAAATCAGTTCTTCAAGCCAAAATCCAGAGAAGAGCAGAGTTCGAACTCTCAGTAGAAGAGTTCGAATGTTCAAAGCCATAGCATTTCCAAGCCAAAATCCAGAGGTGTGCAAAGTTCGAACTTTCAGAAGAAGAGTTCGAACGTTGGTGTCCAGAGCTTTCCAGGCCAAATTCCCAAGAGCACAAGAGTTCAAACTCTCATGATCTGAGTTCGAACTATGGTTGCCAGATCAGTTCTTCAAGTCAAAATCCAGAGCGCTCAAGAGTTCGAACTCTCAGGATCTGAGTTCGAACTTTGTTTGCTAGAAGTTTACAAGCCATTTTCCAGAGAGCTCAAGAGTTCCAACTCTCAAGATCTGAGTTCAAAGTTTCGTTGCTAGACTTCCAAGCCATTTTCCAGAGAGCTAAAGAGTTCGAATGCATAGTGGGAAAGTTCGAACGGTTAATGCGCTAAAGACCTTGAGATATGCTTCGAATGTTCGAACGTTTCATTAAAGCGTTCGAACGTTAGTGACATATTTTCTTTTTTAGGAAAACCCTAGTGGTCATACTATTTAATGGCTGTTATATTTTGCGCTAATTGCCTCTCTGAGAGATAAAAGGACAACTGCTGACTTAGAGAGAGATCTTTTCATCCTCTAGAGAAATTCACTCTTCTTGGTTTGAGATTTCCATCTCTAGAGCTCATTTCCTCCATCTTTGTCTTGTTCCCATCTCGTAGTTGCTTCAAGGTTGAAGAACGGCGGGTGGCCGGCTTGAGTTTTGCCGTCCTTAGGTTGTTGTTCAACTGGGGAGGGGTTGTAAGTTATCTTGTAATCTTCAAATTGATAGTGTTTGATCTCTTACCTGGACCGAGTTTCAGGGCCCATGGGTTTTTTCCCATGTTTGGGTTTTTCCACTTATATCGCTGTCTCTCTTTGTCGTGATTGATTGTTGTTTTTCTTAGTGTTGTTTGTGTAGTTCAAATTACATATTTGAGATCTGATTTGGGACCTTAAACCCTAGAATTTGGTATTTTCAAACCTTCAATTGGTATCAGAGCGGGTCACAATAAGATATTAGTAAGATATTGTGTGAATCGATCAATCAGATCTAAAATATGGAATTCAACAAGGTAGGAACCTCCACCAACAAGCCTCCCTTGTTGATTGGGTCAAATTATGCGTATTGGAAGGTTCAGATGATAGCTGTTCTGAAAGATATTGGTGATGATGAGTGGGATTGTGTTGAAGATGGGTATTCTCCACCTAAAATTGAAGTAGATGGGAGAATTGTTCCCAAACGCAAATCTGATTGGACCAAGGAGGAAAAATATGCATCAAATTCCAATAGCAAGGCAATCAATGCCATCTATAATGGTCTTACTCCTTTGGAGTTTCGCAAGATTTCTTTTTGCTCAACGGCTAAGGAAGCGTGGGATATTCTTCAAACAGTTCATGAGGGTACTGATAAGGTTAAACAGACCAAGCTCCAAAATCTTACCACTACTGTAGAATCCTTAAAGATGAAGGAATCCAAGACGTTTGATGAATTCAATGTGAAACTGAGTGACATTGTCAATAACAGTTTCAATTTGGGGGAAGCAATTCCAGAAAGCAAAGTGGTCAAGAAGATCTTACGATCTCTTCCCCCCAAATTTCATGCAAAAGTAGTGGCAATTGAGGAAACTAAGGATCTGGATACCTTAAGGGTTGAAAAGCTGGTTGGAAATGTACAACCATATGGGGCAAATCACCTACCAACTCTCAAACCCAAAGGAATGGCCCTTGTGTCCTCCAAGATTGATAGTAGGGAATCTGAGATGATACAGAGAACAATTTGGACAATGAAGATTTAGAGGCCCTCTTTTTTGAACAAAAACAAGAGTGGCATGAAGACGAATTTTCTAAAAAGCAAGGCACAAAATAGGAACATCTATGTGCCTAAGATTGACAAGCCGACTGGTAAAAGTTTTTCAAAGAATTCCTCAAAGGGCATCAAATGTTTTGAGTGCCAAGGTTATGGGCACATCGCTGCTAAGTGTGCCAATCATGTTGAAAGGCACTTGGATAGGGCCCTAAATGTCACTTGGGATGATGACTTTGAGGAGGAAAAGAGTGAATCAGAGTCAATCTCAGAATGTGGTGGAAATTCCCTTGTCTAGATCTTCTAAAATCTCTTCTGTGCAGGGTTCTTCTGACAGACTCCCTTGCCAAATTAGCTCTGAAATATGATTATATTGATATGAACAGAATCGTCCAATGGGCTGGGATTCAAATCTGTCATTTGAAAAATAGAACAGCTTGTTTTTCAGATCCAAGAAACATAACCTCTAGCCAAGAATAACTTGTTTTTCAAAGACACAAGTGAACTGGAAGTATGAAAGATTGTCATAGTCACTCAAACTATTATCAACAAGTATAAAACTATAATGCCATATTCAACATAGAGAAATGGAATAGCTTGAATTAAAAAATATTAGTAAAGGTATACAACTATGCTATTCAGCATTCATGAGTTATTATTATTATTATTATTATTTGTTCTAAAAATGTCTAGATGATGTCCTTTTGTGCTCAACCTAAAATTTAGAGGGATGGTAATAGAAAACGTTGATCCTTAAAAAGAAGAAAATTCTTAACATGTAAGAATAAGATAAGATATGCGTTATTCAATTTTCATGGCAAATCTAGCACATATATAAGTTCATATATCACTTACGTTAATTAGTAAGAAAGTCACATCATATTTGGAAAAAGGGAAAACAATTACGGGACTTGTTTGATGTGTTTCTGAGTACCACCCACTCGAAAAGCCAGTTTTAGCCTTTGGGCCTATTTGGTTGGTGGTATCTGTAACAAGAATTGGGCCTACCGGTTTATAACAGGTTTTCAACCATGTCCCCTAAGCATTCCAAATGCTCTGTTTGATACTTGTTTGATGGTAGAATTCTAAATATCATTCCGCCTTTTAGCAAATTAAATTCTCAAAACTCTAGCATTCTGAATGCTAGAGTGGGCTTAGTTTGGATTTCCAGTTGGGAGACAAGCTTTGGAGAAAATCAAATTCTCTTAGACATGAATTCTCAAAATGCCTGCAAACAAACATGCCCAAAGAATATGCCTTAGAATTCCACTTTGGGGGACAAACATTGGGAAAACTCCAGCTTATTTGGTTGCAAGAATTCTGTGAATTCTTGCGTGGGAGAATTCTAAGAATTCTAAATGTTATCCCCTCCAAATAGAATTCCAAATGCTCTACCCCACTCTAGCATTCAGAATACTAAGATTGTAGGCTAAAAGTAGGTTTTCAAGTGGGTTGGCACCCAAAATTCTTGCAACAAACAGAGCATTTGGAATTCTTAGGGGACTTGACCTAACACTAGTGTCAGAATTCCCCAAAAGTAACAATACCAATAAGAAAAACCTTTAGCCAAATAGGCTCCAGACAAGATATCCTCAAATGCCTGCAACTGAAGAGGGCATTAGGTCCTAACAAAAGCATTGGGTTGGTATCGGAATATCAAAAACGATCAAACACAACATTTGGAATTCTAAGGGAACATGGTATGAGGCCATGTCAGAAATGCCCAACACTCAAAATTATCAGTGGGAAATGCTTGCAACCAAACAACTAGTGGGTTTTAGAATTCCACTTGGGACTCTTTTAGGAAGAAAAAATGAAACATATCCAGTCACTTTTCCCTTTTCAAACCCCTTTTCAATTCTCAAAATTCCAACATTCTGAGACCTGGAGTGGGGTTGAGCATTTTCCATCTTCAATTGGGTCTATGTTAGCAAATAAATAAATAACGGAAAAAAAAAAAAAACCAACACTTCCATATTCCCACATTCCAAACTCCAAATGCCTGGACCCTCTTCTCAAACCCTGTAAACATGCACATGCACAAGGCCCGTTCTCAAAACCCTAACAGCTTCTTCCTCTTCTTCTTCCCAAAACTAGAAGACATCGGCAAAAAGGGGCAACTGATATTTGTACACCATGTTTTAAAAGAAGGAAAGAAACGAAAAAAAAAAAAAACCTGCAGCAATAATAGAGTAATTTGAAGAAGAGAACTCACCTCTGTCCTTTTCCTTTAGTTGCGATGTCAGGGAAAAGATGACAAAAATTATGAGCCAAGAAAGACGAAAATGACCGTTGAAGGAGGAGACCTTCCAAGAAGATGAAGCCAGACAACACTATCGCAAAGAGGAGAAATCCAAATCAGTGAGGAAAATCAATGTGGACCACAAAACTTGATGCGTGATCTCCATGGCCAAGGGACTGAGCCAGTGGGGCAGTAGCTGGAGGAGGAAGATGACTTTGGTGGCTGCAAGCGGGGGTTTTGGGGGTTTTAACTTTAAGATAGGGCACTTTGACAATGTCATCGATCAGTTGACAATATCATCAATGAGAGTATTTTTGTCGAAAAAGGGTACAAACCACTACAATGTAGATTTATTGTTTTCTTCATAAAACCATTTAATTAGAGTTTAAGCTTAATTATTCCATAAAAATACTTAATAATAAATAACCATTTTAGCAATATATTAGAACATGAGCAGTCGTAAGTTAGTAGCACATAATAACCTCAGCATCAATATTAAACTACTCAGTCATACATACATGCCACAAATCTCAAACAAAAACAAAATGGACAAATAAATAAAAATTTCCTGAAAAGTTTTATTCACATCAAAATACAAATGTACTTGGAATTATTAGTACTAACAACAGCTGGAAGCTAAAGAGATTTGTAAGTAATCTGCAATTTAACTTAAAATTGCAGATATCGTGAAGTAACAATTTAACCTAAAATCAAAAAGAGAAAAGCGCTGACCATATATCAATTGTAGTGTGTTAATGTAATTATGGTTCATGCAACGATTTAAGGTTTTATTAGTCTATAACAATAAAGAAAACTTTTTAGTCCAAACAGAAAGAAATAAATATTAATTTTTAACTACAAATATGCGAGAGATAAGGGCATGAAAAAGTAAATAAAAATAAACAATTCAGAAACACACCTCCATGGACTAAGGGGAAGAATGCTGAGCCTCATATAGAATCTTCATTTGAAATCTCATTAATATATTTTCTCCACATTTTTGTAATATCATTGTCCTTTACTAAAAACTTCTGATTTATATTTAACATGATCTAAGTCCCTACTTTTCCCTTTCCTTGTTCTAACAAGCTTGAAAATACCTTTATTTCCTCTTGTTCCCAACTTATTATATAAGTCATCTTATGCTTTGGACTTTTGTATCACTTCCTACTTTTTTAACTTCTTATTTGCTTTCTTATACATTTCATATCTTTCATATTCCTAGAATCCTGCCAAACTCTGTAGCAATGTTGTTTTCCTTTTCTTATTTTTATTTTATTTTATTTTATCTTGAATGCCTTCCTAAATCTCTACATTCCACCGCCAAGTTTCTTTATTAGAGCGTTTATATATATATATACACACTTTTAGGGTCATTGCTTTGGCGCAATGGTAAAAGTCTTTGGTGCCATGTGTGATAACGCAGGTTCGAGACCCGCGAGCAACCACTTTGTGCAAAATTATCAAAGGTTAGGTTTGTATCCAGTTTGGACCCTCACAAGACCCTGCTTAAGTGGGAGCTACATTGAGAAATGACTTTTGACTTTTCAAACACCTCTTTTGAAACCTTTTAATATAATTAGCCATTTGGTTCCATATCACCATAGTTTTTCCCTCCAAATTTCATGCACCCCCCTTATCACTCTGTGCTTAAACGTTGTTGCCCTTTTCTCCTTTCAAATTCCCCCCATCTTGTTTTAGGACACATTTTATTTAGAACTCCACTTTTTTTTTTCTTTAGATCTAAAACTACTATCCCATGTTTTACAGTCAATCTCTCTTCAGGAATAAAGTTAGTCAAACATGTTTTCTAAAAAGAAAAACAATCTATCTGGCTCCAACTAATTCCACTTTTATAGGTAATTAAATGCTCATCTCTCTTTTTAAAGTAGGCGTTCACTATTACAAGATCAAATGCCAATGCAAATTCCAAGATGGTGTCTTTAAATCCTTTTCCTCCATCCACTCTCTCATACCCTCTATTAACTTTTCCTACATGGTCATTTAAGCCCCTCTCCTAAGAAAATCTCTTCACTAATTGGAACTTCTCGTATTAAACCATCCATCTCCTCCCAAACTTGTCTATTAACACTTATATCTGATCCTGTTTGGAGTCTGTAGGTACTAATGATATGAATTATATCTTACTCCAATACTAGTTTAATTGCAATGTCTATCACCCAATCTCCTTACCGCTACAATCTTTTCTTTCAAATCCTTGTCTACTACCATTTCTATTCCATTTTTGGCATGTCTTTCTTCATATGTAGTAGAGTTTGTAGATATCAGTAAGCTCCTTTATTCCCTTTCCACTTTGTTTCCTGCAAACTGGCTACATTAAACAACACCCCACCACCCCCCCCCCCCCCCCCCCCCCGCGCGTCCTTTTTTTTGCCATTGTTCAACCAACATCATGTTTTTGCTTGTCTAAATTTATATATTCCAAGTAGCAAGTTGAATCTTATTCCTCTTTTGGATTAGGTTCTTTAACTGCACTTGTCTAGATTGATGCAAGAACCCTTGCCTACTTTTCACTACAATTGGACGCCGCTGCTATATAGGCTCATAAACCTACCTATATATGTTTATATCTAAATTGAACAAACTACTTTTTGCAAGTCTGATGCAAACTGAATTCATTGTGCTAAAACTCATCGATGGAAGTACTGAAATGATGCGACAGATAATAAGTGCCAGCATTCAGTCCAATTGATTCGGACTTAGCATGAGTTCGGTATGACTATGGAAAAACAGATGTGCTCCAAGTTCGAGGAGTGTAGACATAGATTATTTGGCAATCATGAGGAGCACTAAATATATGGTGCATCTATATCATGCACATGTAGAGCACTAAGAAGAAATGCTATCTTTTGGATATCTCATCTTTATCACTTGTAATCTTAGTTTGCTAAATATGTTATCAGGAATTAATAGTAACATAAATCATAAAAGATTATCCAGCATTGTGATTGCATTCAAAGAAAGGGTATAAAGAGAGGTGATCCCACAGTGATTGATCACATCATCATCATCATTTGCTCTGATAAATACTTACCCACCCACACAAATTGATCATATCATATTATTCTTCCTAACTGTTCTTATTCCTCTATTTCCCTTTCCTTCTACCATTTTCACAAACATCAACAAGATGAGACCTAGAACTGCTGTGTAAAGCGCATCTATTAGTGATGTTCAATAAGAATGTCACAGTTCTGTTACTTTCAGTTGCACCACCAATAGATGTGCCAACAAGTCACAGTGATAGTTAACACTAAGGTGCAACTGACCAAGAACAAAGATCCAAAAATAAAAGTCAGCATTAAAAAGTTACTAAAAATGAATCCAACTTCTGGCCAAATATTAACCAGCATAGTATGTGAAAACAAAAGGAGCTTTCATGCAGTCTGGGTATTTCAGAGTGGCACTTCAGGCTTCAATCTGCTGTGTGCCTAGGAGTTACACCTAGGTTTAGAGTCACCCCATGGGAGAATATGGAGTCACACAACACCATGATGAAGAAGATACCCTCAACTGGAAATCATAAAACCTGAACTATATTATTTCATATGATCGAATACAATATTTACGACCTTTTCACTTTGTTGCATTATAGAATTGAGAATCCTTGACCCTCAACCAAGTAACAAATACTCGCACTTGAAAATTGGTTTCCTGATACTAATTACACACTAGCTTGCTTGACTAAATATCTCATAATGCATGAGACTTAGATGGTTCAAGTAGGCAATGGAGCCATATCACATTCTTTTGTATCAGATACTGCATCTTTATCCATAAAATCTATTTCCGTATCCATGACTTGTCCTTCTCATTTATTTTTTATTTGGGCATCACAGCTTGTAACATACAATGAAAGACTCCTGATACATTAAGGCCTCATACAAGGAAACAGACTCATTGACAACTAGACTCATAAATGAATTGAGGCGTCTTCATAAATAAATTGGACCCTAAATGAAACAAAAAGGAGCATATTCGACTCACTAAGAATTTGTGCAAAAGCACAGAAAAACCAAAACATTGTCTACGCTGTGGATTCCTATGATTTGACATGCACCCCACTCCTCCGCCCTTTTGGATCCTCCAAACATCTTGGTCCATCAACTTCCCACAATTAATCCCCATCACACTATGGTTTGAGTCTATTGATGTATAGTATAATACTAATCGAATAAATAGTAATCCATTTTTCTCATACGACCTAATATTTTATACTTATCACTTGGTAAACAGACATTCAGGTAAAAACCTGACTGGCCCTGGGCCCATACCCGATTAGCAATTGATTCCAAAATGACGGTTCATACCTAGATTTTTCGAGTAGGTAATGAGGGGCTCATAGTCATAACTAGATCTTTTGAGTTGGGACCTTCGGGTAACCGATAATTGGAAGTGTATTGACATCCTTAATTAAAGAGTTGAGAAGCAAACAGTCAAAGGTTAAGATGAAAAGGAGTTGTTACATAAACCTGAATCTAGTTTACTAGGGTGGATGGCGAGTAATCACTTCTTGTCAAATGAAATGTTATTTGTAGATCTTTACCTTCAATATTTCACTTTTACCCCATAAGATAGAAAAGCTTAGATTAACAAATCATAGGAATACAATATGAACCAAACAAAAAGGCCCTAAATCTCATTTAAATACGACCCAATCATTTACTCAGCAATCAAATAATAGTGAGTGCATGATGAATTCCAACTCCAGCAGAGTAAATTAATTGTCAGAATGTAAAACTCAAAATTCTTTATACAAAAACAATATTTTCTACCCACTAAACACCAAAGTGAAGTCTACATTTCCAGACACCCATACATAATAAAACAAGAAATGCAGTATGTAAGAAAAAAGAACCAAAATGAAGCATTTGAAGCAATGCTAATCTACATTTCCAGACACATATACATAATAAAACCATAAATGCAGTATGCAAGAGAACGAATCAACATAAAGCATTTAAAAGAAGGGAAATTCTATATGCACCCTCCCCTTACGCTGAGCACACCCACATCCCATTGTGAACCCACATCCCATTGTGAACAACTGTTCACAATGGGATGTGGGTGTGCTCAGCACATATAAGGGGTGCATATAGAATTTCCCTTAAAAGAATGCAAAGCAAATGGTATGGTTTCCTGCTTGTATGGAGTAACAATTCGTATTACAAAGAGCAGAAAGAAAGAAGCCCAGTCTACTGGAAGCTTTAGAAAAATGAAATAATTTTTTTTCGGTTCTGGGTGCATCCAAACGCGCCCTAATCTATCAAAATTACCAACTTCCTGTTTCTGTAATGAAACAAAAGACAACAACTTTAAGAAAGGGGCTTACTTTAGAGCGGTTTTCCGATACATGGTCTTGATTTCCTGGGCAGAGGAATCCTTCGACACGCTATGCATCAGAAATCCATCCCCTCTCTCTCTCTCTCTCTATCTCCTCGATTGGTGGTCTTTCTATCGCCTCTCAATTCCACCTCGCTCGATCAAACGGATAAAATCCCAAATCCCAACATCACGATTACTTCGAGGTTCAACGCCGTAGGGTTTGAGAATGCAGAACAGAAAAATACGCGCTTCCCCGAATTCGCAAAAAGATCGGATCTTGATACGTCGATGAAAGATTGAAGGAGAAAAGAGGAGGATTTGAGATTGGGTGTTTTCGCCTTCTCCAACCAACGCTTGATCTAAATCGTTAGGTGGGTCCCACCTGAATGAAATCTGAACGGCCCAAATTACTGTCTTTTCACCGGTTTGTTGCATTTCTTTTTTTTTTTTTCATTTTTAACCACTTATGTATTTAATTTTTATATATTTTAATAAAAAAATGATTTTTTTTCATTTTTAACCCTTACCGTTTGGTAATTTTACTTTTAAAATAAACTGTAGTGAAGTGAAATAAAGAAAGAGAATAAAATATAAGTGGGTTATAATGGTATTTTATTTTCAGTTGCTTGTGATGGAATAATTTTAACTTTTTGTATGAGAAAATTGAGTTTTTTTATTTTTTAGTGAATAAAAGCAGTTTTTTTTTTTTTTTTTGAAAGATGATAGAAGAAGTTTTGAAATAAATCGCTTTTAATTTTATGCTTAATTTAACTTGACTTTACTTTACTTGACAAGTAAAATTACCAAGCGGGTTAGTGTCTTCACTAATTCACTATGCAAAAGTTTCATAGATTTTAATTGGAATGAAACTTGATAAACGTCATCCAAAATGGGGTGCCTATTTTACCATGATTAGAATGAGTTTTGGCCCAATACAAACAAAAATGGATGTGTAGTGACATTGAATGATGCCTATTTTATAGGCCGGTGCCTATTTTATAGCCAAAGAAAAATTCCCATCTGTCTCTATTATATCTCCTCATCCACAGTGGATAGTACAGCCTATGGGGCCCTTCTAAATCTAGTGATTATCCTAGACAAGGACTAGATGGTAACATTTGTTTTGATGGTCCAACTCACAGAAGATCATAGTAAGTGGCACTCTTGAAGTGAGGTGAAGTATAAGGGTAATCACTACATGTTTGAGTCTTGTGTTATGGGGATTGTGATAATTTGATCGTGGTACACTTAGAAATCCCTTTTCATCATGACTAATGATTGGATAAGCCATCTTTAGGATGGGCCATGGCTCTAAAACACAAATCAGATGAATGATCATAACCATCCAAACAGTGACTTGAAAATAGAGAAGTGAAAACAATGAGCGAACAATGATTAAACTTTTTGCATTTGATATGTAAACATCACTCCCACTTAATGGTAAGAGTCATGCTCTTATTGCAAGGAGTTCTCAGAAATAAGATCGGCAGAAAGGCCAGAATTTACACAGAAAAACTATCTTACATGATAGTCCTTCATCACTGTTTATGGCTTGTTCTTCTCTCTTCTTTCTACTGAAGCTCACTAAATGAATCTTTTTTAGTCAGTTTTTAGAATAATCAAAATGCTTGTTAATCTATGAAACAGAAAAAGGCCAAAAGAAATGCATGTCGTCGTATATTTGGAATGTTATGTGCTATCAAACATGAGTGGCATTTCATTGCTATGACTCTCAGTAACTGGAACTACATCCCCTGCAGCTTGTGACCTAGGAGGCGAAAACAAAAATGGCTTTGGAGGCATTTCAATGCCTTCCACACTCCCTGTCAGCATTTCGGCCACTCTACTCATGGTAGGACGATCAGATGGGTTTAATTGTACACACCACAAGCCCACCATGACTATCTTCTTCGCGATACCCAAATCTTCTTCTACTATAGAATCTATGATCTCCATTTCACTATCCTGCTCAAGTTGATTATACATCCAGTTAGGGAAGTACGTTGAACTCGAGTATTCCTCGTTGACTTTGACACTCTTCTTCCCACCAACCATCTCTAATAGCAACATCCCATAGCTATAAACATCAGACTTCTGTGAAACTCCCCCAAGGTTTCTCAAAAACATCTCAGGGGCGATGTAGCCAATGGTCCCTTTGGCATTTGTTATGGACACCACACTCTGCATTCGTGAGTAAGACTTTGCCAATCCAAAATCCGAGATCTTGGGGTTGTAATTTTCATCTAGCAAGACATTGTGGGGTTTTATGTCAAGGTGCAAGATTCGCGTGTCACAGCCTTGGTGAAGATAATCAATACCATGTGCAATGCCTAATGCAATTTCTAGTAACTTGGACCATCCGACGAAATGAGCTGCATCCTCTTTGGAGATCAAGTCTCCAAGTGAACCATTGGGCATGAATTCATAGACTAGAGCTCGCCGGGAACCCTCCCAACAAAACCCTAGTAAACGTATAACATTGACATGATGGATTGTACCTATAGTGGCAACTTCATTGACAAAATCTTGGCCATTGTCATGCAACTTCTCCAACATCTTTGCAGCAACCAAGCGGCCATCTGCCAGTTTACCCTTGAAAACATTTCCATAACCTCCTTCCCCCAACTTGTCTTTGAAGCCGTTGGTCATCTTGTAGATGTCAGAGTAAGAGTATTTGGCCACAAGCGTCGAACGGTAATTATTGATGAATTCCACCATGTTCCGGTCATTTTCTTTACTTCTTTTGCTCTTGAAATAGTCTTTGTTAAGGATTGATGTAGCTTTGTGCCTGAACTTGAAGGTAAGAAATGCTACTATTACTAGGACGATGAAAGCGCTTGTAACTGTCGTGACTGCATAACAAATAAAGAACATTAAGGAATTCATGCAAGCCAATAAGCTTAAAAACAATGTTCCACAGACACTATTATCAGTTCCCAAGTATTCTATCATGAAACGGTGACCTGAGGCTTCATGCCTACAAACTATTGACAATGCAAATATATGATTTCTTTACCAAGAGCACTTTTAGATCCTTTAATATGGAAAGTCTAATGGTATTTTTTTGGGTTATTCTTGAGAAAAGATTAGAAAAGCTGATTAAAATTGAAATCTAAGCATTGGAAAATGGGTATGAATTAGGAAGTCCAAACAAGCTGTTAATGAGATAATTGCAGGCCCCACATATAGACCCTAATCAGAGAGAACATATAGAACCTTGAGTTGAAGGTCACATACTTCCTCTTAAGAAAACTAATTTGCAACTGTATGCTTGGGTCGTAAGTGAATGAATGCTTATTATGATGTGGTGAATGCTGGACCAACTCATTGAAGGTTCTAGTCCAGTTAGAACTTCCACATGTAGGTTGAGATTTATTCAAACAAGAAACTGATTTTTCAAGCTGCTATTGTGGATTCTTACAGCGACTACCAGAGTTTTCTGGATTATCTTAGGCAATTGGAAGGACTTCTGATGATTGTAAGTAAAGGAAGAGGTCCAACTGATGATCTGTTTAGTAGCACATTTATAGTTGGATTTGACTTACCCTTCTCAGAGATGAGTTTGTTTAAATTTTGGGGCCACATACATGAATATAGAGTGCTCATTATAAGTGTCTTAAACTAGACCATTTCATGTATAAGTAATTTGGATGAGAAGAAGAGGCACAGACAACAGGGGATGAGAAAATTCACAGGGGTTTTCTCCCCCTTTTCTACTCCTCCAAAGATATCCTTACAACAGTTCAAGTGTGTACAGTGGACAGTCTCTCCACCTTTCACCTTATTCCAAAAAAGAAGATCCTTAATAGTTCAAGCACTTGCAATGGTTTGCATGAAATCTCAACCCTTCATACCCTGTCCAAGTTGCATCTACTAGGTGCGCTAAATTTTTTTTTTTTTTATTGGAACTAGGTGAGCTAATTGCCAACCTGGATCATGCAACTGCAGTTCCAACATTGGGTTTGCCTATAGCATCTAATCTGACAATTCTAGACCCCAAAAATGATGGATGTTTGGCCCTGATGATGGAATAGTTAAGAGTGATGGCCACGCATGGTGAAATTCAAGATGAGTTTTTGGATTCAACAGTTGAAATAAATACATAAATACATGCAACTTGCATTGTTTGGGACAGCCGGACAAGTCATATTACTCATTAATGATGCAGCTAATTTGAGCATTATCATGAAAACAGAAGAAAGTTCTGATTTACCTATGACAATTTGCCGTTTTCTCGAAGACTTCGGCGACCTGCACCAAGAATTAATGGGAACGTAAGAAACCAAAGTAGAAAGACACAAGTGTATATGCAACAGCCAACTCACCGTTGGATCCTTGCATTCCAAATCAATCGTGCTTGGTATAATCATCTTAGTATGTATTTACTTGAAATGGGTTATGTGGACTCTGATCACATTATTTGAATTTCAGTCATAAAATTATGGTGATATTATTTGAATTTCAGTCATGAAGTTGGAAAAATTAAGTTCAAGGATCCACCACTCTTACCCGGTTCCTGTGAATCCTGTCTCTCTGTACAAGCACGCCACTCTACCTGAACTTGTGTTTGATGCGGCCGAATCCCTTTGGAACCCACATCTTCCACCCATCCCATTACAGTTGCTGCAATCACTTACATCAGGCCACTGAAGTGAGAACCCCTTCCCCAGAACATCCATCAGTACCGTCCAATTCAGCTCCTTGATCAAAGAAGAAGAAGAAGATGAGGAAGGCAACGACAGGTTGTTTGCAATAAGACTAGTCAGAAGCACAGGGACCTTGAAATACAAGCAACCGCTCGGAGCGATCGGGACATCCTCAGAAATATCCCTGACAAGATAGAGCCTAACGTTATCGTTGCATTCCCCGTAGATCTGCACCGGCTGGGTAAAATTCTCAAGTGGGATATCAGGCACGAGAGGGCACCTGTAGAAGTTGAGGTAGGTACCCCACTGTGGGACTGTTAGTGGGGCGATTTGGGATGATGGGAGGGAGAGATTCTGGATGCTTTTGCAGGTGGAGGAGGCGAGGTTGGTGACTAGGACGAGGTCGCTGACGACCATGATATTCTCCGGAAACGGAGAGAGGCTTTTTAGCTGGTAGGGTCTGTTAGAGAGCGTGATGGTGGCTCCAGGGCTGGGGTCGCAGGAGATTTTGTAGTCTGGGAGGCCGCAGCTGAGGAGGTCGGATGTGGTGGAAGAGGAGGAGGAGGAGAAGGGGAAGGTGATGTTTCTTATTTTGCCGCAGGAGAATGGAGTGCAGGTGTCATAGGGGCTGTCGCTAGATTGGCAAATAGAAGGGAAGAAGTAGAAGATGATGATGATGATGATGAAGATGGAGGGGAATAGAGGAAGAGAGGTTGGATGGGTAGGAATTGCAGGGACGGCCATGAAGAAAATGAGACGGTAGATAGATTATCTATATGCGTGTCTCTCTCTCTCTCATGGCTGCTGGACTGTTGACTTTGACATCCACATGAGTTAAAAAGCACTTTATTTTATCAATACATCCATACAGGCCTGGTCACTTGCACGCTAGCGAGCACCCTTGTGGAGTCCACACCTGGGGACTCACTTGAGGTGGAGAGATTGGGAATTCAAAGATCTTGACAGGCCTCATCTCCAGATAAGATTTTAGGTACACCAAGTCACCAAGATCATTCTAATCTCTTGATTTGTGAAGTCCACATGTTAATGGTTATATATCAAGAGAGAAAGAATTTGACCCTCGATTCGACGATCCAATGCCAATTGAATCAATGCAAACCAATTGGATCCAATGACATATATGGGTGATGGTTTGGATGGGCCATTCATATCAGTGGTTCGGTGGGCTGTCATGCAAAAGCCAAATTGCTTACAAAGAGTACCCTTCTGATTGTTTGATACATTTTTTTATGAGGGCTGCTTACAGACCCCGACAGGGACCCCGGCTGATCCCTTGGGATCCAACGGCCCTGACAGGGAGCCGGGGTCCCTGTCAGGGTCCCTGGACTTTCTCTTTTTTTATATGAGACCCCTGTCATCATTTTTTCTTTCTGAATTAATATTGTTCCTGAAAGAAGACCAGGTTGATCTTTTTGGCCAATGTGAAGATGTTATCAAGTTATTTCAACTCTTTGCAACCCTTTTTTTTGGATCGTTTGTTAAGCAGATCAATGAAGTGCTGTATACAGGATTCTTTCCGGATACAACTTCCAATACATGCTATGATTCCCTTCATACTAAAAAAGAGAGAACCATGTGCTTTAGTTCCCATGCATGCCACAGTCAACCTGTTACAACATCATTTATTTTTCTTCTCTCTTCACCAATTTGAAATAGTTTTGCATGAATTTTCTTATTCTGTTCTACAGGTGCTGAGCTGTCAATACCTATATGCTTCACAGTGCATGAGAGAGATTTTTGTGGTAACGTGAAGATTATTTTGTTCTTTGCTATATCAACCAAATTATATCATATTTTAAAAACAATTTCTAGAAATTTATAGGACAATGAGTCCTAATGAAGAAATACTAGAGAGTAAATGATATATAAGGTGGAGATGTAGATGTGACCCCCACTTTTATTGGATTTGATTTAATAGGCTTATGGTTGGGTAATCATTTCCAACTGAAGGGACATTATTTGTTAGTCATTTGTGGATTTTTTTTTCTTTTATTAGTTCAATCTCAGCCTCTTGATATACAAATACTTATTAGAATCCTAGCAACTCAATGCCAAGCAAACAAACGAGCTCTATGCATGGTGGTAGGCAATGAGTTAGATTTACAAATAAACTGATTGCTGGACAACTAAGATCTAAGTATCTAAATGGAATCTAAGAAAATCACAGAGGTAATGGCATTCAAATATTTGGAGATTATTCATCAGTTTTTTTATAAATTCATAAAAATTCCATGTTTTGACGATTATAAATCTTAAGAATTGGGACAATTATAAATCTGGCGAGAGATTTTCAATTCCAAAACCCCCCGTAGGATTTGAAAACTCTTCTTCCTTTCGATTTATGCACCAATAATACCTCTGTCAGCCATACACATCGTACATGCTATTGCCTTCGTTTCTACAGGTTGGCCCCTATTAAATGGATCCGGATCTCCTGTTTCGTCCAAACAGGGGATCCCTGTTTGGACGAATCAGGGCCTCCACGTGCGGGGGCGGAGGAAAGAAAAAGTCAATTTCTCTTTCCTCCGCCCCCCTTCCACCCCCGCACGTGGAGGCCCCTGATTCGTCCAAACAGGGATCCCCTGTTTGGACGAAACAGGGGATCCTCTTCCCTATTAAATACAAACATTCTATGCCTTTTTTTCTCTCGCGAACAAAAAACCTGTGAAGTAATTAGTCATCATTCCATACAGGCCTGCAACTCCATCATCAACAAAGTCTTATCCATTTATATATCCAATCTGGACTTTCATGAGACTTGGATTGATCAAATATCTTCTTCACCTTTGAAATGAGAGCCATCACATGCACAGTAAATTAATTGTACTCCAAAGTCCGAACTCAATAAAAAAAAAAAATTTTGGTAAAAAAGCACACCAAATAACTCCATTTTTTTTTGTAAAAAAATAATAATAATAAAAGAACACCAAGAGGAGCTTCCCAAACTACATAGGAGATCAATCCCTTGTTAGTCTCACACAAACCCCTTGTCTATATGAGTTCTTGGCAAGTTCATGAGCAAATTAATTAAGCCTTCTAGGAACATGGAGAAAGGAAATGTCTTCAAACTTGGACCTCAACTCATTGATGTCCCGTAAAATAGGTTGGATAGCCCAATCTATCAACCTGTTGATGGCTTTAATCACTTCGAGGGCATCCGACAAAAGATGAATATTGCGAAATCCTCGTAACGTAGCCTCCTTTATTGCGAAAAGGACAGCTCTTGCCTCAGCTTCTTTTGAAGTGGAGACCTTGGATCCATTGGTTAATCCTTCATGAACCCAAGAACTGTCAAACCAAATAACAAAGCCAAAGCCTGCTTTTCCATCCATGGCTCTAAAAGATGCATCTGAAAACACCTGAGCTGTACCTCTAGGGCTCCTCAGACTGAGATCATGGGGATTGTATGAAAGTCCTTTGAAGGTCTTTTCATTATGGGTCATTGAGGCAACAATCATTCTTCTAGCGCATATGATTGTGCTAAGAGCCTCAATTTTTGTGCCCCTAAAGACAAAATCATTCCTAATTTTCATAAGGCCCGACCACAATGTCTTCCAATTAAAGGGAGAGTTGTGGGTAATCCTACTCTCTTCATGAATGATTTTGTATGATGATCTTGAAGATAACTCACCTCCTTTGGAAAATGGTCATATTCTCTTGTCATCACTTCTAGAACGGGGAATATAGATTTTCATAATATCCTCAACATCAGATGCGTTATAAAGAACTTTTCTAATTAGCTGTTTGTTCCAATTTTTGTCTCCATACCAAAAATCTTTAATCACAAGATCTCGGTTAACAACACTGGACTTTGGTTTCCTAAGACCTCCTTCTGAAGGGATCCAATTGCATTTCCAAACCGAGATTTGATCCCCATTACCAATGATCCACCCCACCCTATCATTGATAAAATTAGTAGCTTCTACAAATCCCTTCCAAAAACCAAGAGTTACCTTTCTTGAAGTTTGCCTCCCATAAAGGTTTGTTTGGATAGTACTTTGCTTTCAAAATCTTCAAACTTAATCTATTCTCATTAGAGAGCACCTCCAACATGTTTTGGCCAATAGGGCTAGATTATTTTCCTTGGTATCTCGAATCCCTGGTCCTCCATCTTCGAGAGGGCTACAGATTTCCTTCCACTTTATGGTGTGCAAATTTTTTTTGTCAAGAGAGTCAGCCCAAAAGAAGCTTCTAAGCATTTTATCTATAGTATCAATGTTTTTTTATGGGAGTTGAAGCATTGTCATATTATAAATAGGGATAGTAGAAGCAACCGATTTTATTAGGGTACACCTCCCTGCTTGCGATAGAAGAGGGGTTTGCCATGACATAATTCTACTTTTATTTTTTTGGATTAGAGATTGGGAACTAACGTTTCTATTTTTGTTCATAATGAGGGGATTTCCTAAATACCTCTCATCTCCAGTCATGAGCTTAACGCTTAGGATCTTGGCAAGTTCTCTTTTCCTCATACTAGAGGCCCCTTTGCTAAAGTAAGCTGCAGACTTATCAAAATTCACCAGTTGCCCAGATAGGAAGCAGTAATTATCAAGGGTGTCCTTAATGGCCCCGACTTCATTTATTTTTGCCTTGCAAAAGAGAACACTATATATCATCGGCAAAGAATAGGTGGGAAATGCTAGGCGCAGAATGAGAGACTTTGGCTCCATGAATGACTCTTTTCTCTTCATCTTTCAATAACATTTGGGAGAGGACCTCGGTGCCCATGATAAATAGATATGGCGAAAGAGGATCCCCTTATCTTAGTCCTCTTGTTGGAGTGATAAGTCCAAACGGAGATCCATTGAGTAAGATAGAGAAGGAGACCGATGAAATACATTCATGAACAATTTTAATAAACTCCTCATGGAAACCAAAGGCTTCTAGGACTATGACTAGGAAGTCCCATTCAATCAATCGTACGCTTTTGCCATGTCTAATTTTAGGCCCATGGTTTTTCCTTTCTCTTTCTTTTAAAAGAATGAATAACTTCAAGAGCAACAACATAGTTATCAGAAATAGCTCTACCTTCCACAAAGGCACTTTGGTAAGGGCCGATAATTTTATTTAGCACCTTTTTAAGTCTATTGGCAACTACCTTAGATATAATTTTATAAATAACATCACATAGACTAATTGGTCTAAAGTCATTCACCCTTTGGGGATACCTCTTCTTGGGGATGTAGGTAACAAAGGTTGTATTGAGCTTCTTATGAGAAAATTCGGTTTTGAAAAAACTTTGCACAAGAGCATTGATATCTGGTCCAATTGAGCCCCACATGTGCTGATAAAACTTTGTTGGGTAACCATCAGGGCCTGGGGATTTAAGGGGTTCCATTTGGAAAACAGCTTACTTAACCTTGTCCTTTGAAGGGATAGCAATTAGATCTTGGTTCTCTTATGGGGAAACCATGTTGCTAATCAAGTTCTTTATTTCACTAAGATTTCTTGGACCACTAGTCATCATCATCTTCTTTAAGTTGTCACAAAGAGTCTTTCCTATGTCCTCCCTATTATCCACCCATTCTCCATCATCATTTTTAATTTTCTCAATCCCATTGTTTTTCTTCCTACTAATTGTGCTTGAGTGGAAAAATTTTGTGTTTTTATCCCCGTCCTTCAGCCATAACTCTCTTGATTTTTGTCTCCACATCTCTTCTTCCCTACAGAGGTATTCCTCAAGTTTTTCACTAAGGTTGATTTCGGAATCCACAGAGGTTGGGCTTACTTCCTTTCTCCTCAAGCTTTCAAGTTCAAGTCTGGTTTCAAAAATAACTTCCTCCACTTTTCTAAAACAATATTTGTTCCACCTAGAGAGGTCCTTACCTGTAACACCCCACCCTTCACACATGCATGATATTGTCCGCTTAAGCCCACGGGCCTCACGATTTTGCTTCTGATGGGATTCAACCCATCAAAAGGCCTCATGCAAGGTAAGGGTGTAAGCTCTTACATATAACCCCATTCACTTTCCTCTCTATAGTCGATGTGGGACTCCGGGACATCACATTCCACCCCCCTTAGGGCTGCACGTCCCTGTGCAGTAGCCTGCCAGTCCCTGTAGTCTGCCAGCCCTCTTGGCCCGCCCACATGGAGACCCGCCCACTTGCACCAGACCACGGCAGGGGACCCACACTCGAACTAGTCGAGAGTCGGCTCTGATACCATTTGTAACACCCCACCCTTCACACATGCATGATATTGTCCGCTTTGGCCCACGGGCCTCACGGTTTTGCTTCTGATGTGCTTCAACCCATCAAAATGCCTCATGCAAGGTAAGGGTGTAAGCTCTTACATATAACCCCATTCACTTTCCTCTCTATAGTCGATGCGGGACTCCGGGACATCACATTCCACCCCCCTTAGGATCACTCGGATTTCAGCAATTAAGGCAGAGAAATTGCTCCGTAAGGGGTGCGAGTGTTATTTAGCCTTTGTAGCAGAGGGATCAGCAGAGAAGAGTTTGGATAATATCTCTGTGGTATAAGAGTTCTCAGATATATTCCCAGAAGAAATTCCCGGCTTGCCACCCAAGCGTGAGATGGATTTCACTATTGACTTAGTGCCTGGAACAATCCCTATCTCCAGGGCACCATATCGAATGGCACCAGCAGAACTTAGGGAATTGAAGGAGCAATTGCAGGATCTGTTAGATAAGGGTTTCATAAGGCCCAGTGTATCACCATGGGGTGCACCCGTGTTGTTCGTCAAGAAGAAAGACGGAACCATGAGGATGTGCATCGACTATCGACAGCTTAATAAAGTTACTGTAAAGAACAAGTATCCGCTGCCAAGGATCGATGACCTCTTCGATCAACTGCGAGGGGCGTAGTATTTCTCAAAGATTGACCTAAGATCAGGGTATCACCAGCTCAGGGTTAGGGATGAAGACATTCCTAAGACAGCATTTCGAACGAGGTACGGACATTACGAATTCCTCGTGATGTCGTTTGGTCTGACCAATGCCCCGGCAGCCTTCATGGATATGATGAATCGGGTGTTCAAGAAGTACTTGGATCAATTTATTGTGGTTTTTGTGGATGACATCTTAGTCTACTCTCAAACAAAAGAGGACCATGAACAACACCTAAGGACTACCTTGCAATTATTAAGGGAGCACCAGCTCTATGCCAAACTTAGTAAATGTGACTTTTGGTTGGATACGGTGGTATTCTTGGGGCACGTCATTTCCAAGGATGGTGTTTCAGTGGACCCAGCAAAGAATTGACTCGGTAGTTAATTGGGAAAGACCAAAGTCAGCATTTGACATTCGAAGCTTTTTGGGACTGGTTGGATATTACAGGAGGTTCGTGCAGGGTTTTTCTTCATTGGCAGCACCTTTGACCAAATTAACCAGAAAGAATGAACCATTCAATTGGTCAAAGGAATGTGAGGAAAGTTTCCAGGAATTGAAGACCAGACTGACCACTGCCCCAGTTTTGTCTCTACCTGCGGGTAATGGAGGATTTGTGGTGTACAGTGACGCCTCCAAAATTGGGTTAGGCTGTGTGTTAATGCAGCATGGAAAGGCCATTGCTTATGGGTCCAGACAGCTTAAAACTCATGAAAGAGGTTATGTTACTCATGATTTGGAACTCGCTGCTATTGTCTTTGCATTCAAAATTTGGCGGCATTACCTTTATGATGAGCAATTTGAGGCTTTCACAGATCACAAAAGCTTGAAGTACCTGTTCTCACAAAAGGATTTGAATATGAGGCAGAGGAGGTGGCTGGAATTTATCAAAGATTATGACTTTGAAATTCATTATCATCCGGGAAAAGCCAATGTAGTGGCTGATGCCCTAAGCAGAAAGTCTCCGAGACTGGTGGCAAGTTTGATGTATCAAAAATGGCAATTGATTGAAGAATTCAAAGACTTGGATTTGAATGTGGAGATTAAAGGCGATAAAGTTCGTCTAGCAAGTATCAGCATCGTGCCAACATTGATCGAGCAAATTAAAGAGAAGCAGATGGATGACCCGGAATTGGCTAAGCTTATCAGAAGAATTGATGAGAGGCCGGACTTCTGTCTTCAAGATGGTGTGTTATATTTCAAAGGACGTTTGTGTGTTCCAAATGTCCCAGAGTTTAAGGCAACTATATTGGAAGAGGCGCATCACACCAAGTACACGGTACACCCTGGTAGTACCAAAATGTACCACAATCTGAAGGCTAGATACTGGTGGAATGACATGAAAAGGGAACTAGCCAAATATGTTTCCAGGTGTCTGGTTTGCCAGAAAGTTAAGGCGGAGCATCAGAAGCCAGGAGGAAAATTGAGACCCTTGAAAATACCAGAATGGAAATGGGAGCATGTGACCATGGACTTCATTGTTGGGTTACCCAGAACCAGTTCAGGTAAGAATTCGATTTGGGTGATTGTTGATGGACTTACCAAGTCAGCCCATTTCTTATCATATAAAGCAGGAGCCTCATTCGACGCTATGGCAAGGCTATATGTAAAGGAGGTGGTCAGATTACATGGTGTGCCGGCATCAATTGTTTCGGATAGAGATACTCGATACACCTCGCACCTGTGGAGAGGTTTATAGGAAGCTTTGGGGACCAAGTTAAATTTTAGTACAGCTTTCCACCCTCAGACAGATGGTCAAACTGAACGGACAAACCAAACTTTGGAGGATATGTTGAGAGCTTGCGTGCTCGATTTCAAGGGTGATTGGGATATGCATCTACCTCTGATTGAGTTTGCATATAACAACAGCTACCAGGCAAGCATCAAGATGGCTCCATTTGAGGCATTGTACGGTAGGAATTGTAGATCTCCCATTTGTTGGGATGAAGTTGGTGAACGAAGGCTATATGTCCCAGATCAAGTTGCAGAAATGATAGAGAAGGTAAAGATCATTCGAGAAAGACTTCGAGTTGCGCAGGACAGGCAAAAGAGCTATGCGGATAATCGAAGAAGAGATTTGGAATTCCAGGAAGGCGACCATGTTTTTCTTAAAGTTTCTCCTACTAAAGGAGTCATGAGGTTTGGAAAGAAAGGGAAGTTGAGCCCACGGTATGTCGGACCTTTTGAAATACTTAAAAGAATTGGGGAAGTCGCCTATCGGCTTGCTTTGCCACCTCAGTTTACAGATGTACATAATGTGTTTCATGTCTCCATGCTTAAGGAGTATCATTTCGATCCATCACATGTTATAGATTTTGAGCCACTCCAAGTTCGAGACGATTGATCTTTTATTGAAGAACCAATTCAGATTTTAGATCGCACTGAAAAAGTGTTGAAAAGAAGGACTATTCCAATGGTAAAAGTTCTTTGGCGGTACCACAACTCAAATGAAGCTACTTGGGAACCTGAGCACACAGTTAAGGAAAAGTATCCTCACCTTTTTCAGCAGCAAGCATCAGATGAGCAGAATTTGGAGGACCAAATTCCCTAAGGTGGGGAGGATGTAAGGACCCAATCCCTAGGTCTTTAATGTGATTGTTGTTATTATTATTATTGTGGTTTTGCTATTTAATTTAGACCATAGATTGGATCATGCTTGGACCCCACCCATTCATTGAATTAAATTAGTGCTTTGTGTAACTTCATCATATTGTGTGTGGGACCCAACATTGATGATGGAGATTAAATCTTAGTACACTAGGCTTCATTAAGGGAATTAGACCCAGTCAAATGGGAATTCCATGTTGTGGATATTGTCAGTTGGAGCACTCTCTCCACCTTCACGATCTTTCCTCCCACTAGGACTCCATCTCCTCCTTATTTAGAGGATCTTACTTGCACAACTCATTTGTTTCTATACCACCTTTCAACTTTTCTTCCTCTCATACGATCTCTCTCCCCCACTAGTTCTCTCCCCCAAGATTCTCCTGCAAAGAGTTCTCTTCCAGGTAACTCCCCAACCCTCTTTCTCTGTGTTTTATTTTTTTTTCTTATTTACTATAGTTACTTTCTGTTTATTTCCCCATTTGTAGTTTCTGCTGGTACTCTGTTTCTCTCCCATTTTTTTTTCTTTTACTTTTGATGTTGTGTGATCCATTATTTTATTTAATTCTTTGTTTTCCATGACATGATGTGCTGCCACCTAAACCCCATTTCCATCTTCATCTCTCTACCTCATGAACCCACCCTACCAAACGGGCCCTGCCATTACTCTTCTCCATTCATAACCCATTTCCGTTTTTTTTCTTTTCACAATCTGCAGAACCCAAACTGACACACATACCCATGCCTATAACTCTCTTCTTTGACAACCCATCTCCATCCAAAGTAAACATGAACTAGTCTCTCTATTAATTATAACCCACAAAGCCTCTAACCTTTTAGCCTACCCAACTGAATTCATTGTCTTTTTCCCATCTTTGAATCCTGCTTAACATGGCCTTTCTTTTGTGTTTCTATTATTTTATTTTAGTCATTGTATTCTGTACCCATAATTTGTTCTTTCAATCTACAACATCATTTCTATTAAGATTTCACCATCAGGACCAAGTAGCTTGTATAGAATGTAGAACCAAACCAGACCTGTGTACCCATCTCACCTTAGCTCCCATCTTAGTCATGCTAGTTACATGACAAGGACAGAACTTCATCTTTTCAATCAATTAACCACAAATAACCCAGTTCCTGTTTTGTGGTTTGAGCCAAGTATTCAACACTTCTTCACTTCTATTCATGTCATCTCTTCCATACCCATCTATGCTTCCAACCAAATATCATAACTGAGACCCAATTCCTCTAAACAAACAGAGTATTAACAATAATCCTCGCCAATGCACCTCGTATGACCCATTCCAACCGTTCAATTTCACCTCCATTTCCATCTTTTTTTCAAAACTAAAATCAACCTCCTTGTCTCTTACCCATCTTGGAATCTTGTTCTTCATGTGCTGCAACCAGAGGAGTTGTACCCACTTGCATAATAAAAACACTTAACTGAACTTACCAACCCATCTACTGGATCCGAATCAAGGCCCAACCCGCATAATCTATAGCTCAGTTGTGCATTATTCCTTCACCATTTGCATGCATTATCCCTCCAATCAAGCAACACATGAGGACTTACACAAACTGTACATTAAATTCATATCATTATAAACTGTGCTGCTCAATCACCAAACCTGTGTTTGAACTTACCTAACCAGCCCAACACTTGATCTGACCTGTGAACCCACTTAATCAAATCACTTGATCAAAATCTGAATTTTCATAGCACAAACCAACCCAGATCAGGCCCACCTTTGCTTCACAAAATTTAACCCACTTGCACAACTTATTTGCCTGGGCCCAATCCAAACTAAGCCCTCTCATCACTTTTGTAGCCCATACCCCTTGGCTTACACCTTGACCCAGTACTAATCCATTTTTCAAACCATCTTTAACAGGAACCCAAACCGAGTCACCAGGGCATTCAAGTTAGGCCAGGTTAAATCCATCATCTACCGCTACTTGAGGCAAGTAACCTTACTATGGTCCTCTAGTAGTTAGAGTTTTCTAACCTTTGCTTTCCATTATGTTAAATTGATATTCAATAATTCTGTTTCATGCGGGACCCAGTCCTGACATCTTAGCTTATTTAGGGCCAGTGATTTTATTGATATAACTGTACCTTTTTGAACTAATTTGTGTACTCTTCAATGATCAAAATTACAATTATTGAACTTCTTCTATGTCATTTGATGGTACCATGAGATATAGAAATTTTGATATGAATCCTTACTAGAAATATTTATATCATAGTTGGACTTTAAAATTATGACACAATTCCAATTATATTAGAAAAATGCTCCAAATTATAATTTGCATAGAAACTTGAATCATGAGTTTTATGGTTCACCCTTGAATGTAAACCTTGATCTCTAAGGCATCATCCAATGTATTGGGCAACGCAATGTGGGGTCACCCAAATGCGGACTTAGCCCACTTTATGGGTATGACATTGGGGCCTGGGAACCCCGTTGTGCGTGATAACTAGACTGCAGTTAGTCCCTTATGGCTTCGGGCCTTTATATGTGTGTTATTATGGCTTCGGGCCCTTATGTTTTACTATGGCTTCGGGCCCTTTTATTTGTGATCATATTGTACCTAGTCAAGGATTTGACGGGTAATTTTGTGTATTGTAACCGAGGATATGCCTTTTCTTAGATTAGATCATGTGGCCTATAATTTCTGCCAATATTCATGAATCCTTGCAAGATTATTCTTGCACCATTGTTCAAATTATCTTGTTAATATTTCCTAGCATTTCAATTTTATTGGAATTCCCTTGAATTAACCATATTTATTCATCGTACACAAATTGTTATCATTTGATGGAATAATCGTTTGCTATAGCTCTATAGTTTGTTTACTTGTGGAGCTTTTTGCTCATATGTGTATTATCTTCATTTCTTTTCAGATGTTGAGGTTGCCCTTGATAATGAAGAATCTTAGCTTGATGGGACGAGTAGAGCTTTAGAAGCGAATCACATTTAGCAATTTAGATTTCATTTTCATTGTAGTGACTTAGATGGACCATGTTATATTTCTTTGGATATCTTGAGACTTTTGAGTTTTATTATCATTGTTCAACTTTATTAATAGTGTCATTTGATGCATTAATTTAAATTAATTGATTTAGATTTCCCACATTATGCTTATTAATAGGACTGATCCCTCGTGTTCAATGTGGGACCGTCGCATTCCGAATATCTGAGGGTCCCAAGGATCTCAGAATTTGGGGCGTGACAGCATGTGACGCCCCGGAGTCCCACATCGACTATAGAGAGGAAAGTGAATGAGGTTATATGTAAAGTTTACACCCTTACCTTGCGTGAGGCCTTTTAAAACCGTGCGGCCCCGGAAAAACGTAAGAACTCCGAGGTTAAGCGTGCTCGGGCAGGAGCAGTACTAGGATGGGTGACCTCCTAGGAAGTTCTCCCGCTTGTACGCGAGCCAAAGCGGACAATATCATTCATGTGTGAAGGGTGGGGCGTTACAGATGGTATCAGAGCCGACTCTCGACTAGTTCGAGTGTGGGTCCCCTGCCGTGGTCTGGTGCAAGTGGACGGGTCTCCATGTGGGCAGGCCAAGAGGGCTGACAGGCTACAGGGGCTGGCAGGCTACTGCACAGGGACGTGCAGCCCTAAGGGGGGTGGAATGTGATGCCCCGGAGTCCCACATCGACTATAGAGAGGAAAGTGAATGGGGTTATATGTAAAGTTTACACCCTTACCTTGCGTGAGGCCTTTTAAAATCGTGCGACCCTGGAAAAACGTAAGAACTCCGAGGTTAAGCGTGCTCGGGTGGGAGCAGTACAAGGATGGGTGACCTCTTGGGAAGTCCTCACGCCTGTACGCGGGCCAAAGCGGACAATATCATGCATGTGTGAATGGTGGGGCGTTACATTACCTAAGAGGTATAGGGTACGATCAATATTTTTTTCATTGACATTGTTAGGTTTGGTCCACCTGTTAAGAATAATTTCTTCACAATTTTTATCCTTGAGCCGCATGCTATGGAATCTAAAGGGTCTAGGGAGAAAGGGGGATTTGGGCTTTCACGAAAAAGAATTGGGGCATGGTTGGAACCTCCAGCAGTTAACACAAAAAAGTTGCCTCCGGAAACAAGTTGCTCCACTGAATGTTCCCAATGGCTTTGTCTAATCGTTCCTTCACATGAGTGAGGACTTTTCTTTTATTAGTCCAAGTAAAAGCCGGACCTATGGAGCCAAGATCCATCATTCTTGCATTTTCCATGAATTCTATGGCTCTCTTGGCCTTCCTGGGGTTAAATTTTTTACCTCCCCATTTTTCATGGCTTCCCAAAATCTCATTAAAATCTCTTACTATCATCCATGGTCCTATAATATGTTTTCCTATTTCATGCATGTTGTTCCAAAAATTCTATTTTTCCGAAGGATAAGGAGGGCCTTGGATGAAAGTAGCAAACCAAGAAAAAGACTTATTATTAATCCTACAGTGGATGAATCACTTATCCTTTTTAATGATTACTAACTCAATTGTTTCCTACCACAAGAGAGCCAGTCCACCAGCAGTGCCATTCGCTTGAACAACCTCCATTTTAGCAAAATTCAGCCTCCTAGACAACTTACCAATCTCATTCTCATTTGATTTCATTTATGAGAGAAACACAAAATCAGGTTGATTTTCTTTGCATAGTCTTTTTAATTCTTGAATTGTTGAGGCATTTTTAATACCTCTACAATTTTAGGTGATACCTTTCTCAGATTTATGATGATTTATTCTACTAGAATCCCTTGAGTCTAAATCTTGATTTTTGTTCAAGTTAACTGGATCAACTGGGCTTTTATGATGGGAAAAAGAAACTTTAAAAGAAGCATTCGAGATAAATGAGGTATTGAGGGTTGGAGAGAATGTTACTTCTTTTTGTTGGGGCTGGGCCGCATCTTGATTATTGCAAGAAAGAACTTCAATCCCGCCATCCTCATTGCCCCCACTCATTGGTCCATCATCTCTTGCACGATTCAATGCCTGCTTCCTTTTCTCATTCCTTCCTTTTATGACATTAGCAGAATGCTTGACTGTCTGGGGTTTTCCTTTGCTCCTTAGCTTGCTAAGGGTTGGTTCTTTCCTAGCATTTAACCCTCCATTAAGGCCTTACTCCAGCAGATGTTTTGTGGTTTGCTGTACAGTAGATTCAACGGATCGTAGAAGGGGAGAGTTTGTTTTAGTCCCTTCTTGATTTCCCTCAGGCCTTGCTCGAATTGGGGTTGCGGTTGCCTCCTTGTCTACTACCATAAGAGATTGACCTTCATTTGTTACATGGTCTACTTCTTGTAGTTCATGTCTAGTCATGAGGCGTCGCTACCCCGGACCGGGTTACCGAGGTCCTAATCCGGGATTGGGACTGAAGATGTGTGTAAACATTTATTTAATTTCCCACAGGTGTCCGCGGTGAGGATATCACAATAATATAAATATTTCTTTCAATGTGGAAGCGTGTAGCAAATCAAACATTCATAATTCAATTTTAGTCACAAGATAAAAACACATGTATAAACTAAGTATCAGAATGAGCAAAGATCATTAGTACTTTAAAAAAAAGTTAAAGTTTATACAAAAGATCATTTAGTTACATTCCAAAAAATAGAGGTTAACAAAGACCAATATAAACAAAATACCAATTCCCAAAAGAATTGTTAAAAGTTCCCAAAATGTTATGTCTCTCAAAGCAATCAAATGTCTAAACGATATCGTCAGCATGCCACTCAACTAGGCGTTACGGTTCACCGACCGCGTCCTCAAGCTCCGCCTCGGGATATACAATATCCGGACCTGAGTACCAAAGAGTGGGTCAAACACGACGGTTTGGCAAATGGGTGAAAAGACATAACAATATAACAATAAACGAATTTACCTTCAAAAGCATTTAAACCTGTTTAAATAACAATATCCACAAAAGAGATATGTCATTTATTCAAATACAAGTATGCGTTGTAAAACATGTAAAGGTAACCAAGGAAACAGGAGACGACCAAGATGACAACCACACGAAGCTAAGTCCTCTATCACCGAGGTGACAGAGCAATATCAAGGCATTGATCTAAGTCACACGAGGTGAGGAGGAGCAACGAAATATATACATATACTATAATATACGAAACATGACCACGGTAGTGAGCTGGGCATCGGGAACCACGGTAGCAATCCGGGGTATTGGGACAAGACCACGGTAATAACCAAGTAGCGGGATCTAAACTGCAGCTGGCGGGACAAGAGGGGAATCTTCAAGTCGGTGGATCAGACCAACATGGTTATCCAAGTTTAGTGGTGCCACTCATAGGTCAAATGACAAGATCAAAACATGTATGAAATACATCAAGTGCAAGCACATAAATAAACGGGACGGGGGTGCTCAAAGGCACAACTGTCATATCAATCTGGACATGCTTATCGGGACTAGTAAAATGCTACAATTTCAATTTCAATATTTTTCGGGAATGCATAAGAAATTCGGGAATAATGAAATACAAATAAACTTTCGAAATCTCAAGACAAGTGTATCGGGGTTCAAGATTTGTTTAAGGTGAATAGGGGTCCAGTATGTCGATTTAATAACAACTTGGTACTCTTTGAGTTTGGGGACATTCCAGGCTCCTTATAAACCTTAGGATTCTCAAAACTTCAAATGAAATCTTCGTGATGTGGTTTCCTTCTCAAACGGATGTCAAGTCATAAGAACAGTTCTTCTCATTACAATAGGGCTCCCAACAAACCTCCCTAAATCATTTCAACATTTCATTCATGCTCCTAAAACAGTCCCAGGTGAACAGTACCTATTGCTCGAGCGGACTAGAGGTTCGCTCGAGCGGTGAGCTCTCTGGAATGGTTGTCTGGGTGGGTTCGATCGATCGAAGTTGAGGTCGCTCGAGCGAACTCATCCAGCATCAGGTTGGCTCGAGCGAAAGTTCAGTTCGCTCAAACTAACCGCTCTCTGGAACGCGTTCTGGGAAGGTTCGCTCGAGCGACAAAGGGTCCGCTCGAGCGAACTGTCCATTGGAATGTCACGAACCATTTTCTGGACACTTCGCTCAAGCGAACTGTCTAGAAACTGATTCCGGGACAGTTCTCCTCTCTTTTTCCTCCTTCTACAACCTCTTTTTAGCCCCTTGAATACACCAAATGAGGAGTTCAAAACTCCATCCAAATCAACATCAAATCTTCTTACAACATCCATTCCATCTTCCTTCAATATTATCACATCCAAAGACAAAGAAAGAGCGCAAGGAAGCCACTACACACAAGAGTACATTTGGGATAAAAACAAGAGAAAATTGAATGCCATGCACCAATACATTTCTATGACATTAAATGCACTATCAATGCTCTTTCATGAACATTTATTTCAAGTCAATGCAATAAATAAGCATGAGTGGAAACAACAAAATAAATCACATTTCTTATAAAACCATTGAATGCTCAAAAAATCAAATCATCCACTTGCCTTAGGTCTCTAATAAGCAAATAAAGCTCTAATCACCTCTCCAGGCCAAGAATCCAAGTTATGAACCAAAATCCCCAAAAACAAACCCTAAATGGGTCAAAACAAGAAATAGAAAGGGAAACCTTACAAAATGAAAATGGAATCTCTTCAAGGTCAAAGAAACACAAATCTAAGAGATGGGGAGGATTGCTTACTTGTAGGTTCTCCAAATGGGCAAGGAGAGCTCAAAGAGTATCTTGAAATGGAGGGTCTTCTCTAAAAATGGTATCAATGAAGAGCTATGGTGGTGAGGAAGAAGATGAGGATATCTATTTCTCAATTTGTGCAAGGTTAGTAGTGGATTTGGTGATGGAAAGCAAGAGAAGAAGGAAGAAAATGAAACCCTAGGTGAAGAATGGAGTTGAGCTAGAAAAGGGAAAGGGAAGGAGAGAGTTCTCTTTCAATAGAAAAGTGGAATTGGGTCCCACCACTAGAATCCTTCATAGGCTCAAAATAATATTTATCGAGGCTTCAAACGAATTCGACGAAGAAGAGAAAAGTGATCGTCGAAATATCTAATTTTCAAAAAGTATATGTTTCGCGGGTTTCGGGAATATCAAATCTTGGGTACAGATTTAGTGCACAATGATTATTTTGCCCTCAATGCTAGGGAAGTCGGGTTTCGGGGTCTCGAATGGGCACGGGATCAACATAAAAGTTGTAGGGATTAATAAGATAAATGAAACTGGATTAAATCATCAAACATAAGAATCTCAGATAATCCCTCAAGTAAACGCAAAGTCATAAAGGAACTCCCAAAGGACCCCACTAGTCACAAAGACACTCAAAATTTCCCAAAGCTATATAAAAAGTTATTCTAATCCCACTTAATCAAAATTCACTAATCACACTTAGAACTAAAAAACGACTTAATTAATGCTAATCGATGTCACTCGGGACGGGGTCTTACATGAGGTTCTTAGAGTTAGAGGTTGAGATGGGAGTCAGAGGTGAGGTTGAAAATGGAGTCAGAGGTTGGGTAGCATTTCGATCTGTGGGTCCACTTGGAGTGGGTCGTGTAGAAGCACTCCCCATCCAACCACGACCCAATTCTGGAATATAGACCTAATGTCTGTTTCTAGGCCCACTTCCTATCCTCTCGCGACCCAAAGTGTAGTTTCTTGGTTCAAAACCAGGTGATGGTCCATCATGAATTCTATTCTCAAATCCCCGCTCTTTCTCAAAACAAGGGTTCGTTCGAAAGGGTCTTTGACCATTTCCACTCATAAAAGAAAATTCATCTTTAGATCTTTGCATTAAATGCCCTTAAAAAAAGGTGACATGCATGCATGTTGTCAATCCCATCCTCCTGCCCTTGAGACCTCATAGATATAGGTGGCACGTCTATTATACCAGTTTGCAGGTCATTAATGCTCTTGTCATGCGTAGATGACCCTATGAACCTGCTTATTTGCACCAATCCTTTGGTCCTTTGGCCGTTTGAATCGTTGGAAGTGAAACTAGCTGTTTGGTGACCCACTGAGTCATCATTCCAATGAGTGGCATTTCCCGAGTTGTGGTTTGGAAACACAGCCTCTTCTTCCCCCTGTTGAACCCCATCAATGGCTTCCCCCCATTCAAGAGCCATTTCTCTTCTATACCCACCGCAACCCATCCACTCCCCAAATGGGTAATGAATTTCTCCCTCCCAAACATCCGGCATCTTCATTAGGGCCCACTTTAGAAGGGTTGGAGGGGTTTTGGAAAGGGAAAGGGGATTAGACACTCATCTTCTCCATGTGTAATGAGACCACAAAAACCTGTAAATGTAGTTCAGTTTTTCATATTTTAAGAAGATCCATCTATCATCATGAGTCAATCTGCTAGTTGGATGGAAGATCATAATCCATGATGATTCGAACTCTTACTATGTCTCCATAGGGAATTCCTTCATCATCCTAAAAGCGGATTTCCTGCACTTCTCCCACCTTCCTACAAATGTCCTTGACTATATCCTCTCTGAAATAAATTAAAGGGAGGTTGTGGAGTTGAACCCAAAAGGAGAGGATATCTAGTTCTCATGGAAATTTCGTTCTCATAGGCTTTCCATGAGAATGAACTCAATAGTTGGGTGGTTCTGATCAGTTAGTTGGAGCTGTCTCTGGGTCACATCTACAATTAGACCCACAATTTAGAAATAATTTTTTCAGTTGTTCTCAGTTGGTGGGATATCCGATATCTAGTCTAGAATAGATGAATGATTCATAAAAATGAATATTTTTCATTTTCTATTCTTTCAAACAAATTGAAATGACTGAAGTTTTTCTATTTGGAATTGTGTAAGGTTTCAACATGAGCCTGATATAAATGGTAGAAAAGCCATCCAGAACCTATGACCCGACTAGAACCCGAATAAAATTTTAAATGGTCCAATGCAACCGGGTCATCTGATTGAGATGTAACCCGTAGGAGGATCTGGGTCAGCCCTCTCTAGCACCAGTCTAACACAAATGCTAGAAGGGCAGACCCAAACCAGATTCATACCCAAATCCAACTAGACCCAGTCACAACCCAAATTGAATTCTAGCTGGGTGAACCTATTCACATGATTCAGATGCAAACTCTAATTGGTTCCCATTGGACCTCCTTTTTTTTTTTTGTGTGCTATCAGAGGGTTTCCAACCCTTTAGGTTGAACTAATCCCTCTGGGCCCAGAGGAAAGTTCGAACGGTTAATGCGCTAAAGACCTTGAGATACGCTTCGAACGTTCGAACGTTTCATTAAAGAGTTCGAACATTAGTAACATATTTTCTTTTATAGGAAAACCCTAGTGGTCATACTATTTAAGGGCTGTTATATTTTGCCCCAATTGCCTCTCTAAGAGATAAAAGGACAACTGCTAACTTAGAAAGAGATCTTTTCATCATCTAGAGAAATGCACTCTTCTTGGTTGAGCTCATTTCCTCCATCTTTATCTCGTTCCCATCTCAGAGTTGCTTCGACGTTGAAGAACGACGGGTGGCCGGCTTGAGTTTTGTCGTCCTTAAGTTGTTGTTCAACTAGGGAGGGGTTGTAAGTTCTCTTGTAATCTTCGAATTGGTAGTGTTTGATCTCTTACCTGGACTGAGTTTTAGGTGTAATTCCACCTTGATCCGAACCCTAGAGGGGGGGTGAATAGGGTGAGCTTCTTTTATGACCAATTTTAACAATTTTAACTTCTTTAAAACAAACTAGTCACAAGTGATGATTATCAAACAATATGCGGAAGCTAATATAAGCAATCACCACAAAGCAAGCACCATCACACAAGTATTTATAGTGGTTCGGCCTCAATGCCTACATCCACTACCGGCTTGTGATCCAACACCCCACCGGATTTCCACTATTTATGCTTTTCAATAGGCTAAGCAATAACCTTTACAATATGCTTTCCAAGGCTTAGCAATAACCTTACAATGATGTTTTTCAAGGCTTAACATCAACCTATACATTATGCTTTTATAGGCTAAGCAATAACCTCTTCAACCAAAGGTTGGTTATCTCACTAATTTAGTGTCTAACATACACTTGATGGAGATTCAATTAAGCTCATTACATTGCCTCTTAAATAGGCGGATATGGAAGTGAAATACAAATACACACTCACACTATGAATGCAAAGATGAAAGCAAATGAAGTGTGTGTGTGTGATCCTCAATCATTTTGAAAATGAAAGTTCATAAATGTAAGCCTAAGGCTTTTGAAAGTTTTAGCTTATAAAACATTTATGATTGAGGATATAATGCAATCACATGTTAAAAGTAACAACTTGTTAATGATATCAAAGTTACACAAGTTGTATGAAATGGATTAGCTCTAAACATGTGATGCATAGGGATGTCAATCAAATCATCAATGAAGCTCAAAACATAAAAATAGATTTGATTGAAAAGAGGGGACAAATCATATGTAATTATAAGGACAACTTGAAAAAGATTTACCAATCAAAGTAAGGCAAGTTGTGAAGCATAAAAACAATAATACACATATGATTTGTAATGATGTTGGATCCAAAACATAAGATACATTTGAGAGAGATTTTCTTATGATGGAAAAACAACAACCAATGATTCAACAAAGTATATGAATCATGTTACATATTTCATTAACATGATCTACTTAGATTTACCAAAGATAAAGTACTACTTTGATGAATCAATGGTGATGTATCCAAAACAATAGATCTATTCAAAATATAACACATGCTAAGGATACAACACATCATAGGTTAACATGTTACTAAGATTTACCAATGATAAAACAAAACATGAAAACATATGATTTGTAAAGAAGTTGAATCCAAAACATAAGATACTTTTGAAAGTGATTTTCTTATGATGGAAAACAACAACCAAAGATTCAACCAAGTATAGGAATCATGTTACATATGATTTACCAAGTTTCTTTCATTAACATGATCTACTTTGATTTACCAATTCAAGTACTACTTGGATTGAATCATGTGATGTTGTATCCAAAACAATAAATCAACTCAAAACATAACACATGTTAAGGACACAACACAAACATAGTTTAACATGCTAGAAATGATTTACCAAAAATAAAACAAAAGCATGCAAACATATGATTAAGAAAGGAAGAGCCTACTTGGTGGTTTAACTTCATTAATCCAAGCTTTAGCTTTCCTAATCTTCCCCTTCATCCCTTGGTTCTCTTCCCTTTTGATATGCCTCAAATCCTCTCAAGGAGGGGTTAAAAATTCCCAACTTTTGGTAAGGAAAAGAACTCATTTTATAGCCAAAAAGGTCCAACGGCTATATCCTCGGTCGACCGGCACACAGGCCTCGGTCGACCGGGAAGGCACAACGGTCAGATTTCTGACCGTTGGAGGTTTCAGTGCAAAAATGCAGTTTTTACCTCCAGTTGTCTCGGTCGACCGAGACCTGTGTCTCGGTCGACCGGCGACACTGCCGGGACTCCCCCCTATTTGCAAAAAATGCAACTTTTGCATATTTGAAGGTTTTTCTTTGGGGGACCTTTTGGCCACTAAATCAAGCTTGGAAAACATGTTTTAAGGATTCTAAAGGTTTTTAAAACATGCCATAAAAAGCCTAAAAAGTTTCAAAACTTTTTAAAACAAGGCTTGCTTGATTTCTTTGAAAACTCTTTTCTAAATCAAATGCATCCAAGATTGAAACCAAAACATGCATAAATCAATACTTTTACAAAACTAAAAAGTAATGCATGAATAAAACAAGATTTCAAGTTTATTTAAAACCAATGCAAGTGTGTAAATCAAATGATGCTAGAATGATAATGCAACCATCAAATTGCAATCTACAAAATTCCTAACAATCTCCCCCTTTGCAATTTGATGGCAAACACACTCACCACTGAAATTACACACTTCGTCTTCAGCTCCCCCTCAGCTGGACAAGGCTTGAAATCTTCTTGGATGCTTATCTTAGCTTGGGCTCTTTTCTTCATTCTTCATGATGCTTGGTGCTTGATCATTCTTCAATCTTTCTTTCTTTATGGCCAAGCATCTTCTTTAGCTCCAAGCTTTCTTTCTTCTATTTGCTCTCCCCCTTTGACCATGCCTCTTTCTCCCTTTGGCAAGGTATGTATTCTCTCCCTTTGTAGAAGATCATACACAACTCTCCCCTTTGGAAGCTTGGACTTTCTCTTCACCCTTTTGAGAACTTGCATAATTTCTCCCCCTTTGCCATTAAATTGCAAAGGTACCTACACACATGAAACAAAGAAAATACCTTTAGTAGCACCTGTTAACAAATGAAATCGAAAATGAAATACATAACAGGCTATCATGTGAGGTAGTAGTCTCTAAGGGCTCAAAGGCAATCCTAGGGTCAATTTGATCAAAAATAATACTTCCTATGAAGTTTTACACTCCCCCTCAATCCATTCTCTCCTTTTGTCAAACTCTTGACAAAGATTTAACTATTAGGTACAAGAAGAAGATGGTTTAACCAAGTGAGGGTCAACTTCAAAGAAAGGATTAGATTCATTTAACTATAAAGCACAATATGATCAAATTACCAAAAGAGAGCTAGGTCTAAAGAGAAAAGCAATCATGGATATCAATTGGACAAACAAAGAATACCAATTGAGATTTAGGATATGACTTAATAAATCAATCACTCTAAAATGGATTTAAAAGTATAACTATCATGAGAAATCCAAATTAGAGCTATCCATGATATGGGGTTTACTCAAACATAGCATCAATCAATATTACTTATGAAAATCATATGCTATGTAAGATTTTGAAAATCATTTCATTCAATCAAAAAATATAACTTATTAAAGTGCAAGATGAGTGAAATGAAATTCAAACATGAAGCCAACCTCAACTAATAACCAACCAATATTATGAACACATAAACATGGTGGTCATGAGATATACCTATAAGAGCAAGAGAGGTGGCAACATGAACATTATGATGCTAATGGTGTGTGACATGGAACAATCATATTACTTATCAAGTTCAATCCAATGCACACAAGATTTATCACATTCACAAGAAATCAAATCAATCAAACATTATACCAAATGAAACCAATTGAATTTGATAACATGATAAAGAGCAAGAATGTGACAAAATTCCATCAAGCATCATAAATGCATATTCATCACTTTTAAAGATATAACTATTGAGCATAGTGATGAACAAGATAAATTGCAATGCAAAAAGATATGACTTAGAAATGCATGCAATTTAAAAAGTGACTAAATCATATGAATTCAACATCTAAGTTATCCATCAAACACATAGAAATATGAGGAATGGATTTCAAAGAGTTTCATATGATCAAGATCACTACTATGAAGTTGAAACATGTCTAAGGATGATATCACTTAGAGAATATACATGAATCAACATCATAACCATCCAAATAGAAATGACTATAAGGTATAGAGGATGGATTTGAGTTCTAGTATGGTTTCAACAAATATAATAAATATCACAACCATACATAGAACAATTTGACATTTGCATAGAGAGGATTAATCAACACTCAAGATCTAACTCATACCAATCATCAAAAGAATATAACTATTGTAAACACAAGAAGGTATGAAGTTAAAAGATCAATCTATCATGTAACATCTCCACTCTTAGCAAATGTCCTAATGCTTACAATGCAATGGAAAAGGATATGAGGTTTACACCAAATGAACTTAGCACATTAAATCACAAATGTACTTAAAAAGCTCAAATACAAGATTTTACTATAAAGCACATAAACACTCATCAATTTGCATTAATGAGAATATACCAAGTTAGGCACAAACATGCAAATTAATGAAACCATATCCAACCATGCAATGTAAGACATCAAAATCAATTTGCATAAGGAATGTAACTAAATGAGCAAAGATGCAAATTGTTTGAAAACATTATTTCCTTCCAAATGATATAATCATAATTAAGCACAAGGAAATAAATTCAAGGAAAATGCTTCTAAAAATACAACCAATAAAGCATAGAACATTTTCCAAAGTTTCTCAAATCACTTCAATATATGAAATTCCAACAAAGAATCATTTATAGAATTATGAGCAAGTGAATTTGAAAAACAAGAAGTGTACTATTGTAAAGTTTTCAATTTGTAAAAACAATAGACACTTACAAATTTTCCATATCAAAAGATATAACTTTGACAAATCAATGGAAAACTAAAAAAGCTTCAAATCATTTGATTCAAAAAGGATATAACTATGACAATCATCAAATGATTTTCCAACATCAATTGATCATGAAAAACTAGCTATGAAAGCATTTGTAATCACAATCAATTGATCATGAATAGATATGCACTACAAGAGATATAACTTATATGAGCAAAATGCAAATCCATCATGAAAAATTTGCAATCAAGGGATTTTGAAAACCATGAGATATAACTTAGAAGTTCATGAATACAAAATCAAATGATCACAAAGAAACATTGCATTTTAAAAGAAATGTGACTATAAAGCAACAAAATGCAAATGTAACATGACCAACAAAAGGATATAACTAAAAAGCATAGGTTGGTCTAGGGGTATCAAGGCCTAAGGTTACTCAAATAGTCTACCTTTGAAAATTCACCTAAAGCCTTGAAAAGGTTGTCCATGAGAGAACACTTTGAGGACTCACCAACTCTAGAAGATATAACTTGGAAAAGTCTAAGAGTGGTGCAATGAGGCTAGGGAAATTCATTTTCAAACATAGTGGAAATCAACAAAAAGATATGCATTAAAAACACAACACTAGGGTTCAAATCTAGCAAGGATCAACTCCGGGTTGTTAAGCCCTAAAATGGAGTAACCCGCTCTGATACCACTTGTAAGTCCATGGGGATCCGAACCCTAGAGGGGGGGTGAATAGGGTGAGCTTCTTTTATGACCAATTTTAACAATTTTAACTTCTTTAAAACAAACTAGTCACAAGTGATGATTATCAAACAATATGCGGAAGCTAATATAAGCAATCACCACAAAGCAAGCACCATCACACAAGTATTTATAGTGGTTCGGCCTCAATGCCTACATCCACTACCGGCTTGTGATCCAACACCCCACCGGATTTCCACTATTTATGCTTTTCAATAGGCTAAGCAATAACCTTTACAATATGCTTTCCAAGGCTTAGCAATAACCTTACAATGATGTTTTTCAAGGCTTAACATCAACCTATACATTATGCTTTTATAGGCTAAGCAATAACCTCTTCAACCAAAGGTTGGTTATCTCACTAATTTAGTGTCTAACATACACTTGATGGAGATTCAATTAAGCTCATTACATTGCCTCTTAAATAGGCGGATATGGAAGTGAAATACAAATACACACTCACACTATGAATGCAAAGATGAAAGCAAATGAAGTGTGTGTGTGTGATCCTCAATCATTTTGAAAATGAAAGTTCATAAATGTAAGCCTAAGGCTTTTGAAAGTTTTAGCTTATAAAACATTTATGATTGAGGATATAATGCAATCACATGTTAAAAGTAACAACTTGTTAATGATATCAAAGTTACACAAGTTGTATGAAATGGATTAGCTCTAAACATGTGATGCATAGGGATGTCAATCAAATCATCAATGAAGCTCAAAACATAAAAATAGATTTGATTGAAAAGAGGGGACAAATCATATGTAATTATAAGGACAACTTGAAAAAGATTTACCAATCAAAGTAAGGCAAGTTGTGAAGCATAAAAACAATAATACACATATGATTTGTAATGATGTTGGATCCAAAACATAAGATACATTTGAGAGAGATTTTCTTATGATGGAAAAACAACAACCAATGATTCAACAAAGTATATGAATCATGTTACATATTTCATTAACATGATCTACTTAGATTTACCAAAGATAAAGTACTACTTTGATGAATCAATGGTGATGTATCCAAAACAATAGATCTATTCAAAATATAACACATGCTAAGGATACAACACATCATAGGTTAACATGTTACTAAGATTTACCAATGATAAAACAAAACATGAAAACATATGATTTGTAAAGAAGTTGAATCCAAAACATAAGATACTTTTGAAAGTGATTTTCTTATGATGGAAAACAACAACCAAAGATTCAACCAAGTATAGGAATCATGTTACATATGATTTACCAAGTTTCTTTCATTAACATGATCTACTTTGATTTACCAATTCAAGTACTACTTGGATTGAATCATGTGATGTTGTATCCAAAACAATAAATCAACTCAAAACATAACACATGTTAAGGACACAACACAAACATAGTTTAACATGCTAGAAATGATTTACCAAAAATAAAACAAAAGCATGCAAACATATGATTAAGAAAGGAAGAGCCTACTTGGTGGTTTAACTTCATTAATCCAAGCTTTAGCTTTCCTAATCTTCCCCTTCATCCCTTGGTTCTCTTCCCTTTTGATATGCCTCAAATCCTCTCAAGGAGGGGTTAAAAATTCCCAACTTTTGGTAAGGGAAAGAACTCATTTTATAGCCAAAAAGGTCCAACGGCTATATCCTCGGTCGACCGGCACACAGGCCTCGGTCGACCGGGAAGGCACAACGGTCAGATTTCTGACCGTTGGAGGTTTCAGTGCAAAAATGCAGTTTTTACCTCCAGTTGTCTCGGTCGACCGAGACCTGTGTCTCGGTCGACCGGCGACACTGCCGGGACTCCCCCCTATTTGCAAAAAATGCAACTTTTGCATATTTGAAGGTTTTTCTTTGGGGGACCTTTTGGCCACTAAATCAAGCTTGGAAAACATGTTTTAAGGATTCTAAAGGTTTTTAAAACATGCCATAAAAAGCCTAAAAAGTTTCAAAACTTTTTAAAACAAGGCTTGCTTGATTTCTTTGAAAACTCTTTTCTAAATCAAATGCATCCAAGATTGAAACCAAAACATGCATAAATCAATACTTTTACAAAACTAAAAAGTAATGCATGAATAAAACAAGATTTCAAGTTTATTTAAAACCAATGCAAGTGTGTAAATCAAATGATGCTAGAATGATAATGCAACCATCAAATTGCAATCTACAAAATTCCTAACAATCTCCCCCTTTGCAATTTGATGGCAAACACACTCACTACTGAAATTACACACTTCGTCTTCAGCTCCCCCTCAGCTGGACAAGGCTTGAAATCTTCTTGGATGCTTATCTTAGCTTGGGCTCTTTTCTTCATTCTTCATGATGCTTGGTGCTTGATCATTCTTCAATCTTTCTTTCTTTATGGCCAAGCATCTTCTTTAGCTCCAAGCTTTCTTTCTTCTATTTGCTCTCCCCCTTTGACCATGCCTCTTTCTCCCTTTGGCAAGGTATGTATTCTCTCCCTTTGTAGAAGATCATACACAACTCTCCCCTTTGGAAGCTTGGACTTTCTCTTCACCCTTTTGAGAACTTGCATAATTTCTCCCCCTTTGCCATTAAATTGCAAAGGTACCTACACACATGAAACAAAGAAAATACCTTTAGTAGCACCTGTTAACAAATGAAATCGAAAATGAAATACATAACAGGCTATCATGTGAGGTAGTAGTCTCTAAGGGCTCAAAGGCAATCCTAGGGTCAATTTGATCAAAAATAATACTTCCTATGAAGTTTTACACTCCCCCTCAATCCATTCTCTCCTTTTGTCAAACTCTTGACAAAGATTTAACTATTAGGTACAAGAAGAAGATGGTTTAACCAAGTGAGGGTCAACTTCAAAGAAAGGATTAGATTCATTTAACTATAAAGCACAATATGATCAAATTACCAAAAGAGAGCTAGGTCTAAAGAGAAAAGCAATCATGGATATCAATTGGACAAACAAAGAATACCAATTGAGATTTAGGATATGACTTAATAAATCAATCACTCTAAAATGGATTTAAAAGTATAACTATCATGAGAAATCCAAATTAGAGCTATCCATGATATGGGGTTTACTCAAACATAGCATCAATCAATATTACTTATGAAAATCATATGCTATGTAAGATTTTGAAAATCATTTCATTCAATCAAAAAATATAACTTATTAAAGTGCAAGATGAGTGAAATGAAATTCAAACATGAAGCCAACCTCAACTAATAACCAACCAATATTATGAACACATAAACATGGTGGTCATGAGATATACCTATAAGAGCAAGAGAGGTGGCAACATGAACATTATGATGCTAATGGTGTGTGACATGGAACAATCATATTACTTATCAAGTTCAATCCAATGCACACAAGATTTATCACATTCACAAGAAATCAAATCAATCAAACATTATACCAAATGAAACCAATTGAATTTGATAACATGATAAAGAGCAAGAATGTGACAAAATTCCATCAAGCATCATAAATGCATATTCATCACTTTTAAAGATATAACTATTGAGCATAGTGATGAACAAGATAAATTGCAATGCAAAAAGATATGACTTAGAAATGCATGCAATTTAAAAAGTGACTAAATCATATGAATTCAACATCTAAGTTATCCATCAAACACATAGAAATATGAGGAATGGATTTCAAAGAGTTTCATATGATCAAGATCACTACTATGAAGTTGAAACATGTCTAAGGATGATATCACTTAGAGAATATACATGAATCAACATCATAACCATCCAAATAGAAATGACTATAAGGTATAGAGGATGGATTTGAGTTCTAGTATGGTTTCAACAAATATAATAAATATCACAACCATACATAGAACAATTTGACATTTGCATAGAGAGGATTAATCAACACTCAAGATCTAACTCATACCAATCATCAAAAGAATATAACTATTGTAAACACAAGAAGGTATGAAGTTAAAAGATCAATCTATCATGTAACATCTCCACTCTTAGCAAATGTCCTAATGCTTACAATGCAATGGAAAAGGATATGAGGTTTACACCAAATGAACTTAGCACATTAAATCACAAATGTACTTAAAAAGCTCAAATACAAGATTTTACTATAAAGCACATAAACACTCATCAATTTGCATTAATGAGAATATACCAAGTTAGGCACAAACATGCAAATTAATGAAACCATATCCAACCATGCAATGTAAGACATCAAAATCAATTTGCATAAGGAATGTAACTAAATGAGCAAAGATGCAAATTGTTTGAAAACATTATTTCCTTCCAAATGATATAATCATAATTAAGCACAAGGAAATAAATTCAAGGAAAATGCTTCTAAAAATACAACCAATAAAGCATAGAACATTTTCCAAAGTTTCTCAAATCACTTCAATATATGAAATTCCAACAAAGAATCATTTATAGAATTATGAGCAAGTGAATTTGAAAAACAAGAAGTGTACTATTGTAAAGTTTTCAATTTGTAAAAACAATAGACACTTACAAATTTTCCATATCAAAAGATATAACTTTGACAAATCAATGGAAAACTAAAAAAGCTTCAAATCATTTGATTCAAAAAGGATATAACTATGACAATCATCAAATGATTTTCCAACATCAATTGATCATGAAAAACTAGCTATGAAAGCATTTGTAATCACAATCAATTGATCATGAATAGATATGCACTACAAGAGATATAACTTATATGAGCAAAATGCAAATCCATCATGAAAAATTTGCAATCAAGGGATTTTGAAAACCATGAGATATAACTTAGAAGTTCATGAATACAAAATCAAATGATCACAAAGAAACATTGCATTTTAAAAGAAATGTGACTATAAAGCAACAAAATGCAAATGTAACATGACCAACAAAAGGATATAACTAAAAAGCATAGGTTGGTCTAGGGGTATCAAGGCCTAAGGTTACTCAAATAGTCTACCTTTGAAAATTCACCTAAAGCCTTGAAAAGGTTGTCCATGAGAGAACACTTTGAGGACTCACCAACTCTAGAAGATATAACTTGGAAAAGTCTAAGAGTGGTGCAATGAGGCTAGGGAAATTCATTTTCAAACATAGTGGAAATCAACAAAAAGATATGCATTAAAAACACAACACTAGGGTTCAAATCTAGCAAGGATCAACTCCGGGTTGTTAAGCCCTAAAATGGAGTAACCCGCTCTGATACCACTTGTAAGTCCATGGGGATCCGAACCCTAGAGGGGGGGTGAATAGGGTGAGCTTCTTTTATGACCAATTTTAACAATTTTAACTTCTTTAAAACAAACTAGTCACAAGTGATGATTATCAAACAATATGCGGAAGCTAATATAAGCAATCACCACAAAGCAAGCACCATCACACAAGTATTTATAGTGGTTCGGCCTCAATGCCTACATCCACTACCGGCTTGTGATCCAACACCCCACCGGATTTCCACTATTTATGCTTTTCAATAGGCTAAGCAATAACCTTTACAATATGCTTTCCAAGGCTTAGCAATAACCTTACAATGATGTTTTTCAAGGCTTAACATCAACCTATACATTATGCTTTTATAGGCTAAGCAATAACCTCTTCAACCAAAGGTTGGTTATCTCACTAATTTAGTGTCTAACATACACTTGATGGAGATTCAATTAAGCTCATTACATTGCCTCTTAAATAGGCGGATATGGAAGTGAAATACAAATACACACTCACACTATGAATGCAAAGATGAAAGCAAATGAAGTGTGTGTGTGTGATCCTCAATCATTTTGAAAATGAAAGTTCATAAATGTAAGCCTAAGGCTTTTGAAAGTTTTAGCTTATAAAACATTTATGATTGAGGATATAATGCAATCACATGTTAAAAGTAACAACTTGTTAATGATATCAAAGTTACACAAGTTGTATGAAATGGATTAGCTCTAAACATGTGATGCATAGGGATGTCAATCAAATCATCAATGAAGCTCAAAACATAAAAATAGATTTGATTGAAAAGAGGGGACAAATCATATGTAATTATAAGGACAACTTGAAAAAGATTTACCAATCAAAGTAAGGCAAGTTGTGAAGCATAAAAACAATAATACACATATGATTTGTAATGATGTTGGATCCAAAACATAAGATACATTTGAGAGAGATTTTCTTATGATGGAAAAACAACAACCAATGATTCAACAAAGTATATGAATCATGTTACATATTTCATTAACATGATCTACTTAGATTTACCAAAGATAAAGTACTACTTTGATGAATCAATGGTGATGTATCCAAAACAATAGATCTATTCAAAATATAACACATGCTAAGGATACAACACATCATAGGTTAACATGTTACTAAGATTTACCAATGATAAAACAAAACATGAAAACATATGATTTGTAAAGAAGTTGAATCCAAAACATAAGATACTTTTGAAAGTGATTTTCTTATGATGGAAAACAACAACCAAAGATTCAACCAAGTATAGGAATCATGTTACATATGATTTACCAAGTTTCTTTCATTAACATGATCTACTTTGATTTACCAATTCAAGTACTACTTGGATTGAATCATGTGATGTTGTATCCAAAACAATAAATCAACTCAAAACATAACACATGTTAAGGACACAACACAAACATAGTTTAACATGCTAGAAATGATTTACCAAAAATAAAACAAAAGCATGCAAACATATGATTAAGAAAGGAAGAGCCTACTTGGTGGTTTAACTTCATTAATCCAAGCTTTAGCTTTCCTAATCTTCCCCTTCATCCCTTGGTTCTCTTCCCTTTTGATATGCCTCAAATCCTCTCAAGGAGGGGTTAAAAATTCCCAACTTTTGGTAAGGGAAAGAACTCATTTTATAGCCAAAAAGGTCCAACGGCTATATCCTCGGTCGACCGGCACACAGGCCTCGGTTGACCGGGAAGGCACAACGGTCAGATTTCTGACCGTTGGAGGTTTCAGTGCAAAAATGCAGTTTTTACCTCCAGTTGTCTCGGTCGACCGAGACCTGTGTCTCGGTCGACCGGCGACACTGCCGGGACTCCCCCCTATTTGCAAAAAATGCAACTTTTGCATATTTGAAGGTTTTTCTTTGGGGGACCTTTTGGCCACTAAATCAAGCTTGGAAAACATGTTTTAAGGATTCTAAAGGTTTTTAAAACATGCCATAAAAAGCCTAAAAAGTTTCAAAACTTTTTAAAACAAGGCTTGCTTGATTTCTTTGAAAACTCTTTTCTAAATCAAATGCATCCAAGATTGAAACCAAAACATGCATAAATCAATACTTTTACAAAACTAAAAAGTAATGCATGAATAAAACAAGATTTCAAGTTTATTTAAAACCAATGCAAGTGTGTAAATCAAATGATGCTAGAATGATAATGCAACCATCAAATTGCAATCTACAAAATTCCTAACAATCTCCCCCTTTGCAATTTGATGGCAAACACACTCACTACTGAAATTACACACTTCGTCTTCAGCTCCCCCTCAGCTGGACAAGGCTTGAAATCTTCTTGGATGCTTATCTTAGCTTGGGCTCTTTTCTTCATTCTTCATGATGCTTGGTGCTTGATCATTCTTCAATCTTTCTTTCTTTATGGCCAAGCATCTTCTTTAGCTCCAAGCTTTCTTTCTTCTATTTGCTCTCCCCCTTTGACCATGCCTCTTTCTCCCTTTGGCAAGGTATGTATTCTCTCCCTTTGTAGAAGATCATACACAACTCTCCCCTTTGGAAGCTTGGACTTTCTCTTCACCCTTTTGAGAACTTGCATAATTTCTCCCCCTTTGCCATTAAATTGCAAAGGTACCTACACACATGAAACAAAGAAAATACCTTTAGTAGCACCTGTTAACAAATGAAATCGAAAATGAAATACATAACAGGCTATCATGTGAGGTAGTAGTCTCTAAGGGCTCAAAGGCAATCCTAGGGTCAATTTGATCAAAAATAATACTTCCTATGAAGTTTTACACTCCCCCTCAATCCATTCTCTCCTTTTGTCAAACTCTTGACAAAGATTTAACTATTAGGTACAAGAAGAAGATGGTTTAACCAAGTGAGGGTCAACTTCAAAGAAAGGATTAGATTCATTTAACTATAAAGCACAATATGATCAAATTACCAAAAGAGAGCTAGGTCTAAAGAGAAAAGCAATCATGGATATCAATTGGACAAACAAAGAATACCAATTGAGATTTAGGATATGACTTAATAAATCAATCACTCTAAAATGGATTTAAAAGTATAACTATCATGAGAAATCCAAATTAGAGCTATCCATGATATGGGGTTTACTCAAACATAGCATCAATCAATATTACTTATGAAAATCATATGCTATGTAAGATTTTGAAAATCATTTCATTCAATCAAAAAATATAACTTATTAAAGTGCAAGATGAGTGAAATGAAATTCAAACATGAAGCCAACCTCAACTAATAACCAACCAATATTATGAACACATAAACATGGTGGTCATGAGATATACCTATAAGAGCAAGAGAGGTGGCAACATGAACATTATGATGCTAATGGTGTGTGACATGGAACAATCATATTACTTATCAAGTTCAATCCAATGCACACAAGATTTATCACATTCACAAGAAATCAAATCAATCAAACATTATACCAAATGAAACCAATTGAATTTGATAACATGATAAAGAGCAAGAATGTGACAAAATTCCATCAAGCATCATAAATGCATATTCATCACTTTTAAAGATATAACTATTGAGCATAGTGATGAACAAGATAAATTGCAATGCAAAAAGATATGACTTAGAAATGCATGCAATTTAAAAAGTGACTAAATCATATGAATTCAACATCTAAGTTATCCATCAAACACATAGAAATATGAGGAATGGATTTCAAAGAGTTTCATATGATCAAGATCACTACTATGAAGTTGAAACATGTCTAAGGATGATATCACTTAGAGAATATACATGAATCAACATCATAACCATCCAAATAGAAATGACTATAAGGTATAGAGGATGGATTTGAGTTCTAGTATGGTTTCAACAAATATAATAAATATCACAACCATACATAGAACAATTTGACATTTGCATAGAGAGGATTAATCAACACTCAAGATCTAACTCATACCAATCATCAAAAGAATATAACTATTGTAAACACAAGAAGGTATGAAGTTAAAAGATCAATCTATCATGTAACATCTCCACTCTTAGCAAATGTCCTAATGCTTACAATGCAATGGAAAAGGATATGAGGTTTACACCAAATGAACTTAGCACATTAAATCACAAATGTACTTAAAAAGCTCAAATACAAGATTTTACTATAAAGCACATAAACACTCATCAATTTGCATTAATGAGAATATACCAAGTTAGGCACAAACATGCAAATTAATGAAACCATATCCAACCATGCAATGTAAGACATCAAAATCAATTTGCATAAGGAATGTAACTAAATGAGCAAAGATGCAAATTGTTTGAAAACATTATTTCCTTCCAAATGATATAATCATAATTAAGCACAAGGAAATAAATTCAAGGAAAATGCTTCTAAAAATACAACCAATAAAGCATAGAACATTTTCCAAAGTTTCTCAAATCACTTCAATATATGAAATTCCAACAAAGAATCATTTATAGAATTATGAGCAAGTGAATTTGAAAAACAAGAAGTGTACTATTGTAAAGTTTTCAATTTGTAAAAACAATAGACACTTACAAATTTTCCATATCAAAAGATATAACTTTGACAAATCAATGGAAAACTAAAAAAGCTTCAAATCATTTGATTCAAAAAGGATATAACTATGACAATCATCAAATGATTTTCCAACATCAATTGATCATGAAAAACTAGCTATGAAAGCATTTGTAATCACAATCAATTGATCATGAATAGATATGCACTACAAGAGATATAACTTATATGAGCAAAATGCAAATCCATCATGAAAAATTTGCAATCAAGGGATTTTGAAAACCATGAGATATAACTTAGAAGTTCATGAATACAAAATCAAATGATCACAAAGAAACATTGCATTTTAAAAGAAATGTGACTATAAAGCAACAAAATGCAAATGTAACATGACCAACAAAAGGATATAACTAAAAAGCATAGGTTGGTCTAGGGGTATCAAGGCCTAAGGTTACTCAAATAGTCTACCTTTGAAAATTCACCTAAAGCCTTGAAAAGGTTGTCCATGAGAGAACACTTTGAGGACTCACCAACTCTAGAAGATATAACTTGGAAAAGTCTAAGAGTGGTGCAATGAGGCTAGGGAAATTCATTTTCAAACATAGTGGAAATCAACAAAAAGATATGCATTAAAAACACAACACTAGGGTTCAAATCTAGCAAGGATCAACTCCGGGTTGTTAAGCCCTAAAATGGAGTAACCCGCTCTGATACCACTTGTAAGTCCATGGGGATCCGAACCCTAGAGGGGGGGTGAATAGGGTGAGCTTCTTTTATGACCAATTTTAACAATTTTAACTTCTTTAAAACAAACTAGTCACAAGTGATGATTATCAAACAATATGCGGAAGCTAATATAAGCAATCACCACAAAGCAAGCACCATCACACAAGTATTTATAGTGGTTCGGCCTCAATGCCTACATCCACTACCGGCTTGTGATCCAACACCCCACCGGATTTCCACTATTTATGCTTTTCAATAGGCTAAGCAATAACCTTTACAATATGCTTTCCAAGGCTTAGCAATAACCTTACAATGATGTTTTTCAAGGCTTAACATCAACCTATACATTATGCTTTTATAGGCTAAGCAATAACCTCTTCAACCAAAGGTTGGTTATCTCACTAATTTAGTGTCTAACATACACTTGATGGAGATTCAATTAAGCTCATTACATTGCCTCTTAAATAGGCGGATATGGAAGTGAAATACAAATACACACTCACACTATGAATGCAAAGATGAAAGCAAATGAAGTGTGTGTGTGTGATCCTCAATCATTTTGAAAATGAAAGTTCATAAATGTAAGCCTAAGGCTTTTGAAAGTTTTAGCTTATAAAACATTTATGATTGAGGATATAATGCAATCACATGTTAAAAGTAACAACTTGTTAATGATATCAAAGTTACACAAGTTGTATGAAATGGATTAGCTCTAAACATGTGATGCATAGGGATGTCAATCAAATCATCAATGAAGCTCAAAACATAAAAATAGATTTGATTGAAAAGAGGGGACAAATCATATGTAATTATAAGGACAACTTGAAAAAGATTTACCAATCAAAGTAAGGCAAGTTGTGAAGCATAAAAACAATAATACACATATGATTTGTAATGATGTTGGATCCAAAACATAAGATACATTTGAGAGAGATTTTCTTATGATGGAAAAACAACAACCAATGATTCAACAAAGTATATGAATCATGTTACATATTTCATTAACATGATCTACTTAGATTTACCAAAGATAAAGTACTACTTTGATGAATCAATGGTGATGTATCCAAAACAATAGATCTATTCAAAATATAACACATGCTAAGGATACAACACATCATAGGTTAACATGTTACTAAGATTTACCAATGATAAAACAAAACATGAAAACATATGATTTGTAAAGAAGTTGAATCCAAAACATAAGATACTTTTGAAAGTGATTTTCTTATGATGGAAAACAACAACCAAAGATTCAACCAAGTATAGGAATCATGTTACATATGATTTACCAAGTTTCTTTCATTAACATGATCTACTTTGATTTACCAATTCAAGTACTACTTGGATTGAATCATGTGATGTTGTATCCAAAACAATAAATCAACTCAAAACATAACACATGTTAAGGACACAACACAAACATAGTTTAACATGCTAGAAATGATTTACCAAAAATAAAACAAAAGCATGCAAACATATGATTAAGAAAGGAAGAGCCTACTTGGTGGTTTAACTTCATTAATCCAAGCTTTAGCTTTCCTAATCTTCCCCTTCATCCCTTGGTTCTCTTCCCTTTTGATATGCCTCAAATCCTCTCAAGGAGGGGTTAAAAATTCCCAACTTTTGGTAAGGGAAAGAACTCATTTTATAGCCAAAAAGGTCCAACGGCTATATCCTCGGTCGACCGGCACACAGGCCTCGGTTGACCGGGAAGGCACAACGGTCAGATTTCTGACCGTTGGAGGTTTCAGTGCAAAAATGCAGTTTTTACCTCCAGTTGTCTCGGTCGACCGAGACCTGTGTCTCGGTCGACCGGCGACACTGCCGGGACTCCCCCCTATTTGCAAAAAATGCAACTTTTGCATATTTGAAGGTTTTTCTTTGGGGGACCTTTTGGCCACTAAATCAAGCTTGGAAAACATGTTTTAAGGATTCTAAAGGTTTTTAAAACATGCCATAAAAAGCCTAAAAAGTTTCAAAACTTTTTAAAACAAGGCTTGCTTGATTTCTTTGAAAACTCTTTTCTAAATCAAATGCATCCAAGATTGAAACCAAAACATGCATAAATCAATACTTTTACAAAACTAAAAAGTAATGCATGAATAAAACAAGATTTCAAGTTTATTTAAAACCAATGCAAGTGTGTAAATCAAATGATGCTAGAATGATAATGCAACCATCAAATTGCAATCTACAAAATTCCTAACAATCTCCCCCTTTGCAATTTGATGGCAAACACACTCACTACTGAAATTACACACTTCGTCTTCAGCTCCCCCTCAGCTGGACAAGGCTTGAAATCTTCTTGGATGCTTATCTTAGCTTGGGCTCTTTTCTTCATTCTTCATGATGCTTGGTGCTTGATCATTCTTCAATCTTTCTTTCTTTATGGCCAAGCATCTTCTTTAGCTCCAAGCTTTCTTTCTTCTATTTGCTCTCCCCCTTTGACCATGCCTCTTTCTCCCTTTGGCAAGGTATGTATTCTCTCCCTTTGTAGAAGATCATACACAACTCTCCCCTTTGGAAGCTTGGACTTTCTCTTCACCCTTTTGAGAACTTGCATAATTTCTCCCCCTTTGCCATTAAATTGCAAAGGTACCTACACACATGAAACAAAGAAAATACCTTTAGTAGCACCTGTTAACAAATGAAATCGAAAATGAAATACATAACAGGCTATCATGTGAGGTAGTAGTCTCTAAGGGCTCAAAGGCAATCCTAGGGTCAATTTGATCAAAAATAATACTTCCTATGAAGTTTTACACTCCCCCTCAATCCATTCTCTCCTTTTGTCAAACTCTTGACAAAGATTTAACTATTAGGTACAAGAAGAAGATGGTTTAACCAAGTGAGGGTCAACTTCAAAGAAAGGATTAGATTCATTTAACTATAAAGCACAATATGATCAAATTACCAAAAGAGAGCTAGGTCTAAAGAGAAAAGCAATCATGGATATCAATTGGACAAACAAAGAATACCAATTGAGATTTAGGATATGACTTAATAAATCAATCACTCTAAAATGGATTTAAAAGTATAACTATCATGAGAAATCCAAATTAGAGCTATCCATGATATGGGGTTTACTCAAACATAGCATCAATCAATATTACTTATGAAAATCATATGCTATGTAAGATTTTGAAAATCATTTCATTCAATCAAAAAATATAACTTATTAAAGTGCAAGATGAGTGAAATGAAATTCAAACATGAAGCCAACCTCAACTAATAACCAACCAATATTATGAACACATAAACATGGTGGTCATGAGATATACCTATAAGAGCAAGAGAGGTGGCAACATGAACATTATGATGCTAATGGTGTGTGACATGGAACAATCATATTACTTATCAAGTTCAATCCAATGCACACAAGATTTATCACATTCACAAGAAATCAAATCAATCAAACATTATACCAAATGAAACCAATTGAATTTGATAACATGATAAAGAGCAAGAATGTGACAAAATTCCATCAAGCATCATAAATGCATATTCATCACTTTTAAAGATATAACTATTGAGCATAGTGATGAACAAGATAAATTGCAATGCAAAAAGATATGACTTAGAAATGCATGCAATTTAAAAAGTGACTAAATCATATGAATTCAACATCTAAGTTATCCATCAAACACATAGAAATATGAGGAATGGATTTCAAAGAGTTTCATATGATCAAGATCACTACTATGAAGTTGAAACATGTCTAAGGATGATATCACTTAGAGAATATACATGAATCAACATCATAACCATCCAAATAGAAATGACTATAAGGTATAGAGGATGGATTTGAGTTCTAGTATGGTTTCAACAAATATAATAAATATCACAACCATACATAGAACAATTTGACATTTGCATAGAGAGGATTAATCAACACTCAAGATCTAACTCATACCAATCATCAAAAGAATATAACTATTGTAAACACAAGAAGGTATGAAGTTAAAAGATCAATCTATCATGTAACATCTCCACTCTTAGCAAATGTCCTAATGCTTACAATGCAATGGAAAAGGATATGAGGTTTACACCAAATGAACTTAGCACATTAAATCACAAATGTACTTAAAAAGCTCAAATACAAGATTTTACTATAAAGCACATAAACACTCATCAATTTGCATTAATGAGAATATACCAAGTTAGGCACAAACATGCAAATTAATGAAACCATATCCAACCATGCAATGTAAGACATCAAAATCAATTTGCATAAGGAATGTAACTAAATGAGCAAAGATGCAAATTGTTTGAAAACATTATTTCCTTCCAAATGATATAATCATAATTAAGCACAAGGAAATAAATTCAAGGAAAATGCTTCTAAAAATACAACCAATAAAGCATAGAACATTTTCCAAAGTTTCTCAAATCACTTCAATATATGAAATTCCAACAAAGAATCATTTATAGAATTATGAGCAAGTGAATTTGAAAAACAAGAAGTGTACTATTGTAAAGTTTTCAATTTGTAAAAACAATAGACACTTACAAATTTTCCATATCAAAAGATATAACTTTGACAAATCAATGGAAAACTAAAAAAGCTTCAAATCATTTGATTCAAAAAGGATATAACTATGACAATCATCAAATGATTTTCCAACATCAATTGATCATGAAAAACTAGCTATGAAAGCATTTGTAATCACAATCAATTGATCATGAATAGATATGCACTACAAGAGATATAACTTATATGAGCAAAATGCAAATCCATCATGAAAAATTTGCAATCAAGGGATTTTGAAAACCATGAGATATAACTTAGAAGTTCATGAATACAAAATCAAATGATCACAAAGAAACATTGCATTTTAAAAGAAATGTGACTATAAAGCAACAAAATGCAAATGTAACATGACCAACAAAAGGATATAACTAAAAAGCATAGGTTGGTCTAGGGGTATCAAGGCCTAAGGTTACTCAAATAGTCTACCTTTGAAAATTCACCTAAAGCCTTGAAAAGGTTGTCCATGAGAGAACACTTTGAGGACTCACCAACTCTAGAAGATATAACTTGGAAAAGTCTAAGAGTGGTGCAATGAGGCTAGGGAAATTCATTTTCAAACATAGTGGAAATCAACAAAAAGATATGCATTAAAAACACAACACTAGGGTTCAAATCTAGCAAGGATCAACTCCGGGTTGTTAAGCCCTAAAATGGAGTAACCCGCTCTGATACCACTTGTAAGTCCATGGGGATCCGAACCCTAGAGGGGGGGTGAATAGGGTGAGCTTCTTTTATGACCAATTTTAACAATTTTAACTTCTTTAAAACAAACTAGTCACAAGTGATGATTATCAAACAATATGCGGAAGCTAATATAAGCAATCACCACAAAGCAAGCACCATCACACAAGTATTTATAGTGGTTCGGCCTCAATGCCTACATCCACTACCGGCTTGTGATCCAACACCCCACCGGATTTCCACTATTTATGCTTTTCAATAGGCTAAGCAATAACCTTTACAATATGCTTTCCAAGGCTTAGCAATAACCTTACAATGATGTTTTTCAAGGCTTAACATCAACCTATACATTATGCTTTTATAGGCTAAGCAATAACCTCTTCAACCAAAGGTTGGTTATCTCACTAATTTAGTGTCTAACATACACTTGATGGAGATTCAATTAAGCTCATTACATTGCCTCTTAAATAGGCGGATATGGAAGTGAAATACAAATACACACTCACACTATGAATGCAAAGATGAAAGCAAATGAAGTGTGTGTGTGTGATCCTCAATCATTTTGAAAATGAAAGTTCATAAATGTAAGCCTAAGGCTTTTGAAAGTTTTAGCTTATAAAACATTTATGATTGAGGATATAATGCAATCACATGTTAAAAGTAACAACTTGTTAATGATATCAAAGTTACACAAGTTGTATGAAATGGATTAGCTCTAAACATGTGATGCATAGGGATGTCAATCAAATCATCAATGAAGCTCAAAACATAAAAATAGATTTGATTGAAAAGAGGGGACAAATCATATGTAATTATAAGGACAACTTGAAAAAGATTTACCAATCAAAGTAAGGCAAGTTGTGAAGCATAAAAACAATAATACACATATGATTTGTAATGATGTTGGATCCAAAACATAAGATACATTTGAGAGAGATTTTCTTATGATGGAAAAACAACAACCAATGATTCAACAAAGTATATGAATCATGTTACATATTTCATTAACATGATCTACTTAGATTTACCAAAGATAAAGTACTACTTTGATGAATCAATGGTGATGTATCCAAAACAATAGATCTATTCAAAATATAACACATGCTAAGGATACAACACATCATAGGTTAACATGTTACTAAGATTTACCAATGATAAAACAAAACATGAAAACATATGATTTGTAAAGAAGTTGAATCCAAAACATAAGATACTTTTGAAAGTGATTTTCTTATGATGGAAAACAACAACCAAAGATTCAACCAAGTATAGGAATCATGTTACATATGATTTACCAAGTTTCTTTCATTAACATGATCTACTTTGATTTACCAATTCAAGTACTACTTGGATTGAATCATGTGATGTTGTATCCAAAACAATAAATCAACTCAAAACATAACACATGTTAAGGACACAACACAAACATAGTTTAACATGCTAGAAATGATTTACCAAAAATAAAACAAAAGCATGCAAACATATGATTAAGAAAGGAAGAGCCTACTTGGTGGTTTAACTTCATTAATCCAAGCTTTAGCTTTCCTAATCTTCCCCTTCATCCCTTGGTTCTCTTCCCTTTTGATATGCCTCAAATCCTCTCAAGGAGGGGTTAAAAATTCCCAACTTTTGGTAAGGGAAAGAACTCATTTTATAGCCAAAAAGGTCCAACGGCTATATCCTCGGTCGACCGGCACACAGGCCTCGGTCGACCGGGAAGGCACAACGGTCAGATTTCTGACCGTTGGAGGTTTCAGTGCAAAAATGCAGTTTTTACCTCCAGTTGTCTCGGTCGACCGAGACCTGTGTCTCGGTCGACCGGCGACACTGCCGGGACTCCCCCCTATTTGCAAAAAATGCAACTTTTGCATATTTGAAGGTTTTTCTTTGGGGGACCTTTTGGCCACTAAATCAAGCTTGGAAAACATGTTTTAAGGATTCTAAAGGTTTTTAAAACATGCCATAAAAAGCCTAAAAAGTTTCAAAACTTTTTAAAACAAGGCTTGCTTGATTTCTTTGAAAACTCTTTTCTAAATCAAATGCATCCAAGATTGAAACCAAAACATGCATAAATCAATACTTTTACAAAACTAAAAAGTAATGCATGAATAAAACAAGATTTCAAGTTTATTTAAAACCAATGCAAGTGTGTAAATCAAATGATGCTAGAATGATAATGCAACCATCAAATTGCAATCTACAAAATTCCTAACATTAGGGCCCGTGGTTTTTTCCTATGTTTGGGTTTTTCCACGTATATCGATGTCTCTCTTTGTTGTGATTGATTGTTGTTTTTCTTAGTGTTGTTTGTGTAGCTCGAATTACATATTTGAGATCTGATTTGGGACCTTAAACCCTAGAATTTGGGGTTTTCAAACCTTCAATTGGTATCAGAGGGGGTCACACTAAGATATTGTGTGAATCGATCAATCAGATCTAAAATATGGAATTTAACAAAGAAGGAACCTCCACCAATAAGCCTCCCTTGTTGATTGTGTCAAAATTATGCGTATTGGAAGGTTCGGATGATAGTTGTTCTGAAAGATATTGATGATGATGAGTGGGATTGTGTTGAAGATGGGTATTCTCCACCTGAAATTGAAGTAGATGGGAGAATTGTTCCCAAACGCAAATCTGAATGGACCAGGGAGGAAAAATATGCATCAAATTGCAATAGCAAGGCAATCAATGCCATCTATAATGGTCTTACTCCTTCAGAGTTTCGCAAGATTTCTTCTTGCTCAACGGCTAAGGAAGCGTGAGATATTCTTCAAATCGTTCATGATAGTACTGATAAGGTTAAACAGACCAAGCTCCAAAATCTTACCACTACTTTAGAATCCTTAAAGATGAAGGAATCCAAGACGTTTGATGAATTCAATGTGAAACTGAGTGACATTGTCAATAACAGTTTCAATTTGGGGGAAGCAATTCCAGAAAGTAAAGTGGTCAAGAAGATCTTACGATCTCTTCCCCCAAAATTCCATGCAAAAGTAGTGGCAATTAAGGAGACTAAGGATCTGGATATCTTAAGGGTTGAAGAGCTAGTTGGAAATTTACAAACATATAAGGCAAATCACCTACCAACTCTCAAACCCAAAGGAATGGTCCTTGTGTCCTCCAAGATTGACAGTGGGGAATCTGATGATAAAACAGAGAACAATTTGGACAATGAAGATTTAGAGGCTCTCTTTGTGAAAAAGTTCAAGAAGACTTTGAACAAAAACAAGAGTGGCATGAAGAAGAATTTTCTGAAAAACAAGGCACAGAATAGGAACAATTATGTGCCTAAGATTGACAAGCCCACTGGTAAAAGTTTTTCAAAGAACTCCTCAAAGGGCAGCAAATGTTTTGAGTGCCAAGGTTATGGGCACATCGCTACTAAGTGTGCCAATCGTGTTGAAAGGCGCTTGGATAGGGCCCTAAATGTCACTTAGGATGATGACTCTGAGGAGGAGAAGAGTGAATCACAGTCATTCTCAGAATGTGGTGGAAAATTTATTGCCTTTATGTCTAGATCTTCTAAAATCTCTTCTGTGCAGCGTTCTTCTGACAGATTCCCTTGCCAAATATACATTCCCTTTCCAAATTAGCTTTGAAATATGATTATATTGATACGAACAGAATCGTCCAATGGGCCGGGAGTCAAATCTGTCATTTGAAAAATAGAACAGCTTGTTTTTTAAACCCAAGAAACATAACCTTTGGCCAAGAATAACTTGTTTTTCAGAGACACAAGTGAACTGGAAGTATGAAAGATATTCATAGTCGCTCAAACTATTATCCACAAGTATAAAACTATAATGCTGTATTCAACATCAAACTATTATCAACAAGTATAAAACTATAATGCTGTATTCAACATAGTGAAATGGAATAGCTTGAATTAAAAAATATTGGTAAAGGTATACAACTATGCTATTCAACATTCATGAGTTATTATTATTATTATTTGTTCTAAAAATGTCAAGATGATATCCTTTTGCACTCAACCTAAAATTTAGAGGGATGGTAATCGAAAACATGAAATCACTTGATGAAACGTTGATCCTTAGAAGAAAAAAAATTCTTAACATGTAAGAATAAGAAAAGATATGCGTTATTCAATTTTCATGCATGTGGTAAATCTAGCACATATAATTTCATATATCACTTACGTTAATTAGTACGAAAGTCACATCATATTTGGAAAAAGGGAAAACAATTACGGGACTTGTTTGATGTGTTTCTGAGTACCACGCACTTGAAAAGCCACTTTTAGCCTTTGGGCCTATTTGGTTGGTGGTATCTGTAACAAGAATTAGGCCTACTGGGTTTCTGACAGGTTTTCGACCATGTCCCCTAAGCATTCCAAATGCTCTGTGTGATACTCGTTTGATGGTAGAATTCTAAATATCATTCCGCCTTTTAGAAAATTAAATTCTCAAAATTCTAGCATTTTGAATCCTAGTGTGAGCTTAGTTTTGATTTCCAGTTGGGAGACAAGTTTTGGAGAAAATCAAATTCTCCTAGACATGTGACACGACTCGAGTCCGAGATTAGGACTAATCTGAGTTAAACCCGAGTCGCGTCGTATACTTACTCCCGTGAATCTTAACGCATTAAAATTCACAACGGATATCAATATACATTATGCGGAAATATTCACAAATATACATTGCTGGTATCAAACCAAAATTTAATTACACTATATACAAAACCTATCACTTGCATATTTAAATACAATGCAATGATCAAAAGTATAAAAGTTCCACTCTCATCCAAAACAAAATATTCTTTCTATTCTCGTTTCACTCTCATTTCCATTCTACTAGTCCTCCTGGAGGAATCGTACCGGACGTCTCCGGTGGCGCTGTGGTCTCGGAAGGACCGACAAGGGCAGCTGTACCTGTATTGCAATCAATAACACTATGAATTTCACAATTCAGCAATGTATAAACACTTACATGATTAAACATGCTAATGAGACATTTACTCCATGTCGTGTATTGTTAAATTGGTTATTTCCAATGTCAACTCATAATCAATCAATAAAAATCTTTATACTTGGCAACTACCATAGCATTTCCATTTCAATTCAATTCCATTTCCATCTCCCTAAAAGGAGAGGATTCTCTCTTCCATACGGAAGGATTCATTTATTGTGAGACTTATCAGAACCCGGGTCAGGGACTACTGATATCACCATGGAGCTCCGGAACACTCCCAAATAATCTGCTGTAGCAGTAACAACTCTAATGAGCTTAAAGAAATCGTCATGTAGTGACAGACTCAAGAACAATACCATACACATATTAACTCAAGTAAATAATACCATCCATTCAGGTGTAATACTCAATTCTTTTATGTACGTGTTATTATCAAATAGTATTCACCATAGCCTTGATCTAATCAATAGGCTCCTTTCTTTAAAACTCAGAAATTAATTCTGAAACTTTATTAATTTCGGTTAACTAATCAATGTCTTACCGGCTAGCTTTAGAAGCTAATTTTATTATCGAATTACAACTATTCAGCTTGGGTTAACCTTTTGGCTAACACTCAATTCATCTTGGATATAAATCCAAGGATATTATGTTATGAAAAGGGTAATTAACTTACTATTCCTTAATTAGTCTTCAAACTACTTAGGATCCTAAAACCATCAATTGGTTCAAATAGAATAAATTCACCTTCATCTTTCAATCTATGATCACTAGGAGGTGTATACCATTGATTTCTATGTTTCAAGAGCTTTCCAACAATGTTTGGAACTCAAAAATCGGACGTACGGGTCAAAAGTTATGGCCATCCAAAGTTTGCATTATTGACCCAATGGGCCGACCCACTCGAGCGGGCCCAATCCGGCTGGCCCAATTCTGGCCAAAACTTCAGCAAACACAATCTGTTACTGCACTGTGTTTCCACCCCCTTCTTTCCAATCCTTCCTACTCCATCACAAGGCATTCCATAGACCAGTTAAATACGATTTGAGCCTTCTTACTGCCTACATACAAATCCAACCATACCATCTCCAAAGAACAAAAATTAAGAATAAGAAGAACCCATTTCACAGTAGGCTAACATTAACATGCAAGGGATTACTTTCAATCAATTTTCAACTAAATTTGATTCAAACCCCTGTTCAACAATCAATTCATACATACACAACTTCTCCAACCCATCTAAATACCATGAAACCCATCTTCTTTTCCAATAAATCAAGCACATACATATAAATCACTCAAACATAAGGCTGAACTCATATTTCACAACAAAAGTCAAGAGGAAAAAAAAATCACAGTGACTAGCATTTAACCACACTAATTGTTTATACTTGCCTTTTTGTCAAGATGATACAACACCCTTTGTTCTTTGCTTGAATCTTGAGATCAAAATCTCTTCAACCACTCTTAACTCCAAAGAAAACACAAAAAGATGATAGGGAAGATAAGTAACAATCACTCACTTGATACTCACTTGAAAAGTCTACTTCTCTACAAGTGATAGCAAAGAAACGAAGAAGAACTCAACTGTTGCTATTGTCCCTCTTTCTCAAAGTGCTGGAACAAAGACACCTAATGTCATGCAACTTAAGTTCTTGACACATAACACCTGTATTTTGCATATAAACCCCACATTTCATGTCTATTTCCACTTTATGTCAATTCAAGACCCAACTGATTCATGTTAAACCAAATGACAATGTGTATATTATGAAAGTTGTTGCACTCATCGAGATACACACGATGATATCGATTTTCACCTCATTCGACAAACGACTCACAAATTCATTTTTACGAAAAAGTCCTTAAATCCATCACTTTGAGTTTACATTCAACTCAATCAAGTGAATTCCTTTCCAATCCAGTCCATTATGTATAAGTCCCTTAAATGAACCTAATTTGATCCACTATAGTTCTTAATCACTCTTAAGTTAATTAATCACGTTTAAAGCACATTAAATCTCGATCAATTAGAGTTAATCTTGATTAACTCGGGATGTAATGTAACATTCTCCTACACTTTTAGAATCATTCGGTCCTCTGAATGAAACATAAACAAACAAAACATCATAATCAATATAAATAAACAACGCACCTGAACGAATAGCTCTGGATATTGTTGAGCCATTTGTTCTTCTAATTCCCATGTGGCTTCATTGGGGTCATGATGTGTCCAAAGGACTTTAACCCATTTGATCGTCCTTGTACGTAGTACTTGCTCCTTGATATCAATAATTTGAACTGGCTTCTCAACATATGTGGTGTTCGGTTGAACTTGAATTTCATCATAGTTAATGATGTGTGTCGGATCTGCCACATACTTTCGGAGCACAGACACATGAAATACATTATGGATACCGGAGAATTGCATTGGAAGATCTAACCGATAAGCCACATCTTCAATTCTGCTTTTGATCTTGAAAGGTCCGATATATCTTAGTGAAAGCTTTCCTTTCTGCCCAAATCTAATGGTACCTTTCATTGGAGAAGTCTTTAAAAAGACTCAATCATCAACTGCAAACTCCAAATCACGTCGACGATTGTCAGCATAACTCTTTTGCCTTGATCGGGCTACTTTCTTTATGTCCTGTATCTTCTGGACTTTTTCAGCTGTTTCTGCAATGATCGTAGGACCATGGAAACTCCTAGTTCCAACTTCTTCCCAGTTAACTGGTGTCCTACATCTGTGGCCATATAATGCTTCAAATGGTGCCATATCAATGCTGGAGTAATAACTGTTGTTGTATGCAAATTCACACAACGCAAGATGTTCATCCCAATCGCTACCAAAATCCATAACACTAGCACGAAGCAAATCTTCCAAAGTTTGAATTGTCCTTTCAGACTGCCCATCTGTTTGTATATGATATGCAGTACTAAATCGAAGTCTAGTACCCATTGAAGTTTGAAATGATTGCCAAAATGTAGAAACAAACCGACTGTCTCGATCTGATACAATCGAAACTGGTGTTCCATGTAATCTAGTCACTTCTCTCACAAACAACTTGGACATTTCACTGAATCCCATATCCTTTCTGAATGGAAGAAAATGTGCAGACTTTGTAAGACGATCCACAATCACCCATACTATGTCATGTTGTCTTCTGGTCATTGGTAAACCAGATACAAAGTCCATAGTCAAGTGTTCTCACTTCCATCTAGGAATATGCAAAGGATGTAGTAATCCAGGTGGTTTTCTATGCTCAAATTTCACACGCTGACAGGTCAAGCACGAAGATACATAACCTGTTATTTTCCGCTTCATGTTATTCCACCAAAACCTGTCCTTGAGATTTCTATACATTTTAATACTTCCTGGATGCATAGAATAGCTAGTGTGATGAGCTTCAAACATTACTGCATGTTTCAAATCTTCTTGTGCTGGCACAAACAATCTATTAATGAAATAAAGAACTCCTTCAACCAATACAAAATCTGATCTAGCTGCAATATTATCCCTGATTTTCACTAATTCAAAATCTTCAAATTGTCTTGCCTTGATATCTTTGATAAGGAGCGGCTCAAACACAGACATTGCTGCAATCAATTTTCGATCATTTAAGATTTCAACAGACACATCAAGATCTTTGAATGCATCAATCAAATTCCATCCATGCTCCATTGCTGCCAAGTGAGTAGATTTTTGACTCAAGGCATCAGCTACAATGTTACCTTTCCCAGGGACATAGGTGAAAGGAAAGTCATAGTCTTTAATCAACTCTAACCAACGGCGTTGCCTTAGATTAATATCTTTCTGAGTAAACAAATACTGAGGCTCCTGTGATCACAATGGACTTCAAATGTCTCACCATACAGATAATGCCTCCATTGCTTCAAAGCAAATACAACAGCCGCAAGTTCCAGATCATGAGTAGCATAGTTCTTCTCATGTTCCTTCAATTGACGTAAACCATAAGCAATCACCTTGCCATTTTGCATCAGCACACAACCCAATCCTATACTGGAAGTATCAGAATAGATGAAAAATCCATCTCTGCCATCAAGTAATGACAAGATTGGGGCTGAAACTAATTTCTGTTTCAATGTCTGAAAACTGGACTCACATTCATCATCCCATGCAAATGGAATATTTTTTCCGAGTCAGTTTTGTCAATGGTGCTGCAATTCTAGAGAAGTCTTTCACAAACCGTCTGTAATATCCAGCCAATCCTAAGAAACTCCTCACTTCTGGAACAGTCTTCGGACTTTGCCAATTAGTAATGGCTTCAATCTTAGCTGGATCCACTGCTAATCCTTCTCTAGTAATGATATGACCAAAAAATGCCACCTGCTGTAACCAGAACTCACATTTTTCTAGCTTTGTAAACAAATGATTGTCTTTCAACAATTGCAATGCTGTTCGCAAATTATAGGAATGTTCTTGCTCTGACTTGGAATATACCAGGATGTCATCAATGAAGATCACAACAAACTGGTCTAAATAAGCAGCAAAAACTTTGTTCATCAAGGCCATAAACACTGTAGGTGCATTCGTTAATCCAAAAGGCATAACCAAAAATTCATAATGCCCATATCGGGTCCTGAATGCTTTCTTCTGCATATCTTGATCTCTAACACGAATCTGGTGATATCCAGATCGGAGATCAATCTTAGAAAAATATGCTGCACCCTGGAGTTGATCAAACAACTCATCAATTCTAGGCAACGGATATTTGTTCTTGATTGTTATCTGATTCAGTTGCCTATAATCAATACACGTACGTAGGGTGCCATCTTTCTTTTTCACAAACAATACAAGTGCTCCCCATGGTGACACACTATGTTTAATAAAACCTTTATCAAGTAAATCCTGTATTTGTTTCTTCAATTCATGCAATTCAGAGTGTGTCATTCTATATAGTGCCTGAGATATAGGTGCAGTACCCGACACAAGCTCTATAGTAAAGTCCACTTCCCTTGCTGGAGGTAGACCTAACACTTCTTTAGGAAACACGTCTAGAAATTCACAGACTATAGGAATGTCTCTTAATTTCTTTCTTGGCTTCTTTTCAGTGATGAATGCAATGTAGCCTTCACACCCATTTTGCATCAGTTTTTCAGCCTTTATTGCTGAAGCAAGCCTTGTATGAAACTCTTTCTGTGTTCCCTTAAATATCACACTGGCATCAGCTTCATCCACTTTAAAAGTAATACTCTTGTTGAAACAATCCAGACAAGCTCTATACTTTGCAAGCCAATCCATACAAAAAATCACATCAAAATCATTCATAGCCAACACGACTAAATCTACTGGCATTGACACTTCACCGATTTTAATACTACATTGGGGTACATATAGTTCACATACTACTTTTCTTCCCAATGGTGTTGTAACAGTAAAATCATATGGCAATTGTTCAATATGTTTTTGCATATCACAAACAAATGGAGGTGCAACAAATGAATGAGTAGACCCAAGGTCAAACAATGCAACCGCAGGTCTATGATCAACATAAATCATACCTTCCACCACATTAGTTGCAGCTTCAGCTTGTTCTCTATTTGCAGCATAGACTTGTCCTACAACCTGAGGCTTATTTTGCTGTTGCTGTTGCCGAGGTTGCTGTTGTCTTTGACGTTGCTGCCATTGACGTTGCTGCTGTGGAGGAGTAGGAAATACTGCTTGTCTATGAGGAGGCTGTTGCTGTGGAGCTAGATTCTCTCTTCTCATTCTGGGACATTGAGTCATTCTGCGTTCCATGGAATCACAAGCTAAACATGCCCCAGGGTTTCTCCAACAAGCTTTAGTTTTATGAGCTTTGCCACATGTCTCACAAACTGGTCTAACTTCCGCTTTAGCAACAAATTTCTGCTTCTTGTTCTTGAATCTGCCTCCTTTTCTCATCCAAGGAGTACCACTCCTTTTAGAAGAATTAGTATTGAAGTCTTGTTCTTGTTCTTCTCTATGAACTTCTTCAGCAGTATATGCTTTATCAACTGCATCATCAAATCGTTTAGGCTGTTGTCCAGCCATGACCATCTTCTTGTAAGCTGGGTTCAAACCATTGATGAACCTCTTGATTCTCTTTTCTTCAGTATCAATCAATTCAGTGGCATACTTAGACAGTTTTATAAAGGTATGCGCATAGACCGTCACTGTCCTGTGTCCTTGTTTCAAATTCAGAAACTCTGACTCTTTCTTCTGTCTAACATGCTCTGGCACAAAATTTCTCTCAAATTGTTTTCTAAAAGTTTCCCAAACAGTAGCTGCAGGTATTTCAAGTAATGTATCTTTCAGCCCTTTCCACCATTCCTTAGCTACATCACGTAGCATAGAAGAAGCAAGTAAAACCCGCTGCTTTGGAGTACACACAATAGTATCAAACACATCTTCTATGTGTTGTATCCATTCATCAGCTACTAAGGCATCTTCGTTACCTTGAAACTCAGTGGCTCCTCGTTTCCTAAACTGTTCATACAGAACATTATGATCTTTCTCTTTCGATTAAACTACCACCTGAGTACCCACATTAGGTAGTGGCTGAACTGGTGGTGTTTGTGGAGTCTGAATCTGAGTTTGCATCTGAGCTTGCACTTGTAGCATAGCATTGATTTGAGCTTGCATATTCAACTATGCTTCATGGCTTTTAGCCATCTGCTCTAAAATAGCAGTGAATTTAGCATCACTATTCAAAGGAGTAGGAGGTGTAGGTGTAGGACCTTCATTCCCACTATACTCAGGATTTTCATTCCCTCCGCTTCCTGATCCAGATGCCATTTTGAAACAATACAGGAAGTTAAGACAAACATCGTAATACTTCCATCACATATATATCACAGTGAAAGCAAATCACATCTTGGGAAAGCAAGAAATCACACATCCATAAGTAGGATTTGATTTGTACTTTCATTTCCTCATCGTGTCCTTACATGCTCTAAGGATATAGTTTCTTATTTCTTTCCTAAGCTCTGATACCATACAATAAGTATGACACGACTTGAGCCCGAGATTAGGACTAATCTGAGCTAAACCCGAGTCGCGTCGCATACTTACTCCCGTGAATCTTAACGCATTAAAATTCACAAGGGATATCAATATACATTATACGGAAATATTCACAAATATACATTGCTGGTATCAAACCAAAATTTAATTACACTATATACAAAACCTATCACTTGCATATTTAAATACAATGCAATGATCAAAAGTATAAAAGTCCCACTCTCATCCAAAACAAAATATTCTTTCTATTCTCGTTTCACTCTCATTTCCATTCTACTAGTCCTCCTGGAGGAATCGTACCGGACGTCTCTGGTGGCGCTGTGGTCTCGGAAGGACCGGCAAGGGCAGCTGTGCCTGTAATGCCATCAATAACACTACGAATTTCACAATTCAGCAATGTTTAAACACTTACATGATTAAACATGCTAATGAGACATTTACTTCATGTCGTGTATTGTTAAATTGGTTATTTCCAATGTCAACTCATAATCAATCAATAAAAATCTTTATACCTGGCAACTACCATAGCATTTCCATTTCAATTCAATTCCATTTCCATCTCCCTTAAAGGAGAGGATTCTCTCTTCCATACAGAATGATTCATTTATTGTGGGACTTTTCAGAGCCCGGGCCAGGGACTACTGATATCACCACGGAGCTCCGGAACACTCCCAAATAATCTGCTGCAGCAGTAACAGCTCTAATTTGCTTAAAGAAATCGCCATGTAGTGCTAGACTCAAGAACAATACCGTACACATATTAACTCAAGTAAATAATATCATCCATTTAGGTGTAATATTCAATTCTTTTATGTACGTGTTATTATCTATGACCATTACATACATTAAAGTCTCTTTAATTAACACCGATGGAGGTAAAATATTATTCACCATAGCCTTGATCTAATCAATAGGCTCCTTTCCTTAAAACTCAGAAATTAATTCTGAAGCTTTATTAATTTCGATTAACTAATTAATGTCTTACCGGCTAGCTTTAGAAGCTAATTTTATTATCGAATTACAACTATTCAGCTTGGGTTAACCTTTTGGTTAACACTCAATTCATCTTGGATATAAATTCAAGGATATTATGTTATGAAAAGGGTAATTAACTTACTGCTCCTTAATTAGTTTTCAAACTACTTATGATCCTAAAACCATCAATTGGTTCAAATAGAATAAATTCACCTTCATCTCCCAATCTATGATCACTAGGAGGTCTATACCATTGATTTCTATGTTTCAAGAGCTTTCCAACAATGTATGGAACTCAAAAATCGGACGTACGGGTCAAAAGTTATGGCCATTCAAAGTTGGCATTGTTGACCCAATGGGCCGACCCACTCGAGCGGGCCCAATCCGGCTGGCCCAATTCTGGCCAAAATTTCAGCAAACACAATCTGTTACTGCATTGTGTTTCCACCCCCTTCTTTCCAATCCTTCCTACTCCATCACAGAGCATTCCATAGACCAGTTAAATACGATTTGAGCCTTCTTACTGCCTACATACAAATCCAACCATACCATCTCTAAAGAACAAAAATTAAGACTAAGAAGAACCCATTTCACAGTAGGCTAACATTAACATGCAATGGATTACTTTCAATCAATTTTCAACTAAATTTGATTCAAACCCCTGTTCAACAATCAATTCATACATACACAACTTCTCCAACCCATCTAAATACCATGAAACCCATCTTCTTTTCCAATAAATCAAGCACATACATATAAATCACTCAAACATAAGGCTGAACTCATATTTCACAACAAAAGTCAAGAGAGAAAAAAAATCACAGTGACTAGCATTTAACCACACTAATTGTTTATACTTGCCTTTTTGTCAAGATGATACAACACCCTTTGTTCTTTGCTTGAATCTTGAGATCAAAATCTCTTCAACCACTCTTAACTCCAAAGAAAACACAAAAAGATGATGGGGAAGACAAGTAACAATCACTCACTTGATACTCACTTGAAAAGTCTCCTTTTCTACAAGTGATAGCAAAGAAACGAAGAAGAACTCAACTGTTGCTATTCTCCCTCTTTCTCAAAGTGCTGGAACAAAGACACCTAATGTCATGCAACTTAAGTTCTTGACACATAACACCTGTATTTTGCATATAAACCCCACATTTCATGTCTATTTCCACTTTATGTCAATTCAAGACCCAACTGATTCATGTTAAACCAAATGACAATGTGTATATTATGAAAGTTGTTGCACTCATCGAGATACACAAGATGATATCAATTTTCACCTCATTCGACAAACGACTCACAAATTCATTTTTACGAAAAAGTCTTTAAATCCATCACTTTGAGTTTACATTCAACTCAATCAAGTGAATTCCTTTCCAATCCAGTCCATTATGTATAAGTCCCTTAAATGAACCTAATTTGATCCACTATAGTTCTTAATCACTCTTAAGTAAATTAATCACGTTTAAACCACGTTAAATCTCGATCAATTAGAGTTAATCTTGATTAACTCGGGACGTAATGTAACAACATGAATTCTCAAAATGCTTGCAAACAAACATGCCCAACGAATATGCCTTAGAATTCCACTTTGGGGGACAAACATTGGGAGAACTCCAGCCTGTTTGGCTGCAAGAATTTTGTGAGTTCTTGTGTGGGAGAATTTTAAGAATTCTAAATGTTATCCCCTCCAAATAGAATTTCAAATACTCTACTGCACTCTAGCATTCAGAATGCTAGGATTGTGAGTATTCAAAAGGCTAAAAGTAGGTTTTCAAGTGGGTTGGCACCCAAAATTCTTACAACAAACAAATTAAGCATTTGGAATTCGTAGGGGACTTGACCTTGACACTAGTGTCAGAATTCCCCAAAAGTAATAATATATACCAATAAAAAAAACCTTCAGTCAGGCTCCAGACAAGATATCCTCAAACTAGGGTTGTAAATGAGTCTTCGATTCTCCGATTACCCGAAGGTTCCGACCCGTTAGGTTCCGGATCTGGGTCCTTATTTTGGTCCCGATAAGCAAATGGTTCCGATTCCGGATCCTTTTTTTGGAACCGATACCTAAACGGTTTCGGTTTCGGATCCACAGTGGCTCAGACTTGTGGACCCGGGACCCGACCAAATATACACTAACATAAGGTAACTTTAGTATGTGAAAACAAAACCCTTCTTACTTTTCTACTTTTCTACATTAGGATTTTTACTTTTCTACATCTCATACCCGGAACCGGAACCAGACCCGCCTCACAAATGGTTCCAATTCCGGTTCTGGTTCCTTTTAATATTATCGGTTCCGGTTCCGGAACCAGTTTTCTGGTTCCGAACCGGGTCCGGTTCCTGTTCCGGATCCACCCTGGACCCGAACCGGAATTGACCCGTTTACAACCCTACCTCAAACAAATGCTTGCAACTAAAGAGGGCCTTAGGTCCTAAGAAAAGAATTGGATTGGTATCGGAATATCAAAAACAATCAAACACAACATTTGGAATTCTAAGGGACCGTGGTATGAGACCATGTCAGAAATGCCCAACACTCAAAATTATCAGTGGGAAATGCTTGCAACCAAACAACTAGGGAATTTTAAAATTCCACATGGGTCTCTTTTAGGAAGTAAAAATGAACCATATCCAGTCACTTTTCCCTTTTCAAAACCCTTTTCAATTCTCAAAATTCCAGCATTCTGAGACCTGGAGCGGGGTTGAGCATTTTCCATCTTCAATTGGATCTATATATGTTAGCAAATAAATAAATAACGGAAAAAAAAACCCCAACATTTCCATATTCCCACATTCCAAACTCCAAATGTCCAGACCCTCTTCTCAAACCCTGTAAACTTTCACATGCACAAGGCCCGTTCTCAAAACCCTAAAAGCTTCTTCATCTTCTTCTTCCCAAAACTAGAAGACATCGGCAAAAAGGGGCAACTGATTAAAAAAAAAAAAAAACCACCTACAGCAATAATAGAGTAATTTGAAGAAGAGAACTCACCTGTGTCCTTTTCCTTTAGTTGCGATGTCAGGGGAAAGATGACAAAAATTGTGAGCCAAGTAAGATGAAAATGACTGATGAAGGAGGAGACCTTCCAAGAAGATAAAGCCAGACAACACTATCGCAAAGAGGAGAAATCCAAATGAGTGAGGAAAATCAATATGTGGACCACAAAACTTGAGTCATCGATCAGTTGACAATATCATCTATTGTCACAAACATCAACAAGATGAGACCTAGAACTATTGTGTAAAGCGCATCTATTAGTGATGTTCAATAAGAATGTCACAGTTCTGTTACTTTCAGTTGCACCACCAATAGATCGATGTGCCAACAAGTCACGGTGATAGTTAACACTAAGGTGCAACTGACCAAGAACAAAGATCCAAAAATAAAAGTCAGCATTAAAAAGTTACGAAAAATGAATCCAACTTCTGGCCAAATATTAACCAGCATAGTATGTGAAAACAAAAGGAGCTTTCATGCAGTCTGGGTGCTTCAGAGTGGCACTTCAGGCTTCAATCTGCTGTGTGCCTAGGAGCTACACCTAGGTTTCCTTAAGGGCACGTTTGGTAAACGGTGAAGAATCCTATATTTAGAAGATTCTCTCTATCTCCAAAAAAAAGCCACAATCCTCAAGTAGAATTCCCAATGAAAGTTCCATGTTTGGATGGAGGGAGGATTCTTATAAGTTGTAGAATGTATGATCCAATTGATGTTTATACAAATATCTCAAGATAAAGTAAGGATCAACGGTTGTAATTTGGTCATCTTAACGTGTTTGACCGTCCAGAACTAATGACCGGTTTTGATCTTGATCGTGGACCCCACATAAACCCAAAAATGAGAAAAAAACGGACTGTTTTCAATAATAGTTTGCACAGTAAGACATTTTGGCACATATCTAGAGATTTAAGATGAATTAACGGCTGATATTTGGTGAAGTGGCTGTTTTGGAGTTTTTAAAGATGACTAACGGTTTGGATCTTGATTAGGGAATCTAAAAGGTACATTCCCAAAGCAAAAACTTATTAGGGTCACATTACTACTTACCTTTACTGTCACTGTCCCTCACGGTTTTGAAAATATATCAAGATCTAAGATGAATCAACGGCTGAAATTTTGGGACATAGCCGTTATGGACCTTATTAACACAATTAACGGTTCAGATCTTGATTTTGGGGCCCACAGGAACCAGAAAATTGAAAACAAGGGACTGTGTTTAATCCCGTTTTTTGCCCACTACATCACAGAATATGGCATTTTAACGGTTTGGACGATTTTGTAAATATCTCACGATCTATGATGAATCAACGGCTGAAATTTTGGTTTATAGCCGTTATGGACCATCTTAACACAATTAACGGTTCAGATCTTGATTTTGGGGCCCATAAAAACAAAAAAAAAATGCAAAAACCGGTCTGCCCTATATTACCGTCCAAGAACACTGTAGCTCCGCAAATCCTTGATAGGGATGATTCCACGGATCCGAGGGGGGGAGGTGTGACTCTTGAAATAATCAAAAGAGCGGAAATCTTCAGTCCATCATAGTAAAATCCTAGCTGAGCCAAACAAGAAAATCCGCGCGCGAGGAATCCTACCCTAAGACCATTGCCAAACGTGCCCTAAGAGTCACCCCATGGGAGAATATGGAGTCACACAGCACCATGATGAAGAAGATACCCTCAACTGGAAAACATAAAACCTGAACTATATTATTTCATATGATCGAATACAATATTTACGACCTTTTCACTTTGTTGCATTATAGAATTGAGAATCCTTGACTCTCAACCAAGTAACAAATACTCGCACTTGAAAATTGGTTTCCTGATACTAATTACACACTAGCTTGCTCGACTAAATATCTCATAATGCATGAGACATAGATACTTCAAGTAGGCAATGGAGCCATATCATATTCTTTTGTATCAGATACTGCATCTTTATCCATCAAATCTATTTCCATATCCATGGCTTGTCCTTCTCATTTATTTTTTATTTGGGCATCACAGCTTGTAACATATAATGAAAGACTCCTGATACATTAAGGCCTCATACAAGGAAACAGACTCCTTGACAACTAGACTCATAAATGAATTGAGGCGTCTTCATAAATAAATTGGACCCTAAATGAAACAAAAAGGAGCATATTCGACTCATTAAGAATTTGTGCAAAAGCACAGAAAAACCAAAACATTGTCTGCACTGTGGATTCCTATGATCCTATGATTTGACATGCACCCCACTCTTCCGCCCTTTTGGATCCTCCAAACATCTTGGTCCATCAACTTCCCACAATTAATCCCCATCACACTATGGTTTGAGTCTTATTGCAAGGAGTTCTCAGAAATAAGATTGGCAGAAAGGCCAGAATTTACACAGAAAAACTATCTTACATGATAGTCCTTCATCACTGTTTATGGCTTGTTCTTCTCTCTTCTTTCTACTGAAGTTCACTAAATGAATCTTTTTTAGTCAGTTTTTAGAATAATCAAAATGCTTGTTAATCTATGAAACAGAAAAAGGCAAAAAGAAATGCATGTCGTTGTATATTTTGAATGTTATGTGCTATCAAACATGAGTGGCATGTCATTGCTATAACTCTCAGTAACTGAAACTACATCCCCTGCAGCTTGTGACTTAGGAGGTGAAAACAAAAATGGCTTTGGAGGCATTTCAATGCCTTCCACACTCCCTGTCAGCATTTCGGCCGCTCTGCTCATGGTAGGACGATCAGATGGGTTTAATTGTACACACCACAAGCCCACCATGACCATCTTCTTCGCGATACCCAAATCTTCTTCTACTATAGAATCTATGATCTCCATTTCACTATCCTGCTCAAGTTGATTATACATCCAGTTAGGGAAGTACGTTGAACTCGAGTATTCCTCCTTGACTTTGACACTCTTCTTCCCACCAACCATCTCTAATAGCAACATCCCATAGCTATAAACATCAGACTTGTGTGAAACTCCCCCAAGGTTTCTCAAAAACATCTCAGGGGCGATGTAGCCAATGGTCCCTTTGGCATTTGTTATGGACACCACACTCTGCATTCGTGAGTAAGACTTTGCCAATCCAAAATCTGAGATCTTGGGGTTGTAATTTTCATCTAGCAAGACATTGTGGGGTTTTATGTCAAGGTGCAAGATTCGCGTGTCACAGCCTTGGTGAAGATAATCAATACCATGTGCAATGCCTAATGCAATTTCTAGTAACTTGGACCATCCGACGAAATGAGCTGCATCCTCTTTGGAGATCAAGTCTCCAAGTGAACCATTGGGCATGAATTCATAGACTAGAGCTCGCCGGGAACCCTCCCAACAAAACCCTAGTAAACGTATAACATTGACATGATGGATTGTACCTATAGTGGCAACTTCGTTGACAAAATCTTGGCCATTGCCATGCAAATTCTCCAACATCTTTGCAGCAACCAAGCGGCCATCTGCCAGTTTACCCTTGAAAACATTTCCATAACCTCCTTCCCCCAACTTGTCTTTGAAGCCGTTAGTCATTTTGTGGATGTCAGAGTAAGAATAGTTGGCCACAAGCGTCGAACGGTAATTATTGATGAATTCCACCATGTTCCGGTCATTTTCTTTACTTCTTTTGCTCTTGAAATAGTCTTTGTTAAGGATTGATGTAGCTTTGTACCTGAACTTGAAGGTAAGAAATGCGACTATTACTAGGAAGACGAAAGTGCTTGTAACTGTCGTGACTGCATAACAAATACAGAACATTAAGGAATTCATGCAAGCCAATAACCTTAAAAATAATGTTCCACAGACACCATTATCAGTTCACAAGTATTCTATCATGAAACGGTGACCTGAGGCTTCATGCCTACAAACTATTGACAATGCAAATATATGATTTCTTTACCAAGAGCACTTTTAGATCCTTTAATATGGAAAGTCTAATGGTATTTTTTTGGGTTATTCTTGAGAAAAGATTAGAAAAGCTGATTAGAATTGAAATCTAAGCATTGGAAAATGGGTATGAATTAGGAAGTCCAAACAAGAAGTTAATGAGATAATTGCAGGCCCCACATATAGGCCCTAATCAGAGAGAACTTATAGAACCTTGAGTTGAAGGTCACATACTTCCTCTTAAGAAAACTAATTTGCAACTGTTTGTTTGGGTCGTAAGTGAATGAATGCTTATTATAATGTGGTGAATGCTAGAACAACTCATTGAAGGTTCTAGTCCAGTTAGAGCTTCCACATGTAGTTTGAGATTTATTCAAACAAGAAACTGATTTTTCAAGTTGCTATTGTGGATTCTTACAGCGACTACCATAGTTTTCTGGACTATCTTAGGCAATTGGAAGGACTTCTGATGATTATAAGTAAAGGAAGAGGTCCAACTGATGATCTGTTTAGTAGCACATTTCTAGTTGGATTTGACTTAACCCTTCTCAGAGATAAGTTTGTTTAAATTTTGGTGCCACATACATGAATATAGAGTACTCATTATAAGTGTCTAAAACTAGACCATTTCATGTATAAGTAATTTGGGTGAGCAGAAGAGGCACAGAAAACAGGGGATGAGAAAATTCACAGGGGATTTCTCCCCCTTTTCTACTCCAAAGATATCCTTACAACAGTTCAAGTGTGTACAGTGGACAGTCTCTCCACCTTTCACCTTATTCCAAAAAAGAAGATCCTTAATAGTTCAAGCACTTGCAATGGTTTGCATGAAATCTCAACCCTTCATACCCTGTCCAAGTTGCATCTACTAGGTGCGCTAAATTTTTTTTTTATTGGAACTAGGTGAGCTAATTGCCAACCTGGATCATGCAACTGCAGTTCCAACATTGGGTTTGCCTATAGCATCTAATCTGACAATTCTAGACCCCAAAAATGATGGATGTTTGGCCCTGATGATGGAATAGTTAAGAGTGATGGCCACGCATGGTGAAATTCAAGATGAGTTTTTGGATTCGACAGTTGAAATAAATACATAAATACATGCAACTTGCATTGTTTGGGACAGCCGGACAAGTCATATTACTCATTAATGATGCAGCTAATTTGAGCATTATCATGAAAACAGAAGAAAGTTCTGATTTACCTATGACAATTTGCCGTTTTCTCGAAGACTTCGGCGACCTGCACCAAGAATTAATGGGAACATAAGAAACCAAAGTAGAAAGACAGAAGTGTATATGCAACAGCCGACTCACTGGTGGATCCTTGCATTCCAAATCAATCATGCTTAACATTATTGGAAGTCATATATAGTCTTGAACAACCTCCTCGTGCTTGGTATAATCATCTTAGTATGTATTTACTTGAAATGGGTTATGTGGACTGTGATGACATTATTTGAATTTCAGTCATAAAATTATGGTGATATTATTTGAATTTCAGTCATGAAATTGGAAAAATTAAGTTCAAGGATCCACCACTCTTACCCGGTTCCTGTGAATCCTGTCTCTCTGTAAAAGCACACCACTCTGCCTGAACTTGTGTTCGATGCGGCCGAATCCCTTTGGAACCCACATCTCCCACCCATCCCATTACAGGTGATGCAATCACTCACATTAGGCCACTTAAGTGAGAACCCCTCCCCCAGAACATCCATCAGTACCGTCCGATTCAGCTCCTTGATCAAAGAAGAAGAAGAAGATGAGGGAGGCAACGACAGGTTGTTTGCACTAAGACTAGCCAGAAGCACAGGGACCTTGAAATACAAGCAACCGCTCGGAGAGATCGGGACATCCTCAGAAATATCCCTGACAAGATAGAGCCTAAACTTATCTTTGCATTCCCCGTAGATCTGCACCGGCTGGGTAAAATTCGGGATATCAGGCCCGAGAGGGCACCTGTAGAAGTTGAGGTAGATACCCCACTGTGGGACTGTTAGTGGGGCGATTTGGGATGATGGGAGGGAGAGATTCTGGATGCTTTTGCAGGCGAAGGAGGCGAGGTTGTTGACTAGGAGGAGGTCGCTGACTAGGAGGAGGTCGCTGATGACCATGATATTCTCCGGAAACGGAGAGAGGCTTTTTATCTGGTAGGGTCTGTTGGAGAGCGTGATGGTGGCTCCAGAGCTGGGGTCGCAGGAGATTTTGTAGTCTGGGAGGCCGCAGCTGAGGAGGTCGGATGTGGTGGGAGAGGAGGCGGAGGAGAAGGGGAAGGTGATGTTTCTTATGTTGCCGCAGTCGAATGGAGTGCAGGTGTCGTAGGGGCTGTCGCTAGATTGGCAAAGAGAAGGGAAGAAGAAGAAGATGATGATGAAGAAGAAGATGGAGGTAAAGAGAGGAAGAGAGGTTGGACGGGTACGAATTGCAGGGGCCGCCATGAAGAAAAATGAGATGGTAGATAGATCATCTATATGCGCATCTCTCACATGGCTGCTGGACTGTTGACTTTGACTTGAGTTTTCATCCACATGAGCTTTGTGTTTTTTTTGGGTGCATTGGACATCCACATGTTTTAAAATTTAAAAAGCACTTTATTTTATCAATGGGAAATATTCAAGTGAGAATTAGTTCTCATCTATTATATGAGAATTTTTTTGTTGGGCCCAACTAACAACCCATCCAAACCTAGCAAACAATAGGGAACCCCTTTATAGTCACTAATCTCAAGGATTGACACACATCCGAATGGACTGAACTGTTGGATCGAGGGTTGAATAATTTTTTGAATATGAAGCCATTAAACTTGTGGGCCACGGATAAAAAGGTTAGGAGCATGGGTTTGTGGTCAAACTTGATACTTAGGATAGTCTCACATAGATCTTTCCCTCCCCCCTTGTCCCATCCCCAAATGGGGCCCACAATTGGGCCCCACAAAAAAGTTCTCACATAATATGTGAGAACAGTTCCCACTTGAATATTATCCTTTATCAATACATCCATACATGCCTGGTCACTTGCATGCTAGTGAGCAGCCTGTGGAGTCCACACCTGGGGACCCACTTGAGGTGGAGAGATTGGGCATTCAGAGATCTTGACAGGCCTTATCTCTATATATAAGATTTCAGGTGCATCAAGATCATTCTAATCTCTTGATTTGTGAAGTCCACGAGTTAATGGTTTTATGGCGAGGGAGAAAGAATTTGAAGCTCCATTCAACAATCCAATCCCAATCGAACCAGTGCAAACCAATAGGATCCAATGACATATATGGGTGATGGTTTGGATGGTCCATACATATCAGTAGTTAGGTGGGCTGTCATGCAAAAGCCGAATTGCTTACAAAGCGTACCCTTCTGATTGTTTGATACATTTTTTTAGGGAAATTTTCAAAAAAGCCTTTTAACTTTTGGGTGATTTTAAAAGAAGGGTCAAGATAATTCAATATTTAAAAAATGTATGAAAGTTTACAAGACTTCTTTCACTCAAGTCCAATCCAGTGATCCATACCCACCGTCGTTAATTTTGTATCAACAAAAGCTCAAAAGGACAAAAGTGCCCTGAGTGAGTATAGTAAGTAGGTAAAAAGGAAATTTTCAAAACAATCCTAAACTTTTTAGGTTACACTCTGATTATTAACCTAGTTAATAGTTAATTTCAGTTTTCACATCATAATCAATCTAATATTTGGGCACTCAAATTATTAACATAAATTTTACTGCAATCAATGCATTGTGTTATATAAGTGACTTGGAACAACCAAAAGTGATCTTATAGTTAATCCGACATTTTGGAGAATGAATGAAATCAAATGGAGTTTTTTCATTTTGATTTAAAAAAAAAAAAAACTGTCAACGGTGGAAGGAGATCTCCCAACAAGCACTACACCAAAAATCGGAAATTAGAACGGAAAAGCGTTCCTAATCCTTCCGTTCCTAATCCGTTAAAGTGTTCCAATTTCCGTTCCAATTTGGATTAGGAACGGTTGGTACCAAATTGGAACGGAAATTGGAACACTTTAACGGATTAGGAACGGAAGGATTAGGAACGCTTTTCCGTTCCAATTTCTGATTTTTGGTGTAGTGAAGAACTAATTGAAAGAAGTCTTGAAAACTTTCATATATTTTTGAAATATTCAATTCCTTAGTCCTTTATTGAAAACCACCTAAAAAGTTTTAGGACTGTTTTGAAAATTTTCTTTTTACCTACTCACTACTCACTAAGGGCACTTTTATCCTTTTGAGTTTTTGTTTATACAAAGTTGCCAGCGGTGGGTATAGATTGTGGGATTGGACCTGATTGAAATAAATCTTAAAAATTTTCATACATTTTTGAAATATTGAATTCTTTTAACCCTTTTTTGAAAAACACCCAAAAGTGAAGGACTTTTTTGAAAATTTCCCCTTTTTTTAATTTTTATATGAGACCTATTGTTCCCTGTCATCCTTTTTTTCTTTCTCAATTAATATTGTTCCTGAAAGAAGACCAGGTTGATCTTTTTGGCCAATATGAAGATGTTATCAAGTTATTTCAACTCTTTCACCCCAATTTTTTTTTTTTTTGATCGTTTGTTAAGCAGATCAAGGAAGTGCTGTATACAGGAATCTTTCCAGATACAACTTCAAATACATGCTATGATTCCCTTCATACTAAAACAAAGAGAACCATGTGCTTTAATTCCCATGCATGCCACAGTCAACCTGTTACAACATCATTTATTTTTCTTTTCTCTCTTCACCAATTTGAAATAGTTTTGCATGAATTTTTTTTATTCTATTCTACATGTGCTAAGCTGTCAATACCTAGCTATATGCTTCACAGTGCATGAGAGAGATATTTTTGTGGTAACTTGAAGATTATTTTGTTCTTTTCTATATCAACCAAATTATATCATATTTTATAAAGAATTTCTAGGAATTTATAGTAAAGTGAGTCCTAATAAAAAAATATTAGAGAGTAAGGGATATAAGATAGAAATGTAGATGTGACCCTCATTTTCATTGGATTTGATTTAATAGTGACTGGGTAATCATTTCCAACCAAAGGGTCACTATTTGATAGTTATTTGTGGATTTTCTCTTTTATTAGTTCAATCTCAGCACTTTAATATGTAAATACTGATTAGAATCCTAGCAATTCAATGCCAAGCTAAGAATTGGGCTCTATACATGGTAGTAGGCAATGAATTAGATTTATAAGTAAACTAAGGAAAATATATGGGTAATGGCATTCAAATATTCGGCGATTATTTATGACTTTTTTATAAAGTCCTGAAATACCCATATTTGACAATTATAAATCTCGAGATTTGTAACAATTATAAATTTTCATGCTCTTGAGGATTTTCAATTCCAAGCCCCTCGTAGGATTTGAAAACTTTTTTTTTTTAAGATTTATGCGCCAATAACACCTTTTTTTCAGCCGTACATATCATAAATGCTATTGCCTTCGTTTCTACAGGTTGGCCCTATTAAATATAGACATTCTCTGCCTTTTCTCTTTCGTACAAAAACCTTTGATGTAATCATCATTCCACACAGGCCTGTCAACTCCTGTCAACTCCATCATTAACAAAGTCTTATGACCTTAATTTGGATCTTGTGAGGCAACGTCTCCGTTTATATATCCAATCTGGGGAAAGGGATCCTTGTCGGACCAAACAGGAATCAGGAGGTGGCAGATTGGGGAAAAGGATGTCAAATCAGCGGACATTCCATTTCCTTTTTTTTTAAAAATAATAATAATCGTATGGACAACCTAAAATCCCACATATACGCAAGATAAGATGAAAAAGTAAAATTTACCCACCAGCAGATCGTATAGGAAAGGAGGTCCAAATTCAGACAATTTTACCATTTTTCTGCGACGTAGGATATCTCACGGTTCGATATCCTAGGCTAATGGAATATCGCACCATTCGATATCCTAGACTTGTAGGATATCGCACAGTTCGATATCCTATGCTCGTAGGATATCGCACCGTTACCTACTCTCATATATAACTCATTTTTTACATCACCTACATACCTACTTTTCCAAAAACTACAGAACTCCGTTTTGGCTTGTGGGTTCCGATTGTATATTATCATTACCGTTAAAATGGAGAACACCCAAAATGGAATCACATGCACTTCCACCCAACCTTCATTCAATTTCGAAAGTTCATTTTTCCTTAAATTTTTTTTTAGAGCAACAAGTTGTTGGGCCTTATACCCTGAATAATATTTGTTAATGAACCTCTTTCTTTTTTTTTTTTTTTTTTTTGCTTTTAAAAGCTTCAAAATATGTTCAGATATGAGTGGATCTCAAAAGAACTCCTTCCTCGTGCACATTGTAAAGAAAAATGTCAATTCCATAAAGTTTTAGATGAATCCAAGAAAACCCAAGAAAATCGAAACTGCACGGTTAAGATAAAAAAAAAAAGATAATAAGAAGAAGAAGAGAAGAGGATCATACCTGAGTCTGGGAAAATGAGAGAAGGAAATGAAAAAAAGAGTAGGTGTGGGTAGGAAAAGTCAGAGAGGAGAAAGGGAGCAGGAGTGGGTAGGAAAAATCAGAGCTCATTAATCCATTTACGAGAAAATCAAAGCGCATTAATCCATTTACGAAAATACCCTCGGCGGAGGAAAATCTCGCCAGAAGCTCGCTACAACGAGACCCTCGCTATAGCGAACCCAGCGGAATAAGGGGCTCGCTATAGCGAGGGCCTGGGCTTGCTATAGCAAGACCTCATGTTTTGGATTTTTGTGGGTTTGTTTGGAATATTTCAGGTGGGGCAGCACTGGAATCCTGCAAGATTGAATGATGCATCCATGATCCATCCCTCTCTTCGCTCTTCTACTGCACTGCAAGTGGCCTATTGTTCTGCACACCATGCAAATGGTGAATTGGTTGAGGGTCACAATTGGGCAACTTTGTAGTTGTGTGAGGGTGTAGGGAGCTTTTTGTGGCCTCTATTTACATGTTTGTAGAAGTGGTTAATATTTTGGGTTTCCGATTGAAACTATAGAAGATCTGTGTTTAGAAGGCTGAAAATTAATGGAGATCATGTCTATGGTACATATGTTTCATGTCATCTGATCAGGACCTTGCAAACTGTAGGACCCATTCTCATGTGGATATTGTTGAGAAGAAGCATGATTTTAGTGGTGAAGTATAAAAAAAAAAAAAAAACCAAAACAACACAAAACACAAAGTGCATGTGTAAATGTGGAATTGGAATTTGTACATGTGTAACAATTGGCATGTGAAATGAGTAGTGATTGGACACAACCATGTGCATTTTATATGGATGGAAAACAGGTGGATGCTTGAAAATGAAAACATGTGGTTTATTTATAGGTGTGATTGGATGGAATGGGTGGAATTTGTACATGTGTTCCTGTAATATCAATATCAAGAAGATGAGAAAAACACAGAAAAAACCATTGGAGGATAGAAGAAGATGATCACAGTAAAAAGGGGTTTTTACCAAGTTATCTCTGTCCCTGTTTCACCTAGGTTGAAAGAAGAATGGTGAAAATTTTACGGAGATATCCTATATTTAGGATATCGAACGGTGTGATATCCTACCCGCCTAGGATATCGCATGATAAATGGTAAAACTGTCTATCCTTTATGTACGATCTTCTCTTAGGAAAATTGTAGTCTTTCGTCTGGTCTCATGTAAATGTTGAGTTTTGGAACCTCCGTACGATCATTTAAAAAAAAAAAGAAAAAAAGACAATTACCATACGGACGATCATAAACTTGATAATAGATCCAGAACAGCCAAAAAATACATATTTACCGCAGAACTGTTCGATCTGTAAGATATCGCAGGCTCTAATATCCTAGAGATGTAGGATATCGCAGGCTGCGATATTCTAGGAATGTAGGATATCCCACAATCAGAAGCGGAAAAACTTGAACTCTTCGTTTTTTTTTTCTTTTTTATCTTTAACTGTGGAACCACCAAACCGCCATCCAAACCGTTGAAAAGAACCGTGATAGATCAACGGTTCAAATTTGGTGTGACATTAGTTCTTACACTCATACAGCTATCCAACGGTTTGGATGGTGATTAACTGGCCTCACAGTAAAGGAAAAAAAAAATACACGGACTGTTCAAGTGATTGTGGAATATCCTACATTTGCGATATCCTACGGATCGAACAGGTTTGCGGTAAATATGTATTTTGGGGCTGTTCTGGGGTTATTGTTAGATTTATGGCTGTCCGTACGGTAATTATTAAAAAAAAAATCCTCTTCAGCACTCACGGTCCAACAAGTTTTATTGTTTGGTCCAAACAAGGGGATTGGATTGATCAGACTATCTTCACCTTTGAAATGAAAGCCATCAAATGCACAGTAAATTAATTGTACTCCAAAGTCCAAACTCAATAGTTGGGTGGTTATGATCAGTTAGTTGGAGCTGTCTCTAGGTCACATCTACAATTAGACCCACAATTTGGATATAATTTTTTCTCTTGTTTTGAGTTGGTGGGATATCTAGTATAGAATAGATGAACGATTGATAAAAATGAATGTGTCTGTGAGATTTCTGATATTCTATAGTTCCTTGCAGCATTAATTGCCAATTCTTAATTATTGACATTGATGGGATGATTCGGCTTTATATTTAGGGACAGACAGAGTACCTCTCGTTTTCTATTCTTTCAAACAAATTGAAATGGCTGAAGTTTTTCTATTTGGATTTGTGTAGGGTGTAAACCTGAGCCTGATATAAATGGTAGAAAGCTATCCAGAACCGGGTCATTTGATCGAGATGTAAACCGTAGCCAAATCTGGGTCAGCCCTCTCCAACACCAGTCCATCACAAATGCTAGAAGGGCCAACCCAAACCTGCTTCATGCCCAAATCCAACTAGACCCAGTCACAACCCAAACTGAATTCTAGCTGGGTGAACCTATTCACATGATCTAGATGCAAGCTCTAATTGGTTACCATTGTCCCTCCTTTTTTTTTTTTTTTTTTTGCTATCAGAGGATTTCCAACCCTTTAGGTCGGACTAATCTCTCCAAGCCCAGAAAAAAGCCGGGTAAACTCCTCTGTAGTCCTAGTGTAGTTGTGTAGTTTTAAATCTACAACATCCGCATGCGAACCATGGTTCTACGCCAACTGAGCTACCCATTAGGATTAACCCATTGTCATTCTTAGCACTTGATGATGTACCCATCTCTCATGAATTCAAACCGACGTCCAATAAAAACCTATACCAATGGGGTAGGTGTTCTCCACTGGAGGGGACCATGTGCAAAGCACTTGATCAATTCACATTTGGGTTTAGCCTTTTAGGATATAAAAAATGACTCTTGATTTTGTATAAACATTTCAGCAATCAGATGGTGGTGCATTTAACTCTGTCCTTAATGACATTTTGCCCTATGACAATTCATTCCAGTCTTCCAGAGGCGTTTGCTTGATTGCTTAGAGTAGTAGTAAACATGGCAAGTTATTTATAGGCCATATAAAGATACTTAAAAGCAATTAACAAAACCGACCTTAGCTCAGTTGGTAGAGCGGAGGACTGTAGTTGTTGCAGATAATCCTTAGGTCGCTGGTTCGAATCCGGCAGGTCGGAATTTTTCCTATTCAATTTTTTTCTCCATTTCTTTTGTCATTATTGTTTTGATTTTGTTAAAATTTTGTGAGGCCTTTTCTTTTATCGTTATTGTTTTGATTTTATTAAAAAAATATACAGAAAACCATTCACATATTTTTTTTATAGTAAAATTGTTTGTAACTCGTGACTTGAGGAAAACCTTTTAACTTCAACATTTCGATTGCTCTTCCATTCCACTTTTACAATTAGAAAAAGGCCTTAGTATTACTGTGATTAACCCGTCATTTCTAATTAATTAGTGATTAATGGGTTGGCAAGGCGCACAAGTTGTTGAATGAAACTCAATCTAGAGGTGTTTGTTTGCCTCATGTGATGATATACATGTAAATCGCGTGTTTTTTGTGAGATGGAAGATGCATCTAGTGTTTTTTCAATAGATGGTTGTATAGTTCTCAATTCTGTTTTAGTTGTCATTTCGTTCTAATCTCCAAAATGGAATATTTCGGCAAAACTTTTCAAAGTAACTTTAAAGAATAATAAAAATTAAAAAATATATAATATAAATTATGCATGTTTCTTAATATGGATATTGAAAAATTAGCAAAAATTGTGCTACAAGCTGTAATGGACTGGAATAGGCCAAAATGGATAGCTGGACTGGACCAAAATGGGCAGAAATGGAACCAAATAGGTTAGAATGGACCAAAATTAAAACCGGAATGTTTTTACGCCCATTCCATTTTGATCAAATGGCCGGAATAAAAAATTCTAGCCATTCCAACTGAAAAGAAGCTGAATTGACTACTATGGATAGCTGTAGCTGGAATTAGACCCATTTTGGTTAATTACAATGTGCTTACTGATGGTTATGGTAACTTTGGGGTGGAATTGAATGGAATACTTCCCCAAACGGGTATTCTTTTTTACCATCATCATCAATTCCCTTTTTTAGCAAGGTAAATAAATTGAATGAGGCACATGATTAGGGATGAAAGTGGGCTGGGCCGAGCAGGGCTTTGACAGGCCCTAGGCTCAGCCCTAGTATTTTTCAGTAGGCCCGAGCTCAAGAGGGCCTTAAAAACCCTGGCTCGGGCTCGGCTCTTATTAAGTTATGAGGCCCTAGGCCGGCCCTTTGAGCCCGGCTCGATTGAGGCCCTAGGGTTTATGTATTATTTATATTGGATTGAAATTAGGGTTTAGGGTTTATGGATTATTTATTTCTAATGTTTAGAGATTATTTATATTGGATAAAAGATTAAAACTAGGATTTAGGATTTAGGTATTATTTATATTGGATTGAAAATTTGAAATTAGGGTTTAGGGTTTAGTGCTTAGGTTTGGGGTTAGGGTTTATGGATTATTTAGTGCTTAGATTTAGGGTTTAGGGTTCATGGATTATTTAGTGCTTAGGGCTTAGGGATTATTTATATTGGATTAAAATTAGGGTTTAAGGTTTAGTGCTTAGGTTTAGGGTTTATGGATTAATTAGTGCTTAGGGTTTAGTGTTTAGGGTTTAGGGATTATTTATATTGGATTAAAACTAAGGTTTAGGATTTATGGATTATTTAGTATCATAGATTCATATATGTATTATATACTGAATAGTGTATACATATATATAACATAAATATAATATATGGATTAATATATGTAGGCCCTAGGGTTTACTGCTTAGGTTTAGGATTTATGAATTCTGTTATATCATATATGTATTATATACTGTATAGTGTACATATATATATATAATATATGTATTAATATATGTAGGCCCTAGGGCTTACGAGTCGGGCTTCACAAGACCCACCTCGGCCCGTTTAAGCAAACGGGCTACCTACTAGGCCCTAACTCGGCTCTTTTGTACATATATATATAATATGTATTAATATATGTAGGCCCTAGGGCTTACTAGCCGGGCTTCACAAGCCCCATTAAACGGGCCGCCTACTAGGCCCAAACTCGGCTCTTTTGTCTTTTGAGCCGAGCTCGGGCAAAGCCTATAACGGGCTGTCCGCGGGCGGCCAGAGGAGGGCCTGGCCCACTTTCACCCCTACACATGATATGTTGATGCAATAGAAGCAACTGCAAAGCAATATTATCCTCTCGGCATTCATGTCCAATCCTATATGGCTAATGTCTTCTATAAAGTGTGCAATGTAGGCCAGGCAAATCACAATGGGGTAGAGATTGAGGGTAATGGTTGCATTCCTGATAAGTCCACATTTACGAATTTGATCATTGGGCACTGCATGAAAAGGAGGCCATGCACAGTGTTGGGCAATGTATCATATGGTATCCAATACTTTCTTTTTTATTGTGTAAAACTTGTATCTATGTCATGTCCATGGCATATCATATCTTTACAATATTCATGCTGTATCTAGGCATCATAGTTTAAATCAGGATATAGGGCCAGCTAGCCAGATGATTAAACAGAACCGTTTCTTCCCTTGTGTGAGCAACCAAGTTAAGAGACATAACTTAGAGGGCAGAGACCATTTCCCACATGCCATATGTGTAGATTCAAGCCGTTACATGAAATACACATAACCTCCCAACAGAATACAATACCCACACCAAACATCAATCCTCACCAATTAAAAAGTACAAAAGGAAACCCTAAGATTGGGTTACACCTTAACAAACTTAACTTCATCAAACCTAAGTCCCCACGTTTCCCTTGTTGCAAACACCACTACAGAAAAGTAGACAAAAATTGGGTAGAACCTGAATGATCCAAGAACTCAATCTCACGCAGTTTTGGGTCGGAAAATCCTGACCTGCAGTTAAATGGGTTGGGCATGGTTTGACCTACCTAATTTGTTTAATCCCTACCCTATTTCAGATGGGTCCTATGGGCCCATCACCGATATCAAATCATATATCAGCTTTCCAAAAAACTAACTTTTTTAGAATTTCTCCTGATCGATTTGTTCGGCCCATTTAGTTTTCAGGTTGAAGAGTATCCAGCCCATTTATTAAACAACTTGGATACGGGTTGAGGCACACATCCCATTTCGACCTGACCCAATTACCACCCCTAACTTGTAATTACTAAAGAGTTAAGCCTTTTTTTGGTAATTTACTTTAAAATTAGCAAAGGAACATAAGAAGCCTTGTGTACAGAGGAGACCTCAGGTAGTAGTAGTTACAAAAGGGGCCTTTAGAAGGCCTTGTGCAAATGGCCAACCTGTTGTCCTTGTGCCTGGCACTGGCAGTAGTTACAGCACTTCTGGTCAGCTTCCATGTAGGGAAACTCACCATCTCTCAAGAAATCTTCTTCCCCCAGATAGACAAGTTCCCTTCTCTTGCCACCTCCTCTTCTCCCTTGACATACTCATGTTAACTCTTCTTCTTCTTCTTCTTCTTCTTTGGATGAGTGGTTGCAATCCAAAGGAGGTCTGGCATTCCATGACAGATGAGGAGCTGATGTGGCGGGCCTCGATGGCGCCGCGTGTTGAGGAGTACCCGCACAATTGGACCTCCAGGGTGGCATTTATGTTCTTGACCAGGGGGAGATTGCCACTGGGGCCCATCTGGGAGTGCTTCTTCACTACAACAAAAGACACTTTTAGCGACGTTTTTTTTCGTCGGTAAAAGTCGAAAAAACGTCGGTAAAAATTTTACCGACGTTTTTTATTTCGTCGGTCAGACGTCGGTAAGATGACGTCAAGAAAACCCGTTACCGACGAATTAATTTTTCGTCGGCAAAAATGTAATTTTCACCGACGTTTTTACAGATTTTACCGACGTTTTTTTTCGTCGGTAAAATTAAAAAGGAAAATTATAAATAAATAACAACACTTTGCCGACGTTATTTTTTCGTCGGTAAAATTAAAAAGAAAATAAACAAAAAAATAAAACTATTTCACCGACGTTTATTTTTCATCGGTAATATTAAATAGAAAAATTAAAAAAATAAAAAATATTTTACCGACGTTTTATTTTCGTCGGTAAAATTAAAAGGAATAAATAAAAATTAAAATAAAATATTGACCGACGTTTATTTATCGTCGGGAACATTAAAAAGAAAAAATAAAAAAATAAAAATATTTTACCGACGTTTAATTTTCGTCGGTAAAATTAAATGGAATAAATAAAAATAAAATACCGACGTTTTTTTTCGTCGGTAAATATAAAATTAAAAAATATAAAACAATTGCCGACGTTTATTTTTTTTTTTAATAATACAATTCCCGATTTTCGTTTAAAATTTCCCTGTAAACATGCTGATGCACCTGTAATACACCTGTAACAGGAAATTAAACCTACTCACAATACAATTAATAATGAATCCAAACAAAATCATCCACAAACCTACTCACAATACAATTAATAATGAATCCAAACAAAATCATCCACATTTTTCATCAAATCAAAAATCATCCACATTTTTCATCAAATCATTCATCTCCTAAAAATAACAGTACAATTAATAAAAATTTCTAATAGTCCAATAAAACTAAAAACATATACAAATAGTCGAATAAAATTGTCCAATATACATAAACAAATAAACTAAAAACAACAAAACGACGCCAAAGTGTGCATCCGATCCAAAAGCGTCCATCAATCTGCAATGACAAAAACAAAAACAAAATTAGTATCTTTTGAATTAACAAAATTATATAGAAAATAAGAAAAATAACTATTTTTCTTGAAATTTGGATGAATAAATATCATTTTACTTTACAAGACTTTCTATTGGTTGGTCTAGTTGTAAAGTGGGAAAAAAGAGAAGTCTTACTTTCTCACATGTGATGGTATTTCTACCACTTGTTTTCATCTGATTCATATTGGTGTTTGGAGTAGTGCACAAACCATTTCACATGCTCGTTATAAATATTGTCACTTTAATTGATGATGTAAGTAGATATATTTCTTGCATGCAAAACCCAAAAGTATTTAATGCTTTTAAAACAATCTTAGCCCTTTTTGAAACTTAAATTTGTAAAAAAACCACGATTCTTTGATCTAATTCATGAGGAATATGGCTCACATGCATTTCAAGAGTTTCTCCAAACTAAATGAATTTTATCTCAACTTTGGTCCCCCCACTGAGAGCTCATGGGGTTAGAATTGACATTCATGCGGCACAGAGGGCAATTCACGTTAGATTTCAACCATGTATCGATGCATGGAAGATGAAACGCATGGATGCAATTGGGAAGAAGCCTCAGGTTCTCATCCTCACGAAACTCGTTCAGGCAAATGGAACACTCAGTCCCTTCAAAAAGACTGCCACCTCTCTTGTATTTACACAGTGATGGACTCTATCACGGACTCTTCAAGACCCATACCATTATATGTAAAGATGAATGTAAAGATGTACGAATTGGAAGATCGTTCTAAGTTTTGTTCAGTTCATTTCCTCTCCAAAGAGAGGATAGACATATTAAATTTGACACAATTTTTTTACTCCTACTGAGTTTTGTGTGATTTTGCATTTGTATTTGTAAATGTGGATTTATACTTTGTGACACAAACGAAAATCATGGTCTAAGTTTGTTTTAAAGTGATAAGTGTAAAAGTTAAGATCTATTGTTATTGTCCTGCCTATTGAAGGCTCTTCAATCTGTGTAACTGTTCTCATTTTTCCCTTAAACTTTAATCTGTGGTTTAATTGTTTTTTTTTATAACCAATCTGTGGTTTAATTGTTCTGACAAAGTTTAGTTGCAATCCAATCTCCACAAAATGACTTGCATCATTGGTTTCAAGCATTTCCCCAAATTAAACTTTGGAACAAACTAGATCTCAATTTTTTAGTATTGTTCTTGTACTGGAATATAAGAGGAATCAGGAGGCCAAGGGTACAGTTGCTAGAAGCTATAGATTGTCCAGATGAGATATATAACTATATACATAAAAGGGGAACAGAGCCTGAGTAAACATTTTTAGTTCAGGCAATAATGAGAACAACCAAATGATCAAAATTTTAGAAGCTAAAGTGTCTGTAAATCATGAACCATGATGGGACTAGATCAACTAGTGCAACCATATTGATTGCTCAGAATGGTTTTGTTTTGAAATCTTGCCTTCCAATACACTGTTCCAGATGAATGCATAATATTACATGCAAAACAGAAGTCTAAGTATAGTCAAGCATTTGAATGATTTTCATCTGACGGTCATGGGCCTGTTTAGATTAGTAGAGTGTATATTCGGAACCTGGAGGTCATGTCACTTGGTTATTATCACACGGCACGTAAACAAGATCCTTAAATTTCCCATTTGTAGTTGGACACAATTCTTTAAGTTTCCATTTGTAGTTGGTAAAATTAAAACGGAGTAAGTGGACTTGAAAAGACTTCAAACAACAAATTGATGCATTCATCTCCCGTTCTCCCGTTTACATTCATCTCCCGTTCTCCCGTTTCCCGTTCCGGGCCCCCGAAGGGCCGTTTTCGAGCCTAAGTATTGGAAAAGAGTCGGTTTTCGGCTCTAATTCCCTAACCGGGAGTCCTATCAGCGAGCCGTCAGTTCCTACAGGTTACTCTACCCCCGAGCGAACTTCCCGTGCCGGTCCCCGAATTTTCCGGTCGCCGTTTCCCGTTCCGGGCCCCCGAAGGGCCGTTTTCGAGCCTAAGTGTTGGAAAAGAGTCGGTTTTCGGCTCTAATTCCCTAACCGGGAGTCCTATCAGCGAGCCGTCAGTTCCTACAGGTTACTCTACCCCCGAGCGAACTTCCCGTGCCGGTTCCCGAATTTTCCGATCGCCGTTTCCCGTTCCGGGCCCCCGAAGGGCCGTTTTCGAGCCTAAGTGTTGGAAAAGAGTCGGTTTTCGGCTCTAATTCCCTAACCGGGAGTCCTATCAGCGAGCCGTCAGTTCCTACAGGTTACTCTACCCCCGAACGAACTTCCCGTGCCGGTTCCCGAATTTTCCGATCGCCGTTTCCCGTTCCGGGCCCCCGAAGGGCCGTTTTCGAGCCTAAGTGTTGGAAAAGAGTCGGTTTTCGGCTCTAATTCCCTAACCGGGAGTCCTATCAGCGAGCCGTCAGTTCCTACATGTTACTCTACCCCCGAGCGAACTTCCCGTGCCGGTCCCCGAATTTTCCGATCGCCGTTTCCCGTTCCGGGCCCCCGAAGGGCCGTTTTCGAGCCTAAGTGTTGGAAAATAGTCGATTTTCGGCTCTAATTCCCTAACCGGGAGTCCTATCAGCGAGCCGTCAGTTCCTACAGGTTACTCTACCCCCGAGCGAACTTCCCGTGCCGGTCCCCGAATTTTCCGGTCGCCATTTCCCGTTCCGGGCCCCCGAAGGGCCGTTTTCGAGCCTAAGTGTTGGAAAAGAGTCGGTTTTCGGCTCTAATTCCCTAACCGGGAGTCCTATCAGCGAGCCGTCAGTTCCTACAGGTTACTCTACCCCCGAGCGAACTTCCTGTGCCGGTTCCCGAATTTTCCGATCGCCGTTTCCCGTTCCGGGCCCCCGAAGGGCCGTTTTCGAGCCTAAGTGTTGGAAAAGAGTCGGTTTTCGGCTCTAATTCCCTAACCGGGAGTCCTATCAGCGAGCCGTCAGTTCCTACAGGTTACTCTACCCCCGAGCGAACTTCCCGTGCCGGTTCCCGAATTTTCCGGTCGCCGTTTCCCGTTCCGGGCCCCCGAAGGGCCGTTTTCGAGCCTAAGTGTTGGAAAAGAGTCGGTTTTCGGCTCTAATTCCCTAACCGGGAGTCCTATCAGCGAGCCGTCAGTTCCTACAGGTTACTCTACCCCCGAACGAACTTCCCGTGCCGGTTCCTGAATTTTCCGATCGCCGTTTCCCGTTCCGGGCCCCCGAAGGGCCGTTTTCGAGCCTAAGTGTTGGAAAAGAGTCGGTTTTCGGCTCTAATTCCCTAACCGGGAGTCCTATCAGCGAGCCGTCAGTTCCTACAGGTTACTCTACCCCCGAGCGAACTTCCCGTGCCGGTCCCCGAATTTTCCGGTCGCCGTTTCCCGTTCCGGGCCCCCGAAGGGCCGTTTTCGAGCCTAAGTGTTGGACATGACCCTATGCTTTGCATGGTTCTTTTATTTCATTTTAGATAATTTCATTGCATTGCATATGCCGTGTAGTCACCTTTGGCCAGTGCATTCAAGATGGTTGCCTTTTAGGCACCTCATTGCTTCCATTATCAATATTAATCAGGAGTGGAGTCATTAATTCATATTGGTCATGAAAGCTCCAACAATATTTCCATTTGTTCATCACAGCTTGCACCTCCTTCCTTCTAGCCTTGAGGATTTTCTAAGAATATATTTGCTTCATTATTCTAGAGCATTTGCATTTTTATTGAGTTTAGATTCGTAACAGGTTACGTTACTGAACACAAGAATCAAGCACATCTGCTGATATCAAATGCTCTAGAATGCTGAAATAACTTTTTGACTTCTCTATGTTTTTATCTAGTTCATTCAACTCATTTCAGCAACTCATTGCAGCAGTTGTTTCCATATTCTTTTAACTTCCCTTTTCTCCTTGTGTAAGGTTTCTGATAAGCTTCTGGAAGGAAGGGAACTGGAGTTCTACAAATGGGAAGGGGATGTGTCAGAGATGTTAAAAGATGTGAGGTTTATGCTACTTTTGCATTCCTCATAGTATACGATCCAACATGCATTAGCAAGACCAATCTCATTAATTAAGTTGATTCCAACCTAATCTTTGTAGTCCGACTTTTATGTTGTGGTGTATATATATACTCATCCAGGAGGTGCAGTGAAAATTTGATAATGCAATCTGGAGGTGCAGTGAAAATTTGTTCAAATACTACATTGTCAATGTTTGTAAATTTCAACTAGTTATTATGTGCAAATTTCAAGAGAGTATTCTACTAACCAAAGAGTCGCATCATAATCCTCCAGGAGCCGTGCCATCCCCAGCAGATGTGGTCCCCCCCGTGGTGTCAAGAAAGGCAGCCGGATCTATCCCTGCTACAACTGCCAGCCTTTGAACAAAGGCCTCAAGCTGTCGTGTCCTCCGGTCCTGCTCAGCCTGCCTCCGGTCCTGCTCAGCTAGCCGCTCAGCTTGCCTCCTGGCCTGCTCAGCCTGCTCGGCTAGCTGCTCGCGCAGGGCGACCACGTCAGGGTCCGGTGCCCGAGACTGTGTGGAAGAGGAAGAGGTCCTTGAGTATATCCCATACCCCTTTACGTAGCCCGACCTCTTCCCAAGCACATCAGCAGCAATCTGCTCCTCAGTCATCGGAGTGGTGACAGAGGGCTGCGACTGCTCCTCGGTCCGCTGCACCAAGGCCTCCTGCCATTTAAATCAATAAAAGATTTAGAATACTTCTATGACATTATGCAATCATAAACCATTTATTAGGAAACGTACATGTCTCTGTTGCGCCACCTCATTTACCCACTCATTACGAGATCGTCTGTAGTGGGTGTCGCGGAAGAACTGAGTAATGGGCGGCGCTTGACCGGCATTCTGTGCCGCCTATCATTTGAAAAAGCTTTATATTAGATATGAACCCTGCAACATATTTAGAAATTGATAAACTTAATAAAGTTTCTTCATATGAATATAAACAGTACCATCAGAGACATCCTCGAGGCAAATGACCGGGAGCCACTCGTATGATTGTATGGCAACTGAGCTCGACTCTCTTGTGCTTTCTTTGACTTTGCCTACATAGCAAAACAATAATACAATAGCAGTCAGGCTATAAAATCGTTACTAATAGAATTACATTGGAATATAATTAGTAGTTGTAAATAACATCACAAGGTCACCTTCCAGGCTGGTGATTCCCAGCACTGCGAGATCATCTGCTGCCAGTCAGCTAAAGTGCAACCCTCTGCCGGGTGGTCCTGGGGTCGGGGAACCCCCTGCTCCAAGAGCTCGAGATAGTGAGTATGCAGCTCATACTTCCAACCCCTATACAAGATCCCGCATTGGCGGTCAATGTCCGCCCTAAGCTGCATATCACCCTCGTAATCCCCGATCTCAAAGAGTTGCTGCAATTAGGGGATAACCATATTAGTCACTAGTAATAACAAAATATAATCAGATATTGTAAGGAGGAGCATAACTGTAACAACTTTGGTTGATGTTTATCGTTTCAGTTTACCTTAACTGCAGCGATGACGGCAAGCTTGATCCCGGAGTCAAGCTTCTTCCAGCCATGAGGCCTGACTGGGGCAACCTCTCTAATGGCTAACCCAAGATGGTTAGCCAGTGATGGGGCATGTTCCCCCTCTGGCCTATGACTGGAGCTGGGGATCGGGACTGGGATGTTATGACCCAGTTGTCTCCTCAGCTTCGTCGCATTCTTCCCCCGCGTGACACCCCTAACGCGGCTCGGAGCACCCGAAGCTGAGGCTGATGCTGTTAAGACGACAGTGCTAAATGAGTTAGTGAGCACAAATGATAATTGAGGTGAGATAATCAGAAGAAAAGAAGTTAAAGAGCACAAATATAAATTGAGAGGAACCATTATACAGTTTAAAAGGTTTTCCGATTTTCTCACCGACGCTGCTCCCGATCGTATGAGGACTCGCGGGAGGCTGGGAGGGCTGGGCCTGGGTCTGCAAGGGCTGCTCTATCAAGGGCTGAATCGGCAGAGGCTGGGGGGCTGCCGATTCAGGGGTGGTCCCTGATCCTCCGGCCCCTGTAACATCGAGTGCAGCTGGCGTAGGCTGCGTCGAGGGCTCTCGTGTGCTCTCCACAGGAGCTAACCCGAGTGCAGCTGCGACCTGCCGAGCACGTTTCGCCCTATTTTCCCGAGGCATATCTGTAATCTGACTTAAAGCAAAGTGACAAGGAAAATAAATAATTATTAACAACAATAAATAATATTCGCAACGTGAATATAAGCAAAGTGACCATGTCATTATGTAAGAAAAGATATTTATTAATTTACTTAATCGTTACATGTGCAACACCTGAAATTTAATGTCGACCTCGATCTCTTCTAGCATTTCTCCTAATTCCCTCAAGTCTAGGAAATTAATCTTGAGCTTAGCATGAATTTCTTGTACCGGCCAAGGAGGTGGTAGAGTGCTTACTATTGAACGCACCAGATCTGCAATATTTGGTTCAAATCCTCTTCTTTTGAGATCGTAAAACAATTGCTCCTTGTTTAGCAAATGTTTTCTAACAGATATTCCTTCAACCATTTTCTCTCTCCGGAACTGTATCCATAAGGGATGAATACATTTTTCAAATGACTGTAATAGGTCGACGAACTCCACTGCATGCCATGGTCGTAAGACTTCAAATATCCTCATTTTTGCAGCATCCTAAGCCCGTGGCAATGTTTCAGCAATTTTTATCATTATATATCTTTCAGGGATGAAATTGCCACACAGTCTCAGCCACTGAGCCAGTTGAATTTTGCGGGAACCATGCTTTGCTATTGGAGTTTCATTTTCAAATGATTTATGTTCAAACTCATTTGTCCATTCCCTAACACGTTGAGAGTCTTTGCCACGAAAGTATTTGAGAGGTGTATTCATATGTTCTGTGTTAGAGTTGAAAAATTGAATTTTTTCAATTTTAATTTAAAGAAGAAAGCAACAACGGATAAATCAAACATGAACATAATATAACAAGCTAGGTAATAACATGGCACACAGCATATATAACAATCGAATGAAATTAAGCATACTTTTTATAAGAAAAGTTCTTTATTAATTTACTTAATCGTTACATGTGCAAATTAAAAGTAAACACTACATGTCATATTCCATGTCATCATCTTCCTGACTATGACCATCATTCCCTTCATCATCTTCGTATTCCGCCAGCGTTTCATCCTCGTCTTGGCCATCCTCTGATGCTGACTCATCACTGAGAACGATCTCAGGATCTATATCACCCCTAGAGAATTGGTCACTAGTACCATCGACGAGGACTGGGACAACAAATGTCGTTTCGTCCTGCTGAAATGCATCAACCGGCACATCATCATCATCACCGTCGTCATCCCGCTTAGCGGGTACATCCCATACTCCCCGAGTCTTGACCCGTTCTACAACTCTCCAATTTTTCCCTCTGCTGGTGTCATTGACGTAGAAGACTTGTTTCACCTGACTTGGTAGGACAAATGGATCATCCTTACACCACCGACCCGTGATATCAATGCTTGTAAAATGGTCTTCGATGTTTATCTTGTGCTTGGTACTAGTGTTGTACCATTCACATTCAAATAAGACCACCTTACCCCCGTGCCGATAGGACAATTCCCAAACTTTGCAGATGTAGCCATAGTAGTCATGTTTCACCCCTTCATATTCCCCTTCAACGACCAAGCCGCTACTCTGGCTCCTACGACATTTCTCACGGTCTATAGTGTGGTATCGGACGCAATTGCAATCACACCCCTGGTAAAGATTCACTAGGGATCTAGGGCCATTTGCTAATGACCACATCTCATCAAAAGCTTCTGGTGACCCTATAGTTCGCAATTGATTCATCTACATAAACATATTAAGACAAATGTATTAGACTAATGTTATTTGAAGCTTATACTCAAATAATATCAAGCTATTAAAATGATAATATTTTATGTCTTACACGTTGTTTGAACCATTCTGCAAATTCTTTTCGTTGTATCTGCCCGATGTCTCCACCTCTTTGGTCTTGAACTAAATTCCTGTGTTCCCTACTCAAGATAGCTTTTAATGAATAAGTACGAATAGAGAATGAATAAATGAATTAACAAGCAAAACATAAATATGGCTAGATTGAAGCACATACTGTAGATACGGCTCCACTTCGGGGCAATTATTCAGCACAAACCAATGAGCCATGTCACGCTCCCTTTGAGAAGGATCATGTGCCCTTTGCATCAGCCCGATGGGACGGACAGTTTGTGTGAAGATTGACATCCCCGCACCCCGTTCGCCACCATCATCATAACGCTCTACTCTATCAGTTTGCCTTAAATACATTGAGCAAAAAGTGAGACACTCTTTGACAATGTAAGCCTCGGCGATTGAACCTTCAGGACGTGCTCTGTTGCGAACGTACCCCTTTAGGGTCTTCAGAAACCTTTAAACAACAAATGATAACTATTACGATTTCCAATGCAAGGCAATTGCACTAATATATAAATAATTTTTCGATGGTCATCAACTATTACCTTTCAATCGGGTACATCCACCGATATTGCACCGGTCCACCAAGAATGGCCTCGCGCGGCAAGTGAACCGATAGATGAACCATCACATCAAAGAAAGCAGGAGGAAATATCCTCTCAAGCTTGCACAATATTAAAATTATCTGCTCCTCCGATTTTTTCAAATCATCGTGCCTCTGTGTTTTCGAGCAGAGGTCTTGGAAAAAGCTGCCTAACTCAAACAATGTTGTACAAATATCCTTATTCACAAAGCCACGCATGCCAATAGGAAGGATCCGTTGGATAAGGATGTGGCAATCATGGCTCTTTAAACCAGCCAATTTATCATTTTTCGAGGTTACACACCTCGAGAGGTTCGCGGCATAGCCGTCTGGGTATTTGATCGACTTCAAGAATTCATAAAATCCATCTCTGTCTTTTGGTGCCAGAGTGTAAGAGGCATGCGGCTTCAAGCTGGATCCATCGTCCCTCTCCATTAGATGCAACTCTGGCCTGATGCCCATATTTTTCAAATCCTTACGCGCTTTATCGGTGTCCTTGTTTTTGCCCTTTATGCCCAACATTGTTCCAACCAAGGCTACACAGATGTTCTTCTCAATGTGCATAGGATCAAGGTTGTGTCGGAGTTTTTTGCACTTCCAGTAGGGCCATTCAAATAAGATGCTTTTCTTTGTCCAATTCAACTCTCCAGACTCACGCGGTCTTTTGTTATTCTTGCCAAACCTGACCGGATGTAGTTCTTCGAGCTGGTCTAGTACCTTTTGCCCCGGTAGATCCAAAGACAGCTTTTCACGCTCAGGCTGACCATTGAAGGCCTTGCTTCTACGCCATTGGTGGTTTACTTCCAAGTATTTTCGATGGCCAATGTACCCAATCTTATCTTTCAACCTCACCCCTAACGAGGTGTCGTTACACGAGGGGCATGCGTTATAACCTTTTGTACTCCACCCAGACAAGTTACCATACGCAGGAAAGTCATTTATCGTCCACATCACAGCCGCATGCATTTGAAATGTTTGTTTAGTGGAGGCATCATAAGTAGATACACCATGATCCCACAACTCCTTCAACTCATCAACCAAGGGCCTCAGATATACATCGATATCGTTTCCCGGTGAGTTTGGTCCTGGAATAAGTAATGACATCATCATGAATGGCTCCTTCATGCACATCCATGGTGGCAAATTATAGGGCATAAGTATGACAGGCCACATGCTATAAGAGGTGCTCATGTTACCAAAAGGATTGAATCCATCAGTGGCTAACCCCAACCTCACATTACGTGTCTCTTGGGAAAACTCTGGATATTTCTTATCAAATTCTTTCCATTCCACTGAATCAGCCGGATGCCGCGCTATCCCATCGTCAACGCGCTTATCACTATGCCATCTCATCTCTGTGGCTGTCTTCCTTGACATATACAATCTGCGTAACCTCGGTATCAATGGGAAGTAACGGAGCACCTTATGCGGGATCTTCTTTCGCTTGCCATCATTGGTCTTGTACCTAGGCTCTTCACATTCTGGACATTTTTCCAATTGAGCATTCTCCTTCCAATACAACACACAATTGTGTTTGCAGGCATCTATGTTCTTGTATCCCATGCCCAAGTCACGCAATAATTTCTTCGCCTCGTAAATTGATGCCGGCACCACATGACCTTCGGGTAAGAAGTCCTTAAAAATCTGCAGGACCTTGTCGAACGACTTATTGCTACACCCACTTTCTACCTTCACGTGCAGTATCTTGATGATAAACGATAACAGAGTATCGGAGCTTTTGCATCCTGGGTAAAGGCCTCGCTGAGAAGCATTCAACAAATTTTCAAAATCATCCATCTCTTGAGTATCTTCCTCCAAGTAAGTTCCCCTACGATGATCATCTATCAACTCATTGTACTCATCTTGATTATCTTCTGATTCATCATCGCTCTCATCCGAATCATCGGGTTGAACTATGGGTTCCCCGTGATATATCCACTGTAGATAATGGACCATCATTCCTTTAATGTGCAGATGACTTCTCACGGTTACATAGTCATGCTTCCGATGGTTACAACAATCGTTACACGGGCAGTTAATCAACACTGCCCCGCCCGAATTCGCCTTTGCAAAATCAATAAATGAGTTTACCCCAGCTATGTACTCCGCACTAAATCGGTTCCGATAATGTAATATCCAACTCCTGTCCATATCTGACCAAATCACAAGTAATTAGCAATTAGCAATTATATAATGTCCACTATTTTGTTCTCTTTCAATACAAGGTCCATGACAGCCCTTTTTGGAAAGAATCAATAAATAAATAAAGAAAATAAAGAAATGAATTGGATACCTAAGGGCCTATTTGGTTAGAAGAATTGTGAGGATTCTTGTTCGAGGGAATTCTCAGAATTTCAAATGGAGTCTCTAAAATAGAATTTCAAATACTAATGCAACTCAACCCCCTATAAGATTAAAAGAGTTATTTTAAGTGAATGACTGGAGTCTAACTAAATAGGCGGGCGTGTCTGTAATAACACGAGATGATAACGGATAATGTTGGTAATAACGATATTTGCTAGTCGGTTAACCTAGTAATAACTAAAAAATAAACGTTAAACGTAAAAATAACCTAGTAATAACGTTAAATGCAGACCTCGTCAAAAGAGGTGGTGCGGTGTACCAACTTAATAGCTGTAACACTCATCTTGTACACCAAACAAGAAAAAGGACCCAATATTACAACAGAGGAATAGTAGAATCATGTTATCTGAAACTTAAGCTTACAAGGAGCCAGGAAATGACATAATAATATTAGAGGAAGATGGCCCCTGGCCAAAAAATTGAGTGAATTTTTCTCTGTTAGTGTATTACTGTAAAATCTTTCGGGATGTAATCATCTGTGTGCATGTATTAGCATGTGATTTTGTATGTTGTAGTGTGGAGATCTTGCTTTCATTAAATCTTATTCTTTGAAGAGAGGACGATTATGTGGTCAAACCCCCAATCCTCCTTTCCAAAAAGCAACCCTTCTATTTTAATTGTTAGTGGTCTAAAAGATTTTGTCTCTGCTGTATTTCTAAATGCAAGTACCGACTCCCACCCCCACCACCTACTCTCCTCTAGGAAAGTCCATGTTGCTATTAGAATAGAAATCAAAATCTGCGTTAGTTAGGATCCTGATTTCACTGACTCAATCTGGATAATTGGCAATTGATTGATTGTTTGTTGCCTCTAGCAATTGATATCTTAATGTACAAATTCTCTCAAGTTAGAACATACCAAATTATGAAATGACCCTCGCTGACTATATTTAAAAATTAAGATTATGGGGGCAAAAAAGTTTGTGGGTCAATTTACATTATCAGCTATTAGCGGCACTGATTTTGATACTTTCTTTTCTAAAGCTATGTAATGGATTGTGTGGATTTATTTTATGATATTTGATTAGACAACTGGCAAACCCTAATCTACTGCTTTCAAAATGGCTAGATTCTAAAATCTTAATGCATTTAGTATGAACATTGGGCCTCACAAGTCACTATCATATGTGTAAGCAATAAGGAATCCTTATTTATATAAAAACCATATTAAGATTATGTGTGTGAGCAAAATGGAAGATCCTTATCAGTCCAAAAACCAATGTCTCCCACCCTTTTTTTTTCTTTGGTCTTTGGTGGCAAATTCCACAACAGTAATACAGTCATAACCTGCTATGGTTTGTGGTAGCATTATTCCTTTGATATAAATCACTTTGGTCATTTGCTTGCAACCACACAATTAATAAGTCAGCTAGACAGGTGAGATGTCTCTTGCAGACAGTAATGTGTCTCTCTCATAAATATCGACTGTGTAGCCATAAGCAAACCATTGGATTAGATTTCAATCCCTGTCATTGTTTGTGCCTTCAAATATCCTCATATCATCAATATGATTATCACCATTGGTTCAGAAAGTGCAGATGATGTGATTAATATCTAACATGGTTGCGTTAATGACATTTGAGCATTGATTTAAAGTGGACCCCACAGTAGATGATACACTTTTAAATCACTAACAAGAAGGGTAAAAACATTGTTAATTGGGCCTACCATGATTCGGTTGCTAATAATCACATTGGTTGGACAATTCTGCCTCCTAATCAGAGGGCTCAGGAAAATTAGAAGAGGATGGTCTCAATAAGCAGAGAAGTCTGCTAGCAAGAGGGTTATGAAAGGTCAATATCTTGTACATGTATGCCAAATGTATGGAATCCCATGCTAAATATATAAATCAAATTAGTTTTTTACTTAAAACACTACTACAATTTATTTAATCATCCAATTAAACCTAAACTAAGACATGATAGAACCACTTGTGGAACTCAACATTCCTCAGAACAAGTCAAAAACACCCAAAAATAATAGACCATGCATTGACATCAACCTCTTATCTCAGTCATATTCAAATCTGATGGGACCACCTACAGGAAAAAAATTCATAAGGAAGAGGCCAACCACTCTAGACCTGGAATCTCTCTGGTCTGGTTGTTGGGTTTGAAACTTCCTTCTTGGAAACCTTCTTCCCTAAGAACTAGACCACTTTTCTTTCTTCCACACCTTCAATTCAACTCCCATGTAACGAAAAGGAAGCATCCTCATATTTCCAAAAAGAAAAAAGAAAAAAAAAATCATAACCTTTATCCAACTCTGGTCTGTTTGGTTTTTCACAGCCTATTACATGCACACAGATGCTAACAATTTAAGCAGTAACCTGTGTTTGTGCTTAACCTGACCCATTAATTTAAGTAGTTGCATCCCTGGACATCTGGAGAGTGTTCTCCTTTCCCTTTTTCCTTCCCTCTTTTATGTCCAGAGAGAGCTCTGTCTTCCCTCTTGTTTAGGTTAAGCCTTCTACAAAAATCAGGGTCCGTTTCAACTCTACTGGCTATTTGGAACTCCCTTGAGTCCCTAGGCTTTTGGAACTCCGTTTATATATATATTCCAGGCTTGAGCCTGGAATCAATGTTTCTGAAAAAAAAAGGGGAAAAACGATAACTCTGCACTACAGTACGGAGAAAAACAACAATCAATGGAAGAAGAAGATTTAGAAAAATAGAGAGCACTTGCAGCAGATTTAGAAAAAAAAATGGGGAAAAACAATGGAAGAAGAAGAAGAAACTGTGTACCTGGCACCGGAGAAAGCGTGGGTGGGGCCTGGACTCCGACTGGGCGTGGCACCGGCGACTGGTGAGTGGCGACTGGTGGTGACTGGTGAGAGAATCAGAGCAGATCGAGATCGAGAGCGAGAGAGAGAGAGAGAGAGAGAGAGAGAGAGAGAGAGAGAGAGAGAGAGAGAGAGAGACAGAGCGATAGAGAGAGAGACAGAGCAGAGCGAGAGAGAGAGAGAGAGAGAGTGAGAGAGAGAGAGAGAGACAGAGCAGAGCGAGAGAGAGCAGAGAGCGAGTGATAACGAGAGTGAGAGAGAGATCGAGTGAGGGAGCGAGAGTGGGCGAGTGAGATTTGGGCGTCCGGGGGCTGCTGCAGTGGTCGTGCGCCTGGGACTGGCAGAGGTCTGGAGAGGGAGGGAGATTTGGGCGATTCACGCGGAGTGAGGGAAAAGAGGGATTGCAGAGGTCTGGAGAGGGAGGGAGATTTGGGCGATTCACGCGAGCGAGGGAGACAAAGATCGACCGAGGGCGGGAGAGGGGGTTTTGGCGCAGCGGGAGTGAGAGAAAAGAGTGAAAAGAGAGTGAGGGAAAAGAGAGGAAAAAAGGGTTTTGGCGCGGGAGAGGGGAAAAAAACGCATTTTACCGACGTTAAAATTTCGTCTCCAAAATTCTAGAAAAACGTCGGTAAATTCCGTATTAATGTTTCAGACTTTTTTCCGACGTTTCCAAATCGTCGGTCAAAGTAATAAAACGTCGGCAGAGTTAAATTTTACCGACGTTTTTTAAAACGTCGGCAACATGTGTAAACATTTTTTCCTCTTTATACGAAAATAGTTCTCATTTTACCGACGGAAATAAAACGTCGGCATATATCAATTTTACCGACGTTTTCCCATAAAACGTCGGCGAACATCATTTTTACCGACGTCTTTAAAACGTCGGCAAAAGTTAAAAAAAAATTTTAATTTTTATGTGCTCATTTTACCGACGAAAATAAAACGTCGGCGAATATCAATTTTACCGACGTTTTACGAGAAAACGTCGGCGAATATGATTTTTACCGACGTCTTTAAAACGTCGGCAAAAGTTTAAATTTTTTTTTACTTTTTACGTGCTCATTTTACCGACGAAAATAAAACGTCGGCGAACATCAATTTTACCGACGTTTTTCCATAAAACGTCGGAAAAAGTCATATTTTGCCGACGAATTTTTTAAACGTCGGCTAAAATCCACTATTTACCGACGAATTTAAAAAACGTCACTAAAAATATACTTTTACCGACGAATTTTAGAAAACGTCGCTAAAAGTGCAACTTCTTGTAGTGCTTCAAGGGCCATGAGGGGTTCTACTCCATCTATGTACATGCCTCACCAGAATTCAAGGAGGAGGCAGTGGAGTCGTATGTGTTCTTCAAGAGAAGGATACCAAGCAAGGTCAGCTTTTATCTTCTCTGCTGAGTGAAGCTTCCTTTCTTGAAGAGTTACTTCAATGGCATTGGTCACTTTATGGTCTATAGTTTATATAGTACATGTGAATGTCCAATCTGTGAAAATGCTGGCTTATGAAAATCATACTGATTGAAGAATCTTAGCCATCTGAATAATTTACGATCCATGTGGTAATGATGGGTCAGATTATATTGGTGTGCTAATGATGTTTGATGATCATGATCTTCATCATCCTAGCCTTATGACATCCATTTGAGGTGGCCTTATTGAGCAGTATTCAGATGTAAGGGTACATGTTCTTATAGTAGAGTGCCTATCTGATTCCAACCCTTATCTTCTATCCCCGCTACATACGAAGAAATAACAAAACATGATGAAATTGGGTTAATTACATTGAAAATATTCAATTCTGTCCAGAAGTAGAATTTTTTGAACATGCTAACTCATAGTTGCAACAATAAGCAACTTCCAACTTGGTCATGTATTAAAAAGATATTTCTGAGTGATCCATGTTGCTGCAAGGATGATCATGGCTAGGGTATTGAAGATATGAAACCTAACATTGGCTTCCAATGGAGAAATTGTAGCTTGTTTTCACCATTGACCTTTATTGTTTAGAACAGCCTTCAATCCCAAACAGCCCCCATGTGGGGGTCTCTTCCATAGATAGGCCAGGCTTTGGACCACCTATCACCAAGAAGAAAAGTTAAAAATAGCTTGAAACTCTGTCAGACTCAGCCGAGTTGACTCAGATTGGTCATAAACTGGGTACTTGGTAGAATGTTGGTCAGACTCAGGTTGGCTTGGTTGAAGACTCAGTTGAGTCAACCAAGTCTCCGGTCATGGCTCATTTGCAAATTTTTTTAAAAGTTGCAAGTATGTATGTATCTGTAATTTTCTCTGCCATTTAAGAGGAAAACGCAATAGAGATGTATCTGTAATTTTCTGTTGAGAGATATCTCTAATGGTTCCTATTAGAGAAAATGATCTTAGGGGGCCCTTGTGTGGCTCACTTGGAGTTGGATGTTGTGAATTATAAATATACTTTGCTTCTTCTTTATGAGCAGATTTTATAAACATTTAAGTTGTTGGTATTGGATATGGATGTGAGGGCTCTCACCTTATTTCTTATATAAGGTGAGATATATCTCTCATAGGAGCATCTCCCGATTTAATATTATTTATGCATACATTTTCTTAGTTTCCATACTAAATGGAATTATCTTCCAGCCGGTGGAATGGGGAGCGGCGGCCATGATCGATGCAGAGCGGCGCCTACTGGTGAATGCCCTCCTCGACTTCTCGAACAAGAGATTCATCTTGCTTTCAGAGACATGCATCCCTCTGTTCAACTTCACTACAATCTACAACTATCTCATCAACTCTAACCAGACATTCCTGGGCTCTTTCGACGATCCAAGGCCCATGGGCCGTGGCCGATACAACAAGCGCATGTGGCCCCTTGTCACACTCGCTGATTGGCGCAAAGGCTCACAATGGTTTGCGGTCGATCGCAAGATCGCCATTGAGATCATATCTGATCTCAAATACTATCCTGTTTTCAGGGATCATTGTAGGCCTCCATGTTACATGGATGAGCACTACCCACCAACCCTTGTGACTAAATTGTTACCGGAGCTGAATTCCAATAGGACTGTCACTTGGGTTGATTGGTTGAGGGGTGGGTCGCACCCGGCTAGCTTTCGACGGTGAGATATCACAGAAGGATTTTTTTATCGGATGAGATTTGGGTCTAATTGCACTTATAATGGGAATCTGAGCTCCATGTGCTTCCTATTTGCTAGGAAATTTGAGGTGGATGCTTTGGAGCCTTTGTTGAAGATGGCACCAGCATTGCTTGGTTTTAATCCTTGAAATTCTTGTTTTGAGAGCTATGTGGCGCATTATTGTGTAGGGCAGCGCTGTACAATTGAAAAAAGGCTCTTGAGTCTTGTGCCATCAGTTGAAAATAGGTCTAAACTCTAAGTCACCAGCACAATTGGGATACAACTTATCTTGGGAGGGTCAAACAGAGATAAATCAGCAAACCTTGATGTGGGCCTACGTCAATGTGTGTCAATCACATGGACAGAATGCGACTAGAAGGTTTTAGTTAGAATTTTTCATGTGTATTTAAAACTTGGGGCTTTGAATAGATGACCAAAATAATAAAACCATGTTGATTTTATATGCACCTATAATTCATGCTGAGAGATTTTCTAGTGCCAGCTACCCATGATTAATTGGCATGTACACTACTGAGTTTGAACACCCAGAAGAGGTTTCAAATTTAAAACTTGGGTCTAACCCAATTTTCCTTAATAAAGACAGCAGCCCCTTCAAAATACTGCCCTAAAATTTAGGGGTTGACCTGAAACTCAAGCAGCTCCTGTTCACATGGTATCTAACTTTTAGGTTCTAGGCTATGACTCTGTCATTTAATGATTGATAATTGCTGAAAAATTAAGCAATTCTTTCTCAATGGACTTGGTTTTAATCAACATCTCTAAGACCTCTAATTTATTAATTTTCTGTTCTGACGTGAAGAAGAGAAACTGTTAAATGGTCATAATTAGTGAGGCGGTTTTGATGTGAAGAGGAGAAATTGTTAAATGGTTAGTTACAATACTTTTAAAAATATTGTATGTAATATTTACTTGGAAGTAGTATTATCCTTCCAATATCATGAAATTTTCAAAATATCAGCAGAAGTGATATACTATGAAAAAGCGCGATATTACCTAAAATAAATAAGATAAAAGATGAAAAGTAATAAAAATGTTTTTTTTCTAATTTTATATAGTGTCATAAATATCTTCATATCTTTTATTAGGGTTTTGCCAAAAAAATTATAAAGTGTTTCGGATAATTCCAATTAATGAAAAGGATTGGGAAATTTTCCAAAAAAAATGATAATTGTATGTTAAAGGTGTTTTTTTTTTTTTTTTTTTTTTTTTTTTTTGACAAAACTGCCCATAGGTCTCCATACATCGACTTAGACTAATATCCCACTTAATAAAACCTCACAGATCAGTTCAATTGCTACAAAAACACTCCAATTAATTGGCTTCAAAATCCGCTCATTATAGGTTGACGGTTATTACCAAGCATCTAATTTAGTTTGCCTCGTGACAATGCACAAATTTTCCCTAGCACATTAAGATAAAACTGCTGTGGCCCTACTTTTTTTTTTTGGCAAAGATTGTATGACTGGTATACTTGTTCCATTGAAAAACAAAAAATAAAATAAAATAAAGAAAGAGAAAACTTTTCTCCCAGGGGCACGTTTGTGTAATGCATTTTCCATTGAAAAGTACTATAGTCTTAATTCGATGAACTTCATTTTTTACCGTTTGATGCAGACAATTTTTCTTGAGAAGAGGCAATTCTTTAAAAAAGATTTTATGAGAATCCTTGGAAAAGCCTTTTCGATTTGGAGGTATAGGAAAGGTGGAAAGTTTTTATTTCTTTATATCACATTTGTGTAGTAATTAATTTGCTGAAAACTGGTTCTCTAGACTTTTTCTCTCTCGCAGAAGTTTTCCTCATCAAAAATGCATTTTTGGCATAATAACCAAAAGTCAAGCTTAGTTTTCACATTGCAGAGATGCAACGTTGCATGAAGCAATGGGAAATCTTCATTGTGAAAAAACACCCCACTTTTCTCACCTTTTCTGCAAAAACTTGGCTACTCAAACATGCCCAGGGAGAATGTTCTCATGAAAAATCAATTAATGGAATTTCAAGAGAGACATTAGGAAAGGACCCTGATGATCAAGTCAGAAAAGGTGGATCCCATTGAAAACATTGTAGTTAATGATATTTTCTTCACATATCGAACACAAACAACATTGGTTTTATGATTGCAAACATAGAACTTTATGAAGCCCATTAAAACAATGGGCCCCAATGAGTAACGCACACTCTGGGGTGAAAAAAGTCCATGCAGTTTAGTCTATTAGAGGAGGGAGGGAACCGAGGAAGGGGGTTTTGGTAGAAAGTTCCACAGATTTTGATAGAATGCTTAGAATCTAGAGAAGTGATGGTCCCAGGAATGAATGGACTCTTCAAGGTGAGAGAACCCAAAACACGGTTAGGTCAATAAGAGGCTCTACACGTGGCTTAAGACCCACTGGAAAGTTCTACTATAAAAAACCCAAAAAAAAAGAAAAAAGAAACCCACTGGCGCCAGTTACTTTTATTTAAAGTCTTTAGTCAAGTTAAGACCCAATGATAGTCCTTCCTATTAATCCTAGTCATCCCCCGCACCTCGAATACCCCTCTCCTTCTCCCTCTCCCTCTCCCTCTCCCTCTCCTCTCAACAACATTCAAAGCTATGAATGATCAATTCAAAGCTATGAATGATCAACAGCAACGTTCATTCATCTCCAAAGCCAACCTCTTCTTCAACTACCATTTGCAACCATTAAACCTTCTTTCTCATTTCCTTCTCTTTGGCTTTGGTTTGTTCATTGGAACCATATCTACTCTCTATCTTAATGATTTCTCTTCCAATATCCTAACAACCCAATTCTCCTTCTTTCCTTCACCATCACCATCACCGTCACCGTCACCACCACCACCACCACCACCACCACCATTATCTAACATGTCATGTGGGACTCATGGCAACGGTGCAATCACCCTCGTAGAGCATTCGATGGTGCAGGGCACTCTAATGCACAACATGTCTGATGAGGAGCTGTTATGGAGAGCATCAATGGTCCCGCGAGTGCGCGATTTCCCCTTCGACAGGATTTCTAAGGTTGCATTCATGTTTTTGACTAAGGGACAACTGCCTTTGGGTCAACTGTGGGAGAGGTTCTTCAAAGGAAATAACGGACTGTACTCAATTTATGTGCACTCTCATCCTTCATTCAATAGTTCAGAAGCTGAAGACTCGATTTTCTATGGCAGAAGGATCCCAAGCAAGGTCAGTTTTTTTGTTCTTATAGATTAACTTCATCACTTCCATTAATTTCTGGTTTTAAGTGATTGTGGGATGGTAGTGTTCTATTGAGAGCTTTTGGGTGCGTTGATGCATGGAGAGGATGCTAACTGGGGACTTTCATATTGTGAGGAATCTTGTGTTCCTAATCCTCATACAGGAAATCGATATCCTCCCTGTTAAGGAAAATCGGCTCATTTTTATTATTTTTTTCTACAAAAAAGTTTGTCACACCAAACGAGCAAAAATAGAGTTTGCATAGAAAATCAGAACAGTTCTTCTCTCTCCTCCGGTTGCACTAACATAGGCTAATGTCCTTGTCAATGGGCTTGGTTGTGGTTATGGTATGATAAGTGATTGTGCTTCAAGTAACTAGCTAGCATTGCTTATAAACTTGGAAACTGGACTTGGTTAAAAAAGCTGCCATAAAATCGGCTTAGATACAGGGTCAAAAGTTGCTTATTAGTATACACAAAAGAAGTAAAAAAATAAGAATATTTTCTTTAAACTTTCTTGGTGTGGACTGAGTCTCAGATGGGTTAATGCCAGTCAACTGAGTCATGGTCAACAAAGCCAAATCAACCAAGTCATGATAAAGTCATCTTGATTCAAACCAAGGACTGTGTCACTCAGACTTACCTGAGTAATTGGGTTGAGTGAATCTCATTTTAAGTCGAGTTTTTGCATTCTCATTTTGCAGTGTTTTATATATATATATATATATATATATATATGGAAAATATTCATGTGCATCCATCCCTCTTCATAGGGTGATACTTTCATAATTTGAAATTTTCATGTGTAAAAAGAGGAAAAGTATGATTTTGTCATATGCGTAAAAGGAATATACATGTGCAAAAAGGGAAAGTTCCCTCACCCTATAATAAGGGATGGATGCACATGAATATCCCCCTATATATATATTTATATTTATATATATTTCATCAAAGGAAAAGTGAAATTAAACATTCTCAAGTAAAAAAGGTGTAGGCCATTTTTGATGGGCAAGTCTTGCAGTTACGGTGGTGTATGTTTAATGGCTGCATGATTGGTGGGCTTCTCCTTGCTACAAAATTCATTTCGTAGACTTCGTAGCCAATATAAATTTGAGTCAAAGCCACTTTTTTTTTTTTTGCTGTCGAAGGGTTCCCAACCCTTTGGGCTGGACTAATCCCTCCGGGCCCAGAGGGAAGCCGGGTAAATCCCCTGTAGCCCTAGTGTGGTAGCGGAGTTTCGAACCCACAACCTCCGGGAGCAAACCGTGGTCCTAGGCCAACTAAGCTAGCTATTGAGTTTTTTGGCATGGTTCAATAGCTCAACGGCTCACATCATGTCAATGATCAAACATGACCCGCTTGAACCACCATTCATTTCCACCTTTCTGTTGGTGTGATCAGGGTAGGGACCAAAATTGTCTCCTGCATGCTTTCCCTGAGTGGGATGTGTGGAGCTCCAACATGGAGCCCATCGATGATCCAAACAGGTTATTTTAATTTTCATTCCTTCTAGTGATACATCCTCAAGTTTTATTTCAAGATGAACTATTCTCGACGTAAGATTTTGTACATGATGATAGCGTAATTCATGTATATAATTAATCATGCATGAGATATTTGTGCTAATTAATCATGCATGAGATTGTGCTAATCATGTAATCAGTCATATTCTACCCAGTTGAGTAATCCGGGTTGAGTCATGGCTCTAAAACTCAATTGAGAACATGTCTCTCACCGTGTGCATAAAGTCTTCGCTCTCACTCATTTCTAGACCAATTTTTCAATGTCATGTCTAAAATGCTCTAATTGGGCTCCTACGATTGTATTTCCATGAGTGGTAATTAGAAAAATGTAGAACAAAAGACGAATCTCCAAAAAATAACCATTAAATAATCTCCCCTTCAATGAAAATTGAATCAAATGATGATGGGGAAATGAATACTCAATTATCACCCTCGTAATTCGAATCATATGAAAGTCAAAATTTCATCTACATCGCTACATTATATCCTTCACCTCTCACCTTCTTAATAATCCTTAGATAGAGCTAATTTGACCATGAATTCTTATGTATTCTATGAAAACAAACATGCCTCAAAAGTAGGGGTGTAACGGTTCGGTTAACCGGTCTTTTTGGGGAAACCGTTAACCGAACCGTAACCGCGGTTTTCCGTCTTTGAAAACCGTAACCGTAACCGTATATACAAAAACCGTGGAAAACCGAACCGCGGTTAACCGTATTATACGGTTCGGTTACGGTTAATAACCGTGAAAAAATATACACAGTAATACAGTATAATTTAATTTCATTCATCTAGTTAAAGCAAACATGGTAGAAAACCTGAGTAAGATAATAAGATTTTATCTAAACCGCATGGAGCCCAACACTAAGATATAAATCCATAGATTGACTACATTACATCTTGCACACAACAATAAATCATTTTTTCCCTTTCTATTTCTTTTTTCGCTACAGCATCAAGAAAACAGGGTCTAAAATGGGAGGCGATAACGATGTGGGAAGCTAGGGTTTGGTTTTAGGTAAGGCAAATTTCGTTTACCCCCCATGTATATTATTTTATTTGTTATCGGTGTGGTTAACCGCATACGGTTAACCGAACCGTATTTTACGGTTCGGTTCGGTTAATAACCGTGAATATTGTGGAAAACCGTAACCGAACCGAACCGTGCGGTTTTTTGATTTTATTAACCGTAACCGAACCGAACCGTGAAAATACGGTTAATAACCGCGGTTCGGTTCGGTTCGGTGCGGTTTGACGGTTAGGCGGTTTTTTCTTACACCCCTACTCAAAAGCAATAAAAGTTAAAGACTTACGGTTTTTCTTTATTATTATATTATATATTTCTAGATTTCTTTTAGTAAAGTAATTTGAAAACCAGTGCAGTGCTGCTATAATGGCGGATGCGGAAAGGTTTGGCCTTTAGTCTCTACCTTTTCCAATACCATGTTTTAAAACCATGTACTGAGTATTATTTATTCAGCCAAATCACCCTTGTTAGTGGGTTAGGTGATTTTCATGCTTAGTGGGTTGGGTGAATTTCATGCCAAGTCCAGTTTTTGATATTTCATTTTGAAGACTATGGGACTTGAATCGAAGGAACAATAAATCAAACATTCTCGAGTAAAAAAAAGGAGTTGACATAGAGCCCACTTTTCATGTGGAAATTCTTCTACTCATGTTGATAATTAATTCCATGATTGGTGGGCTTCTTCTTCTTCTTACCTAAATCCATCTTAGAGTCAAAATTCCTATAGGCTATAGTTATTGAGCTCGATTCATGGTCCATTAACTTAACCATCCACATCACGTCAATCATCAAACATGACCTACTTGCACCACCATGCATTTCCACTTTTCTACAGCTGTGATAGAGGTAAGGATGGGTTGGGTCTGAAAGATCCAGTCTACCCGGCCCAGATCCGCACCCAACTCCGGTCCAGGTTACTGAGCACATAACTCACATCTGAAAGCTCCAGCCTGCACCCAGACCCCTATAGAAACCCGGATGGTTATATGCATATAAAGGTTCGACTCAACCCATCTCAGTAATTTCGGGTTCACGTTGACCCTTCTACCTTTGGGTTGGGTTTGGATAAAGAACTCCACAACCCAATTAACAATTGGTCCTGTTTCGGTTGAACCCATTTATGTCATTTGAGTCACAAAACCGACCCATAACAGATCCAGTTCGACCTAATTAAACTCTAAATCCACCATCCCGACATGTTGGTTTAGGGTTTGGTTTGACACCCTTTACCTTTCCAGTCCGGATTGACATGTTAGTTTAGGGTTTGGTTTTAGACCTTTTACCTTTCGAGTCCGGATTGACATGTTAGTTTAGGGTTTGGTTTTAGACCTTTTACCTTTCGAGTCCGGATCCCATGTTTGTACCAAATAGGGAAACTCTATTTGAACCAATCATGGAGTAATAAAGGTTTTTAAAATCAACAAGTTCACATGTCACCCCCCTGATTGGTCAAAACAGGACCAAACAGGGGATCTAGATTCTTAACTTTCAGGTTTTGTTCAGTTTGACATCGACCTGCTTAATAAATGGATAAATTCAGATAAACCATATATTCCTACAATTAAATAGCACGGCCCTCTGGTATTAAGCCCATTGACCCAATAAAAAATCGGTCCAAATATATATTAGGCCCATGCCGGATTTATTCATGTTGGGCCCTCTCATCCTTACCAATACCAGTGGATAAATGTACATGGACATGCATTCTCTCATGAGTTTTGTGTCTGTCTTCTCTCTCCTTTCTCAGGCAGTGGAATGGGGAACTGCTTCAATGATCGACGCCGAGCGCCGCCTCCTAGCAAACGCCCTGCTCGACTTCTCGAACGAGCGATTCCTCCTGCTTTCCGAGTCATGCATTCCTCTCTTCAACTTCACCACAGTCTACAACTATTTGATCAACTCCAACCATAGCTTCATCGGCTCATTTGACGACCCAGGGAGGGCTGGTCGTGGCCGCTACAACAGGAACATGTGGCCCCCCATAGCACTCGCCGACTGGCGCAAGGGCTCCCAGTGGTTCGAGGCGAACCGCAAGATCGCCATTGAGATCGTGTCTGATAGCGAGTACTACCCAATCTTCAGGGATCTTTGCAGGCCACCTTGTTACAATGATGAGCATTACATACCAACGTTTGTAACCAAGTTCTTCCCTGAGCTCAATGCCAACAGGAGCCTCACTATGGTGGACTGGTCAAGGCGTGGGCCACACCCCATGTCGTTCAAAAAGAAAGATATCACAGTTGAGTTTCTGCAAAGGATGAGGGGTCAGACCAGTTGCACTTACAATGGGAGGAACAGTTCCATTTGCTTGCTCTTTGGAAGGAAGTTTGATTGGAACACTGTCCAGCCTCTGCTAAGAATAGCACCTGGATTGTTTGGCTTTGATCCCTAGAGCTAGAAGAATACCATATTGGGGTGTCAATGGGCCAGCCTATTTATAATTGGCCATCAAATTTGGGCTGGACATGGCCCTGCGGGCCTGTGTTTTGTGAAAAATGTCCAGAGGGGGCCTGGGCCTGGGCCCAACAGTCTTAAGTAGCAAGTGGTTGATTATTTTTACCAAAAGTGGAAAATTAAATTGTTTAATTATGTAATAATATATTCTGTTTTTGTTTTAATAGTGAAGTACGAACAATCCCCTTCTTTAGTGGCTTTCCTTTTCCCTTTTTATAGAAGGACCTCCTGTGATTTATCCAATCCCACATAGACACCAACCCCTTTGAGTTGGCACCAATTGTAATTTCAAACTAACACGGATGTTAGTCATCATTGAATTTTATCAAAATGAATCTTCACCATATATATATATATATATGTTAAATTTGAGGACCAAACTGTGATCCAATATAATATAATATGTGAAAACATGTATTTGTACAAGTTATTAGTTTGGCTGGGGGCAAAGTACATGGCATGTGGGGATCATCCAACTACGGCACTTCTTTAATGTTATAGATTTTTTTGGTACCCCAGTTTAGGGCCTGGGAGCAATGAAAACCCACATATGTGGGCAGAAAGCCTGCACAAATGGAAAGAGAAGTCCCAAATAATGAAATAGTGGCATACTCAGAATTGATCCTTAGATAGCTTGGTAACATTCTGGGTTCAACCATTTGAGCAACCCCATGTTCACACTTCTTTTTTTTTTTTTTCTTTGTAAACAGAACCCATGTTTACACTTAGGTAATGATGTAAATGGGTACTCGATTCTCCGATTACCTGGAGGTTCCGATCCGATAAAAATCGGGTCTGGGTCCTTATTTAGGCCTCGATAAGTAAACGGGTCCGGGTTCGGTTCCACCTTGGTTTGGACCCGTGGACCCGAGATATATATTACTTCAATTTTTGAAAACCTCTCCTAAAAATCATGTTTTTTTAATATCATGTTCTACCTAAACCCGGAACCAGACCCAGACCCGTCCCATATATGGTTCCGGTTCCTGTTCCTATTCCGGAGCCAAGAAACCGGTTCCGGATCCGGATCCAATTCAAACCTTCTCCTTAATGGTTCCGGTTCCGGGACCCGAGCTGAAATCGACCCGTTTACAACCCTACACTTAGGTTTAATAGTTTGAGTCAATCATAATTAGGGTTTTCCTCTTTCTTTCTTTTTTTGGTTATTACATGGGAGAATAAGAAATTGGATTAAATAGAATTAAAGAGCCTTTTATATCTATATCTTGTGAAACATCCGTCCATAGTAGATCCTAGGTCTCCAGAAATAGGATCACATCTCCGCTATAACGAAGATAGGCCACATGGCATGTTTGCATAGACTATTCAACCCCACAAAAGAAAGGTCAACCTTTATATTTGACTAGTATTAAATCCCCTGTAATGCCCGGCCAGCTGTGTGAGAGACGGTAATTTAGGCCTGTCGATTTGGCCATGAGAAAGGGTGCCCAGTCGGGCCAGACCCTCAAAAGGCTCTTAAAATGAAGGTTTTTGTTTCTAACAAAAAGCCCTAGGACCAGGCTTGGATAACTTTTTGCAAGCCTGAGATTTGAGGGCCGGGCTTGGAAAATAGTGGCTCTGGCCCTAGCCCTCTTATTTTTATTTATTTTATATATAATACATATAAATATATATATGTAAATATATACTAAAATGCTCTTATCATAGTCATTTTGCAACAATATGGGGATATGAAGGCAATTTTCATACTCACTTACCCATTAAAAAATATCCTAAAAATCCATACATACATACATACATACTTCATTCATTTCATCTATATTTAATTATTTAAGTTATGTATTGTAGTTAATACATAATCAATATGTGTTGCACAGTTACTTTTTATCACTTTCTTTTAGTTTTATTGCTTCTTCTTTAAGTATTTTATATTATTTTTATAAAACATTGTCAGTGCAAAAGAGGTGTACTCATTTATATTAATAATAATACATTTTTTCCTCTATAGAGTTGGTTACGATATCAACTAATTCATAAAGTTAGTTTAAATGTGCATGGAACTTTAAGGATAAGGGGTAGTCCAAACATTCTTTTAATTAGATAATCATAACTCTCGATTCTTAAAAGTTTAAACTAATAGTATTTTTTAAATGTATTTACTTTTGTAATTTAAATCCAAGAATGTGTAATAGTCAGATTAGTGTTAATTAAAAATAATGTCAATTGATAAAAGGTATGTGAGTGTAAAACTCTCAAAGATAAGACATTGCTGGAATGATTTCATATGTGTAAATTCATATGAAAGTCATATTAAAGGTGTGAAATAGATCATACTACTTAACCATTTTCCTTCTTTGTCAAAACAAATAAAATCATATGTTTAGAACCCAACCCAAGTCACCAAAGCACGTATGACTTTATCCAATTAAAGAAACTTTTAGAGATGACTTATATTCTCCCAATGTTTTCTAATGGTTCGTTTGCAATTGAGATTAGAAAAGATAACGAATATTTTCTTAATGATTTCTTTGCAATTGAGGTTAAACAAGATAACGCTCGATCACACTCAGCTTTTGGTAACAATGTTCAAATAATAATTTTCTTGTTTTGAAGCCCTGAGCCCTGCCCTGGCCCTCAAGGGTGGGGTAAGGCCCTCGATAGTGAAGGCCCTCCTAGGGCTTTTGCTAGCTCAGGCCCGGCCTTGCATATATTGAGGGTAGGGATAGGACAACCCCAAGCCCGGCCCGGCTCTTTGACAGCCCTAGACAGTATGCTAGAGATTAGAAAGGGAGTAGTATTATAGGGTGCCAAATATGTAAGGTAAAGAGAGGCGGTGGAGCGGTGGAGCGGTGGAGCTTAGAAAGGGAGAGAAAGAAATATGAGCGAGAGAGAGGAAGAGGAGGTTAGAGGGAAAGGAGGGAGAGAGAGAGAGACAGACATTGAGTTGTAAAGAGGGAGAAATGAATTGAATCGTTTGAATTTGTGTGTAGTGTGGATAAAGTGGGACAAATGAAACGATACTCTTGGATGAAATGGTTTTTTTTTTTTTTCTAATTTCGAATTTGAAAGGTGTTACTTGGGTCCTATGTGTCGTTATGCTGGATCGATTTGCACTTGAAATTTTTTTTTTTTTTTTTTTGATAACATGGGAACCCGCCGACCCCCCTTTGAGGGATCATTGGTAAAAAATTCAAGTGCCTTGCCGACCATTTCTCCACTTTAAAGAGATAGAATGTTTAGCGAAACTTAACTGCATTATGGGCATGACCTTGTGATGATTTCTAGGTAGAAAACAAAGTTCTTGCTCACCAATAGATATAACCTAACTCGAATTCATACTTACTAGGTTGCAATAGGGAGCATCTTCCATGTGCCATGAGCTCTGTGTGGGGGCCCATTTCTTGAACCTTTTCCTCTTGGTCTCGGCAAGGGTGCGCTCGGATATGCTGAAGTGTAGGCGCCATTTCTCTTGATCTCGGCTACGATCCGATCCATATCGGTCTCGGCACTACGTGCTGGTCTCGGCCAAACAGAATTCAGTTCGGCCGCGTACCGTTCAGTCTCGGCAATGCAAGCTCGGCAATGCAGTATTGCGCTTGCAGCTAACAGCCACGGCCCTGTCGTGGCAAGGCCCAAGGAAGGGATCTGATGGGACTTCAGCCACCACCAGATCAGGACAAGATCAGGCCCAATGTGACTGGCATTAAATGCAGTGTGGGCTGATCGGACCCACATTAAATGCAAAGAGGGCTGTGATGGACCTTCATTAATGACTTTGTGGGCTGATGTGACCCAGGTCACATCACTAAGCCCACTGGCACTCACCCAAAACTGTTCCATATATAAGGCACGAGCCAAAGGGAGCAAGGGGTAAGCATTCTCACATAGACACCCAGTCTTTCTTCTTCTCCTCCTCCTTCTCCGATCGATTGCTGACTTAAGCATCGGAGAGCCCTACGCTGCCCAGAGCCAGGGTCCTCTGACCCTTGTCTTTCTCCTCTTTCAGGTTCAGACCGTCGCAGCTATCTCCTCCATGCATTGAGTAAGTCCTGAGAGGCATCCTGATCTTGTGAGTATATTATTTCTGCACTTACAATTGGCGCCGTCTGTGGGAAGATTTCTATAATCTTTCCTATTCCTATTCCTGAACACCATGACGAGGAGAGCTGCGAAAGATGGAGAAACTTCCAAGACAAAGCATGCAAGGCCGCCCCCTGCCAACCAGAGGGCTGGGAAGCAACCAGTCACTGAGGACGATGCTGAACGTGCTCTCATCCGGATCAACGTTCAGGAGCGTGACCTCCGCTCGGAGTCCGCTCCCGGGAAGGGAGACACCCAGCAGCCTACAGGTCTCCTGACGGGGGGAGACCAGCGGGATAAGTCTCCAGTGGTCGATGGATCACGCCCCCCGGGCCAAGTGGAGGACGTTGAGGGCCGGGTGGAGGACGTTGAAGATACTGAGGATGAAGACTACAGCCCTGATGACGACTTGGACTCCACCCTTCTGGAGATTAAAGCACAGAATGAGGCCATCAAGGAGAGAGATGCTCTGATCTGGCGGCTCCAGCGGCAGTTGGAAAGAGCTACTGGTTCGGCAAGGCAGCAGCAACGGACTCGTCAGGAGCAGTCCCAGCAGCAACGGACTCGTCAGGAGCAGTCCCAGCAGCAGCGGACTCGTCGGGAGCAGTCCCAGCAGCAGCGATCGCCACAACACGAGAGGGGAGTTACTCGTGTCACGCGCATCTCTTCCTCAAAGGAGGACCTGAGGGACCACTTGAACAGGAAAAGGGACGACCGAACCCGAGATGAAGGCTCGAGCACTAGCCGTAGCTACTCGAGGAAGGCGTCCGAGACCATTCCGGAGGGTATGTATCATAATCAGGAATGGCTGGACGCGCACATAAGGGAAACGGTCCAGCGCAACCTGGAAGTAGCCGGCTTCGGCCGAGACCAAAAGAATGCTTGCTGCGACCCCGTTGATCTCGGCGCGTCTCCTTTCTCCCAAGACATCAGGAGGTACCCCTTACCGAAGAAGTTCACCGTACCAAGATTCGTCACCTATGATGGGGTCTCGGATCCAGCTACGCATCTCAGGCACTTCTCCCAGAGGATGTCTGTCTGGGGAGACGAGGGCCATCTGAACTGCCGAGTCTTTTCCTCCAGTTTAGGCGACCTTCCCCTGAAGTGGTTCTGTGCGCTCCCAGAGGGATCCGTCTCGAGTTGGCAGCAACTCCAGCAGTCCTTTATGAATAAGTTCCAGGCCTACAGAGTCCTCCCGAAGACAGATGCAGACATCATGGCCATGAAGATGAAGCAAGGAGAGAACGTCACCCAGTTCGCCAAGCGGTTCTGGGCGGTCTACAGTCAGATCGACAACTCCAAGGACGATGTAGCCGTCTTCGCGTTTCGGAACGCCCTGTTGCCAGACAGCGACCTTCGCAAGGACTTGGCCAGGAACCCGGTGTCTTCCATAGCGGCGCTCATGTCCATCGCCAACCGGTACATTACTCAAGAGGATGACCAGGCCCGTGCTCGGGAAAGCCATGGAACCGTGCAAAGAAACCGAGACCGAGGTGAGAGGCCCCCCAAGAAGGACGGAGGACCGTTTCTGAGGGATGAGCCTCGGCGAGACGAGCGACGAAGAGGTGACTCAGACAGAAGTTGGGTGCCTACAAGCTCGGCAAGGACTCAGACGTTCGCCTCGGCAAGGAGCAAAAGGCCCAGGCTATTCGAGGACGCGTATCGGGGGGTCAACACGGTCTTCAAGATGCCAATCCACAAAATCATGTATAAGATCAAGAGCAGGCCGTATTTCAGATGGCCAGAGCCCATGCAAGGCGACCCTTCTATCCGAGATCAGACGAAGTTCTGTTCCTATCACAAGGAGGGCGGTCACAAGACTGAAGATTGCAGGATACTGCGGTCGCATTTGGAGAAGCTTGTCCAGGATGGACACCTGCAAGAGTTTGTCGGGAGAGAAACCAGGGCCGACACCCGAGCCCCGCGCCAAGACGAGGGGGGTCACGACAGCGACGGGACAGAGAAGATAATTGACGTTATCCATTTGGCACCCCCGCCCAAGGGGAGTAATCAAGCCCGTGCCGAAGCCAGGAAAGCCGCTCACGGCAAGCAGGTCCTGGCCGCCGAGCTCGGCCCAGCACAGAAAAGGGCTCGGAGGGAGCGTCCCGAGATCAGGTTCACTGATGCAGATCTGGAAAGGGTGCAGCTCCCCCACAACGACCCCCTGATCGTCACTCTGAAGTTTGACTGCTCTAAGCAGGGCGTGAAGAATTGCACTGTGAAGAAAGTCCTTGTTGACCCCGGCAGTTCTTCCGAGGTCCTCTATTTCGACAGCTTTCGAAGGATGGGACTGGCGGAGAAAGATCTGCAGGAGGCTCGAGTTCCCCTTATCGGCTTCAGCGCCAAACCTGTTTATCCTAAGGGGAAAGTGACATTCAAGGTCGAGGTCGGTGGCGCGTCTGTCATGGCAACCTTCATGGTGATCGACGCACCCTCTCCCTACAATGCTATAGTGGGCAGGTCTTGGCTCCACAGCCTGGAAGCAGTCCCTTCCACCCTCCATCAGAAGCTGAAATTTCCGTGGGAGGGAAAGAGCGGCCGAGTTGAAATCATCACGGTCAGAGGGGATCAGCAGGCAGCCAAGCAGTGCCTGACCGCTGTGGTACCCGGGGAGCAAGAGCCCAAGGAGGTCAATGTGGCCGAGATGGAGAAGAGCCTGGAGCAGGGGCTGGATGAGCTCGGCCAAGATCCAGGCAGGAAAAGCGTGGAGGAATTGGCCGAAGTCAGGATCGATCCAAAGGACCCGGATCGGTTCTTCCTGCTCGGCAGCCAGCTCGGAGAGCCGGAGAGGTCCGAACTGGCCCAGTTCCTGGTGCAGAACAGAGATGCCTTCGCCTGGACACGTCAGGAGATGCCTGGCGTTGACCCCGAGGTAATGTGTCATAGACTGAATGTTGACCCTAACCACAAACCTGTGATGCAGAAAGCCCGCAGGACAGGGGTCCCACAGACCGAAGCCGTCGTCGAGGAAGTGGATAAGCTGCTTGAGGCCGGCGCTATCAGGGAGGTTCAATACCCGAACTGGTTAGCCAATCCGGTGGTCGTCAGGAAGAAGACTGGCAAGTGGAGGGTGTGCGTCGACTTTACCGACCTCAACAAAGCCTGTCCCAAGGACAGCTTTCCCCTACCAAAGATTGACCAGTTGATCGACGCCACGGCCTGGCACGACAGAATGAGCTTCCTCGATGCCTACCGCGGCTATCACCAGATCCCACTGTTTGGGCCAGACGAAGAGAAAACAGCTTTTATCACGCCCAGGGGAATCTGACCCCACCCTCGATCACGGCTATCAAGGGAAACGGCATCCAGCCGTTGCGAAATGAGTAGATGGAGGGGTCGGCTGCCATGATCTGGACATCGTCTGGGATCATGTAGACTCTCCTAAGAGTTGCCAGGCCCGTCTGGGAATCTATCCAGTGAGTAAAAATCCCCATTTCTGGATCTAAGAATTCTAAGGGTCCTTACAGCAAGAGGTGGTGAACGGAGGTACCCCTAAGAAACCCTAGGGGCTGGGTCTGGAATGTAAATGAAGGAGGAGGAAGCGGAAGAAAACTCACTGGTTCGACGGGGCAAAGTCAGACTCCGACTGACGGATGTGGGCGACTACTGCTGGGAAACAGTAGGAGGTCTGGTCCTAGTCCGGCGGCGCTGGTTCTAGCAGAAAGCAGAAGTTCAAGCAGAGAGCAGGAGAGTCCAGGAGCAAAAATGATAGGAGGAAGAAGACGAAAGCGTATATAAAGGGCAGAAATGGGCGCCATCCCGGAATTCGAAGCGGGACACGCGTGAGACGTCGCCTCGGCTTGCGTCGCACGCCCCCTCGAAAAGACAAGAGAGCCTACCAGGCAATAACGCGTGGCGCTGTTGCGATGATGGTTCGCCTTCCCATACTAATCATAGCCCCGCATTTATTGCCCCCTTTATTATCTCTGGCAGACGAAGCAGCGGCGGCGTCTGGCGCCGAATGAGTCAGAACCCTTAAACAAAAGCGGATGGAAGGCGAGCACTATCCGTCTCGGGAGACCGGTTCAGTTCTTAACCCTAGTGCGGGGGATCAGTCCAGCTCTTAACCCTAGTGCCCGAGAGAGCCCTAGAGGTCAAGAACTGAGGGGCTATTGTGTGGGGGCCCATTTCTTGAACCTTTTCCTCTTGGTCTCGACAAGGGTGAGCTCGGATATGCTGACGTGTAGGCGCCATTTCTCTTGATCTCGGCTACGATCCGATCCATATCGGTCTCGGCACTACGTGCTGGTCTCGGCCAAACAGAATTCAGTTCGGCCGCGTACCGTTCAGTCTCGGCAATGCAAGCTCGGCAATGCAGTATTGCGCTTGCAGCTAACAGTCACGACCCTGTCGTGGCAAGGCCCAAGGAAGGGATCTGATGGGACTTCAGCCACCACCAGATCAGGGCAAGATCAGGCCCAATGTGACTGGCATTAAATGCAGTGTGGGCTGATCGGACCCACATTAAATGCAAAGAGGGCTGTGATGGACCTTCATTAATGACTTTGTGGGCTGATGTGACCCAGGTCACCTCACTAAGCCCACTGGCACTCACCCAAAACTGTTCCATATATAAGGCACGAGCCAAAGGGAGCAAGGGGTAAGCATTCTCACATAGACACCCAGTCTTTCTTCTTCTTCTCCTCCTTCTCCGATCGATTGCTGACTTAAGCATCGGAGAGCCCTGCGCTGCCCAGAGCCAGGGTCCTCTGACCCTTGTCTTTCTCCTCTTTCAGGTTCAGACCGTCGCAGCTATCTCCTCCATGCATTGAGTAAGTCCTGAGAGGCATCCTGATCTTGTGAGTATATTATTTCTGCACTTACAAGCTCGTATTTTTATATAAATAAGTTCTCTCCCATATCTACAAGTACGAAAATCTCAGTGGGAAAAAAAAAAGCCCAACACTTTTTAACTTATTAAAAAATAATAATAGTGATCTGTTTAAGATTATTTCACAGAACATGCAAAGAAAAAGCTAATTAAGATTTTCTTTCATGGGTCAGGGTGGGCCCATTTTCCACAAAATGCGGGTTCATTATTTGTCGCAGAGCAACAACGCCCAACCTGCTTAAGTAGACATTCTCATGATGATTTTGATGCAACAAACTTGATTAACAAGATCAAAACCATTTGTCCTTTCCACATAACTTGGTCATAAAAAGCTATTTTATAAACACCTCACCACCTCGCACGTTCCTACTTTCACTTTAAGTCCTAAGATATCAACAGTCTTTAAATTCCCCTTCTCTTCTTCTTGATTGACCCCTTGGTCAGCTCCCATCACCCCCCACTCATCTGTTCATTAAATGAATCTAGTCCATTCATTCTCCATGGCCTGACATAGTTGACCTCTTCCTGTATTAACCATCCATCAAATTGCACAGATTGGACATATCACATATGGGTTTTGTCTAAAGCCCAGCAAATTCTCTTCCATATTGGTCCACCCATTGTAAGAACCAACAGATCGACTGTCTAGATTCACCCAACTTTCATCCATATGCAATTCTGGTTGCATTGTATCAGTGATGACAATTGTTATTTGTTAGTGCGATGAACCCAGATCATAAAAAACTATTGACATGTTTGGAATATTGAAGATAGTTGAGGAATGAAGTCTCCAGGGCTAGAGGACACCTGCAAGATCCTATGTTCCTTTACTTGCATTGAAAGCACTACACAAGGGGGTTAAGAATCCTATGAGAATCCCTTTTTCTAATAAAGCTTAATTCCCATTTTCTTCCGAATGACTCCACCCTCCTCTCCAGTCATGGTGGGCCATTTTGATCTTTCTAACCCATCATGAGTGGCCCATATCTGAAAAATGTCCCAGATTGGAACATCTGGAATTCAATCACAGCCCAGTTTTCTCTTTGAATGTGGTCCACTTGCAAATAAAGGTAGGCTCCAAGGAACCATACAACTTGGGCCTATCAAGGGGTAAATGGGGTTAAGGATGGTCCCATGGTGTACATGCACACCAATATTATTAAATCAGTAACCTGGACCCAATTACACTGATACCAAGATCATTGATCTCATTGTTATTCATTACATAGAATACAATGCATATTTGTATCCTAAGGTAAGTATATCAAATATTAATTATATTATTTTATGATTTTTTTTATACTAATGTAAACGGGTATTCGAGTATGATCGATAAAAGACCTGAATCCATGTTTGATTTATAATTGGAACCACAAAATGAACATTATACTTAGGTGTATTTGAGTATATAATACCTGAATCTAATTATAATTGCCATAAAAAAGTGTCTATGCCAGAATTTCTCAAGTTCAAAACATTGGACAACAGGGACAGGGAAAGTGAGGCCCATTTAACTACTTGGGCCTGATCTCTCTCTCTCTCTCTCTCTCTCTCTCTCTCTCTCTCTCTCTCTCTCTCATATATTTATATATCAACTCATTCCTTGGTCAAAGCTAAGGAAACAATAGAAGAAAAAGCAATGAAGAGCCAGCCTCAGCAACGTCCAATTTTCTCCATTGCCACCTTCAATTCCAACTTGCAACTTCTAAACCTTCTCTCCCATTTCCTCCTCTTTGGCTTTGGCTTATCCTTTGGAATAATCACTACCATCTACCTCAAAAACTTCTCATTCAATTTACTAAAAGCCCAATTCTCCATCTTTCCAAATCAATCTTCTTCCTCTTCCTCTTCCTCTCCTCCTATATCACATAAGTTTTCTCACTTCGGCCGAGTGGGACTCAAGGAATACATTCAACCGCACAGCGTTAGGCACGACATGACCGACAAGGAGTTGCTTTGGAGAGCATCAATGGTGCCAAAGATTGGTCGGTTCCCATACAAGAGGAAGCCAAAGGTTGCATTCATGTTCTTGTCAAGGGGTCCATTGCCATTGGCACCATTGTGGGAGAAGTTCTTCAGAGGAAATGAAGGGCTTTACTCCATTTATGTGCATTCACATCCCTCATTCAATGCATCATCAGTGCCCAAACATTCAGTTTTTCATGGGAGAAGGATCCCAAGTAAGGTGAGTCATGCTGCCCTGGTTGTTAATTTCCTTTGTTACTTCTTTTATTTGATCTTTTTTGTAGTTTTGTTTGTAGATAGTAATTAATCTTGTTTTTCTTTTTACTTGGAATTGAAGCACACAAATTTTGGATTGATTTTTCACTCTCAAAAATGGGGTCAACCCCATTTTGGACAGTTCAATTTGCAGCAATTTGACTGTAACATTGTCTGTAAATTGAACATCCAAACACAACCATTGAGTTGTTATGTTAGAAATTCGAATTCGGATTGAAATTGAAGATTGCTATGGATTTGGCTAAATGGAGACCTGTTGGATTAGACCCTATTAGGATCATATTTGGGGGGTAGTTTGATGGGTGGGTCAGATAATTATGAGTTTTTAGATTTTGACTCAAGTCGATCGGCTTTTAGGTCTTGGCTATCCTAATTCACTTCACCCAATTTCTGATCTTCTTATGTATTAGTGAAAACTCAATTATAAAACATAAATTATCTTAATTTCTTTTATATTTCTCATAAATCAAAAGAAATATTGGACTAGCTTCACCATACTCATCGTGAAGCTAGGCGATTGCCAAACTGAGATTTTTAGGCTCATGGTTTTATGGTCTCAGGCTAAGTCTTTTGCTTTGAAACGAAAAAAGGAATTTCTTTTTCCTTTTATACTTTTTCTCTAAAAGGGATTTATATAAGAAGTTATATATATATATATATATATATATATATATATATAAAGTAAGAAAGGAGATACATAAGAAAAGACAACTACTATCTATACTATTGTATTATAAAAGATAAGATAATCCGTGGTCCTCCAAAATATTAGAAGATAAATGTTGTTTTAGCTTTGGTTGAAAACCAATTAGGCCCAAATCAAGTTGCTCGCATCGCTTCCAAATGTAAAAGTTTAGGGCATGGCAGCCACAATTTTTATAATTAGAAGTCCCAAATACAAGATCATGTAATGGAACCCCATTCTACTAACTTTCTGTTTTAGAAAGATATTAGTCAAAAGACTTACATATTAATGACAAGAACACCTACGGTGAATGGGATGCTTGAAGCTGCAATTGGTATCCCTTTCAATTGTAACAGTTAGTAGTTACAACATGTACTTAGTAACAACTCATCACAATCACCTAGGTCTACCCTGTGACCCTGTTCAGTAGGGGTGTACACGAATCGGATTGGTACGGATTAGGCCAAATTCATTACCTATAAATTGATGGATTTGGAATCCGCCACCAATCAGTGGCTGTTAAAAACCAATCCGAACCGATCCTCCCTGTTAAAAACCAATCCGATCCAATCCGTGGAGGATCGGATCGGATCGGTTTAATCCGTTGAATATAATGCAAAAAGAAAATTTGAAGAGCATGCTTTCTAGGCTAGGGTGAGATTTGGTCTAGAGTTTCATTTTTTATACTTATATATAAAAGTGAATTACATTTTGACCCCTGAAGTTTTTTCTTCCTTTATATTTAGACCTCTTAACTTATATTTAAACCCCTTTAAGGTGTTTTTTTTTTAATATTTAATGTCAACGGATTGGATCAGATTGAATCTGCGGATTAAGGGTAAAATCCGTTACTGATCCGTTGCTAACGGATTACAAGATTTTCAATCCGTCACCAATCCGTTTACCTTCGGTTCGGTTAAAAATCCGCAGATCGAATTGATTTTATGGATTGGCAGATTTTTTGTACACCCCTACTGCCCAGAACCAAGAAGTAATCTGACTTGGTCCAAAGAAACACAAGGTCAACTTGGTTTAGGCCAAGTAAATTGCAATATAAAAGACTCCTAATTATGCCTAAAGCTCGACCGTTGAACATATGAGATGCAGTGCAGTGACCACATTGCCAAAGTCACTGTTTAAGGGTCAGTGCAGGCTAACTTAATAGAGTTACTTAAGTAGGATTTTATAATTGACATATTCTTCTCTACACTATCCCCATGTGGATTTAGTAATGAAGTAAGACTGTAAAACACAAGAAGAAAAGTCAAATATGGTTCTTATCTATGTTTTCCAAGGGACTTTCCAACACAAATTCCTGGTGTGAAATGAGGTCTGTTGGGCTAACTACCTCCTGGCCCACAAGCCACTGTCAAGGGTCCATTCATGCTAACTTAATATATATGATGCTTTCTTTTTAACATTATTCAACATAGGACTCTAGTAATGAAGTCCGATAGACAAGAAGCAAAAATTGAAAAGGGTTTTATCTATATTTACCTAGAGACTTTCTCTGTAAAAAAAAAAAAAAAAAAATCTATAAAAAAGCTGTGTTTTTGAAGAAAAAAAAAATTATTTACCATTGATTTATCTAAATATTAGATTTTGCAAATGTTTGAAGACTTTTAACATTTCCCTTGCAAGTTTTAAAAACTTTCAGAGGACCTGATTTTAACCAACCCTTGCCTCCCCTTCCATAACCATCTGTCTTCAGATAGTAAATATTAGGACTACAGAGACTTGATCTGGACCAGAATATTGTGCCAAGTAAACGGGATGGCCAATTGGCCATGGACAAGCATATCATGGACCATGAACAGCATGGTCCATGCTGTTCATGGACAAGCATATCATGGCCTGTGTTGGATCTCTACACAGGCCTGGATATTAGCATTCCGAGGCCTGGACTGCTCCATGTGTCATGTACCTTCAGACCTAATCCATCCCCATTCCTTACCTAAAAAAACTTGGCAACTCAACTCATTTCAACTCAGAGTTCACCAATTCAACTCAGTCAAGTCTTGCAAATACCCAGTGAACTCACTCAACTCACCCAACTGATGACCTGCCAAGCGAAGTTGACCGAGTTGGGTCAGGGCGAGTTGGTAGGAGTTTTTAAACAATGGCTCATTCATGATGGTCATGGACCAAGATTGAATGGGATAAAAGTCCGAACCAGACAAACAATTAAGGCAGACTGAGGCGGCCAATGGGCCCAATTTTGATTTGGCTGACTACTGCCCATGGTCCCCATATTCATGTCAATGCAATCTTCCAATTTGAAGTGTTTTGTTGAATGAAAGAGAGGATTGACTAAGGGAATTAATTGTCTTTGACCCGGTCGGGTCCATGCTGTGCCCCGATATAGACCCAATTATTTACCAGTAACAGGGTAATCATGGGCTTGTTTACAGCCTTAGATCCTAGAATATGAATGGCTCATATCACTGAAAGGAGGGCCATATAAATCTTTTTTGAACGGTGGCTAAAGATTTCATTCGACGAAAGAAGGTACAAAGTATATAAAACCAAAGACCAAAGAAAAAATAGAAAGGGGATGTGCAAGAGAAAGGCAGTACCTCCAATCCCACTTTCATAATCACACCTACACCCAAAGAAGCAACCCATCAACCGCTTGCTTGACTAACACTTCTGCTATGGAGTTAGCTGATCTAACCTTATGACGGAAAGAAACATCGATTCCATTTTGAAAGAAACAACTAAGGGTGTAACGGTTCAATTAACCGTTCATTTTGAAAAAACCCTTAACCTGCAAACCGTGAATCGCGGTTTTTCAATTTTTAAAAACCGTAACTACATCTGAAAAAAACGTTAAAAATCAAACCGCGGTTAACCGTATTAAACGGTTCGGTTACTGTTAATTGTCACTTAAAAAAAGTACTGTTGTAAGTGATAAGTCAGGGTTTCATTTTGTCAAGGCTTCACTTAAGTCAAGTCATTATAGACATATTTAATTTAGGCCCTTTTTTTTATTATTAGTATAACAGTACAGTTAACCATGTGCTGGTTAACCGAACTGTATTTTACGGTTCGATTCAGTTAATAACCGTGAGTCAAGGCTGAAAATTGTAACCGAACCGTGAAGCATGGTTTTTCAATTTTAAGAATCGTAATCGAACCGTAAAACACGGTTATTAACCGTCGGTTCAGTTCGGTTTGATTCGGTCGATTAGATGGTTTCAGTTTTCTTTTACACCCCTAATTCCAACATATAACTATCTAATTTCATTCACGTGAAAATGAAACTTCCTACTATTAATCTTCCGCTTATTCACCCATGTGTTCGAATTAGAGGAATCAGCATACCATCATGTCAAATTGGGCCATATAAATAAAACTTCCAAAGAGGGCCATAAAAATGTAATATTAGTTGGCTGAACTAGCTAAAAGCAATATTGCAATTGAGAAAACAAAGAAAAAAGATAAGACGCATTGACAGGCTGCCTCCTTCTTCTTCTTCTTCTTCTTCTTCATGCAGGAGGTGCAATGGGGAAAGCTCAACATGCTGGAAGCAGAGCGACGCCTCCTTGCCAACGCCCTTCTCGACTTCTCCAACGAGCGCTTCATCCTACTCTCTGAATCCTGCATCCCCCTCTTCAACTTCTCCACGGTCTACTCCTACCTCATCAACACCACCAAGTCCTTCGTCGAGGTCTACAATGACCCCGGCCCCAATGGCCGGGGCCGCTACAACCGCCGAATGAAGCCCCGGGTCAGGCTCGACCAGTGGCGCAAGGGCTCCCAGTGGTTTGAGGTCGACCGGAGACTCGCCGTCGAGATCGTCGCCGACACAACCTACTTCCCGCTCTTTGCCAGGCACTGCAAGCCTTCATGCTACGTAGACGAGCACTACTTACCAACCATGGTGAGCACGAGGTTCTCCGGGAGGAATTCAAACAGGAGTTTGACTTGGGTTGACTGGTCAAAGGGTGGGCCCCACCCAGCTAGGTTTGGGAGGAGGGAAGTGACAATTGAGCTCTTGGAGAGGTTGAGGAGTGGGACCAAGTGCAGGTACAATGGGAGTAGTAGTAGAGTGTGCTTCTTGTTTGCAAGGAAGTTCTTGCCCAATTCCTTGGATAGGCTCATCAGGTTTGCACCTAAGGTGATGGGGTTCCACTGATCAGATCATCAACCAAAGTAGGAGTGAGATTTGAACGCATTGCCATCTGGACCCTTCAAATCTTTGAGCCTAGGATGTTTAATCATGATAGCCAGTGATGGGGCCGGGCCGATTTGAACGGTCTGGATTATTGTATTTTGAATGCCATGTTAGGGTGGATGAGTTGCTGTGAAGGTTGGATCTGTAGTAGAGTGCATGTGATTGGAGTTGAGCATGATCATAGGGTTTAGAGGTGTTGTGAAATGGGAATCAAGGTGGTATTTTTATTCTTTTGTTAATGGGGGAAATGGGAAGGTATAATTAATTATATAGGAGTACAAAATTAGTAATGTACAATTTATTGGTTGCATAAACTGAGTGCAGGTGGGCACTTCTTTTCCACAAAAGGAAGTGGTAGCTTAGGAAGCAAGCAATTGAATTGATTGTTTGTTGTAATAAGTTCTCTGTATTTTGTATGATACTCTCAAGATTTCTTCAATAAAATGATTATATATATATGGGCCTATGCAATGACTGATGATAAAGATGGTTGCCTTGTGGTTTATAAATCAGGTGCGATCATCTTTGGGGCGGATACCTTAAAACATCATCATCATCATCATCTTCAAAGCCTAATTTTATTTATCATCATTATAATAGTGACATATTTTTTGCTAGTGTTATTTTCCCCATTGCCCGCTAGCACATCCATCTCTGCTACTTCATTTAGTTCGCATTTGTGTAATGCATTTTCTTAGGACGAGAAAATAAAAGGCAGTCTGATTCTCATACTTCCTGTTTCTTCATCTGGTGTGGTTAGTTTTTCACAAGGAAATGTATTATTTTATTCTTAATTTTCTTTAAATCCGTGGAGAAAGAAAAACATTTATAATGGTGGATAGGAGGGTTTAAGGAAGACAGATGGAAATGCCAAAGTCAGCCTCAACAAAAATAATCCCTTGGTTAGGTTTGCATGGCCTCAGTGGAAATGAAAGTACGCAGACTTGGGCTTTTCCAGGAGAAACCTATCTTTCTTATCCCTCCCTTTGGTACAAACACTTTTTTCCATGTTTACATAAAATTACACTGCTTTTAATGTGTTTCCTAAAAATGAAAGTAAAATACATCCACACCCAATGATAGAAAATGTTTTCCATAAAATAAAAATCTCACTTTTCCTCCCCATTTGTGCACAACAGCAATTACAACACAAATTCACGCTTACTTTGTGGATCTGTTTATATGAAGTATATTACAACATATGTGGGATACATTTTGCAGACATTAGCACAAAAGCATGTGTGGAGAATGACTGCATGGGGCAACGTTACTGCAAAAGCAATGGCAATAGTGAGCCACCAACAAACTGACCAAACCCTTTGAATTGGTACCCATCCCATTTTTAATACTGATCATTTTCTACAATTGAATTGAGAAGTGGAGCTATGAAGGATAATTGAAGCCTAATGACAAAAATTAAATCTCACCTTAATTAAATCTTATCTAAAAAGTACTCTTCTTTCTATTTGTGTTAAACAGTATATGTACAGCTAGGTGATCAAGGAGACAATCCTCAGGTCATGTAAGTGATTTTAATTGTATCTCAATCTCACAAAACGCTCCTCTTTTTATGTTATCCTACTTGAACAATCCACATTAAATTTTAAAGGTGATTAACTAAACATGCTTTAATCAGGGTCCCTACATTAACTCTACGCCTGGGCTCGAGCCAAGCATTGATGGCTTGGGTCAGGCTTGGGCCAGACTTGGGCATTTGCTATACTAGTTGGGCTGGGCCGAAATGCTCATCGGCCAGGCTAGCCATGAACACACCTGGACTCTTAGATGCCGTTTGACCAGTCCATTTTTAAGCCTATCTAACACAAAACTAACTAACTAAATGAAACAGATGTTTGAGTGTTTTAGTCTATTTGGAAAAGTTTACTAAATGTGCAGTAGAATGAGTGTTTTAGTCCATTTTGAGAGTTCCTTTTTGCCTCTTTTTAAAAATTAATTAAAAAAGTCACTTTTACCTATAAATGGAATGTCCAAAGCAATTAAACTTGATGATGCCAAAAAATGACTTTCGGGCACCACCGGTCAAGTGATATGCAATTAATGTAGAAATTAATGAAGAGAGAGAAGGTTTATAGTGGTTCGGTCAGTATGACCTACGTCCACTTTAAATGATCACTTTACTGCTCTGAGGAGGAGATTACAAAGTAGTCAGATACAATAATGATGTGAAGAATTCGAGGAGACTCGTTCCTTTGATAGGACTCCTCCTTTTATACTCTTTCTCCAACGGGTGGGGAGATTCTCCAGGGATCTCCAATGATGTACGCTCCAGTCTGGTGAAGTCTTCCGAACCCTCCTCAACAGAGGAGCAGATAAGATTTCCTCCGCGGGAATTGGTAAAAGCAGGTATGTGAAACGACACGATGACTTTGTCATTCTGTGGATTCGGATCCGGCCTCAATGGGTAGATCAAGACCTTGGCTCATCATGGACTAAGGTCAGTTCAACCTGACCCGTCATCGTGGACCGAGCCTCTTGGGCCTAACCTGTTATTGCGGACCGAGTCATTTGGGCCTGGCCCATCATTTGCCCCTCAATGTCTCGCGCCAAAGAAGGCTTTGAAAGGGAGACATTTGGAAAATCTAAGCTTCTTCATGCCAAGCAATTTGTAGCTTTTCTGAACACTGAACCTCCTTTTAATATATGCCCTCTGCATAGGGGGTCCGCGGGTGTCCCCCGGCGGTGCTGGGGTGCTGGGCGCCCAAGGGCTGCTGGTGGGTGCCATGGTGGGTGCCCAGCCTGCTGTGAGCCGAGCAGGGCACGCAGGTGCAGGGCGCGTGCGGGCGGGCGCTAGCGGGCGCGGGCGGGCGGGGGCGGGCGCGGGCGGGCGTCTGGTGCTGGGTGCCCAGGCTTGGGCGAGGAGCGCTGGTGTGCGTGGGCACTGGTGCTGGGCTCCCAGGCGATAAAGCCGAGGATCACTTGAGGCACTAGGCTATGGAGAGGGAGCCCATGCTGCTGCCGAGCGTGCACATGGAGAGGGCGCCCATGTTGCTGCTTTGGCTAACTGAAGGGGCTGTGGGCCCCCTTGTGGCGCTGCTATAGGCGCGGGGCGCCCCTGTGGTGTTGGACGCTTAAGGTGCTAGGAGCCAAGGTTGGGCGCCCGTGAGTCGTTGGGTGCCTGAGAGGTGCTGTTCCAGCCGGTTTGGCTCATTTGGGTGGCCAGACAGTTGGGTACGCTAATTTAATGTAGTCCCCCGGGTTGCAGATGGCCTGGTGAAAGAAGCAGACTGCTTGCCTGAGAGCAAAGACAGCTGAGGATTGCTCGTGAGAGAGCTTGAGACCGTGCTTTTGGCGCCCCATGAAAGAGCCGCTAAGTTAGGGATTGGCTGCCTGTTTGAGAACAGTGTAGAGGTAGGTCAAGCTTCTTTGACGACCCGCGAGAGAGCCGATAAGCTAGAGATATGCTGCCTGTTTGAGAACAGTGCAGAGGTAGGCCAAGCTTCTTTGACGACCCGCGAGAGAGCCGCTAAGCTTGAGATAGGCTGCCTGTTTGAGAACAGTGCAGAGGTAGGCCAAGCTTCTTTGACGACCCACGAGAGAGCCGCTAAGCTGGAGATAGGCTGCCTGTTTGAGAACAGTGCAGAGGCCAAGCTTTTTTGGCGACCCGCGAGAGAGCCGCTAAGCTGGATATATAGGCTGCCTGTTTGAGAACATTGCAGAGGTAGGTCAAGCTTTTGGCGATCCATGAGATGATTCACCTCGCCTGGACCTGCTGATTTCCTCAGCATTTATATATTTTTGAGTTTTTGACAACAGCTCTGGCATGCTCTTTGGTGGTCGCTTCATTACTGAAAAGAGGAAACGGGATGAGCGGAGGCCTCCCAGAAAGGCGGTCATGGTGACTTTCTCGTTGGGCTCCTCGACTTGGAGGACCTTCTCGTTAAAACGAGTGAGGTAACTCCTCAGACTCTCATCTTGTTCCTGTTTTATGCTGAGTAGGTGGGTGGCAGGCTTTTGGTGGCGGTGTCCTCCAATGAAGTACGACACGAAGGACTTGCTTAGTTCTGCAAAGGTGGAGATGGAGGTTGGGGCGAGACTGGAGAACCACTGCCTCGCGGAACCCTTCAAGGTGGTTGGAAATGCTCTACACATGATCTCATCAGGGACATTGTGTAGTTGCATTAGGGTTTTGTACGTTTCCAAGTGATCCAACGGGTCCTTGGTCCCATCAAAAGTCTCCATGGTCGGCATTTTGAATTTTCTGGGGAGGGGGTAGTTTGCCACGGAGGGTTTGAACGGTGTATCCGTTCGTTGTACCAGATAGTCAATAGATTCTGGTACATGTGCCTTCATGGCATTGAAGACGTTGCCAATCTGATTTTGCATCTCTTTGAACTTCTCATCCCAAAGGTTGGGAGCTTCTCTGGATTGACCTTGGAACTGGCTCTCGTCTTCCAGGCTGTAATTCCCACTTCCCATCTCCTGGAAATCAGGATCCTCATGATTGGAAGCAGAGGGAGGGGGTGGAAGTCCACCGTGATTCGACCCGCCCGGGGGAGGGGTACGTCGAGATGAGCGCGGCCTTCAGGATCAACCAGGAGTCTTCCGTGTGGGACGACCGGCGGAGCTCCAGCAGATGTCCCCTGGGCATGGGTGGCATGATGACGGGCGCCCAGGGCGCCATGAGGATGGGCGCCCAGCTGTGGTCCTCGACCCTGGGCGCCCAGGGGTTGGGCGCTCAGGTGAGGGCGGCCTCGGTTGGCGCCTCGGCCCCGGGCACCGTGTGGACGGGCGCCCGGGTGAGGTGCCCCTCTGCGTGGAGCGACCAGTTGCTCCGAGAGTGGTGCTTCCTGCGGTCCTGCACCTAGCGCTCCTCCCTGACTCGCCAGCATGAGCTGCAGTATTTGTTGGTTTTGAGTTACCAACTGCTGCATAGTCTCCAGCATCTACTGGGGAGAAGGAGCGGGAGCATTCGGTGCAGGGTTGGTCGGTGGAGGATTACCCTCGCCCTCGCGCGAGGGGTTACCATCTTGTCGCCTTGTTGACCTGGTGATCGGCATGGCTTTTTGAAAAAAAGGAATTCTTTTCGTTCCCACAGACGGCGCCAAACTGATGATGCCAAAAAATGACTTTCGGGCACCACCGGTCAAGTGATATGCAATTAATGTAGAAATTAATGAAGAGAGAGAAGGTTTATAGTGGTTCGGTCAGTATGACCTACGTCCACTTTAAATGATCACTTTACTGCTCTGAGGAGGAGATTACAAAGTAGTCAGATACAATAATGATGTGAAGAATTCGAGGAGACTCGTTCCTTTGATAGGACTCCTCCTTTTATACTCTTTCTCCAACGGGTGGGGAGATTCTCCAGGGATCTCCAATGATGTACGCTCCAGTCTGGTGAAGTCTTCCGAACCCTCCTCAACAGAGGAGCAGATAAGATTTCCTCCGCGGGAATTAGTAAAAGCAGGTATGTGAAACGACACGATGACTTTGTCATTCTGTGGATTCGGATCCGGCCTCAATGGGTAGATCAAGACCTTGGCTCATCATGGACTAAGGTCAGTTCGACCTGACCCGTCATCGTGGACCGAGCCTCTTGGGCCTAACCTGTTATTGCGGACCGAGTCATTTGGGCCTGGCCCATCAAAACTCGTTTTTGCCTTTTTCCTTTTAAGAAGTTTGCCCATTTAACTTGTATTATATAATAAGTTTGTCGGTGCTAATAAATTTGTACAAGTAAATTTTAGAGGATTTTACTGAAAAATTCTCATTATATGGCCGTTGCAAGTAATAGTGTCTTGTAATTCACACAATACAAAAGTATTTCTCACACCAACAACAACGTCGCTTGATATGAAAGTAGGTGACGCTATCGTCACTGTTCGTTATATATACCCGCTTACGAAACCCCCTTTTTCTCATCTCCAGCTGTTCGAGGTCTTCAGATACTTTGTTAAATCCAGTTGGGCATCGGAACAGACCCTCGCAATCTGCATTGGGTCTCCTTCTTTCCCACCACTGCTCACAAGTTCCGATCTTTCTTCTTGATGCTAATCAATAAAGCATCCATCTCAACTTCAAATGCATATGCAAGGAGATTCTTGTTTAAGCAATAAAGGAAGCCACTTGGGGCGACCGCCGATCATTGGAAAAGAAGGGAAAAAATCCCAATTTACACTGAAATTAATCATCCAAACCCAATCAAGAAACAATTTTTAAGGAAACCCCATTCTCCAAGGAACCCTTTTATGGTGTTACTGTAACCGAAGGGGCAGAAACTGAAATTGCAATTGACCCATCAAGGAATTCCTCAATTCTTCATCAATTATAATATATTAAGCTAGGTGGTTTTGGATTCAATTTTGACTGTTAGTTATAATTTTGACCAAAAGTTATATCAACTATCTTCTTTATCTCTTTATCATAACCACTCATAACTGCTCTCCACTTTTCGTTTCTTTTCTTTTTCTTTTTTCAAAGACTTTATTTCAATCCAAACTCTATAATTCAATTTCTACTTCAATTCTCATTTTTTTCATTCTATGATACCAACTATTGGATTACATAAATACATACACAAAAAAATTTCTTTTGCTTTCTTTCTAAAAATGCTATGGATTTTTTTTATAAATTAATATTTAAATTGCAATGTTTGCCATATCCGTGCTGAGCACGGATAATTATGCTAGTGAGAAATTTAACGAAACTCCAAATTTAAAATTCCAATTTCTTCATCTGGGTGCTTCAATGGAGTTAGGTCCATGATCATCAAGTGGGTTCCACCATTTTCCCATGCCAAGTTTCAATATGGATGGATTTGATTTGATTGCAGAGCAAGTAAATAGGATGAAGAACAAATGTATTGGAGAGGAATGACAATTACCTTGTCAAAAAAGGGGTTTCAAAAAAGGTGTCTGCTGTGAGGTTAATGACTTCGGCCCTCAGAGCATGCAAGGAAATGGAATGGAGCATGCGAGGAAAGAACAAGCACAGAGCGCTAGACTGCTGTAGGGGAACTTCATGGCAAAATTTACTGTAGCCCCTCATGGGGATATTTACTGTAGCCCTCTTCGCCTTCTTAACCATGGAAGCTTTCGACAAGGTAAACTCCCTTGGGGTTTACTGGGTTTACTATAGCCCCCAAATGGGGCAGCGCACATGTGATCTTTTTCTGCAATCTGAAAATACGAGAAGTGACGCTAGCGTTCTACTCATCAGCGACAAGTGACACTAGCGTCGTTCATCTCATTTTTCAAAAAAGAGAAAAAAAAGTTAAAAGAAACCGATGGACTCCTTTTGTGCTACTAGAATTATAGGGCACCTTCTCATGCAACGTTCACATATGTAAAAAAATTCCGTAAAATTCTTTAAATTTTATTATATGGCAGGGTTTTTTTTTCTTTTTAATTGAATCAGACATGTATAACAGTCTACTTGAAATGCAGTCTAATTAAAATAGTATTTGAAATAAATCTAATTGAAATATGCTCTGTCTCCAACAGATGAGACATGCTATCATTGATTGCATTTTGGTTGGGTGAGTTATTATGGGAGCAAGCACACTCAAAGCCACCCTTTCTAGAGTAGCTATGGGCTGTGACTCCTATGACAGGAGTAGGACTCCCCAGTCCCCACACTGAGTTAAGATTAAAGGAGCCATCATATCTTTGTGAAGTACCATTTGGGATTTGTCCAAGTAGCATTACTCTTTCCCAAATGGCATAGACTGATTACTTGGGACCATATGTTCTATAGTTACGTAGGCAATGCAGCTGGATGTCTTGTGGTTCCCTGCTTGCTTTTCAATTCACCTTGTCAATAATAAACTTCTGTTCTAATAGAAAGAGGGGAACAGTTTCCATTGGACCCCCTTTCACGGGCTAGCGCTGTCAATGGGGGCCTGCTACCATTAAAAAGCTCACAAAATAAGGATTTTTGTTTTTGTGTTTTTCAAGTCACAGGGTGTTCAGGGAGTTTCTTTTCAGACTCGCAGCTTTGAAGGCCAAGCTTCGCTTTGACAATAACTGGTCCAGCACAGCTCAACCCTTTCTCTTTTTTTTCTTTTTTTTTTTCTTATTTAGAAATATGAAGTTATTTGAGTATAATTCTAAATAAGTGCAACCTATTAGAGAATTTAACTTAGGATAGATCCAAAATCAACCCTAATACAGTTGGAATAAGACTTTTTCATGATGGGGATGACCTCCGCCATATTCCAACTGTTTTCCATTAGTGTTCGATTCCTGGCACTTGGAGTTTGGATGCCTTTTACCCCATTACACAGATATATTTGAGCATATATATGGTTATTTGAGCATAATTCCTATACAATTCTTTTGTAGGTTCTTAATAATATGGGTTAACATCTCTTTAGTTATTCAATATAATGTTTACCCTCTTATTTAGATTCTAACTCCAACAACTCACCTCTTGGATGGACCATAGCCTAGAAAACAAAGTCATACAAAATCCTAATGCACTTGTGGAAGCATTTAGGCAACTTAAGGTCCATTTGTTTGTTAGAAATTTTCATAATCTTTTTGTAGCCTATTAGCATGTTATCTTCCATCCCACATTGGATATGATTATAAAGAGGATATCATTTATATATGATTCTTTGGATAACCTTATTGTCTTAATATGAAGGATTTGGACCTAGGGTTAGGCTTGGAGTTATTTTATGGGTCTTTATCCCAATTCCAATTTCATACTTCCACGGCCATCCCCACTCATTACATACTTTTCTCTTCCAGCCCATCTAACCATTAATCTGGGTGATCTCATCCACCCTTGGACCATTGGTGATACTACAGTCCAATCAAAGCCCCTATTATTTTTTGATAATTTTCTCTCACATTGTTTGCAAGAATTTCCAGTGGGGGATGTATAAATTCTCCAAATGTTGTCTGCCATCAGATTTTGAAATAGTGATCAATCAAAAGGCTGAATTCTTAAATCTCACCTATCAGATAAGGAATTTTAAATGCCCACAAGGAGCAGCAGCTGGGTTGTACATTGACCCAATATCTTGTGACCAGTTGTCATCCAATCTTTTTTGTTAATTTGGTTGTAAATGTCAAACTGGGATTAATCCAGATGTCAAAAGCTTCACTTTGATCCCGGATTTAGTAGGGTTAGCTAGTTACAATTCAACTGGTCGGATTCAACTCAAGTGGAAATCTAAGCCATCTATCGATTAGGTCGGACATGTCAACACTGCATGAAAATAAAAGGGGTCACCCTGATCCCTGAATTTTGAGTCTGGTGCAGGTTGGGTCAGTAATTGACAACCTTGTTTGGATGTATGGTGAATTGAAGTATAGTGAGGTGAAGCATCAAATCAAGAGATAGTTAAATATAATGTGTTATGATGGTGTTTTGTTTTTAGTTGTTTGGTATGAAATCTTTTTTACTTTTTGTATAGAAATGTAGAGTTTTTTGTCTTTCAGTGGAGAAAGGGAGTTGTTTTTTTTACTTTTTTTAAAAAAGATAGAGGGAATTTTGAATTATGTACTTTTGATATGACCCATTGTCTTTTCTTGTCTGTATAATGGATGTTTTACCTCACCCCACCTCACTTCATCACATATCCAAACATGCCCTAAAGAAGTATTTTATTTTGTGGCAAACAAAGTACATCTTGTTTTGATAGGCCTTTCAAATTGTGGGTATATCATGTGATGGCTCATGTCCTGATAGTTTCATATATGATGTGATGATAGGCCTTTAATCAGCATCCATCAAATGAACTGCCACCTTAATTACCATCCACCAAAGACTGCAAGAGAGCGATTGTAATTAAGCAGTCATGGCAATTTGGGCTAACATGTGAAATATGGGTAATATTTTAGGGAAAGGCATGTGACTTGTAATCTATATGCTGACTCTTTTCCAACCACTTCTTCAACTGCAAGCGATTCCTTATCGACAGCCAACACAAGCCTCCATCATACAGCAGTGAGAGATAGCTAGCTACTTCAATCATGTTATAATAGAATCTGAACTGGGATTGGTTGAACTAATAAGATTTTTCAATGTCTTAAGAGAGAGAGAGAGAGAGGGAGTAACAAGCTGGATAAGAGCATGTGCTTGTGCCACACTCATCGCATGTCACGTTTGATGATTATAGTGACATGAATGTTTGTATATGTGTGTGTGAGAGAGAGAGAGAGAGAGAGAGAGAGAGAGAGATGCCCACATGCAAATTCGGAATTAATAAAACCCACTTGACAATTTGAGGATTAGTAAAGTGCCATGACTCCTAATCGCATGAATTGATGAGATGGGAGAAGAGTTTTTATATTCTTTTTCTTTCTTCCGTTTTTTTTCGAGCCAGCATTAATGGGGTCCACACAGATTAAAATGGGTCAAACAAGAAGCTTAAACCTGTGCTATAGTCACAAGTAGTCCCAAGATTTGACTCCATAACAACCAAATGAGACAGAGAACCTGGATGAAAAGTGAGCCAAATCACCACACTCAGACAATGTTAGCTCTAGTCTCTAGATAAGCTTAACAAGTACACTGATTTTTTTCTAGTGCAGATAATTAATTATTTTCAATGACATCCAAACTGTATAAAATTGGGGAGATCAATGACAAATTAGGACTGATGCTAACTCAAATAAGTATGTGTTTGTGATGGGATTGAACTAGTTAGATAAACATGGCAGGTGCTTTTGAGTATTCTTTGAGAAATAAAAGGATGACCATTATTGGTTTCAGATTTCCTGGGATAAAACAGTTCTGTCAAGAACATGTTGAAAAACTAGAAAAAAAAAATTGAAAAAAAAAAGCCAATTGCCATAAGGACATGTCTTGATGTGGGCCGAATCAATTCGAATATGGAAGATATATGAATAGGGTTGTAAACGGGTCGGGTCCGATTTGGGTCCATGAAGGACCCGGAACTGGAACTGTTAAGAAAAAGGTGAAACCGAATCTGGAACTGTTTCTGAACCGGTTTCTTAGCTCTGAAACCGGAACCAAAACCATATATGGGACGGGTTTGGATCGGGGTCTGGGTCTAAGTAGAGAATAATATTAAAAAAATATGGTTTTTAGGAACGATTATTGAAAATCGAGGTAATATGTCGGGTCTTAGGTTCACGGGTCCGAACCAAGGTGAAACCGAATACGGACCCATTTACTTATCGGAGCTTAAATAAGGACACAGACCCGATTTTTAATAGGTTAGAACCTCCGGATAATCGGAGAATTGGAGAACCATTTACATCTCTATATATGAAGATTTATGCAAGGAAAATGGAGATCCTCTTGAAAATGTTGGTCTGTCAATGGTATCAGTGTTGAAGCTGATATGGTTTCTAATATAAATCAAGCTTATGTATTTAGATTATGCTTTAAAGAATGAATAATTCAATATAATAAAAAGTGTAGCTTGCATCATGATCTTGATGATAAGCAGTTTGGGGCTGATATTTAAATTGTCCAGTCTTGCAATCAATGGCCTTGATCAAATAGGATTTTTTTTATCTCCCTTCTCGCCCACTCTGAAGAGTTAAATGGGCTCTTTGCAATTACACGAGTGAGAAGAGAGGACCGGAAAATTATTTTTTATTAATAACGCTATAAAGATTTCTTCCCATGAATTTTTTTTATTAGAAGTTAGTTTCCTTAATTCTCTCAATGATTAGCAAGGGTACTCATGAAATTGGCTTTCTAAAAGTGGGACCAAGTCAGATTTATTCAAATTTATAACTAAAGTGAAAACCTTATCTAAAATCAATTGAATTATTAAAGTGAGACCCTATAATTATCAAACGTGTTGGTCATGTGGACCACTTACATCTAACAATCAGAGCCATCTTTCATGTTGATTTTCAATTTAAAAGTTAACCCAACGCTATGTATAGTTTACTGCTTGTTGAGTTCAAGACATTGAATTGAGTATAGGATGGATAAACAGGTCTCTTTACCGAGGTCAGCCACAACAATTTGTAAAATGACTTGAGTAATGCTACTTGGACAAACTTTTTGGCCAGAATTTTGGCCAACCCATATGGTTTCCATTGAATATCATAGTGATATTCAATGGAAACCATATGGGTTGGCCAAAATTCTGGCCAAAAAGTTTGTCCAAGTAGACTTTTTGTTGGTGCAATAGTTTATCGTAGAACTACTTTTTCGCTACGTCAGTTTTTTCCTTCTTAAGCATGGAAATAAACTTTTTCTATGGAAGGTATGAGAAGTTCATTTCCATGAAAAACAGACCCCACATTTCCTCACTCTACCCCGCCACCCTCTTTATTCTCCCTCCCAACCCCACCCACCGACCTAGTAATTTTCACTAAACAATAGTTTTCACTAAAGAAATCCGCAGTTGCACCAAACAACATTAGCACCAATTCATCAAGAAAAAACTTTTTGCACCAAACATGAATTTCTTACTTCCCTAAAAAAGATTTTCTAATGTATTTAAATATCATAAAATTTGTCGACATGGCAATTTCACCTTTTCATGAAAATTGCCTCTACACAAACGTGCCCTCAGTCTAACTCCAAATGCCGGCAATCCAAACAAATGATTTTAATCATCAAATGGGGTGCTGATCAAAGTTCAATCCAAGCCTAACTCACATTGCTTCTAATGAAAAAATTGAAAGGCCCATCAAACTCAGATTTTTGCCCGCACAAATCCAACTTTTTTACATACAAAAGTCTGCCACCATCAAGTTCCAAGAGTTGCAACCTAACTTCATTAGTATCTCCAATTACAATCCATGTCGTCCATTCCATTTCATTCCTAGACTCTCCCAAAACTCAAAAAAATGGAAACTAAGAGAACACAGACACACTATGTAACATCTGTATAAAAGCTTTTTCTTTATAAGATTTTGCTTAGGAAGACGACCCACTAAACTTCCAATAACATCATCATTGGAAATAAAATCTTTACAACCTCACCTCACCCTCAGAACAAAGTAGAACAAAACAATTAAAAAGAGAGACTAATAAACAAAAAAGGGAAAGTCATAAAGAGAAAACAAAACAAAACAAAAAACTCTAGATCCATGGGTATCAGAGTCAATGACTCACTGTAGCAGCATCTTCTGAGAGAGAAGGCGAGTCAGACACCGAGTCAAACGACTCATGGGAAGGAGACAAATCACCACCTCCGCCCCCACGTATCTCTTCGATCATCTTCACCACCTGCCCCATCCTGGGCCGTTGATCAGGTGCCACGGCGGTGCAGACGGTGGCGATCTGCAGCATTCCAACCATCTCTTCCTCAATGTCCTTGTACCTCATCAGCTCCAGATCGAACACCTCAGCCGTCCATTCCTCCCTCACCACCGACTGCACCCATCTCGGAAGATCGATCACCCCGCCTCCACCGCCGTTCTCCGGCATTGACGGGCATTTCCCGGTCAGTAGCTCGAGCAGGAGCACCCCGAATGAGTAGACGTCGGCCTTCTGGGAGAGCTTTCGGCCGTCGGATGATGATTCTGGGGCGCGGTAGCCGTTGGAACGGGGAATAGGGGATGGAGAGGCGAAGATGGAGAGGCCGAAATCGGAGACGCGGGCGTTGCCGTCTCTGTCGATGAGGACGTTGGTGGACTTGATGTTGCCGTGGACGAGCTTTGGGTTGCGGCAGTAGTGGTGGATGAAGGAGACGCCATGGGCAGCGCCGCTGGCGATTTTGACCCTCGTCGTCCAGTCCAGTGGCGTCCTCCCTGGGCCTCTGTTGCCTGCACCCCCACCGGGTGAATCAAAACGAATAAAAGAGAGAAATGAGATTGGGTTTCAAAAGTGCACGTGTTTTTTTTTTTTTCTTTTAAGATTAATATTTTTTTTCATATTTGTTATTTAAAAAAAAAAATTGGTTTGCTTTTAGAAAAGGCAAAGGCGAACATTCCAAAGGTGGACCCGACACATCATGAGTCGCTTCAAGGAGGCGTATCATATACATTGATTGGCATACATCAACAATTTATTACATACGTTATCAACCATATCAACCGTTGGATTTAATTTCATTTTCAATTTGAACGGCATGAATTATCAATCTCTATATGGGCCCTACATTGCAGGGTAATAACTGCGACAGGTTTAAGGATATGGTGCTGCAATAAATGACCCTCGCTCTCACGGAAACCTCCGTGTGGCCTCCATACACTCCAGTCCCTACCCAAGGACGCTCTCTTTTTCCTGTTTTGCCTCTCAGTAAATGCAGCGTAGCAACAGAAACGCCAAAAGCCATTTACAAAGAGACGGTTACATCTTCTTAGACATAGGAAGTACTCTTCAAAAAAAACTGTTAAAGCCCCTGAACAAAGAAGGCTTATCTTATTCAGGAGGGGTGTAAAAGAGAGACTTGTAGCAGTCTAGCAGGGCAAGATTTAATAAAAATATATTGAAATTAAAAAAAAAACTGAAAAAAAAAGGTGGTTTTTGAATCAGTGGTAGTGACCCCCGTAGAAGGAGATAAAAATAAGACGACTCCAAAAAGAAGGCAGTTGCATCTATGATTGCAATTGCAGCAGCAACGCTTTTTATACTGTCGGCCAGTTCCATTTCAATTTTCAACCCCATATGAGACAGACCTAGCAAGCGAACCCCCAAGACCATGGACTCTGCCTGTCACGTGTCACGCACGTGAGCACGTTATAATAACGAATTACAAAATCATAGGCAGGAGGAGGAATTGGGGCATTGATCAAAGCGCTGATTACAATTCCTTCTCAACCGTTGATTTCACCAAATTGATCTTTTTGTGCCTTTACCATTTCTTCATTCATCAAATGTACATTGCCCGATAGAATGGACGGATCAGATGCTTTAAGATCAACCGTCAATTAAATCAAAAGCCTCCCAGTGTCTATTGATCTTCTGTCCTCTCCATCAAATTTTAGGTGTACACTTCTCTAAGCACATGGCTTGAGTATCTCACTTTCCCATTAAAAAAAATAATTTTGAAGGCCAATCTCGCAAGCTCAGATCTACGGCTACAAATACAGTCTGCTTTGATTTTCTGTGGGGTCCATCTGATGACTCAAAAAGTATCAAACCGGGGCAGATTGGCCCCACAGAGGTTTGCTTTGGATAAAAAAAAGCCACAGGTTTAGGGTTTGAGAATTCGGACTCAGGACGGAATTACCCCTTCAATACCTAGCCCCAAGAGGCCAATAGCCAAGCATCGACCAGGGGCAGTTCCGTCATATTCCCCCACACCGTGGAATTACATAAACGGCAAACCGCTAGGTCGTAACGGCAAACCGCTAAAGTATCACTACAACGTACCGTGCAGCAGCGAAAACAAGCTCCCATTGGGCATGAAATCGTACACGAGAAGCTTCTCGTCTCGAGCGTAGTAGTACGCCTTCAAGCTAACGACGTTAGGATGCCGTAACCTCCCCAAAACCTCCATCTGCTGCTCGAACTCACGTTTCCCGCCCACCTGCATCTCCTTCAGCCTCTTGACCGCAACCACGTTCTGATCCTCCAAAACCGCCTTGTACGCCGTTCCAAAACCGCCTTTCCCTAGCATTTCCGCCGAGGCCCTCAGCAGATCCTCGAGCTCAAACCGCTTACCTGCTTCGAAGAAAACCATCTTTCCCCTCTCCAAACCGCCCTGCGAAGGGTACGGACTCGACGAGTAGACGATCTTCTCCCCTTCTAGAAGCCTCGATCCCTTCCCTCTCCTGTTCTTCCCGAAGCTTCTCCAGAAATAGCAGTACAGAAGCCCGGTGACGAGCACGAGCACGGCGAAATCGCCAATAACGATCGCTATTACGGCGAGCCGGCTCATCTTCCCGGATCCGACCTGCCGGCTGCCCGTCGCCGTTGTGACCTCCGGCTTAGAGCTCGGAGACGAAGAAACAACAGTCGGACCTCCGCCCAGCTGCGGTGTGCCGGAGCTATCAGATCCCGGCCGACTAGGATCGCTGACGATGTTCTTGCAGCTCTGAAGCGGTTGTCCGCAGAGCACCGGATTCCGGTCAAAAGCGGTCTGCGGAAAACCAGATAGGGTTTTAGGGATGGATCCGGTGAGGCGGTTTCCGGAGACATTGAAGTCCTGGAGATCCGAGAGGTTCAGGCCGGGAATCGAGCCGGAGAAGCGGTTTTCTTCCAGCCGGAGGGTGAGGAGATGGCTCAGCCGGCTGACGGTAGCCGGAATCTGGCCGGAGAAGTTGTTATGGGAGAGATCAAGGCGGTAGAGGCGGAAGAGGGAGGGTACGGAGGGAGGGAAATCGCCGGAGAGTTCGTTATAGGAAAGAAAGAGGAGTTTTAACGCCGTCAGGTTGGAGAGGTCGGGGATGGGGCCGGAGAAGCGGTTCTTCTTGAGGCTGAGGACGCGGAGCTGGTCTAACGCCGTTAGATGATGGAAGGTGCCGTTAAGACCAAGGCCTTCGAGGACGAGACGGGAGACGCGGGACTGGAAGCAGGAGACGCCATACCAGGAGGTGCAGGGGTCGACTGTTTCGTTCCAGCTGGAGAGCTTGTCGGCGACATCAGAGGCGGTTTTGAAGGCTATGAGAGCCTTCAAGTCCTGGTTTTGAGTAGAAGCTTCAAGAAGAGAGAGATTGAGAAGTAGAAGAAGAAGGAGGAGAGAGATTTTCTTCTGCATTTCGTTCTCTTCTTCTCTTTCGTTTTTGGAGAGAGAGACAAAAACAGAAAGGGAGGGGAGGAGGAGCGCTTTTTAAAGGGGGTTTTGGTGTTTTGTAGCGTCAACTTTCGCTGCAATCGATGGTTTTAATACGGAAGGGAGGGTAGAATGGGGAATCTGGTACGGTATTTATTACAATCTGGTGGGGTCCATTTCATGGCAAATTTTTTTTTTTTTTTTTTTTGTACGTTGCGTGACTTGGAGTCGTTTTGAGTCTTGCATTCTGTGAATCTGTCCTGACTGTTTTTACTGGGAGAAGAAGAGTGGGATTTGGAGTGAGGGATTTTCAATTTGGGGACTTTGTTTTAAAAACCTTTCATTTTAATTTTAATTGTTTTAGAAACATGTCCCGGAAATCTAAACCTCTTATTAGCCCGACATCCAATGTTGTGATCAATATGCAAATTAGTAAGATCGCTACCATTTTATCAACTAAGTCTTGAACAGGAGATTAACTTCTTTTCTTGTTTTTTTACTTTTATCTTTTCCTTGGGTAGAAAGGGAAGGAGTCTCCAATGTGTGAAGCCGGGTGATCCATCTAAAAGTTAGGCCCGCTAAGATTGACATTTGAATTTTTAGACATGGAGAATAGCACAGGAATTAAGGCTGGTAAATGGTTTAGATTTTTCAAAAAGGTGGGCCCTACTGCCATGTGTATGACAGGGGTGACGCACCATAGTACACTGCGTTGTCATTTTTGCACAATAAAACCTACGGAAAATACCAAGTGCCAATTTAAAAATTTACTATTAAAGTAAAAGTAATGTAAAATACTAAATTAAGAATGAATAAAATATAAGGGGATTATGATGGTATTTTATAAGAATATATATAGGCAGTTCGGATCGGTTTAGAGGAGAAACCATCAATCAAACCGAATCCATTTATTTTTTTAGTTTATCAAACTGAACCAAACTACCTGTGTACTCAAACCGAACCGAATCCAAAGGAACCGGTTCAATACGATTACGAGTTTTTTGTTTTAATTTAATTTATTTTTTCACAAAAAGTGGCAGTTTAATTGGTAAGAGACGTTATGTTTCAAGTAACGGAGTGAGGGTTTGAGTTTTCTTCAAGTAATTTTTTATATTCCTTTATATATTTTATAAAAAATATATTTATTTATATAATTAGTTCGGTTTGGTTTGGTTTGAGCGGTTTAACCGCACATTCAAACTGAAAATCAAACCAAACGGTTTGAAGGAAATCCAAACCGCTCTCCTAAAAAATCAATCGAAATCACCCGATTTAGCGGTTTTTTTTTTTTTTTTTGCACCTCTAGTATTTTGTCTTTAATGGATTGGTAGATAATCTTTTTGGATTTTAAAATAAAAAGTGGGTGTTTTTTTTGTCATTTAGTGGAGAAATGATGTTGCTTTTTTTTGTACTTTGCAAAAAAAAAAAAGGAGGGAATTTTGAAGGAAAAAAGAAAGAAATTTTGAAGATGTGTTCTCTTGATGTAATCCCTTATCTGAAAAATGGAGACTCTACATTACTTTTACTAACCTTGTAAATTGCTGAAAGAGAAAGTTGCATTTGGACTGACATTTTACAATAGATTAATAAACATGGCTGGTTTATGTTAAACTTATATAGGTTGAGTAAATGGTAAAAATGGACTATACACACCTAACCAGCCTTTTTTTTTTTTTTTTTTTGTCCCTACAAGAAGAAAGAAATAGGGGTGGTCCCTTCCATGTACATAATAACTCAACACCTGAGACTTGACTAAAGACCCTGTTTCTCCCTCCATGCGAAAACAAATTCCAGATATTTTTGGGGTGCTCTCTCTTGTGGAGTTTGTTTTTTTGTTGTTGTCAACAATGCTTCAAAACATTCTCTCCTTTTTGCTGTATCAAACAACTTGTTTGTGAAGCGTTTCACACAAAGTCTTTGAATCATTTCCCACTTTGTTTCCAGTTTGGTCTCATCAGTCAAAAAGCCCAAGTATCTTCATGCATTTTGGATTTGGGCTGGATGTGGGATGGCTTTTGATTGGTGCCAAGCTTCAGAGTGAACTAAATGGCTCAACCATATCCAATAACTCCAACACAAGTTGAATCAAAATTGTTTATAATTGGCTGAGATCAGGCCTGACTTTCAAGGATGTTGAGTGGGCCTAGGCCTCCACATTCTTCACAATAACTTACAGTTCTAGCAAAGATTTAGCTTTAGCCTAACCAAGTTCAGCCCCCTGTGCAACCCCAAATACAAGCATCCAGGCATCCAGGGGATGCAGCGTTGCCAGCATATAACACAGGACAGGAAAACCTGACCCGCATTAAACAGGTTTGGGGTTGACCCATATAACCCGTATGAGTCATTTAAATGGGTCAGCTTAGGGCCAACCCGAATATCTTAACCTATGAAAAAAAAGGTTTGGTGGTTTAAGAATTGGAATGAGCGGGTCTTGTGTTGGGCCCTATTATTGTCCTACAAGAAAGTGAAATATAGTCTTATTGTTTGAAATGGACTGAGCTTGGCCCAAGCTTATGTAGGTTGGGCTGGGTAAAACACATTGACCATCATCAAATGTGGATAATGCAGGTCGAGTCAGTTTGATCCACATCCGGTGCAGGTCAGAGTTCAACTTTTACAGATCGTCGCCAAACCGACCCATTTTTTGCCTGGCGTGACCCATTTGTCATGTTTGACTCGGCTGGTGGTCATGGTCATAAGGCAGTTAGTCGGGTTTGAATTGGATTAGCTGGTTTAATGGCAAGAACGGAATCAACTTGATGTCATCCTAAACTCTTAATCAACAACTAATTTAGCCACAAGAAGAAATAACAACAAGACAAATGTTAGACAAATGTTATCATTAGATAAAATGTGTCATGGAGGGTCACTAGTTAGGAACTTCTCACCAAAGAAATGGCTTGTCTCCTGTAGGATGATTTTCATTACTCGACCACTCACAGACCATGCTTCGAAATCCCAAGTCGTAGGATTGCTCAACCATTTGATCATGCATTTGGGTGAGAGACAAAGTTGCTAACCAGCCATGCAATGGTTGTAAAGATCTTTTACATATGAAGTGGCTTAAAATGCATTCAAATAAAGTAATATACACTGTTAGATTAAATCATGCGTAGAAAAATACAACCACGCGATATTTAGATCAAGGCATAAACAATAAAAAAAAAGAAGTGATATAAGCAAGTTGGATCAAAGAAAAGGAGGCCCACAATGTAGACCAGATCATCTCTCTTAATTTATTCCCATTGTCTACAATCTCTAAAAGTGTCATCAGATAAACGGCCTGATTTTCTAATTAAAGGGAGAAATGAATGAATGAAAGGAAAGTACACTCATTAAACAAACCCCCAGTGTATGCTTTTTGGCAAAAAACAGAAAAAGAGACAAACGCTCCTCAATTTATTAGTATCAGATGGATGCTGGACTCTCTTTTGCATCCAATGAATGACACACCACACTTCCTTTCTTTTTTAAAGTAGGTAAGAATTTTTACCCATAAAAACACCTACCTGTTTTGGTATGCTCCAACAGTTACCTACCTGTATCAACCCATATTGATTGTATCAAATACATGTATCAAGGTATCAGCCATATTCATTTAAATGTTCCTACTCAACTTTGAGCTAAATTTGATTCTCAAATAAGGCACTTAAGTTTTAAAATGAGCTCTATTTAAGCTAATCTGAGCTCAGTTTGTGCTTTATTTGAGCCAAGCTCAATTGAATGTTGCTGGGGTAAAATTGAGCTCAAGTTTTGAAGCTTGAAATGAGTTTTAGTTTGAGTCCAAGCCAAGCTTGAGCTTCAAAATTTGAGGATGAACCGATCGAGCTTGAGAAAAGTGAAGCTTTTGGCTGCTCAGCTTGGCTTTCTGATAGCTGGAGAGTGGAAACACCCAGCAGCATAAGGTAGTGGTCCTAGTGGATATGTTTCTTATAGAGAAACAATCCTGTATGTCTGAGCACCCCAGAATTTGTAATTTATCCAGAGCTACTTCAATCCTAAAATTATTGGTTCAATTTATATTCTTGCAGACATGTCCAACTATCACTGCCATCAAGTAGTATATTCAAGGCTTATTATATTAGTATAAATGAAAATTCTAGAGGAGAATGTTTCTCTAATTTGGATGAAATCTGGGGTTTGGGCACACTTTCATTTCATACCGCACTAATTGATCGAACCGTTTAGATTGATTCAAGTGCACCCCACCATGATGAAATTGACATCTTGTTGAAAACCATTTAAACTGCATTGTCCTGCTAATCCTGTTATAATGAGCTTGAAGTTGACGAACCAAGCTGGGGTTAAGCTTTGGCTTGAGTTCCTCATACATTCATTTTGTGCTCTCTCTGCCAGTGCAATGAATCATCTCAGCCAGGGTCTCTCTTTTGTGCACCACCACTGAAGTGAGATGTGAGAGTCATGGAGTCAGTAATGGTGTCATCAGATTAATGGCCTGGTGGGACACAGTAGAATTAATGAGTGAATCAGGACCCTATGATACCATGCAAGAGAGAGATGAATGTGTGAATGGAAAGTACACTCATACAACAATCCAGTGTATGCTTTTTGGCAAAATAATAAAATGAAGGACAGACGCTCCATTACTAATTATTATCAAATTGAATGTTGGGATCTCATTTGCATGACAATGAATGGCAGAAAAGTTAGCAAGAGTCATACTTTCTTTCTTTTATAAAGTAGGTTAGCATTTTACAGATCAACAGCCACCTTTTCTAGCATGTATAAACAAAACATGATTTTAAGTTTTGGCTTTGATTTGGTGCTAGTTGGGGACCTCTCCTTTTAATTACTTTTACATTTGGGTCGGGCCGGGTCGGGCTTAAGGCTCTCTACCACGGAGTACAAGCATAGCCCATCTACTATAACCTAAGCCCCAAACCTCGTCTAAAGCGAGCTAGGCCCGGCTCACGGTAGGGCTGGCCCAGCCCATGAGCACCCCTACAAAAGACTAGTAAAAATGTGAAAGTTAATTAAGCTATTTCAATAGTATCCCATTTCAATTCATATATATGATAGCCACTATTTTCAATTGCCAATTTCAGATTTGATTTTGACCATCCTCTGATTTTGACATGTATTAATATCAGCCTATTGATTGATTCATTTGATACCAGCCAATGGTCCATCATTACTCCTAAATAATATAATACCGGCCAATTCATTTGCATCGGCCACTTGACTATCCTGAGCATGTACGTGTTGGAGACTTCTTGCACGTTTTACTGCTAACCCCTCTTCTTTTCCGAAAAAAAACTCATCCCCTCTTCGTCTCCCTCCACCTCTTCACTGCCCTAATCAGGCGTTTTCCTACGAAAAAAAAAAAAAAAACTCATCCCCTCTTCGTCTCCCTCCAACTCTTCACAGCCCTAATCAGGCGTTTTCCTTCTCTCCCAGGATGGAGAATATGCAATTATATTCTGTTCTTAACTCTCTTTCCGTTACCGGCATTTTCGTTCTCTTCCGGAAAATGGAGAAGCTACATTGCCTTTCTCCTCAACTATTTTGTAACGTTCAAATGGAAATCTTTATGGGTAAATGAATTAGGCGTTTCTTCTCTCTTTATAATGTTATGTTTTTCTTATCGTTCATTTCTCCCATCTATAGCTTTCTCTTCCTTGATTACAATTCGTCTTTCATAATCTTTCATAATACATTTTGTCTTTCAGAATTCTTCTTCGTCGTCGTCCCCGCACGTCACTCCCTGGTCTTCATCGTCCACAAAAACCAGCTTACTTGTGGTCGTAGAATTGGGATCTTTAGCTGACACCGCTTCTATTGTCGAGACTATTATTGAGCCCTGGGTCTCTAACTGTATGGCATATGGCTGCTATTTTTTATGGATAATGACATAAACATCCTTTACTTAAGGTTATCAAATTTCACTAACTGAAGTTACATAAAATCTTCTTTTAGCAAGTTTTAGTAAACCATCTTTCATTAGCCAAAGAAAAATACTTAGGCGTGTTTGTTTGCATTAAAATATATAGGGATTGAATGTATAGGACTCATAACACCAGTGCTTAAAAATGAAGATCATAGGTGAATATTCTAAAACTAACCTATAATAACTTTTCCTTTCAGGGAAATAGAAACAAAAGAAGATGTAAATGAATACCTAGCCACTCTCCTGCTAATTCAGTAAATAGGAAGGTGAAGGTTCCATCCACATTTCCGCTGCCTAATATCCTTCACTCGTCACCTTTTTAATAATCCTTTGGTTAAATTAATTCAACATGAATTCATATGTTTTACTGCAAACAAACACGCCCTTAATGACTTATTAAACTTTTCTTTTAGGTCCAAGTTAGTTTTAGTAGAACCAAAACTGATGGTGTCACTTAATATTCATGGTTATCCATACATGACCCACTTTGAGTTGGACAGGGTATTCGGTGACCAGGTTTCGAACCTGGTCAAACAAACCCCTTTCCTTGCATGTTTGAGTTTCTATACCTTGTTTGTGCGAGCCTCTCAGGTACCCATACCCTTAGTTTGAGATTATCTAGGCTTAATTTGTATTTTATTTGAGCCAAGCTTGAGTGATTGCTTCTGGGCCAAACTCGAGCCGAGGCGTCTCAAATTAACGAGCTTGAGCTCGAGCCCAGCTTAAGCTGCAAAACTCAACTGCAAGTGCAAGCCAAGCTTGAGTAAAATGAAGCTTGGCTTAACTTGGCTTATTGATAGTCCCAGGCAACCAGTAACATATGGAAGTGGATGTGTTTCGAAAAGAACAACAATCTTGCATGTCTGGGTCCACCATAAATGTGAGATTTATGGCCATTGCTTCACCAAATTAACTATTATCAATTCTATGCAGTAAGATCAATTCTTATTTTGAAATCTTATTTAGTTGACAATTGCAATATTCCATTTTCAATCTCAAAAGAATAATGGGCCATAGCCCATTTCGGGCTTTTTCGTCAACAAAGGGCGGACTGCCCTAAACTAAAGCCCAATACCTGGGTCTGCCCATGCATACCACTGGCCCGTCATGGGACGAGTCGGATTCGAATGAAAAATATTTGAGACGAGGTAGATTTGGATTTACCCTGACCCCTACCAAACTAATCCTGTTGTGATACTTACTCAAACCTGAGGGATTGACTGGTGAGGGGTTTATTTGAGGCTGTCACAAAACACATGGGCCTTTTGTTACTTCTGCTCTTGTCGTGAAACACACAGGTAGTTGTTTATTCAATTTATTCATGGTTAGTTGGTGCATATCCTCTCGCATTCAATTATATATATTAAAGCAATAGGGGAGGTGGGGTGTGGGGGGTGCCACCTCAACACCCAATGATTCTCCTTTCAAATAAATATGGAGAAAAAACATAGAGTGCTTTACGGTGTCATGTCATCACATGCCACAATTTTTTCTCTAAAAAAATATCTTTATCCATATCCTCTATCTCATAAAGTCTCTCAATCAATATCCCCTAAAGTTAAAGTTAATCTTTAAAAAATAACACAAAAGATATTTTTAAGGGGACCCACTATGTAGATCTTATGATCCAAAAATAACAATCTCTCTCACTTATGTGTTACCCCACAAAAGTTTTAGAGAATTTAATAAATCTAACCCATGCACCATCTCAGTGTGACCACCTCATAGAACTTATCAACTTGACTCAAATGTTAAATGGACTTGAGCCTTTGTTGAACTGAGGCCTTCAAAGAGTTATCGTATATTTTCAATACTTTTTTATCGTGTGATTTGAGCTGGGATGATCCTATGTGCACCCGGACTCAAACCTTAGTCTGACCCCGGCCTTTAAGGGGCAGTCTCAACCCACCATATTTTTTGAGTAGGCAGGCTCGAACTTAGTATCTAGGACCTGATATACACCTGAACTCAGGCCGTTCAATCCCTATTGACAGTAGAAATGAGTCAGTCCGAAAACTGGCCCATTGAAATTCCTACAATAGGCCATTAATTTAATGAGATTCTAAATTATAAAACTTATTGCGCATGCTTGCAATGAGGTTAGTTTTGATGCTTTAACATTCATGTAAAATATAGAGCCTCAACATTGATGAAAGCAATTAAATTCCCCTCTCTATCGTTATCTTGCATCAGGTATGGATCCCATGTAAGGGACCTTTTTTCCTTTGATCATTTATTTTATATATTAAATAAATATATGACATTGATGTAGAATAAAAGGATTCTACACGTCTCTCTCCCTCTCTCTCAAGTGTTTGGTTGGATGTGGATTTGATTTGCATTTTCAATCAGGTGTGTTTTAATGGTAAGTAGGCTCAAAACGAGTGGGTAGTGTTTTGGGCCATTGGTCAGGGACTCATCTTAGCCACACGATATACCTAACAGACTAAGCCCCAGCCGGGTATTGATAGGAAAATTAATGCATTTGTTTTTTCTTTTCTCATTTTTTTTCCTTCTTTGAATGGTATCATTTTTTCTTTTTGCTTCCATCCAAAGTTTTCTTTTCTTTAGTAGAGACTTTCAACCCATGTATTTTTTCAATTTACAAAGATTTTATAGGTGCGATATCACAAGATTCTCATTATTATTTTTCACGATAATTTCTTCCTTTTACCATAAAATCTCAAGACCTTTTTCCACTTTATTTTCTTCTAAAAATTCTTAAAACTAATAATAGTGGATTCTTCTTTTATAGTTTTAATTATTATAATAATTTACTATATCTTTGTTTCAGCCCGGGCTCAGCACGGGCGTTTGTCGCTAGTTATATATATTAAAAGAAAGGGGAGGTGGGCTGTGGGGGGTGCCACCCCAGCAACCAAATCATTCTCCTTTCAAATAAATATGGAAAAAAAACATAGAGTGCTTTAAGATGCCATGTCATCACATACCATAATTTTTTCTTCAAAAAAATCTCTTTATCCACATCATCTATCTTATAAAGTCTCTCAATCAATATCTCATAAAATCCCATAAAATCATATTATTCTCTCTCTCAACACCATCTATCTTCCATCTTCTCAAGATTGTCATCTTTTTATTTTAATATTTGGGGCCCACCTTTCAACAATTCACACTAATAAATTTTTCACAACATCATCTATCTTCCATCTTCTCAAGATTTTCATTTGTTTACCTTTCAACAATTCACACTAATAAATTTCTCGTTACTGGTAGACCACCTCATGTTTTTTATGACATGGACTATGTAATTTATGACATGAACTAATAAGTCAAAAAATATGACCCTAGGTTTGGCCCACCATAAATTACACTTTCGTGGGGCCCACATGGACTCATAATTAAGAGAGATATATACATTGATCCAAGGAAGGCCAATTATTACTGGGATTAAATAACACTAGCATATGGTTTTAAAGTCTCATAATTTATGGCTTTTAAAGTTAAGATGTTTATACATTTTTTTAAAAATATAGAGTTAAAAAATAGTTTGATCAATTCTAAAATGGCATTGGTGCTACTTCAAAGGGGTAGATAAGAAATTTGTGCCGAGGGATTGAAATGGCCAATGGCCTATTTGAAAATTAAAAAATGGTGCATTTGTGCAACGAAAGGATTGCACATTTTTATGACTTTCTTTGTTAACAATATTATATTGTTTGGTGTGATGTATTTTCCTTGCATAGAAGAAAAAAATGAATCATTTTTCCTAGAGAGGATTTTGATTTTCTGCAAAAATACAAAATCCCATTTTCATGAAGAAATAAAAATCTGCAAGTCCTCTTGTTGCACAAACAAGTCCAAATGGGGTGGCTTTTTTTTTTATTAGGCTTTGAAATTATCAATGGATAAAAAAACTTGAATGCATTTCTTATTACTAATATTATATATTAACAAATAGTAATTATTGATGTTATTATTATTTTTATGTTGTTGTTGAATGGATTTTTTACCTTTATCTTTGTAATAGTTAATTGTTGATGTTGACCACTTGTATTTGTGATTAAAGATATGTTGATTGTTTTTATATAAATATGCATGAATATATTCTTATATGTTTATAATTAATTTTTATATCTCATAACTTCAAAGTGTAATATCTTACTTTTAGCCCGGGGCCAAAAAAATCTCTTTATCCATATCATCCATCTCATAAAGTCTCTCAATCAATATCCCCTAAAAGCTCTCTATTTTGTTACAGTTATTATCTCAGCACCATTTATCTTCCATCCTATCAAGATTGTCACATTTTTATTTTAAGGGGCTTTTGGCGATAGGTCCCTCATCATTTGCTTTTATAGCATAAGGTCCACAATATTTTATCGTACCGGCAGCAGTCCTCTCATGAAAATGACACAGTGAAAAAGATAAAAAGGCTCCTATACACGTCAACAAAAAGGCTTCGCTTAAAACCGTTTGAAACCATTTCAGAGAAGCAAAAAATAGATTCATCTAAATCGCAGAAGCAAGAAGTGAAGTCGAATGAAACCGCGAAACCTAGAAGCAAACTCAACTGATCAAAGACCTCCATCATCTGAATCGTCTTCACTTGGTTAGAAAAGGTACTTCTTCCATTCCTAAAAAGAAGATGTACAAGATAATTTCTTCTGAAAAAAACTAAAAACCTAATTTGATTTCGTTCTTCTCTGATCTCATTTATTCTTTATGCTCAACTCTATGTAGACAATGGCTAGAACAAACCTCAATTCAAGAGAAAAGGCAAGCAAAAGTCAGGTAAATTTGTTTGAAACTCAGAAAAGTTGTTCAAAACTCAGATAAATTTATTTGAGTTTTGCCAGAAGTTCAGGTAAGTTTGCCAAAAACTCAAATAAATTTATTTGAGCTTTGATAAATTTATTTGAATTGTTGTCCAGTTTATCAAAGTTTCTGTTAAATTTATCTGAGCTCAGCGACACCAAAAATCAAAATACGTGAAATCAGGTTCTAATAAAAATTAAAATTCAAAACAAGAACACTTGATGACCATGATTCGATCGAGAAGAGAGAGAGAGGGAGGGAAAACAAGCAAAAGAGCAAACTGCTCTATTTCAAATCAGTTGTAGAGAGAGAGATTTGAAAGAGACTTCAGATGAAAAAGTAAGAGAAAGTAAAACCGATTCTATCTTTGAAGAAATGAATGAGAGAGAACCGGAAGTCATGGTGGCGACAGAAGATGCTCTGCAACGATACTTCATAACCATGGAAAGGAACTGAAAATAGAAAATAAGAGAGAAGAAGACGGAAGGAGTGAGAATAAGACAGAACTTGGCCTAGGAATGAGGGTTGAAAGGGGCAAATTAGTCATGAAAATATACGACGTGGCGAATTAGGGACCTCTCACAAAAATATCTTTAGTTGTCTGGACTATAGACATTAGAGAAAAAGTTGTTGGACCGAATGCCTTAGAAGACCGTGCTTAGGGACTGTTGGCTAATTTACCCTTATTTTAATATTTGGAGCCCACCTTTCGACAAGTCATATTAATAAATTTTTCATTAAAAATATCATTTTCTTTTAGTTTCCAAATATAGTTCTACTCTATTAAAAAATTGTCACATGTGAACGAAAATCAGACCCGACCTTCTGGTAGACCACCTCATGGATGAGCTTGTGATAAAAAAATTTTGAGGTTGGAGCTTTTTGGTTAAATCTTATAGGCATCCTTTTCTGATATGATTATATAGACATATGACTCTAGGTTTGTCCCACCATAAATTACACTTTCGTGGGCCCATATGAACTCAAAATTAAGAGATACATACATTGATCCAAGGTGAGCCAATTATTACTGGGATCAAATAACACTAGCCCGTGGTTTTAAAGTCTCATAATTTATGGGTTTTAAAGTTAAGATGTTTATACTTTTTTTTATAAAAAATCTAAAGCTAAAAACTGGTTTGATCAATTCTAACAAAATTCGCTTTTTTATATATTCTTTAGTAATTATTACTGTTATTATTATTTTTATGTTGTTGAATGAGTTTTTTTAAGTTTATCTTTGTAATAGTTTCTTATTGATGTTGATCACTTGTACTTGTAATTGAAGATGTGTTGACTGTTTTTATATAAATATGCTTGAATATATGCTTATATGTTTATAATTAATTTTAATATCTCATAAATTTAAAATGCAATATTTTACTTTTTGCCCCAGGCTAAGCACGGGGCGTTATTGCTAGTTTTCCTATAAAGAAGAAGAATGAATGGTCAAGACTTTTTTCATCACTACATGGGGTCCATCATGTCAAGATATAGACCACCACTTCCTCTACTATTTTTTTTTTCCTTTTGGAGGTTTCCAATCCTTTGAACGGGACTAATCCAAAGTAGTGTGGCAAAGCAGTTTCGAATTTATAACATCCGGGTGCAAACCGTGGTCCTACGACAACTGAGCTACCCCTTGGGGTTACTACTTCCTCCTCCTAAAATAGAAGAAAAGGGTGTTTGGATAAATCCACTTTGCAGGGCCCACCTCATACATCCAAACAGCTTAAATCACTACATCCTCATATCATACACAATCTTAAGCCATATAATTAGATAGGTCAAGATCACAGGCCAAGATCATATTTTTATGGGTTCGGTCCCAAATGAAAAAAATATATTCGGACCATATCCCAATAGGTTATATATATATATAGAGGAGGGCTCTCCTCAACTGCAGTTGAGGAGAGCCTCAGCTGGAAGTGTGCATTGGAAGCGTGTGGAATTAAAATGGAATGGGTCAAACTGGTGGGACGCCCGCCCGAAAATTCATTTCCCCTCTTCCTTACCGTCTTTTTCTCCAGACCTAGAAACTCATTCATTCCCTCCCATCGCCTCTCCTCCCTGCTCAGCGTGCAATCTCCCTCCCATCACTTCTCTCTCCCATCTCTGAAAACTGCGATCTCTCTCCCTCTCGCCTGCGATCAAACATCGCTTCTCATCCCTCTCATCAACAGCGTCGCCTCTCCAGCTCCGCTCTGCGCACTGCGATCTCTCCAGCTGTTCATCTTCAGACCTAATCATTGGGAACCCGTCTCGCTGCGATGTCTCCCTCCCATCTCTCCTGCAATCTCTCTCACTGTGATGCTGTGTCCCTCTTGCCTGCGATCTCTCCGTCGCTGTTCTGCTGCGTCGCCTCGCTAAGATCTCTCCAGCTCCGCTGCTACGCCTCGCTAAGATCTCTCCAGCTCCGCTGCTGCGTCTCGCTCTCTGTTTCTCCAGTTCTAGGTCCGATCTCTATTTCTCTAGCTGCTGTTCCGATCCCTGGTTCTCTGGCTATGCGACCCATCTCTCTCGCTCTCTCCCCTTCTCTGTTGCAATATCTCCCTCATCTCACTGCTCCTCTCCCCCTCTCTGCTGCGATTATCCCCATCTCTCCCTCTCTCGCCGCTGCAGATCAGCAAGGTAACTGTTATGATTTTTTCCATAAAAACAGAGATCATTGGCATGATTGTAAACCGTAGCCCACCAACCAAAGGAGAGGAGCATCCTTGTGGAATTTCTTAAATGGAATATAAGTAGGCCATCTGTATTAAATTTTCATCCATGTTTTTGCATAAGAGAATTTATACTTTAAGATAAAGATGCTCTAAATGCCATCCGTTGATCTTGCATGATAGCAGCCACTCTTTACTTTTTAATGATAGCAATATCTCTAGGTATTAATGGAAATGACATGAGATTGATGCAGATTAAAAAAATTGTGTTTTGTTCAAAGTGATGGGCGCCAATGTAATAGTTTCAATGAAGAAAATCTAAAATTGTTTGATCAAGATTTGTGTTCTATTGTAGGATATGGCTGTGGATGAACAATATTTTATATGGATGGATTTAGTATACATAGACATGTGGTTGTAGAGAAGCATGAATAGATGATGAATAAACTATACGAATGGATAAATTTCTTCTTGTATATACATGTGGTTGTGGATGCCATTGTATGTTGTTTACTATTATTAAACATTTCATGTACTTAATTTGATGAATGAAACAACTTTATGCCATTGTATGCCATTGTATGTTGATCTGAGCTCCTTAAATTAGTATTTATTTTATAGCGAAGTTGGTTCCATCTTGAGACGGGGTTTTAACGTTGCAATTCTAAATCGATTAGTGCAAGACCACAAAACCACAACTAAATGTCGTCAGCATCGTCTTCAACACGAAACTTAGAATATGCTCCAAAGTGCCCATGTGAGTATAGGTATATGATCTTAAAGACATATCGTACAACCCAAAATCCGGGACGAAGATTTTGGAAATGTCCAGATTTACAATTAAGTGTCTATTGATTCCAACTCCTTAAATTAATATTTATTTTCACGCAAATATTAATTTTGCATTTGCTATGAATCTGTGTGTAGGGAAAAAGAGGTTGCGGGTTGCTTATTTAGATGGATGAGCTCTCAACTGAATCTACACAGGGAAGAAGTTTCGGACGTGTGCAAAACGAAAGTAGAGAAGATGAAATGAGAAAGTCAATTCAAGAGATGAAGCAGGAGATTAAGAATGAAATCAAACTTTTGAGAGAAAGTGTAGAAGCTCAGAAACAACACTCAAATTTTAGCAGGATTATATTGATGATGTTTCCAGTATTTGTTGCATATGTATGGGGATCAAACGTTGCGACATGAGGATAGCTATCCCTATTAGTTGTTGTTTTTCTTTTTTTGTTTTTTTAATGGAGATGTCCAGACGCACGTGTATTATCTCTAATATAATCATTTTCAAGTGCGTTCACGGATCATGACAATTTTTGTCATCTTTGTAAGATAAAATGTGGAAATGAGTAGTAGTAGTTAATGGAGTCTGCTACTTGACTGTGTTTGTTTATCTGGATCTTGTTTTGGAGATTCTCTGCACACAAAAAAAGAAAAGAAAAAAAGATAGATTAAAACAATGGAAAATGACAAAAGAAGTGAATAGTTGAGAAAACATTTTGTAAGAATGACTTCATTTTGTAATGAGAGATTCTGAGACTGCCAAATCATTTTGTAAGAATGGCTTCATTCTAGTGATAATGAAGTTTAGAGACCTCGGTTACAGTAGAGGGCTTTCAATGTCTTTCATATTGGAGAACCCCTGCTGTTAGTTTCAGCAGTTTTTTACGACTGAGTTGAAAAAGTGCACGAGTAGAAAATGGATCAAACGCAATCGTCCCTTACCCAAATATAGCAGATTTGAAGTCCGGAATATGGTCTTCGCAAACCCCAAATTTTATCCGAAAAATCCCTCAGAAAGTGGGTCAACCATTGCCCCAAACAGGGGTACTCAGCAAGGTTTCTGTAGTTTTTTGCGACTGAGTTGGAAAACCTTGATGGATCTAAAGTATATTGATCCAAACACTCTTGCCCAAGGTGTATGCATCATCAAGTTTCATTGATGCACAATTGCAATGTCCACAACGAGACATAGTAAATGGAGAAAATACCACAATATTAGGAGAAAATATCATTTTGTTTAAAAATCATGATAGTATCACAATCTATTCAAAATATCATCCTAAACGTATGCACTCTCATTTACTAGTAAATGGAGACACCCTGCAATTGATTACCAGTGTCCCAACCACAACATAAACTAGAAATCCCAGCCACCCATTCCTAAAAATGGGATTGGTGACAGAGAATGACATGGACTCCATCATGGATCCATTGGTGACGCTTGATTCGTTCAAACAGAATTTTTTTTGGACGAAACACGGGATCCGTTTCCGGCCCACTCATGATGTAATTAAATATTCAGACATAGAGTGAATTTCACGAGGATCATGAATAAATGCCATGCCCATAAAATCTCTCGATTCTATACTACAACCTCCAGGACCTCAATATCGACTGTGCAGTGTAAAACTTGATAGTGAGTAATTAGGACTAAGGACCTGTTTGTTAGCAGGAATAATTAAACTCAGGATTTCCAACTATTCAAAGTATACATACACAAGACCTGCACACACCTAAACCCAACACTCTGCACAATATTACCAACATTCTGCACACATTTCCAAAATTTGCATGAAGGCACTAGAATAAGAAAGAAAGAAATCCATTCATTCATTAAACAATATTGTTCATCAACCTATTGATGTTTATCAACCTATCAATCTCAGAGATATAAAACTACATAAACAAAATTCCTGCTTCAATGTGATTCTTCATCAAAACTACCGGAACAAAAGGTGGGCATAACAAAGAAGATGATGGGAGTCTTCATGTCTCATTCTCTGCATAAAGTCTTGATGGCTTCTTCTCTGCATAAATTCAGAATCGCACATTATCTGCATTATAGTAATTGAACTGCAATAGACATGCAACTTGTGATAAGTTATGGAGGGATATGGCTTATGAAAAAAGTAAAAACATCAACATTCGTCATCATAAAATTCTTAAAAATAAGAAATAAATTATTTACATGTATCATCATCGGAGCTTTCTCTACTTCCAAAGTTAGAGTCTAGTGACTTCCCTAGATCATCCTCAACTAACCTGAAATAATTTTTTTATAAGTAATAGTTATATATGAAACATGGGAGATAATAAGAAAAATCACATTAAATCGTTTACCTGCTCAACAACACCGGACAATTTGCTTGTCATGTGATACACAGCGCTTGTTGCAACCCTTGCAAAGACGCCCTTTTGTTAGATTTTCCTTCGATGATTTAAGTCTCTTCGTGCATCCTTTCGTTACAACTTGTGCCGGCTCATGGTATTCAACCACATTACTATCGACAAGTCCATTCCCTTTATCAATGCTTGTATTTGATGGGTTGTTTAATCTCAATTGACTTAATTTCATTTCCAATTCCTTATGACCACTGATTAAAAAATCAAAACCTTCTCTAGATTGACTAGCTATGTCAATAAGCCCTACAAACATACATGACAAGTGACTATGTCGAGCCAAGCATTGGTGAACACCGACAGATCCACCCGATTCAACGTCTACAAATGCATCTTTTGTAACACCCTTCGTCCATCGCTTCAAAATATAACACTCGGGTAAAAATAGTATAGAACATCTCTTCAAGACACACAAAATGTGGCAACAAGGGATGCCTTCAAATTCAAACTTCTTGCAAGAACAATATGCATGCTTCTCGTCTTTTTTCCATAAAACCTCTCTATCAATTTGCTTCTCATCGGAATAATTTTTCACGATGAACTTACATGTGACATCATCCTCGTATACAATAACTTCTACAACTAACATGGTGGTGAATAACTCATCTTGAAACTTATAAAATAAGTTTCTTGTATATACTTCGGCCATTTGCTTTTCCATTGGTGAACATGTCTTTATTTTAGGCCTCCCATTGTTATTCTCAAAATCCTCTTTCTTTTCAAGATACTTTAGACGTTCAACCCCAGCGTCAAAACGCAATATGAAATCAAGAAGGGAATTCTTGTACTTTACATACTACTTCACAAATGCATGCATGCTTTCACTTCTTTGAGTGGTCGACATGTCACAAAATTTTTTTTCCTTTAAATATGCTGGAACCCACATATGACGAATTTTAAATATATCTGCCAACCAATTATTCTCCATAAGCTTATTGTCTATTATGATCTGATTCCAAAAACTCATGAATTGATCAGTCGTATTAGAGTTATGAACACATTTTTTTTATCTGCTCTATTAAACCCTCATTGTGAATATGAACCCCTCCTAAATTCGTAGGCAACTTATTCAAAATGTACCATAGGCAATACCGATGAACAGTATTTGGCATGACATTCTTTATAGCTTTTGTCATTGCCAGATCTTGATCTGTTATAATACCCTTTAGTGGACCAAATGACATGGCTTCAAGCCATGTGTTAAACAACCACTCAAAAGACTCCTTTTTTTCATTTGGCAGAAACCCACATCCGAATAAAGTAGTTTGCCCATGGTGCTTGCAACCTACAAAAGCGGCAAAAATAAGTTCGTAACAGTTTGTCTTGTAGGTTGTATCAAATGTCACCACATCGCCAAATGCTTTCTAAGCCGTACGAAATGCTCCATTTGCCCAAAATACATGTGTTATCTTCTTTTCTGTATCTCGTTCAAGGGTATATGTGAAACCATTTTCCATTTCTTTGCGGTTTTCAAAAAGTAGAAATAACAACTATCCATCTAGCCCCCTTTTCTTTTCCTTTTCATCCCTACGGTGATTCTTGGCATCCTTATCTGTAAATCCAATTTTGTCTAGTCCCCTAGATTGAGATGCAAACACTTGCATTTGTTGTTTGTTTCGCATGTTTGTTGAATCATATGTGTTTATAAGTTGTCGCTTTGATTTTGGCACTTCACGATGCAACCTCAGCATAAATCTCTTACTCGGAGTAGCAGGGGCATGAGAGTGTTGAGGTACAAACTTGGATACCACATAACCACCTGACTTATCACTTGCATCTTAGCCTTACAATCGAATTTTGTTTCCATTCGACGTCTTTGAACAAGTTCCTTATCAATCCAGTGTTTCTCATCTGTTTTACCCTCCTTTTGAACAGACAAATTGCTTCCATACAACTTCCCCATCTTTGCCTCTATTACTAGATTCTTTTCTTATATTAAATCAAGCGAGTTTTCCATATGCATAGTAAAAGTTATATGCCTCATCTAAATCATCAAAATGCATGCCCAATCTTAGTGTCATGGCTTCATCCACAACCGGGTAATGGACAACTGGTGATGAGGAGGAGATCATATCCATATGCAATTTCTGGATCACAAATAATTAAAACATATTCATGAATAACAAACCCAAATTCATAAGTTATAAAACCATGACTACTCCATGACATGCAAAGGAGAAACTTGGATTTAGCCACAAATGAGAAAACAAGAGTTCTCTATATGATTTCAAACATGCTGATTATTTTACTAAAATCCATCCTACAATTTGTACCGTTTGAGATAAATTCAAAATTTTTGAAGCTTACAATACAACTGACCATCCATCCATGTGATTAATTTTTGGTTCAATGACTTTTTCATTTAAACAACCAAATTTCAAGGTGTTGTGAGTTGCAATGGACTTGCAAAAATATACTAGTTGACTTTGATTGAAATGAATCATAGTTAGCACGGTGAGCTGAATTTGGAGATTGATATGGAGACATGGTAAGATACAACATGTGTAATGTGCTAAGCAACATTTCAATATATCTGTTTAAAAAAATATATATTTGAATAATTCTATTGTGATAATACATAAAAAAAAGGGATTCTCCATTCCAACCTATTATATTTAGGCCTTAGTATAGAGGAAAAGGTAAGGAGTGTGGCTTGTTGGTAGATGGGTTACAAGTATCTCCTTGTGAAAAGCAAACCCCCATATTATCATCACATTCTAACATTACAAACATGATCATCAAGATTACCACATTCTAACATTACAAACATAGATGGGTTGGTAAATGGAATTTGGGTTTCCTTCAATTTTGTATATCGGCCCTCGGGTATCAACACGTCTGTTCGAGTTTTTTTAAAGCATTGTCCTAGTGTTACAAGAAAGACTTGCATTGCTTAGAACACAGGGTAACCTTTTTTTTTTTTTACCTTGCTCAGCGACGAGAGAGGGAGAGATGAGGACAATCGCAACAGAGAAACAGCGGGAAGAGGGAGCAATCGAAGCAGAGCGTGGGAGAGACAGAGAGTGGAGAGATCGCAGCACAGAGAGGAAAAGATCGCAACACAGACGACACAGCGGTAGCAAGGCGGTAGTTCCCAAAGAAACAAGGAAATAGGGATCGCAGCGCAGCAGTGGGAGAGAGCGATCGCGAAGCAGAAAAGCAAATATCGCAGCAGTAGAGAAACAGACGACGCAGCGGAACAGAAAAATAGCGATGGAGATGAACAACTGGAGAGATCGCAGCGCGCAGAGTGGAGCTGGAGAGGCGACGCCGTTGATGGGAGGGATGAGAAGCGATGTCTGATCGCAGGCGAGAGGGAGAGAGAGATTGTAGTTTTCAGAGATGGGAGAGAGAAGCGATGGGAGGGAGATTGCACACTGAGCAGGGAGGAGAGGCGATGGGAGGGAATGAATGGATTTCTAGGTTTGGAGATGAAAGACAGTAAGGAAGGGAGAAAATGAATTTTCGGGCAGGCGTCCCACCAGTTTGAACTATTCCATTTTAATTCCACACGCTTCTAATGCATGCTTCCAGCTCAGATATATATATTCCTTTCTCATAGATGGGCCCACTTTACAGATAGATAACTTCTACAAAACATGTCATTTACATTACATGTGACACCCAATCAAACCCCACATTCGGCCAACCCCATTGAAATGAAATTTCAGGCCTTCTTAATATAGATTTATAAACTCTGTCTCTCCCTGGCCTCTGTTTCCTAGGATTTTAAATGCACATTCCAAGCCCATTCATTTTTATTTTATTTTTATTATTCTCATCTGGACACTAGTGACATGTCCTCTTCCCATGTACAGAGAATCAGGATGGTCCATCCCACTTCTCACAGAATCATTTGATTGAACCCTAATAAATCCCTCTCTGGGCCCCACCTACAAAAAAATCCAAACCACTCAAACCAAAACATCCATCCTTCAGACCAATCTCTATAACAAAATCTTAGATCAATGATCAATCACACATAACACACAATGATTAAGCCAAACAAACAGGTGGGGGTTAATGGAATCACTTGTTTTCCACCTGATCAATCTTTAGGGTGGGCCACTAATCCTGGGAAAATTAATTTGGACGGCTCAGATTAAATCACTGGACCCTAGTCATGGATTTATATATGATTCCAGCATAAGAAGACTTTCCATTGGTCTTTTTTCCGTCTAGTCTCTTCCCAGTCCCACAGATAAAAATATCCAAGGAGATTTCGAATTCCCTACCTTTCATAGAAAGCCTCAGGATTCTACCCACAGGGGAGGGAATGGAGGAGTACCTGCAGCTGTTTGTGAAGGAGACGAGCTTTTACAACCAGATCGTGTTGGGTAGTCTTTTGCCGCAGAGCCTCTGGAATCCTCTGCCTCACGTGCTGCAGACATGGCTTAGGAATTACATCGGAGGAGTTCTTCTCTATCTTCTCTCTGGCGGTCTTTGGGCTCTCTACATCTACTACTGGAAGAGGAATCTATACCTTCCCAAAGGCATTCTCTTTCTTCTTCTTCTTTGGATTCTTGATTTGATTTTTTCTTCTTTTCTTCGATCAGATTCTTCTGTTTGGATCTGGATTTGTCCGATCTGAGCCGCTTGATCGTGCATGTTGCGTTTGGAATGCGGATTTGTTGATTTGGATGGGCTGGATCTTGAATCTGGTCGTAGATTGGGTATTTTGAGTGATTTGATTGGTTTCTCGCCGTCCATTTGATCGAAATGGATGAAAAATCAAAATTTTTTTATTATACTTTTGTTTTTGAATTGCTACATCTAAGATCTGATGTGGCCTATGAATTGGACGGTATGGATTGATCAGATGTTGTGATCTTCATTCTGATGCTGGTGTGTGTTTGTAGGTATCTTGTTATGTTTTGGTTGGAACTGATTTTGTCTTGATTTTTGTAGTGTTTTTGTGTGTATGTGTTTGATTGGATTATGTGGATTTGGAATTTGTTCTAATCTGATGTATGGTTTGGAGTTCAAATTATATTCTTTGATGTTGTTAGATTGTGTTCTTGTTCTAAAGTTTAGTGTCATATACATACAAAAATTAGTTGAATCAGACATGTAAAAGTACTATGGAGAAGAATGTGTTTTAGTTGTTTTTATCATAATACTGGATTCTGGAATTTTGAATGAATAGATTATAGTTAGAAATGTATTAATTGATGGAGAGGATGCACTCACTGATGGTTTTCCCCCAATACTAATTACTGATGTTTAGTACTTAATTGGCCACATTCTGTCATCAGAGACAAAGGCATGGCATGACTCCCAAAAATTAATAATAATAATAATTGTCGTCGTCATCATCATGAAGAACAATGGAAGAAGAGGGAGAAGAAGAAGAAGGAAAGTAGAGAGCTTTACCAACAACAATGGTCCTTTTTTCTTCTTTTTTTGCAATTTTTTTTCCTAGTTTTGGAACTAATTGCCTTTTCATGTTTTTGTTTTTTCAAATATTGACCTTGTAAATGTGCTTCTAAAGGATACAGCTAGAGGAATGTTTTGATATGATTGAGTAATATCTGTATCTGGTATCTTGGATTGGAATGTGTTTGCAAGAAATCCCTATTCTGTATTCCAGTGTAGATTTTTTTTTTTCCTTTGAAATGTCTAAGTTGGTTAAATGACTAAGTAAAGCAACATTCAATGGGAAAGTTTCAAAGAAAGTTAAGAGAATTGTGGTTGGATGTTCCTTTTTGTTGAAGTAAGCATGATTCTATCATCATTGAAGGCTTATTCCATTTATCTGATATTGGCTTTACGAGTTCTACTTTTCAGTCAAGCATATTTAAAGTCATGTCCTCTTTCACTCCATTATCAAACATGTCTTCTCTAACTTCATCGTCATCAAGGCAAGAAGGCCTTATTCCTTCTGTCTTGGAGTTGGCAAGATTTTTTTCTTCTTCTAATTTCCCCATTTCAATTTTTCATTGGACTCCCCATTCTTGTTCTTAAGTTCTACGGACTAGGGCTTCTTGTTTTGAATTTTTATTTATTTATTTGTACATGCCAAAACAATCTAAAATGACACTCCCTAATTTTCTGTTCTCTTGTTGTTACCTATGGATTTTCTCATTTCCTCATTTTCATTTTTATTAATCTTGTTACTCCACACATTCCTCCAAATAAATACATCTCAACCATATGTACTTCTATTTTCTTGTCATTTATTTATTTCTTTTTGTTTCTTCATATCCTGCCATTCAGCTCTATACAGTAGTTTCACCTTGTTGGTCTAAAGTTCTGACAACCTGATTAGGAGGTGGTTCTCCATGATAGCACAACAATCTGCTAGCTTGTCCTAACCTTGCTCTATACAGATTCCTAGTTATGATATCCAATTTAAGCACTCTGTTTTTCTTAGTTACTCCTAGATATTGAAGTGTATTTACTCCTAGATATTGAAATCTATTACACCGTGGCACCTAGTTATTTTCAAACATCTCATGTTCCCTACTCTTGCATTCACTAAACTTGTAGTTTATATGTTGTGTCTTCTATCTGCTATTTTTCAAACTATTTGCCTCAAAAGCTTTTCTTCAAAGTTCTAATTGATTATGTGGTTGCTTTCTTCTCTGCCTCATTAGCACCACATCATCTGCACCAATATACACCAAGGAATATCTCAACTTTACTTTGTTGAGTTGTCATAACTAAGATAAATAAATAATTACTGAAGTCAACCCCCCTGATGAAGCCCAACTTTTCATTTGGAACTCAGTTCTCTCCCCTAGTTCTTATACAGTTATACTTGTTCCTGCCCCTTTATACATATGTTATATAATCTCAATTTATACATTAGGGTTAATTTCTCTCTTCAGCTTTCCAAGTCAACTCCCTTAGAACCTTCTTTAGGATTTCTCTAACCAATAAAAATCTGATACAACCCATTTGGGGTAGATAAATCCGGTCCCACATCCATACGGATAAAATATTCTTGCTCCAAGACTTGTGCAAAGTTATGGAATGTATATACTTCTTTCATCACTTGTTAAGAAAGCTTCTCTTGCTTGTTTGATTTTGAAATGGTTGCAGTCTTCAGTAAGTTACTAATCATTTATAGTAATAAGGATTTTTTTTAGTGCTTTCTTTGTAAAAGGTATGTAATTAGTTCATTGGAAGTTTCAGAGTTGGCAATCATATACTCCTATTAGTTTTTCTCGAGTGTGCACTCTGCAGAATGGTTAGATGCATCCTTTGGTTGTGAGGGCGTGAATCAGTCGTTTGTCTAGTTCTGTTTCTTGTATGCTACAATCGAAAATGAGATGATCAATGCTCTCCCCATTCCTCTTATAACGGGTGGTAAGTGGCAACCATTGATTATTATTCTTTCCCTCCTGCTTAATTCATACATTGTTTCAACACTATTTTGCACCTCTATCCAAGCCAAAGGTGTGAGAGATTCAACAGACAACACGTGTGCTTTGTCACTGGTGATTTTTTTATTGTGATGATAGGCTGAAATATAGTGACTTACACATCAAAGATGACAGAAGGGGAGGATTGCCAGGCTCTTGTATTCACTTGAAACCAAGGTTTGTAAGTTCTTGAAGGAGCTGCAGAAGCTGGGATCGATGGACAACCTCTTCCTCTGACGTCTTTCGAGGAAAGTAAAGGAGTCTACATGGATTTATAACTGATGCCCGCTTCACTTTGGTAACTGGGAATCCGTTTTTTTAATTATAAATTATAGCTGGGAACCTTGCTATCCAAAATAAAATTGGGAACCATGAGTGGCTTATCTCCTACCCATTTTTCCTTCCAAGAGAATTATATTTCCCTGGCTGGCCAACTAAATATGGATTTTCTACTGGAATGCTCCTTTGCACATGCATACACCCTCAAAATTTCTGTCAATGTGACTCGGGTCCAACACCCTCGAGTCCTTCTCTACTTTTTACTCAAGCAAGTTATTTGTTTCCACAAAGCTTCAAAGTCTTTGGAAATTGGATATGACATAGCCACTTGCCCAGAATAGCCTTATTCACCTTTTTAGGAGAATGGACACCCAAACCACCTTGATGGTGTGTGGTTTGCATGCTACATCCCTCCTGACAATTGTTATTTCTTTTTTCTTCCATTCCTAGCCAAAAGTACTCTCTTTGAAGCCTTTCAATGCTCTTAAATCTAAATCCTTTGAGAAATGTAGATTCCTTTTCCCCCCTCCAAGGTTCCAGTTCAAAGTGTAGTTTCCTACGCTACTGTGAATAATTTTATTGGGTGATATCTGTGTTGTATCCATGTCAAACTCATTATGTGCAATACTCACCCTATCATTCTGTCCTGTACTTAAGCTTGAAAGGTAGTTTCATGAAATGTAAAGAGACCATAGCACCGTTGAAAGGTGCATATCGTTGCAACCACGTGGTTTTGGGTTGAGTCATAGTACCAATAAAAAAAAAAGTAATTTCATGAAATTTTTGCCACTAATTGCAGTGGTTGTCTTTTGTTGTGGTGTCCTTGTTAGAAGATGGCCATGCATTTATCTCTTCTTCTTTTTCAAACAGTTTCTAGTGATTCTGCTTATAAGAATTAAATTTACTAGTCTTGCCTAGCATGACTATCCATCAATGCAGAGAAGGCCACTGTATAATTTGATATACATGAAGTGCTGACTGTTGATTTGATGGGCAGTCCCCACTGTAGATTGGGCATATCTCACGTAGCTAGATTTGGTAATCCTACTATTTTCATTTAATCCTCTATTTGATAGTGACAGTTCGACAATTAGTTTATTCGATCCAGACTTCTGGATTTTTAATACAGGGATGCCGCATGTAAAAACCAATGTCGAAGAATATGGATCTTCATACTCTGCAGAGTATCAAAACAGACCTTCCTTAAATGCAACTCTAGCCAAATGTAAAAAATAATCAAGGACATGGTTGTATTGATAGCATGATTGGTAGAATATTAGAAATGATGTTCTCATCGTAGTGGTACTACTCAAAGCTTTTTCATGGATTTTCTTGAAAGTTCTTTAAATACTGCAGATTCCATACCAACAAATGAGGCCATGCTCTTACAAATAAAAGTTGCAATGAAAGCCATGCCCTGGTACAGTGCTCTTCCTACTGTTTCAGAGTACATGATTGAAAGTGGCTGGACAAGGTGTTTTTCAAGTATAAGTGAAATTGGGTTGCCTGCCTATCTTGCGTACTTGTCAATCTATCTTATTATTGTTGAGTTTGGGATTTACTGGATGCATAGAGAGTTGCATGACATAAAGCCCTTGTACAAGTATCTCCATGCAACACATCACATCTACAACAAAGAGAATACACTTTCTCCATTTGCTGGTAAGTTCTACTTCCAGTTAGTAATTATTACTGTTGCTATTGTTGTTATTATTATCATTGTTTTTAATATGTCAACTTGAATGATATATCATATTGTTGACTTTAAAACTGACCAAAATGATTAAATTTATATCAAAAGGCAAAATGATTTTCTCCTAGGGGATTCCCACACGGAAGCCATGGGGGTATTTCGGCGGGCACCTTTAATTCTGGGGGTCCACTTTTTGTGGATGTTAAGGATTGAAAATCCCACACTGCCACTTGTGTGGACTCCCGCGGGAGAAAATCTTCACAATGGTTGGATTGCATTTAAATGACCTGGTGCTGAATCTTTTTAGCTAACAATTTTCCTTTTAAGCCCTCATTTTCCAAATTGGTGCGTCTTGGATGTTGAGAATCCTAAAAGTTTAAGCACTATATACTACATATATGCATATGAGTAAAGAAAAGCTAATACGAAACTCTTTGACTAATTGGTAGTCTATCTGTTTCTTTGTTTGTTTCTTTCCGAGTTTGAGATAGACTAGAAAAGGCCAAGTTTGTTAGGGCTGCATGAAAGGAGACCATAAAGACGTTTTCCCCTTGTGGAGTATACATTATAAAACCAACTCTGTATGAACTGACAACCAAATAAAACTGGTGATTATTTTAATTATTTTTTGTGAGGCAGATCCGCAATTAACCATTGTTAGTTCTTAGTCATATGGTTTGCTAAATCTTTGGGGATGAGGGTATTTGGGGATCTGTCTAGGAACTAAATCTGGGGTTTACTGATATTTAAAAGAAAAAAAGAAAAAAAAACCTGAGTTTGGGGTTTATTGGATTCATGAGAGTTTCATACTTGCATGACATAAAGCCTTTGTACAAGTATCTCCATGCAACACATTACATCCATTACATCTACAGCAGAATACACTTCTCCATTTGCTGGTATATTTTACTACTTCTAGTTAGCCTTTTTTTTTTTTTTGTGTGTGTGTGTGTGTGTCAACATGCATGATGATCATATTGTTGACTTTCTAACTGATCAAAATAAAAAAAAAATTTAATGGTTGGATTGCCTTTAATTGACCTGTGGCTGAATCTTATTAGCTTGTCGTTTTTGTTTCAAGCCTTTATTTTCCCAATTGGTGCATCTGATATGTTGGTAACTTACAGTTAAGCACTATTTATGTTATGGGAAGAAAATCTAGCACAGAAATCTTGAGCAATTGGTATTTGTCTGGTTTTTCCCCCTGAGCTAGGGATAGACTAGAAAATGCCAAGAGCAGACATTCTTTTTTATTTTTGTTCGAAGGCAGATTCTTAATTTATCATTCCTAGTTGTTATTTGCACAACTTGCTGAAAATTTTATTTCTTTTTTGTGGAATGTAAAATATTTGATTTCTATTTGGATATTATAATTGTTCTGTTCATCTCTATGCACTTTATCTAATAGTAATAACTAATAACGCCAAAGCATAAAGAACTAAAAGATGCTGCTTCTTTTCACTTGATCTAAGCTCATACAGAAGTTCATTAGTGTGAGCAGCTGGTTGTAGTAATTGGAAGCAAACCTTCATTCTTGTTTTAATTCTTTATTATTAAGCTGCCTTCTCTCTATTAGCCAGTGGTATCAAAAGACCTAAATAAGCAACTAAATCTTTAGAAAGCAGGGGACAAGTTGAGATTGTCTTAGAACTGCAGAATTCCTGCAGAAGTATTGTGCCTGGATTCTGGATAGTTTATGGGATGGAATCATGAAATTAACAGTATCTCTAAATGTAGTGACTACTGGTTCCTGTAGGAAAGATGAAATTTCACTTAGCCCTGCAAGGTTGGACCATTCAAGAGATCCAAAACGAATTCCAGGTAACTTATCAATGGTAGACGAACAACAGTGCTCTAAAAACAGGAACGCCGTTCCAAAACCTTCATAAATCTCTGGAGATCCTCGAATCAAACAGACATCAAATATTTTGCTATGGAAGCTCTTGTTTGTCTGGCAGATAAAGAAATAAATTATCATGTCACGGAGAACAACGACAATGAATGGCCAATTTGATGGAAATGAGGTTCCTTTTCCTAGTGGAGGAAAAATTGTGAAACCAACCGGAGATGAATTGATAAATCAAGGTCATAAACTCACCTTTACCCTTGGGGTTGCAAGGTGCTTAGGGTAAGGGTTGCAAGGTGCTTAGGATGAGCCATTTATAACAAGATTGCATAATCTTCTAAGAGCAGCCATTTTCTTTTATTATTAAATCAAGATCAATCTGTAATTGTATCTTGCTCTGAAAGTATTTTATTATCAGTCAAAGATAACCTGGAAACTGTAATCTTTCACATTCTTGAATAATTTTTGTTGTCTTAAGGGCATAATCTGCCATTGATTTGTAGAAGCTATTCTCTCACATTCTTGAATAATTTTCATTCCCCAAGTACATTCATCTTTTTTCTTTTTGAAAACTTCCCCAGCTATCATCACTCTCATAAATGCTATAAGTATGAGAGCCATAGCCCTTATGTAGGATGTCACTTTGCTCCTTTGTTCTAAAGAAGACTGTTTTGACTTTTGATATAAGAATATTAGTGAACTAACTAGCAGGGCCATGTCTGAAAAAGTAGAACTCACACAGGTCACCCCAGATAGATAAAGGGGATACGGCTAAGATGATGAAAACTTCAGGGGCCATGAATATATTTATATATTACTGATCCTAGAATATCCAATCATCATTTTGTCATTTAGCATATGGTTTTCTAGATCTCTATTAATTTATTCATGGCTCAATGCATCTTGTGTACCTTTCCTGTCCTTTTTTAATCTCATCATCATCTTCCTTCATATTGGCATGAAGTGTATAAAATCATGATAAGGGGTTCAATTCTTGTGCTAAATTAATATCTTGGCAATGCTATGCTACCAAATGACATGTTTGCATTTAAATGCAGAAAAAAAGTTAGCTTATGAATCTCCATATACTCCATTGGTGATCTCGTGGCTTCGAATGAAGGTCTCTTGTTCTGTTTCTTTGTTTTTCCTAATTTCTCGCCCTTGGGTCCAGCAACCCCTTATCCTAAGCTTTGTATGTTTTTTACCCATTTTTCCCCATTTTCTTTTCCTTGTACTCCTAGTTCTTACTCTCTCGATGTTAACCTAGTTTAGTCTATAACACCTCTCTGTGGCCGTAAACCTCTTTTTTTTTTTTTTAACCCTACATGAGTCTATGTTGTCTACTTCCTCTTTTGGCTCATAACTTGACACTATTCATCTAGAGAATTAAAAAAAAGTGACAACGTTAAGCTGATGTCTTCGGAAAAAAAATGGAGAAAAAGAAGCTAAACAGATCAGATTTCCCGTGTGAAATTAAAATTGCATCATAATCAGTTGACCATTGAGGACTCTAAGCTGATATCTCGGGGTTGACCTAAAGCTTTCTTGACTTATCTGGGTGGAAAGAAATTCAGAAAATGGCTTCTTTACTGATGCAGTTCATTTTCACTTGATCGTTACTTAAATCTAGTTACCTGCCACCAAAATGCACAGCAATTAGCATAACCAATAACCATCCGTTCTATCAGGATATCTTAACAAATTATGACTTGCGGGATATATCCAACACACTGGTAGGCATTCCTTGATTCACCAATTTAAATTGGTTTGATCTTTTACACTATTAAGTACTTTTAAATTGGTTTGATCTTTTATTAATCTTTTGCACTATTAAGTACTATCAATTACTCTGGTTTATTGCCTCCCTAAATCCTTATTATGTAGGCATTCCTTGATTCACCAATTTAAATTGGTTTGATCTTTTACACTATTAAGTACTTTTAAATTGGTTTGATCTTTTACACTATTAAGTACTTTTAAATTGGTTTGATCTTTTATTAATCTTTTGCACTATTAAGTACTATCAATTACTCTGGTTTATTGCCTCCCTAAATCCTTATTATGTTAACTTGTATTTTTTTTCAGGTTTGGCATTCCATCCGGTTGATGGGATACTGCAAGCAGTACCACATGTCATTGCGCTTTTCCTTGTCCCAACTCATTTCCTGACCCACGTTCTTCTTTTGTTCTGTGAATGTGTATGGACGACAAACATTCATGATTGCATCCATGGTAAGGTGTGGCCTGTCATGGGTGCAGGCTATCATACGATTCATCACACCACTTACCGGCACAACTATGGTCACTATACCATATGGATGGATTGGATGTTTGGAACACTACGCGACCCTGAAGAAAACCCCAAGAAGGCTTCCTGAATGATGTTCTTTTGATGGATGATTCTTTCGGATTTGTGAAAGGGGACCCATTTGTTGGCTTGACTTATGATCTACTACTTTGTTTATATTGTTGTTGTGCTGTGTAGCTTGTAAAATGATGTTGATTGACTGGTTAATGGAGACTCTGTGCTGAGAGAAGTGAAGGAACCATTAAAGAGGTGTTTACATGATGCTCTGAAATGTGGGAGTACTATATGGCCTACTGTGGATATCTCTTTACAGTTGGTCCCATCAGATCAACAAGTATCAGAACATGGACCCCACATGTACAAACTCAGAGCAAAGATACTATGCATATCCGTAGTGTTCAGGTCATAAAACTCCTGGAATCTTTTTTTTTTTTTTCTTGAGTACTACAAAGCCTGCACTTCTTATAAACCTGATGTGTCTGATGGTCAGGTAGGCTGCACATTTATGTTGATAGTTATTTTCTTGAATTATGTTTAGGTTCTAGTAACTCCAAGGGTGTGTTTGTGCAGAACCTTCTGTGGCTCTGGGTTTTCGATGGGGTTAGATGGGGAAACCCCTCTACTCTCTAGCGATGAAACACGGAGTAAACTTGTTGAAAATCTGACCTTTTCTTTGCTGCACCATATAAGATTTCCGGAGCCTTGACGGCACCCTTTTCCCTGAAACCCTGCCTGTACAAACAGCTCCTAAAACATTCTTTTGTCTATTCAGCTATATAGAGTTTACAAAACCGAGGTACCCCTCCATTCTAAACGAAATGAATTGTAATTCTTAAATCCGATTTTCGAGGGAAAACCGGTCAATTACCAGAACTATGAAACTGTTAGCCCTATAAAGGAACTGTTTTAGAGTATGTTTGTGCTGGGCATTTTCTACTGAAACTGAAAGTAGCTTTTTCAAGGCAGCATGACATCTTTTGTTGTCCTCTAGATCTCATTTTCTGAGGTGAAAGCTTTTTATGTAAGGCTCGGACCCAAGAGGTAGAGAATAATTATCTGCCCTCACTGATGAGGTAGAAATACATTTCACAGTGGAAGAATATGCTACAGCATTCCAAACAATAGAAAGCGAATTGCCCATTTTTCATATTCTGCAGAAAATGAAGTCATTGTGGAAATATCAACCACAAACATGCCCACAGCGTTGAAGTGTGGCAGACCTCATTGGCCATTACTGTGCTTAAAGTGTTTGTAGGCCCAAGTCATCGCATGATGCGCAAGTGAGTGTTTGTACCCATTCCATACTTCAAACAGTAACTCTACTCAGCCCATAGACTCAACTTGCCTAGTCTTGATTTTGTCAAGACAGCTTGAAAACTTGGTCCGACTGTACATAAAAATATATATATAAATGAACTCAACTTTTTCTTGAATTTTGTCAGTCTATAAGGTCGAGCCAAGTGAGTCTTGACCAATTCATATGTTTAGATGGGATGGTTGTCGAGGATCATCACAACAGACCTTGATTGATGTATAATTCACAGGTCTCAGCCCATGGACTCAACTTGCCTAGTCTTGATTTTGTCCAGACAGCTTGAAAACTTGGTCCGACTGTACATAGAAGAAAAAAATATAAATGAACTCAACTTTTTCTTGAATTTTGTCAGTCTGTAAGGTCGAGCCAAGTGAGTCTTGACCAATTCATATGTTTAGATGGGATGGTTGTCAAGGATCATCACAACAGACCTTGATTGATGTATAATTCCCAGGTTACCCTTTTTTCTTCAGACCATCACCAATGAAAGTATGAAACTAACATCACTTATGTTAATATGGTTGCTGATCAATCATTCTCATTATTGGGGTGCCAGCATAACTCGTACTATGAAATCAAGTATCCAGATCCTCAGCCACCCCTTTTGTCTCTCCATTAAAATTCCAGTCATGGGTTCACATGAGGGGTGTCAATTGCAATCAGTGACAATATATCCGAGTCTAGATCTTGGACATTCATGACTGCAGAAGTCATGTTTGGGGGCCGTTTTGTTCCACATGGTAAAAGGGCCAGTTATCAATAATTTTTACAGGGCATCCATCATTTCTAACCATCTGACAATCAAGTAGCACGGTCAGTGCAGTTTGAATCAAGTTTGACAGTGATTTACTGTATTGTAGATTTTGTAGAATGACTCATATGTATAGGTTTTTTTTTTTTTTTTTTTTTTAACTCTAGACATGCATAAGCATGGAACAGATTGACCTGTCCACATGCCCTCCCACTAACAATGATCAGGCTAAGCCTAAGGCCCTAACATTCATTATTTCCTGTGTTTTAGCGTTCAGACATGTTTAACACTCATCGAATTTTGTGGGTCCTTTAGTTGTTCATGCAAAACTCGACATCCATCGATCTTTATCTAACGCTAGGATTTAGATATTTTCTTTTCCGTTCTCTTGGGTGGTGAGAGGAGTCTTTACTAGCACGCCGCTTTTAGATGGCCTGTGTCATTTATGTTTAGAGACACTTGTTCCTACTAGTGGTAAGTTTAGCTCTCTTCTACATTTCTTTTAATTTTTCTTCCGATGTTGTAAATATTTGTGAATCTCTTTCAAGAAAAGAAACTCCGAACAAAAGCCCGAAATAGGGCCTCTTCATCCACAAGGATTTGGAGATTTCTTGTCTAGAGTATTTATAATTTCTCAAATGCTATCCCCTGAGTGGAATTCTAAAATAATTATAACCTAAATGTTGAATAGCTTTTGAAAATCTTACAAGTTAAAATTGAAATATCGATTATATACTTTGTGAATTCTTACCATTTAAATATGGAATTCAGCATTATCAAGTCATAAGACCTGGACAAGGAGATTCCCATTGGTAGGAATACCTCTAAAAAACTGGTATTTCACTCTCCATATTCAAACGACATCTAACCTTGAAAATGAATGAAAGGAAATGCCAGTTCATGGCATGTACTGATCTATACTTTTAGCTCTTTTCTTCACAACCATTTGTCAGATTCCTTGTGCAAAACATATACGCGTCTGCCATCAATTAGTTAACACTCAGACTCTACCAAATGTAGAGATTGTCATTATTTTGTCATAAAAACAAGCATCAACGTACTGTGGGCATTCGGCATTCTGGACTATTTGGAAAACGGGTAGAGGTTTGGTTAATTAAAGAGAAGCAAATGCATGACAAGAACACTGGTAGGGAAAGACCACTTGATCTTATTTTATCATCAACTTCCATTGAATTTGTCAATCAGCTTATATCACTTCAACGCGTTTGGCCCCCGCGTTTTTATGGTCAACACACCAAACACGCACAAGTCAAAGTCAGACTCTCAAGTCCTCATGACGAGTCAACGCGGAGAGTTAGGGCCTTATACAAATGTTTTAGCGTTTGGGAGCAGGAATCTAAACTGATATCGTTTGTGTTTCGGTGGGAATTTGATAGTTTTGTTATTATCCTTTCTGCCTAAAATTAGTGTTTCTGATAGCGATTTGGGGCCTGAGAAACAAGGAAAAGAGTATATATTCTAATGCATACTTTAAAAGTAGTTAATGGTGACTACACCCACCTGAGATTGAATGGTACGTAATGGCCTAAAACCATATATTTAGTAGACAAATCGCTGTCGTTCGATTACAAGTTATTTCCTCTTGGAATGCGCTAATTTCACATAAGTATGAAGTTAAAATGTATGATCTTTGATGGTAATTGTCTGATGCATGAGTCTAGATTCATAGGTTTGATTTACCGTCACAAACCGTAGAAGATTTTACACAAAATTCTTTTATCTAGGATGGTAATTAACCCTCTTCCTCCTCCTCTTTTTTCCCCCTTTTTTTCCAAAACTTAGGACCAAAACATCCTCTAACATGCTATTTGGTTGTGGCTTGGGATAATGGATCAGGTCTTTTTGTGTTTTGAGTATGTGAATCGACTTAATTTGGTTTAATCTCAAAGCTCAACCAAAGCCAAGCTTAATATTATTATGTGCTATATATATTATTTTGTTTTATGTTTAGTGATGTTATATCGATTATATATTTTTACTGTATCTTACTTAAATGCCGCTTATCATTCGTATTGTATGAATTATATGATATGAAAGTGTACTTATTAGAATGGGTGCTAGTTTAATAACCATTGCACACCGGATGTAATCAACCAAATAAGATATAACTAGCAAAACTATATACTAATCACACACCACAAGAAAGCAGACACAATTTTTAACGAGAAAACCCTATTTAGGGAGAAAAATCACTATAAAAAAAAACCAATCACTATTGAATCGTTACAAGATACACTCACACCTCCTTTATCCCAATCAGTACGTCGGCCTAAAAACTGTAGTTTTTCCTATACAACTCCTCGTTGCCACGACTACTCGCCGCGCACCGCTCTCCGTGATTACCTTGAGAACCAAGATGAACCAGTCTCCTACAAAGATGTAGAAGCTTCAAACCTTTTAGAACAAAGCTTCAACTCAATCTCTCAATTGATTGCTCTAGAGAAAAACTATCTCTCTTAGATCTCTCTTGCTCAGGATAATGAGAGAGTTGGTGCTCGTCTTTTTGGGTCGAGAGAAACACCCAATTTATGGCTCCAAATTTGTGTAAAAGAATTCTAAATAAATTACAATAAGAATAATAAGTCTCCACAAACTCTAACTCAGAGTTCGGACCAGATTGGGCTTTCACTATAGCGAGCTCCTTCACTGGGTTTTGGCCCTAATATGTTATTCACTGGAGTATAAATTTATTTAGGAGTTTCGGCAAGTAGACCGAGACCCGAATTATATGATTATAAACTGGGCCTGAAATGTGGAACCTGACCTAGAGTTGTCTTAATCAGTTTTTTTCTTAATGTAATTGTAACCGTTTTTTTCTTTCAGGATCAAGAAAATTAAACACCTTTAAAACTTCATATTTTCAACCATTATTGTATGGTCTACTAAATTTCCAAACATAAATGGAAATAAAACATGACACTAGAATCGCTTGGACCTCATCTTATATAGCCCAACATTTCCTAGCCCTGGCTGTTGCGTGTAGAAAAGCCGTGATCTTGATATCTAACACAGTTATGTGGCTTATGCCCAGAATCTTGCGTTTAGATATTTCACAGCAGCATCCCACCACTTTCCGAGTTGCTTTCATAAATTGACCGTCTGATCCTTTCATCTTAATTGCCATGCTGATGGAATCTAAAACCTGATTAATTTGTATTATATGTAGAGGACACCCTAATGCGATCGAATCCACTTCTTTTGTAGAGGAATCAACATGTGTGGGAATCATCTGAAATTTCACTTCAATTTGAGTTATATATGTTTTGATTGATCTCTGATTGCATAGTGATTCTCCCGTCTTCCCCGTGAACGTAGGCCAAAAGCCGAACCACGTAAATATCTGCGTGATTGATCTCTTCTGCTAAGCCCTAGATCACAATAATATACACTCTTATACTCATCAAACGTTAAATATAGTTATGTATTCGGCACATAAAACACCATTTAAAGTGAGATTCGAGATGATCCCTATATATAAAGGAGCCCATGTGGAAAGAGTTAGTCTGATCATGTAAAAGAGTGCGCACACATGATAATGGATAATTTTTCTCACTGTAGTTGGTACTGTATAGTTGCCTTGTTTCAACGGCACAGCTAGATGTATTTGGAGTCTTTCTCTCTACCTTCATCATTGTTGAAAGTCGTTATAAATGGAAGAAGATGGTCGGCTGTTTGTTGTTCAATGGCCAAGCACTCGTAGTCACTAGAGCCTGCTGCTTCTTTTCCCAATTCCTAGAAATGGTCCCGAAAGGCAAAAGGTACTTGGGTGGATGGCATCTTCTATGAAGATACAAAAGGGTCGCATTTTCCTTTTGACATGATCAAGGAAAGTTCGTGGTGATTGAATCTTGTCAATGAGTTCAATGAGATGGATGTGGGAGTGGGACCCACTGCCACACATCATTGTCATCAGACCTTTCTCAGATGAGATGTTACATTTCCTCATTCATCAATCCACCATGATGGGCATGTATGAAATCCTATCCGTTCATTGATAGGTCCAGAATATTCCATATATAGCTCAATCACAATCATCAGTCAACACGAAGACAAAGAAACAAATCTCTTCACAATCACCCAAAAAACCACTAAACATCTAACGCAACATTTCAAAAATGAGGTCTGTAAATTTATGATGTCACAAATACACGCCATAAACACGGTAGAGACACGAATTTTATATATAAAAAATGAAGTATCAGATATGATACACGATACGTTACCCATTTTGAAGTATCCGTACATCATAGCTGCCAATTGATCAATATATCTCCATCTTACCTCGGCATATGCAATATTATTCATCAATCGTTTGCTGAAAATGGGTGAATTAGCTAGAACCATTGTAAGATTAAGATTCTGTCGAATAAAAATACCATAGGGATACCTACATCACCAAAAAAGAAAATAAAGTTTTTTTATTTTTTAATTTACTAAAATTAAGCATTTAAATCAAGGAAATTTCAAATCGTATTCATCAAATAATATATTTTTATTTTTACTTATTTCAACATTGCAAAAAAGTGTTTTTTGCTTCCCTTTTATACACAAAGTCAAGGGCATCTTTGATATAAATTCCTATGAATTTTAAGGCTTGGTGTTTTTGTAAGAGGTTAAAAATGAAGAATCAAAGTTGAATATCTATAAATAAGAATTAAATAACCTTCGCTTTACTAAAAATAAATAAAGGGAAGATGAGAAATGAATGCATAGCCATCAACCTCTAAGTAAGTTAAACTTTAGGAAAGTTAAAGTCTCATCTAAATCCTACTTTATGTCCTCTGTTCTCTCACATCAAATCCTTCAACTTTCACCTATTTAACAAACCTTCAGTGGAGCCTGCTTGCTTGACCATAAAATTCTATGTATTTAAATAACATGCTCCGAATGTTTTCTTTTCATATACTATAAGTAATTCTGTCCTTTTATTTATTTATTTATTTTTTTACTTCTTTGTGAATATTTTACTCTTCTATGCAATATAAATCTGTGGTTGTGTGATCATTTTATGTTACACAAGGTTTATTAGAGTTTAACATTGAAGATATTTTGTTGAGCAGATCTTTCATCAGCTGACCTCCAGGGCGGCACATGCTCTATGGTACAGAATTAGAGAGAGAGAGAGAGAGAGAGAGAGAGAGAGAGAGCATGAAGGATCAAAATTGTTCATATGCTTTGATTGGATGATCCTAACCAATTGCTTGATGGATATTCTTATTAAGAATTTATAGTACTTAACTGAGTAGTCTTTCACCGTCCATTTCATGACCCCATACAGGTTGATCAGTCATACACCCTTTGTAGTTTACAGGCCATTCCCCATCCAGTGTGGCCCTCCAAATGATTTGTTTGTATGATTCACCATTCTAATGTGTGCTGTGTGTGTGTGTGTGTGAGAGAGAGAGAGAGAGAGAGAGAGAGAGAGGACTTCTCCATGACGTCAACGGCCTTACATCATTTCTCTCTTCTACACCAGCCTGGATATTTCCTCTCTTCTTCCGTGAACTTTCTTCTTTGTATATATATTTTTTTATTACATCCCCCATGTCTTATATTCCTCTCTACTCTATTTAAAACAACGACCCCTTAATTCATTTAGTCTCTTGCCCATTCACCTCTCACTTTACCTGCTGAAATCTCCCAGAATCTCCTTCAAAAATGGCAGCCAAGAGGCATCTTGATGAATCTAGCAAAGACCCGGATCGCCCTGATGGGAAACGAATTCGAACAACGCCTTCAATCGCTACGTTCGTAACCAATTCTCTCCCAAACTTGTTCATACCATCTGCTACTTGTTGGGTTTTCTTTTTTCTTTTTTTTCCTTGTTCCTGGTTGATGTTTTCTATCACCCGCGCAATTTTGTTTTATATTTTTGGAATAGATCCTTGTTGAAATGAACAATCATTAATTTGAGCTTTAAAAACCATCTAATTTGAGCGATGATCGCCGTGTGGTGATGTGTTTAATATATATGTTGTTACACCCTCACTTGAGAGCTTTTGTTCTTTAAAAGGTATAGTTTTATGCTTTCTAATTAACACCAGTCGTATTGGTGTTGTAGCTTATGAAGCCTTTGATATTTTATGCTTAGATATGTCTCTAAATTGATAATTATGTGGGTCTTCAAGTGAATTGCCATCTTATTCTTGTCTTTAGAATCCTTACAATTGCATGGTGTATAATTCTACTATAGGACTAGTTGTGTGATGTATTGATGTGGCCGGCTTCTATTTGTACATGCTTTTAAAGTTTAATAACTACTTTGATATCTCATATTTAGTTCTCATCCATGGAGTCTTTGTAAATTTTCACAGTTCTAGTTCTTCCATCTTTTGTTCTGAACCATTTTGTTCTTCATTTTTATGAGATACATAGTTGGATTTAGTTGTGACACGAATTTAATTTTATGGTCTTTGACAGTGTAATTAGAGAAGCAGTAATGGTGAAATCAATGCAAAACTTGTGTTCGACCTTGGAGCCATTGCTTAGAAAAGTGGTAAGAACATGCTTATAACCAGATTGTTTATTTTTTGGTTAGAAGTTGAGATGCTTATCCTTTCCATTAATTAGCTTAAACATGAGTTCCAACTATAAATAATTCCAGTTGTCTAGTTCAACTTGTGTTATGCTTATTTTAATTGCTTATGGCTCTTTTTTGTATTCCCACTGGTCCAAGTGGATACTTCATTAAATAGAAAGGTTCATGATCTAGAACTTTGTTTCATCTTTTTTTTTATATTAGATGGCCTTGCTTTGTCTGAAGTTAATTTGTTGATTTGCTAACTTCTGTATGCTCCAATATGATATTATTCTATGGGTCATTTCCTTAGCTGGTTTAAGTCCTTCAATGGTTCTTTAAGAGTGAAAATTCATCTTTACACATGGTTTATTTATCTCCAAGTCCAGATAATTGACTGGTATCCATCTGTTTTCTCTAATGAGTCTTTTGATTCTTCCCTAAAAAAATATCCTAGCAAACACGCCTGAATTCCAGGCCACAAACATGCCCCAATAGCAATTGAGATTAATCTCAAAAGTATGTAATTGCATTTCATATGGAAATTGTTGTTAATAGAACACCAAGAGATAAAGAAGCAAATATCTTTGTTACCATACACACTCAATTTTGAACTTTCTTTAATCTTTTAACTCTTCATTTAAGACAACATCAATTCATATTCAGGTGAAGGAGGAGGTAGAGCTAGGCGTAACACGTGCAACTCGTTCGGTCATTTATAGGTATGTTGATGCTGATTCTACTGTTAAATGGTGTAGCTGTAAATTCAAGTGTGTGTATTTTTTGTTTTTATTTTTGTTAAATCTATTTCAGTTTAAGGGCCCTTTTGTCTAATACATATTGAAGTATTAAAAAGTTTTTTAATCAAAGGGGCTAAGGGTGCAAGGATTAAAGATGAAGATATACAAGAGACTATCTAAATACCTCTTGAATTCTTAGAAACTCAATACAAATTAGACAAACCACCTGTTAGTGTTGGATTAAACACATGATCTTTTTGTATGTGACCCTAATCTCTAAATTTTTTGTTTGCAAATGTTCTAACATGGTGTCTTTATTCATTTTCATTCACACATGAATCTGACAACCATATCTTTCTTCCATCTGTAGATCTCCCTCTATGCGAATCCAAGCGCCGGAAGATTCATGCTTGCAACTCATCTTTAGTAAGAAACTCTCTCTTCCAGTGTTCACTGGAAGCAAGATAGAAGATGAAGAGAGCAATCCTCTTCAAATTCTTCTCGTAGAGATCCATGAGGGGCAAAAGGTACCATCCAACCTCCCCTCTCCAATCAAATTAGAGATCGTCGTCCTCGACGGTGACTTCCCACAAGGCGATAGCGAGGATTGGACTTCAGATGATTTCGAAAGAAAGATTTTGAGAGAACGCGAGGGCAAGAGGCCATTGCTCGCAGGCGAATTGCTAATCACTATGAGAGATGGTGTTGCAACCATTGGAGACATTGAATTTACAGATAATTCAAGCTGGATTAGGAGTCGAAAATTCAGGCTTGGCGCGAGGGTAGCTCAAGGAACTTTGCAGGGAAGGAGAATCAAAGAAGCAAAGACGGAAAGCTTTTCAGTTAGAGATCACCGTGGAGAGTGTAAGTCCATTTAATCCCATGGTTTCCGTAGCATAATTTTTATGACTGCTGCTTAGATTAAATCAACATCCTTTAGTACGTACTTACATCCATCTCAACTAATTGATGATATTATTATCGCTGATTTGATGTTTATCTTTTAAATCAAAAAAAATTTAAATGTATGCTTTGCTAACCATGTTTTTGAATGGCTAGAATCATTTTCTATCAACTAGAGTTGGGTTCGGTATTATTTTTATCGAATGAAACTCAAAATTTGATTTGATAAGTTCTTATTATAGGCTCACTGACTCAACCAGCTCCCTCCTACTTGGGCTTGAAACTAAAATAATATGGAAAGACACCACATATGAATGAAACAAACCATTACAAATCAAATTGAAGCACTGTGATGTAATGGTTGTCCCGGCTTCAATTCATGACTCCCAAAGGGATTATAAAAGTCATGGAAATATATTCCTAATCTTTGCTCTAGCAAAAATTAATTGGTGATATAATTTATTTCACAAAGATAAGATATTTATTTCAGTAGCATATGACCCGTCAACTGTCTACTTTCTATATATGTGGAAATGTCAAACACACACTACAAAAGTTTGAACAAAAAAATCTAAAGGCTTTTTCTTATGTTTGTTTGACTGCTGAAATTATAGTATTCTAATCCTCAGAGAATGTTCGCTAGCCTTTCAGTGATCACCCAATTCATAAGTGGGCCCCATCTTGCCCAGAGGTACTGATGTCAGGACTCTCAAACTACCCATTGGAGTATGGTATATATGTCTTAGAAAAAATTTCGAGGAGTAGCTCAGTTGGCTTAGGACCACGGTTTGCATTCGGAGGTTGTGGGTTCGAAATTGCACTACTACACTAGACCACAAGAAAATTTTACCGGACTTTCTCTTCTGGGTCCGTAAGGAGTATTCTGGCCCAAAAGACTAGCAACCTACGTTATGGAAAAAAAAAAAAAAAAATTCCTTATAAAAAGATAGAAACTTTCCAATGTTAAGGAATTTCAAGGAAACATCCATCCATCATATCAATGGTCTGGATCACCATTTATCACATAATGGGCCCTTAATGATGCTGTTCCAGTAAATTGGCTCTCGGATCAGAGGATGATGTGACGCAGAGTCGACCAGTCAACCATACAAAAATAGGAATTTTCCACTGGCTGTCTTTGGTGTACTTTCCTGTTCTTTTGTGATGAGTCAAGTAAAGTTGATAAGGACCAATATTAGTGGGCCAGGAGAGATTGGAAACCAAGACCTCAAAGTGTTCATTAAAAGTTGACTCAGCTCAGCAAATTCCCAATGGACAGTGTAGTCATTTTCTTATTAATGGAATGGGCCTGGCCTAAAAATTGTGTCCAATCAGATGTTCCCAGCCCTTAGATCAGTTGCCTGCATCTTCTACCACTGATCAAACTTATGAATAGTCCACAAAAATTATGTTCATGGAATAGTAGGCATCTACAGTCAATTGGTGTCCCAACAAAAAGTTCATGGCTTCACCCTATGAAAGATGGTATATTGCTGGAGTCAATATAACTGGTTTCTCTACTAACATCTTCTTCTTTTTTTAACAGTATATAAGAAGCACTATCCCCCAGCGTTAGAAGATGATGTCTGGCGTCTACAGAGGATAGGGAAGGATGGGGCATTCCATAAGAAGCTAGCTGCCGCTGGCATCAAAACAGTTCAGGACTTCTTGAAGGTTTCAGTAGTCAACCCCTCAGGCCTAAGACATGTAAGTCCAAATCTTTGATCCATTTTAGTAAGACTTGTGTTTGTGGTTAGCTCAATATCACAATTCTAAACTTGTGTGTCATGTAAATTATATACATAAAAGTGGTTAATCGTCGTTAGTCTCGCTTATAACATTGATAATTATCATCAGATACTTGGAGGAGGAATGTCAGACAAGATGTGGGAAGGAACCTTGAAGCATGCCCACACTTGCGACCTTGGCGAAAAGCGATACATGCACAGGGAAGAGCATTTTTCGATCATTGTAAACGCAATATGTCAAGTTGTAGGGGCTGTCGTCGACGGCCAGAGCTGTTCACCACAGTTTCTTAATGGATATAGCAGAGTAAGCCTCCAATTCTTAGTTTGATTAAACATGTTTGCTAATGCTAAGTATGGTGATGGACTGGGGCTCAATTCAGTTCGAGCCCACCCGAATTATTGATTAGGTCCATTTATGAATCTAGATATGATTCTCAAGAGGTTTGAGTGCAGTTTGACTAATTTAAGTAGGACAGGGGCTGGATCAATTTTTAAACCTGTCCAATTTGGGCTAGGTTTGGTCCATTTTTTTTTCTGGGCTTTTAAATTAGGCCCAGGACCGTCAAAAAATGTAACAGCTCGAGCTCAAACGTGGCCCGTTGTAGGTTAGACCTTGAAACTTGACAAGATAGTCCAGCCCATTGGCAAAGCCCTATTTGTTGCCATTTTTATTTTTCTATTTTACTTTCTCTTAAATTTGTAATATTATTTGAAATTTCTCAGGGTTATCTGGAGCGCTTGGTGGCAGATGCATACAGGAACTGGAATAGCTTGGAAGAGGTTAATGAAATCCGCAATGAAAATGCTTTGCTGACATGTAAGTAATTTTCTATTTTACATCCTTTTGAAGTTTATACATAAACATCAGCTTCAAAAACTCATTTGGACTCACCCGAGCAATGGCGAGTCAACTCGATAGATTCGATTACCGAGTCAAATGAGTCAAGTGGGCCTGTCCAAATTTGAAAGAGTGTGCAGTCAAACTCACCCAAGTTGACTCTACCACTTCCTGAGTTGAGTTGTTTTTTCTTTCTTTCTTTCTTTCTTTTTAACTGATAAAAACACCAATATTGCCCACTTCCTTCCAAATATCTAGGGTTTCCAGTAAATGATGAGCTGGTATCAAATGGGCTAAGATTGAAGGGTCAAAGGAGAAAATCTACATGATACCATGAAATCATCTAAGAAATGAGTGCCTAAACTTTCACCCTATAAAGTTAAATCCTTGGATTTGATGGTCTCATTATGGATCTCCACCCTTGATTCTTCAGTCAAGAGTGATAGAAGCCCTCTTCCTATGAATTCTTACAATAATCTCAATGAGGCAGTGAACTTATTACTTTTATTTTTGTTTTAAGAATAGTAAACTGATTACTTGATTTTACCTATGTGCATTGTATAGATGATCCAGTGGCACAAGGAGCAATGGAGCCTCATCACAACAACATCATACATTCAAATCTTCTAGTTGGGCCACTTGACATTGGGCCTGCTGTGGAGGCTACTAGTAGTGGACATGGTGGATTCAACAACTGGACCCCATATATCCCTATGGTTGTGGGAGAAAACCATGCTTATAGTAATACACAGGACTTGTCCTCTGATGATGATACAACCTCTCACCAGTTCTTCAACCGAAGTTACCAGTAAGTCTAGGGTGATTGATGAATAGATGAATCAAATCTCCCATTGTAAAGTTTGAGGAATGTTTCATTGTAAATTTTCGCCCTCAAGGCCTAGGCGGTAAGTAGAGGCGGTTTGAATTGCTTGTTTGCTTTCTTTGTGTTTAGGAAAAATGAATTGAAGTAATCTTCAGTATTTGGTAAAAGTTCAAGCACACCTTTCTTTATGGTGCCCACCTCAACGCATTCTAATTGGATCTTTTTTTCACCTGTGGGGTTTTTAACCTCTACCATCCACAAAATAAAACCCCCTAATTAAAGGGGGAGAGAATAAGAAGTGGCATGATATCCGTCACACCGTATTACTTAATCCTTGATGAGTCTCAATAGGAATATGTGTGAATTCATAGTGATGTTTGAAGCATGAGAGGATTGGATTGTGTTGAGTCACCCAGAAAAAAAGGAAACACTGGCGATTGGAGCATGAACACACGATATATAAGCAAATTTTATGTGATTCAACAATCCAATATAATTATCAAAATACCCTCAAAATAAAAAATGAATCCCATGTCCTAGCTAACTCGGACAACTAATCCGGTTAACTAGGAATACAAGACATAACCCAACAAATAGATTGTATCTCTTAATGTGAAGATTAAAACTTAGGAGGACAAAAAGATTGTAACCTCTTGGTTTGATCTTAGTTTTTAGTCCTTTTCAATATGCATTGTAGTGGTTGACATTTGTTCATTTTACTCACTACTTCTTATGAAGGCTACATGTTAAGAGTGTGGCATTACAAAGCAAAGTGAAGCATCACAGAGGGTCTAATAAAAACACTCATTTAATTAAAGTTTTATATATTATATAGCACACAACTAGCCACTACCTTGTCTCCATCTTGCTAATTATTCATAGTTAGGGAAAAAAAAAATTCTTTTGACTTTACTATTTTGAGGTTTTACTTTCAGCCAAATAGACATTGGCCACATGGCCCTGTTTCATCAACAACTATCTTAAATGAGTGCATGAAATGAATCTCACCAATGGGCCTTCCACGTGCTAGTTTGTAAGAATAGGCCCGTTTGATATGAAAGGTAGGGACTAGGGATGCAATTACGTATCCAATTATCTTCCTATCTAAGATCTCTGACTTTGACTAAAGCGGATATAGAACCTAAGTTTGGATCCGAGGTAAATTCCAATCAAATAAGATTCATGCATATACGAACCGAAACATTCGGATAGAGACCGAATGCTAGTATATTATCACCCAAGGTTTCAAAAACATGACAATTACATTAACATCTAAAAACTCATATAGGTCTTAAGGGCCTATAAAGCTTGATTTATATTTACATTTGAGCTTCTACTTAACTTCACGTAAATACCATTTATCATTCCTCCTTTTATATCTAAAAACTTTACTTTTAAGTTATGTGAGTCAAAATCTCATGTTCCGTAGAAATAGGGAGATATTGTTTCATCCAATTAATATATATTATAGACGTAGGAATCAATTGTTAGGGATTTTGTGTTATTGTAATTTGATAGATGCGTTATCATTTTAGCATCATTTGAATTTTTACACATGCATTATTTTAGAAAATCTTGAAATCTTGATTTATACATGCATTGGTTTTTAGACTTGTAGAAATATTGATTTATGCATGTTTTGATTTTAAACTTGGATGCAATTTATTTTGAAAAGAAGTTTTATCAAATCAAGCTAGCCTATGTTTTAAATCTTTCAAATCTTTTTAGGCTTTTTATGTTTCATGTTTTTAAACCTCTTAGTTTGATTTAAAACATGATTTCAAGCTTGATTCAGTGGCCCAAAAGTTCCCACGAGAAATCACTTTATAATATGCATTTTTGTAGATTTTGGTCCCTGAGCCCGGGTCGACCTGTAGTGTGCTCAGTCGACCGAGCCCATGGACCCGGTCGACCGAGCACACAGCAGGTCGATCGGGTAAAGAGCCGTTAGAGCTCTTTTCAAACGGTCAGATTTAAGACCGTTGAAGGCCAGGTCGACCGGGAAGGGTGCAGGTTGACCGATGAGACGCATGAGTATAAATATAAGTTCATTCCTTTGGAAAAAGTGTTGAAAAAGAGAGGAACCAAGAGCCACTTTTGAGGTGTTTTGAGACAAGGAAAAGGGGATGAATTAAGAGAGACCAAGGGATCATTAGTGAAGCTAAAGCTTGTATCAATGAAGTTAAATCTCTAAGTAATCTTTACTTTTTATTAATCATATGTTATATGCTTTGCTTAAATTATTGGTAAATGAATTTTAGCATTATAACTATGATGTGTTGAATCCATTCTTCATTTAATCTTTGATCTAAGTTGGATTGGATTCTTCATATTGATATTCAAACCAAGTTTGTTTTAAAATCTTCATTAATCATGCTTAGCCAAAATCTTTGATTTCTTTAATAACATGATTCATTTACTTGGTTGAATCTTTCTTTGTTGTTTTCATTCATTTGAACTTTAGTTAAATTTGTTTAGTTTTGAAAACAACATTGCACATGCATCACATGTTTAGAGCTAATTAATTTCATACAACTTGTGAGCCTTTGATTTTCATTTCATTAACAAGTTTGTATACATACATGTGATTTGCATTTCACTTCAATCAAATATTTTTATGTGCCTTAGACTTTTAAATGCTTTAAGCATATATTAATTGAGCTTTGTTTTTAACTTGATTGAAGTTATTACACACACACATCATGAGCATACACCTTTGCATTCATATAGTGTTTGTGTGAGTTAGTTTTTCAATTTCATATCCGCCTATTTTAAGAGGCATTGTAATTGAGCTTTAATTGTATCTCTTTTAGTGTTTGTGTAGACACCACTTTAAGAGAAAAATTTTCTATTGTAAAGGTTATTGCTTAGCCTAAAAAAAGCATTAGTATAAATGTTATTGTTTAGCCTTGGAAAAGCACATTGTAAAGGTTATTGCTTAGCCTAGAAAAACACATTGATAGGTTGTTGTTTAGCCTAGAAAAACATCATTGTAAAGATTATTGCTTAGCCTTTTGAAAAGCATAAATAGTGGAAATCCAGTAGGGTGTTGGATCACAAGCCGGTGTGGATGTACGCATTGAGGCCGAACCACTATAAATCTTTGTGTGATGGTGAATGCTTTGTGGTGATTGTTTTTATTAAGCTTCCGCATTTTGTTTGATAATCATCACTTGTAACTAGTTTATTTTAAAGAAGTTAAAATTGGGCATAATTGGTCACTAACTTGTGGCTCACCCTATTCACCCCCCCTCTAAAGTTAGGATCCAGGACTTTCATCAATTTCGAAATTAGAGTCCGATTTGGCAATCAACTGCAAAATTGGACTCTAATATCAAATCAATTTGAGAAATTGGATCTCAAATCAATTTCAAAAGATAAGTTTTATCAATCAATTCAGAGTCCACTTTTGTTAAGTTTTTTTATGTAGCCCATTCTGCGGAAAGTGAAATGTTTCAAAATTATTTTTAAGAATATATAAAAACAAAAGGGATTCTTACAAGAAGATATAAAGACCTCCGGTAATTCTCAAATAAAGATAAGATTTGAACTTTTGTCAAAGAAGCATGACCCACTTTCACATCGGCCCAACCGTACCGTGCCGTATTCCAATTAGGTCAGGCAATGCCACTCACGAGCTAGCCCACATGCCTATATTAATCTTATATTTTTAAATTTGCTTATATAAATTAAAAGAGACTTTATGGGCTTTTAGGGTTTTCAACTTGAAATAAAGTTAAAATTACTAAAATAAATACATAAACATTGATGTTCATTTACATAAGATTTGAAGTTTTATACTCATTTATATAAAAAATAATATATACTTTGTATAAATGTCGGGCTGGCCATGCTTCGAAACCGTAATAAATGATATATTTGTTTGTTTTATAGTTCTCATTAAGTAATATCTCGTAAAATAGCCATAAATTGGATGTGCTTTTATTTCTGGGCCCGGGCTTAGCGCAGGTATACTTTGCTAGTTATATTAATAAACTATGTATTCTATTTTGGATTTGAATTTGGAATTCGAATCGGATCCTTTAAATTCAAGCTCGGACGGTATAAGGAATTCGGATCGGTGTCGGAACCGGAACCGGAACCGGGCTATTAAAATGAATTCGGATCCAAATCCACCATGGCTCCTCCCCAGATCCAACCCATTTGCAACCCTATTAACAGGTCCATGCCCTATAGGTGGTGGGCTTGGGGCCCTGCCAAAAAAAACATAAGAAGATATTTCAAAAGCAAAATAGAGATAGCATCTGCAATCTGCGGTTCACTCTGTTTTGTCACTGTAGTTACTGAACTACTTCACTTCTCTCACTCTCCGTGGATGAGAAAATCAGAACTTCCCCCAAATCTCAAATGCCACCAGCTCTCTTCATCACCCCATCTCTCCATCCATCCAACGGTCCACATTCATTCCCCAACCCCAACCCACCCCAATCCAACCGTCCACTCATCATCCTCTCCATCTCCTGCACTTCTTCTTCTTCTTCTTCTTCCCATTCCCAACCAAAAACCCTAAACCCTAAACCCCCAACCCCTTCCACCAATGTCGTCAAAATGCCCACTCCCCCTTGGATGCAAGGCCCCCTCCTCCTCCCCCCCGACCAGCTCCTCGACCTCTCCAGAACCCCCACAAAACCCCGCCACAAATCCGACGGCCCTGATCGCTCCCTCACTCAGGGCGTCCGCGGCGGCCGAGGCCGGCTTGCCATGAAGAAGATTGTCGACGGATTAACCAGGCTGCAGAGAATCAACGGTCGAGACGAAGACAAGGAGGCGAGTTTCGATCTGGAGGAGTCTTCTGAATTTAAGGTTCCGTTGGGAGGAGAGGAGGATGGGGTGAGATTGGGCGTTGGGGGTGGAAGGAAGATGCCTTGGGCGAGGGCGGAGAGGATTGTCTTCAGGCGGGAGAAGAAGGTGAGGGCAGTGACTGCGGCGGAGAGGAGCCTGCCGGAAATGGAGCTGATGAGGTTGCGGGGCGTGGCGAGGGGGATGAGGAAGTGGGTGAAGGTGATGAAGGCGGGAGTGACGGCGGAGAAGGTGGAGGAGATTAGGAAGGCGTGGAGGGAGGGCGAGCTTGCAATGGTGAAGTTTGGACTGCCCTTGTGCAGGAATATGGAGAGGGCGATGGAGATCGTCGAGGTGAGGATCTCTTTCTTTTTTTCTTCAATGAAATGTAGAAGAAGAAGAAAAAGAAACTATCTGTCTCAGAATTCATGAATTCTTCACATAAATCAAGAATTTGTATGTTTGTTGTTGGAATTCTAATGTTGGAGGTTTTATAGTGCAGCTCAATTCTAGTTCTAGCTTAAACAATTTATTCCTGTTGACAAAGAACTTTGATATCTTGTCTTTTTTCATTTGATTTAGATATTTGAGGATTCATTATTGCTTTATTATTTAGTGTATTATTTAGAGTTTTATTTATTTTTCTTCAAGGCGTGTTAGTTTGGGTTGTATGTTTTATTGTAGGATAGACATTGATTTAAAGTAATTTAGATATTGTTTTGAATTGGCTGTTTTACTTTCTGATGCTTGTTATGAACACCTCATATTGCTATTAGATTCCCCCTTGTATATGTGAACTGTAGTGTTTTAGCAGGAGTCATGATGTTTTAGTTCCCTATGTTTCTGCCCAAGGCTGGGTTTTGGGGCGGGGTGTTATTATTTTTAGTTTTTTTTACTGTGGCCTACAACCAAGACATAGCAAATGTTTATACGAGGATTCAAGAATCAAGAGTTTTGCTTATAATCATTTTTACCAAATTTATGCATTTTTTAAGGTGTTCCATTATTATCAACAACTATGTTGACAATAATAATAATTGTAGTTCCATTTTCTTCCTCCATGTGTTGTTCATTGTTGTATGCCAGTCCCGAGCTTGGATTGAGGAGGAGAGTTGTGTGAGTTAATTGTCTTCTTAAAAAAACTGCCACACTTGGATGTGAGTTCTAATTTAAGGACTAATTCTAATGTTAAAGCATTCCGGGAGGCAATACGTTATGACAGAACCTAGTTGTAGTGACAAGTGAGCGATAGTTGGCTAGAGTATCCTAGGAAGAAATGCACAAGAAAGGTGCTCCTTTCCATGAGAAATAGGCAGTGGGTCTCAAACTTTCTTCAAGAGCAGGTGCAGGTAATGAAAGTAGACAAAAGCTATGACCTTTCTCTTAAAAGCATTTGATAGGGAAGAGCGCTGAGCTGGTAAATTTTATTTTGAAAATAGGAGGAGGAAAAGTGGATAAACATAGCTTGCTTACATGAGATTAGGTACAGAGGATGATGAGACTAGGACCTTCAGCAAGGGTTTAAGCTTTTCTGTTCAGAATGAGTAATTCAAAAATAGGACAGACACTGTACTTGATAGATGCCTAAGAGGAGAAGATTGTCAGAGGTTAGTAGAAAGAATGACATGGTTACAATGGTTACTATCTTTGAGGCCTAGATAGATATGAATATGGACATGATACCTGGATCATAGATATGGGTCTGCACCTTTTGAATTCCGATATGGTAACTGATAAAAGTGTACAGCATAGCATAAAATTTCATATTTTACATAAATGTTTCATACAAAAGATTTCCTTTACATTTTTTTTAAAATTAATTAATTTTTTAATCATTATATACATTCCTTTATTTGGTGCATTTGCAAGTAATACATTTTCTGAGCGAACCATGCCTTGCTGATTTTTGTAATGATTTGTATTTGTGTTTTAAAAAAAATAATCTTTCGATTCTTTGTTAATATTTTATTCAAGGCTTGGGAATGTTACCATTGGACTTGAGTGTTGCCCTTCATAAGCATTACTTTGCCATTAAAGAAAGACAAACAAAAGTAATTTTAGATATGCCCCAATGATACTTTGTGAGTATATGGCTTACTTTATTCTTCTGTTTATCAAACAGACAAAGACTGGAGGCTTGGTTGTTTGGAGCAAAAAAGATACTCTGGTTGTTTATAGAGGATGCAACTATCAGTTACCTTCAGAAGTTTCTACTGAATTGCATTCAGGTTTTGCTTTCAATGGAAAAATTATTGTTGGAGATGTTGAAGATGACGTCAATCTGTCTCAACATCGAACAACAGCTACAAATGAAGGGAAAGAGGGTTTACATCCTGGTGGCTTGGTTTTGGGGAAAAATGATGGCATCATCCAATCAGTCAATGGGACCCTGTATGAGAGAGAAGCTAACAGGTTATTGGATGGTTTAGGGCCTCGTTTCATTGACTGGTGGCGGCCAAAACCTCTACCCATAGATGCAGACTTGCTACCAGAAGTAGTTCGTAACTTTAGGCCTCCTTTTAGGCTATGCCCTCCTTGGACAAGATCACAGTTGAAAGATGACGAATTGACATATTTGAGGAAGCTTGCCTGTCCTTTACCTACTCACTTTGTGCTTGGTAATATGACTCATTTCCTTTATCTGATAAACGATATCTTAAATTTTGGGATAGATATCAGTTTTATAATGTTCTAGTCAACATCAAATCCATTTTCATACATGTGGTGTGTGTACCAGATCCAAACTGATTATCTCACAGACCACACATGGATGGGCTGTATTTTAGATGTTACACTGACCAACTAAACAATCACAACTCATTACCATTTGAGTGGATGGCTTTTGAGGAAAGAAATGTTATGATTGAAAAGAGTCAAATTACCAAAGATTCTTTGGCATCCTTTTTGGATTTTCTTTTTCTAGAAGATTTTCCAATTGAGTTTTGATAAAAAAAAAATCATTAAAAGAAGGGTTTTTCCAATTGAAAGGTTTGGATTAATGTTGTTAAAGACATACAGGTCACAATTTGAGCTTGTGTAGTATGAGGTGAATCACTAGGGAATGATAAAAGATCTCATATTGAATCGCAAATGAGCCTGGTGATTCTTTGTTAACATGTCAAGTCATAACCCATCCAATGTGAAAATATCTTAATGTTGGTTCAACCAAGGAAAGCCTCTAATTCTGACATGTTTAGTTTTTTTATTATATTTTTTCCTATTATCATGTAAGAAGAGAAAGAAGTTCCTTTTCAACTATTTTCCAGGACTTTGGAGGTCTTTTTTTGGGTTATTCCTTTGTAAAAACTACTCAAAGAAGATATGTTTCTTTGCATGCAATGCAAGCATATGAATCCTGTCCTGGTTTTGCAAAGAGATTCTACTTGCAAGCATGGTAATGGGCCTTCACTTTTATTCTTGCATGTTAAATTTTGGCCATGGGCTACTTTCTCAAGATGATCTACTTTTGTCAAGGAGACTAATGCTACTTTTATTTCATTAGTTTATCTCTTTTACCTTCTTGCTGGGGTTTATAACAGTCTCACTAACATTTTGTGGCATGTTTCTTGTAGTGGTATTGTTTAGAATCTTTTGCATTTGTATTTGGTATGTGCTGTTGTGGTATTCTTGGTTGTAAATTTGTGGCACTGTATTTTTGGTGTTTCGTGGGAAGTTATATGCCGCCGTGTAACAATAATGAAATGGAACGGGAAAATTCCAGTCATTTTATACAGAGCAATAATAGCATTGCATTTTTTTTTTTTTTGTTTATTCTTTTCTGGTTTGATATTTCTTCTTATTTTTAAAAAAAGGCAGAAATACAAAACTTCAAGGTTTGGCCGCTGCCATATTAAAGTTGTGGGAAAAAAGCCTTATAGCAAAGATAGCAGTGAAGTGGGGCATTCCAAATACCAAGAATGCCCAAATGTCATGGGAGCTCAAGGCAAGTTCAATTGCTTTGAAATTTCTCAGTTCTTTTTGTTTAATATTTTATAGATATCCTGTACTTTGTTCCGAAAATCGAAATCATATTGCAAATTGTTCAAGGGAATGAATTGAATTGATTAACGTATCTTTTCTGAATTTTCAATAACTAAGATGAAATACCAGTTGGCTTTGCTTATTATGTACCACTTAGAGAGCCCATTGGCTCATTATTTTTGAAAGTTGTCTTACTTTGTAGGGGATTGCTGTGCCTCAATGGTAGGGATGCAATTAATAGGTCTAAGTTCAGTTTAGGTTGGGGGGGGGCGCGCGCGCGCATGGGTTCACTACAGGTTACCCAAAACTAAGAGTGAGATTACTTTACATGTATTATTGCATGCCCATATAGAGAAGCCATCTATTGTGGCTTCCTTATGAGAATGAAGCATCATATACGATATGTTATCCATTTTGAAGTATCTGGGTATCATAGTTTGTAGGTTTGTTTATTTTCTTACCTCGTTTGGTGGGACTTTCACAGGTTGCCCTAGTAGTCTCCTGTACCCTTTCCCCTTTTTTCCTTAAAAATATTCTCAGTTATTGTTAAATACAAGAAATAAAAGAAGAAGAAAACTAGAGACCATGGACACAATATTCAGAAGACCGTGGTTGGTTACGCACAGATGCAGGCATGATGCTTATGACCACTATAGTTATCAGAATCCTATGATTCGTATCCTGAAGCTTAAGGAAAACGATTCGTATCTATGTAATGAATCCCATTTACAAATGAATCTTAGGATTCAGGTCTGAATCCTATGACTCGATACTTGTTTCATCGAATCTTACAATTCAAGCGATTCGACTAAGTGAGAATGGCTACAACCAATAAGTTAATATTAATAATGTTTTACCTTTTTTCTCTCTTTATTCTCTCTTTCTTTTGTCGCTTGTATTTATAAAAGTTATTTAGTAGTTAACGAAATCTTGAAAGAATTTTTTGTGGCTTTGATAAGGTTTTAAAAATGAATAAAGAACATACATTTAACTAAAGCATTTGACTGTAAGTATGGTGCTTGTCTATATCTTCTTCTTCTTTTTTTTTATCTATTTTGGTTTTTTTTTCTTCATGAACACTTTCTTAACTTTAAGAGATATCTTACTGTGTAAGATTGAAGGTTTGAATTTTATTTTATTTTTATATTTTGATTTAAAGATTAGAAAAAATATATATAAACTATTTACACATCATATATTTCATATATATATTAATATATGTCATGATGTTCTTGATATGATTGTATGATAGACTTGTTATTATATTTATACTGCTATAAATGGGAAAATGGATGGTTATTAATACTTACTTTTTTGTTTTTTTTTTTAATTTTAATTATTATTTTTATTATATTTATACTGCTATGATGGTTATGATAGACTAACTTGTTATTATATTTATACTCATTCTATTCGCGATTTGATTCGATTCGATTCATGGGTATGAACGATTTGCGATACGATTCCGATTTTGAAAACTATGATGACGACATTCATTCATTGGGCAGATTGCCTTTACTTTGATTCGCATGAAGATATGTGCAAGGCAATAGAAACTGAAGATACATGATGATCACTGGACAAAGTCAAACTCTCTTTAGTTGGGGCCATGGATCAAAAAGCTATATAGCGGCCACTATATCGGGCGTAACGGTCTTCATTTAGCGCCGTTCACATTCGTAGCGGTCGCTATGGTCAGCGACCACCACGGGGCAGCTACGGAGTGAAACATATTCCTACTTTCCAATTTTTTTTAAAATGCATAATAAGACTTATTTCTTTTCTTATTCTCTCCAAATAACATTTCTATGTAACTCTTCTACCCTTTTATGTTTAAAAGAACACCAAAAAGCATATGATCTTGCCGAATTACAGTTGATACAGAAAGTTTTTCTCAAGGATCCTTCTCTAAGTACATCCTATTAGACACCCCCTTTGGTAGAGGTATTCTTTTCTCTAGGTACTCTTAAGTCTTAAGTCAAACTTAAGTCTTGACTTCATGACATAGTTTTTTTTTTTTTTTTTTTAATGAGTCTTTCATTAGTTTCTTAAGTTAGCATAACTAAGCAACATGAATAATACATGTGAAAAAAATGATCATTATTATTCTTTTCTATATATACAGCGATACAGGACCTCATACAATGAGAGGATCGCTATACCCCCTTATCTTAGCTACTTTTGAAAAAAAATAAATATATATATACATTTTCTCTCATTTTCCAATATTCTAGATTTTCTACAATTTTTTTGTCGGTGATTTTTTTTTTCCAAATCGCACCACTACGCCGCTACGTAGCGTTTTGGCGGCCGGCCACTACGCCCGCCACTACTGCTATTTTCATCCTTGGTTGGGGGCCTGGGGTAGGGAGATTAAGGCATGGATGAAAATAGCTACGTAGCGGCCGATATATCGGCCGTGACGGCCACTGTTTGGGAAAAATCGGATATCGCACCCGTAGCGGCCGATACAGGCCGCCACGTTACTGTGGCGCCGCTACAGTGAACAGTAAAGGAAGAAGAAAGGAAAGGAAAAAAAAGGAAGAAGAAGAAGAAGAAGAAAACAGGAAGAAAGGGGGAAAAATAAAGACAGTGAACAGTAAAGGAAGAAGACAGGAAAGAAAAAAAAAAAAGAAGAGGAAAATAGGAAGAAAGGGGGAAAAATAGAGAGAGAGAGAGAGAGAGAGAGAGAGAGAACATACCAGGCGGCGGCAGCAGGTGGTGGCGGCGGCAGCAGCCGCAGCACAGCAGTAGGGGGCTGCAACAGCAACAGCGGCAGCGGCAGCAGCAAGCCAGCAACAGCAGCGGGAGCTCCTCCTCTTCCTTCTTCTTCTTCCTTTCCTTTCCCTACTTTTCTTTTCTTTTCTTTTCCCTCCTTTTCCTTTTCCCCCTTCTCCCGTTATCTCTCGATCCTTCATCTCACATGAAATAGTGCACTGGGCAGTGGGCACTAGGCAGCGGGCAGGGCCCTTCCATCTGATTTAGTTAAGGTATTTATGGCCCCCATAGTGGCCCACCTTATAAAAGGTTTAGATAAAATATAAATGGCCCCTCAAAAGCTGTTAGTCTTCTCAACCTTTGATGGGCTCCACATTGATGCCCAAGTATTAAATAAAAAGGGCATGTCTTAACCAAATACAACTTAATTGAAATTAGAGCCCTAGCCAAGTTTCTCTTTAATTAGAAATACAACCCAATAAAATTTCACTCTAATTGAAAATAGGGCCATAGTAAACTTTAACACTAACTAGAAATGGGCTCCAGCCAAGTTTCACATTAATTGGAAATAGGTTTTAGCCAAATTTAATAGGAAATACTAACATAAGGCCTTGACCAAAGTACACCTTAATAGAAAATGAGCCCTTTTCATTTTAATAGGAAATAGGCTCTAATCAAATTTAATATTTAACAGAAAAATATTTATGAGCTTTTTATTACTTTTTTAAGTTAGCAGTACTAAGAAACATGAATACATGTGAAAAAAATACTCATTATTATTATTTTCTATTTATACAGCGATACAGGACCTCATATATTGAGGGCACCGCTACACCCCCTTTTATTACTTACTTTTGCAAAAGAATCACATTTTCTTTCATTTTACAATTTTATGGATTTTCTGAAAAAAATTTAAATTTTTTTGGCGATTTTTTCAAATCGCAATGCTACGCTACGTATCGCCCGCTTCGTAGCGGTTTGGCAGCAGGCCGCAACGCCCACCGCTATCACTATTTTCATCCTTGGATTAAGGACATCTAAACTTCAGAAATTTGGGGCCAAACTCCATAAATATTGGGCTCATACAAAATAACAGGTCCATTTGTCCATATGATCAATATTTGTGAAAGTTTCGGTGGGTCTTCTGTGCCTCATTGGATGGGAATGAAAATAGGTTTCTTACTGGTCCAAAAGAGGGGAAAAGCTAAAAACGGCTCCATAGACCTAAGTTCAATTTATGTGAATTTAGGTACTAGTTTCAGGAGTTGTCTGTGCATGGATTCTAGAATTCTAGAAAATCACTATAAGCTTAGTAGTTTTTGCTACATGGAGGACTCAAACTCAGGCACTCATCTCTCACACATACCAATGTCCCTAACCAGCTGAGGTATAACTGGGGACCAAAATAAAAAAAGGTGATTTCAAGAAATTTATCTTCTGATGTTTTGCTCAAGAATTGAGCTAGTCATGTAGGCTGGCCTTTTATATGTGAAGGTGTCTATAATAACATTTTTATTAAGAAACTTGGGTCTTGATGGTTCCTTTCTCCATTCTTATTTTATTTATTTATTTTGGTTTTCTTAGATATCTAAAGAGTAATATATCTAAAGAACTTACCTTTCAAACACAAGGTTGGTTCTGCCAAGAGGTACCTCTCACAAATTGCACGAGGTAACTGTTTTACCACCACATGGGAACCCCCACAATTGATCGAAACCCCTCAAATTCACTAATCTCCTGTGAATTGGCCCTTGCCCTAATTTGACACTAACCTGAATTATAATTAATTAATAATCATTCCATTTAATTTCATAAAAAAAAATTGTAATCTAAGACACCGTAAAATGTTAAGGCCCCTAAATTAATGCTTGTGATGATCTCATTGCGATGATTTTTGCTGAAAATCATATCCACAATGAGACCTTACATCACATTGTCCTCCCATGATTGGCATTCATCAAGTGTGCTTCACAAAAGGGCTTAGAATTTTACGTCCGATGCAATGAATGAGAGGTACCTCTTAGCAAAACTTAATCATATAAAAATCTCTTTGTTACATATCATGTTGTTGTTAACATGTGCAACGTAGGTTGGTAACGACGCCGATAAGGAAAAGTTTGACCATGAAGGTTGATGGCCCACCAAGGGGAAGGGGTAGGCCAAAGAGGACGTGGATGGAGGTGGTAAAAAAACTAAAAATAGATACGAAGAAGTGTAACTTATCTGAGGATTTGACTCAAGATAGATCCGAATGGGGAAATAAAATTCATGTGGCCAACCCCAGCATAGTTGGGACAAGGCTTTGATGATGATGATGATGATGATGATGATATAGCATGTTTTTAATGTTGAGTTTAAGACTAGTGTTTCTGGGCTTTTTGGTATTGTTGGCCTTCTAGCCTCCTTTGATCTGTTGTTTCCATATATTTCTCTTATCCTATTACCCCTGGTCTTGAATTATTAAAGTTACCTTCAAAAAGAAAAAAGAAAAAGAAAAAATTCTTTGATGTGCTTGACATGGAAGTTTTTGAATGCAGCGTCTAACTGGAGGAGTCCTTATATTACGAAATAAGTTCTATATCATACTCTACCGAGGTAAGGATTTCCTTCCTCCCAGTGTGGCAAATTCAATTGCTGAGAGGGAAACAGAGATCAATACTAAACTGCTGGATGAAGAAGCTACTCGATCAAGGGCATTTGACACATTTCATGCTATTGATGAATCACTGCCTATCCCCAGCACCAGTGGAACTTTTTCAGAATTTCAATATATCCACACAAAAAGTGGGCACCTTCAAGATAAAAATTGGGAGATAAAAGTTCAACTTGAAGCTGAAAAGCAAAGATTGGAAAAGGAGTTGAGAAAGCAAGAGCGCAAACTTTTAATTGTAAGATTCAAATGTTTTTTTATGACTTTAAAAAAAAATGAAACTGGTGGCAATAAGCTTTTTCTTCTTATTATCAGCTTCAGCTAAAGACAAAGAGATCGGAAAAGGTACTGGCTAAGCTTAACTCCGCATGCAGCCCTGGAGATCGGACTCTGGATCAGGAAATGCTTACAGTAGAGGAAAGACAAACGCTCAGAAAAATCGGCCTGAAAATGGGTCAAACTTTGTTACTTGGTATGGATAAGCGTGTTTCTGGTAGGAAGAGTTGCAGTGTCCTAAGCCCTTGCAAGCATGGGCGGCCCACAGTAGAAATTTTGAAAACACCCCTGTATATGATGCAAACTTCTATGTTTTTTACATTGCTGCCCTCCCACGCCCCTCCCCAAGGCAAAAGTCCTGGTTCCTCCCCTGTTTGCAAGTGTACTGCTGAGTGCTGAGGTACCATTTCAGTAAATAAGGGGCCAATGGTTCAGTAATCCGGACTGTTAATACTAAAAAGAAGAAAATAATGAGAATAAATGTGAAGGATTAGTATCTTCCACTCTGATAGAACTTGGTGCATGCCACATTTACTGCTGTGGGGCGATCAGAGTACCAGTCTTTATAAAATATGCTGAAAGATACTCTGTAATCTGTCCACTTGCTGAGGCAGAGCAAAAAGCAAGTCCTCTATACAATTTTTGCCTTTGATTAATTCTCTTTAACTACATGTCTCCTTTTCATTGTTGTTTTTTTGACTAACGACCATGTCTTTGACAAAAATGGCCCAAGTTCACTGTTCATAGTGGGGACAGGTGTGCATTTGGTTCTTTAATTTTGTATAATGATTTGTTTCTATTTTTATGAAATTACCAAGGCTGTTTTCAATAACCCACTGGTAGTTTATTTTCTCTCCCCTAGGAATTTCTTGATGATATTGAAATCAAGAATATGCACAGTATTCTTTCCTGAAGCTTGTACATGTGGGTCCCCCATGGTCATTGATCTAGACCATATTTACATGTGGACCTGAATTCAGGGCTAGCAGTTCCTGCACAATTTTCTTACTCAGTGGATCTTATCCTTTCTGGCTTCACTAGTCAGGATTCTGAATTTGTATAAACTATGCCAGGTAGGCGTGGGGTCTTTGACAGTGTCATCGGAAGCATACATCAACACTGGAAGCATAGGGAAGTAGTGAGAGTTCTTACAATGCAGAAAGCATTTTCTCAGGTTATGAATTCTGCAACATTGCTTGAAATTGAGAGCGGGGGGATATTGGTTGCAGTTGAGAAGTTGAGAAAAGGCCATGCAATAATTATTTATCGTGGGAAAAATTACGGGCGCCCTTTGAAACTAGTGCCTGAAAATCTCCTGAGAAAAAGAGAAGCATTACTACGATCCAAAGAAATGCAGAGACGAGGAGTAATTACACAATTCTTTTACTTTTTCCATCTTAGATTTTCCATTATCATATGAGTGTTTAACTTCATCCAAAATTTGAGTATGAACCCATATGTGCTGAATTTGAAATCAATTGGCTTTTGGTTTTTCAGTGCCTGAAATATTTCACATATCAGAGACAACGGACTATATGGGACTTGAATCAGAGACTGGTGAGTGTTACTTTATTTTTTATGCAGGTAAATTATTTATAGTGAATAATCGCCATGGTTGATGATTGAACTGTCTAGCTGTGGTCCTTCTCTGGAGTGGCAATGGACAAAATTGTAGCTCGGACATTCTTAACCTTCTGATAAAGTAGATGGTTAAAAATGTCCAGACTAATATTAAATTCACTGTTTTAACTGGCCATGAGAACAACTTTTTGGACCATAGGCAAACCGAGCAGGGTCATTTGGACATGGTCCAAACTTATATTGGAACATCAACAAGTCTTGGTGTATGGAGGTTAATGTCTCAGTATGGTGCAACTCATACTAGTTTACTTTGCAGCAATAATTCCACATTTGGGCATATGTAATTGTCTCACTGGTTAAGCAATTACGAGAAATTATAACAGAAATCTATTCTCTGTGCATGTTGTTGATGTTTTAACCTTTTCACTGCTTGAAATAGAAGGCTTTGAACATCTTAATTAACTGGTTGGAACTTGCAGAGGGAAATAGAGGAAAGAAGGGAGGAATTGCATTCGTGATCATGTAAGCCTGACTTATTCACCCAGACGCATACAATACCATGGGATGTTGTAAGTTGAACGAGTTGCTGATGAATCCCTGATTCTGACAAGCATGATATGACACTGTGCCTTGCTTGTAAGTTCTTTTCTTAATGTTAAGTCTTCTGTGATTATTGGTGTACTATAGACAGTTGTAATTAGAGCTGGGATGGTTGATTTAATTCATTTTTTCCTTACCTGTAATGGAAAGTTCTCTTCACATGAATACATCAGTAAATCCAGTTAATCATGACCAAGTACTTATTTGGTACATGGACTTCATCTTCTAGTTCAGAGTATCCCCATGATTCCTTCAGAAATCTACTTGATCACTGTTATCCCGGCTTTTCAAGGAATCTAGATCAAAACCCTCTCTCTCTCTCTCTCTCTAGAAATTTGTATGAATAAAGAGAAGAATGTACCCCCCACCAAGTGGATGAAAGCATATATAGTATATACAAACGAGATGGCATTAGTAAAGGGTCATTTTCAACCGCGGCCACCACCAACCAATGCTTCTGGTGCCTAATAACGCTCATCAATTGTGACACATTCACTGTTGGAATGGGGCATAATTAACTCCCTTTTCTAGCCACATGTAGCTACCGTTTCAATCAAATGATGAATAATGTTCTGAGCAAAGATATCTGGGTATGTTCTCCAGTTAACGGGGAAATAGTTCGATCCACTGATTACGGCACATTTTGTTGTCTATTCCAAATCTGGGTGCACATGATAATTTCTTGATTATATATTATATTCCCATCATGGAGTTCAGATTGAAGTGGAACTTGGTTAGAGTAGAATTCTTCAGCTGGCTCCAGTTTGATTGGATAAAATGACGATGATGAGGATGCGTCTCAAGGAATTATCAGTTACTGCTAGTGGTGTTCATGTTCACTGCATCCCCACGTGAATTTTTCACCAGAGATACTTAAAGCATATTTTGATGCATTTGGCCTAGAGAGTTTTACCATGAAGTATGGGCTCCATAGTTACAAACTGAACGCCCCATGAAGTTTTTTTTTTTTGACAGGTAAGGCCGAATGAAGTATGGTCTCATCTACATATGATTCTCCTTTTTAGCCATCGGGACATGGGGCATGGTCTACTGGTTGTTGGGATTTGGACTTCGATTACTAGTCACCATAAGTCGAGAGATGGGTCTAAAAATCTGGACCAGGATGATTATATTAGTAATGTTTGGAGAAGTGATCCAATGTACATATTGCTGATTCTATTGAAATCATGTAGGTCCTAATTTGCTTAATTCAACAGTGATAATGCCCGACTATCACCAGTCTTTGGCCAAAATCTCATGACTCCAATTGGCGCATATGATTCACAGCCGTTGGATTGATCAATATGTAAAAAAGTAAACAGTTATTGATCTTTTGTCTATTAACTACATTGTCTGCATATTGATCAATCCAATGCCATTTATCCAACCCATTGCACATGATATGTGCAGGTTGAACTTATGAGGTGCTGCCCACATCATATAGAGTCTCCATGCGGCCACAACAATGACATCTCCTTTACCATATTTATTACAACATATCATCAAAAGAGCCGTATCACAATTTAGGATTTGGTCAAAAAGAGTGCTCCAACAGTGAACACTTCTAAACTCCAACCAAGCTAATAGCAGCAAATAAAACTACTTATAAACTACTAACTAAAAATTACGATATGATCTCTTTGTTAGCGAGAAAAAAAAAATAAAAAAAATAAAAAACGTATGGTCTCTCTCTAAAATTGTGTTTGTGCAAAAATGTACTTTCTTTACCTCGCAAATAATAAAGAATCTCAGATGGTTAGGGACACCAAATGCCCCTTTAAGTGGGGGCTGAAAAAAATAATAAAAAAAAAATCATATAACAAGACGATGATGCCGAAAAAGAAATCTCACTCCCTAGCTAGCTAGATTTTTTCTACACAAGTAATTTTCATCGTTGGAAGACCCAAGTCTGTGATGGGGCCCACTTAGTGTGGCTGCACCCCAATCACAGAAATAGGCCCCTAACAAGAGAGGCTTCGACAGTTGCCAACATGATGGGATAGGGATAAGAGTTGTTTTTTTAAATTAATCCAACTCCCTATCCCTATCATCTCTCCCTCCCAAATTCAAATTGAGAGGTTATCTATCACATTCACACAGGAAGCAAAAAGATTGGGAGAGAGTGGAAGCCTACTCCTTGAACAAGAAAACTCCTAGTGAGAAGGGGAAAAAAAATAAATGAAACCCCTTTAGAAAGCCTGTTCTTTCTTCCTGATCGCATTCGGGATGCTTAGATTAAAAATTGACACAATCCTGATCGCATTTGTAGCAGTCTCCTCCACAAAACTGTACTGTAGCAGATGGAAATGGAGCTGGTGTTAAGCAAGAAGGCTCACAGTAGAACAAGACGAGCAAATAAAAAGGGAAAAGGAACGCTGCTCAATAGTCACCATCCCCTCCGGTAGGCAACCATTTAATTTTCGATTCAACTTTTTAAAGAAGGATTTATTTATTTATTGAAGTTCATGAGTCCACATGGCTCACATACCTTAATGTGGGTTTGGTTGACATTCTGAACCCTTTAGATTCATTTAAAGTGGACAGTGACTCTACTTGGGCATTCTTTCATAAAAAGAAAGACTTGGGAATCAAAACTAATGTTCAATACAGTTCTGAAATTCACAAACCATGAATTCTGTCTTCTATTAGGCTAAAGTTATGGTGGCAAAGTGTCAGAAACTTTGTTCAATCTGGTGTCTTCAACGCACCCCCCCCCCCCCCCCCCCCCCCCCCCATAAAAAAAAAAAAAAAAAAAAAAAAAAAAAAAAAAAAAAAAAAAAAAAAAAAAATTCTACCCTTGCATAGCAGTAAAATGAATTCGATGTGCTTAAACTAATACTTATAGTGACCAATTAAATAGATAAGCCTGTGTTCATTACTTATATAAGGTTTTTTTTTTTTTTTTAATATGTTACTTTAAGAGTATCATCAAAAAATATATATATCATTTATGTAAGTCCAAGGACAATTTGATAATTCATGACTTCATCGTAGTACTTTAATGTTTTCATGTTTAATGTTTTCCCAATATGTGATCTCCATTACACCAGCAAGAATTTAGCAAATTTTGCAAACTATCTCTGACTGTACTGTGCAAGCAATATGGTTAAGGCAAGCCTCTGTTAACTAGCAAATGAATATTAGGGTGATCACTATTTTTCAAGGCCCAAAGAAACTTTAGTTCATCAACCAAGGGACTTCCAAGAGAGTAATGCATCAATGAGGATAGAGTTTCAACCACCTGATATGAATCACCAATTATGGAACTATTGCTTCAGACTTTGTAATCAATCTTTGATGGGAATAACAAGCTTTCTTTTATAGTTTCTAATGAGAAATGCATAAGGAGCAAGCGGTTTACTCTAAGCCAGTAATCCTGTGCCTACATGTGAGTTCGAATGTTTAATAAGTCTATAACTTGAATGAGTGCCGTGACAATGGGCTCATAGAACCACCGCCCTCGACGGATTCACCAATGCGTGAAAAGTGTCTGTTTCTTATGAGAAATAGGATTATTCTTGCAAGTAGAAAGCAAAAGATCTAAGCAAAAACATGCAGTACTTTCAACATCCAAGTGCAAGTACATCCATTTTGATGTAAAAAGTTTTCGTTTCAAGATTTTACTTCGTTGAATTGTTCTAGCATACTTTGATAGATTTACAGTTAAGGATCAAATACAGAAAACAAATTTACCTCACAGAATTGGTTTGCCCTATATCTATATTGTGTATTCCTAAGGCTTTCCTTGATGATTCTAATTCATCCTGCTGTCCAGCATTTTTCATGCATGTCTATGGTCTGTTGGATTAGGTACAGGAGGTGGTGAGAAAAGGGTGCATATGGTTACTACATATGCAAGTAAAATATGCATTGTACATGCATTTCTCATACCGTGTGATATTCATCGTTGGATTGAAGCCATTCCCTACAAAAAGTGATATCATTATTTTATCCTGTGCTGAGAAAGTACCTCATCCCAACAGTGAATATAATTGTAGTCTGATGTGATAGTCAAGCCACTTGCAATTTGCTGGGGTTTGTTTCAATCCAATAAATCTATCTTGATGAATCAGAACTTGATGTTACACAAAGGCTATATAGAAGTGACTACCAAAAAGAAAACATAATAAAATGGCATTAGAAAAATACATACAAGCTAGTTGCTTGGGCAGTAGAAGCCATCAATACAACAAATGTTCAAAACTTTTTTGCCTACAAGGTTCTCCCTTCTCTCTTGTTGTGCAGTGTCTCCTCTGCTGAACATCCTATTCATTGCATTAGCATCTGGTTATGCAATCTCTCTCCTATACATTCTATTTAGTGCATTCTTCATCCATTAGAAAACTGGTATGCAGTTTCTCAGATTTAGTAAGTATACTGGGGATCGAACCTCCTCCTCCCTCGCCTATAGTATGGGGTTTCATCGATTGTTCTTTTAACATAATCTACATATGGCTGAGGAGTACGTGGGGATAGCAGTGCGTTTTCGCTTGGGCTATGATCTGGTGTAATATTACCTACACCAACCGATGTCACAGCACCTGGTTGCCTTGATCCTGGTTGCCTTGACCTGTTGGGTCCGTCCAGCAACCGTGTAAAGAACAACATGGTCAATAGGAGAATGGCTGTACATGCAAGTATCGCAACCCATATGATACCACTTGCCATTGTGGAGGCCGATCTTTCTCCAAGCACATAACTAACTTCTACTTCCTCTGTCTGACCTGCAAAGGTTCCGTATTTAATATTATCATTGCGGTGCTTATATCAAAGACATTGCACAATTCATTCAGCTTATAGGATTTGACAGAAGCATAGAACAATGCAGGAAAGACTGGTCAATCAGAGCTACAAATAGATGAAAGGAATTTGCCGAAGAAATAGGCATTTCCTTCCAGTTTTCTTCCATTCCATTTCAATTGATTCAAGGTGGCATTTCAATGAAATACTTGCTAAATAACATATACAAAAAAGTGAATGGATCATACCAGTGGCAGGAAGTGTGATGATAATTTTGTCTGCAAAACTTTCATCATTTATAACTTTGACCTGTAGGCATGTATAAGAAAGCAGTTATTTTAAAGAAACTACGATACACTTGGCATATTGGTTAGTTTGAAAATAAATTAGACACCAAGCACTGACCTCATATTCTGCACGCCCACTAATACCAAAATCATCCTTTCTAAGGATAACCAACAAAAATCTTTTGGCATTCCAATGAATTTCCACATCTAGAAAGACCATCAATAAAAAACTTAGGACCAACTGGTTCATGGATTATATAAAGAGCGTACATTAACAGCAATCACCTGTATTTCCAACAATCGTTATGACACTTGTGTTGGAGGCTGAAGTCAAATTCAACTGCATAAACCAGGAATATAAAGGTCAGAAACACTGGAGATTTCGTTGGCTTTTTTTATTCTGAATTTGTAGTGAATCAATATTTAACATGTGTGTTCACCACTTCAGCAGAAAGCTGGAACTGATGCATGCAATGTTTAGGAGCTTTAATCACTCCAAACAAGCAAACACGAAATCATGTACGTCTGCTGGCTCCCAAGCATGAATGTTTCTTTACTTCAGAATGAGATTACCTTGCCCATTCCCAAAATTGAGAAACCACCAACAAAAAGTGAATCTGCAGATCCCACAACCTGCTGTGCTTGTCTCAATGAGGCGATCATGGAAATAGATAACCCATCACTACCTCCACTCTTGAATTTTTCTCCAATAGTATTCAATTTAGGTAAAGAGCGCATCAAATGTTCTGGAGAATGGGGGAAAAAGAGGCAATATAAATTTCCATTGGTAAGATCTCTCCATGGTTTTGCATGCCTGCGTATATCACCAAAGGAAATACAATCATATGACTATAATATGAGTCATCTTCTAAACAACTTAGTTGATAACAAGAAAGAGACATACCCAACAAATGAGGGGTCAACCCTACAATCGTACAGGACTCGAATGCCATTCCTAGCAGCTTCAAAGGTGTTATGGGCACCACTTTGAAATCAAAGGAAAAGAGAGACTATCAAACAATAAACCTTGTACAGCAGTGAATGTTTTAGTGCAGAAATTAGAAAAGCATCCAAAATGGAACTAAAACAAGAAAAGTATATCTAAATCATCACAATTCAGTCCAGAAAAAAAATATATCATTAGTAGTATGGAAAATTAATTATTTCTAAGTCGAGTCAATAATCATAAAGCCCATATATTATGAAATGAAGCAAAGGTAATACAAGAGAAGTATAAAGGCCACGTATGAAATGAAGCAGGGCCAACTGGAGCACCACAAAGACTATTTTTTCCAACGTTCAGTGGGGAAACCTAAAAGGTGAGCAAAAGGGGGCAAGAACTGTGGAAGGGATGTATGCACAATCTGCACGGTGGTATGTTTATTAAGATTCATGTCTCACTTCACGATTACGATCATCCTGAGAGTATTTAGCTTATGTGGAGTTGCCATATGGTTTGCTAGGATTCCTGTTAGAAATGTAACCCTGATACTCATGTTCTCACATTCATGCACATCTTATTTATCTATTTATTTTATGTTTATCAGTTTTAATTATAAATACACCATGCTTATGTTTATTATACCAATTTACATGCCAGTTATCTGATGTAACCTTTGGCATTATAGGTGATAAGATTAGGAGACTAAAATAGTTAAGGAGACTCCATAGAAGTTGTTAGAGTTGAGTTCTGCTGATGTTCTATAGACATCGGGCTGTGTGAGCTACATCATGTTGGAATGAGTTTTATTTTGAATGGTTATACTGACCTCGCTGGTATTTATTTTGGGATTGTAAATTTAAAGTACTTTGTTTTATTTTGTTAACTATATCACTCTAACATTGTGATTATAATAGAACTATATATATATGGTCTGTTAGTGAAGAACAGACAAACAGAGGTAATATGCCTCCTAGGGGTTTTGAACTCGTGACCTCTGGCTCTAATACCATGTTAATAACTAGTAACACCAAAAGCTCAAGCTGTTAGTGAACGGCATAACAATGTATATCAACACAATGCTCTATATTCTCAGTTTTCAAAGAGTTGTGAGAGAAGAAAGCAACGAATCTTGCCTTTATAATGGACTGAAGTCACCCAAGAAATTAAAGAATCAGAAACCAACTAATGGTTAAATATGTCAGAAATAGACCCTATGAAACTGATAAAAAAAAGGCCCTAATGAAGAGCATCCAAGCTATACCTAGTCTAGGTTTTGGAAATTCAACCAACCAAACATGTTGAAGTGCCTACCCTATGCCTCATTAGAGCTTCTAAATACAAGCAGAATAATCCTTATGCTTAAAAGCAATTTATTTTGATGAATGCACCATGATCAGACAAGTTAGAGAGTAGAAAATATAACCAAACATATAGATAGATCTGAGAAATTAGTTAAACTGTAGAAGTTTCTCATACATAACATGATGGATACAACTATCATACCTAAATCTTACAATGAACTTATAGCCCTTTGCAGGAAAAGGAACATTTGTCAAGGTGTCAGCTGGTGCATCAACTAAAATTTGATCCACTGCCAGAACAGTAACAGTTGTTTGTAGTTTCAAGCTTAAACTCTCAAAGGATACTGTTCACAGAAAACACAATAAAAATTTTTAAAATGGTACCACCAAATCCAAATTAAGTTCATTTTAACAAAAGCAACATGATTCAATTCCATAGTCCTCGATTATAATTTAGAGAAATAGAAACATTTAGCTGAATTACCATATGTTGACCCTTCCCCAACAGCATGAGCTTCCCCATAAAGCTCATTCACAGAAATAACACTTTCATTACCACTAAACCACTTGCCTGATGATAGATCATTATTTCCTGTGACAATCAGATTGATATAAAAGAACAATGTTAATACCATAACATACAATAATAGCATTGATATCGGATATGTATAAGTGAAAAAAATAAAACAAATAATTCAAACCTCTTGATCTCGACATCATGATCAGTGTCTTAAACCTCTAGTGCATAAAAACAGACCCGCATGTTTGGTTCCTTCTACTTTAATTTTTTATCAGTTCTCTTTACTTTATTTTTAAAAAAAAGTATTTTTATCATGTGTTCTTTGTTCTCATGGATAGTTTCTTTATAAAATTATCTTCTTTATATTATACAATTTGTGCAGTCTTTTATCCACATGAACATAATAACTTATGTTACTGAATACTGAAATGAAAAAAAAAAAAAAAAAGTTGTGACAACAGACTTGTATTTCTTCAATCGTTTGGTAATACATGCATACCAGAAAAATTTTAGGAGTTACAAAGGGCATAATACATGATAGAAGAATATTATTTTCACATTCCCAATCACCATATTCAAGATCATTTTTGATGTGGAGGAAAAAGATCAGGCCCACACGAGGGTTGCATAGTGGCCATGCGTTGAAAGCCAATGATTGCGCATGTTGGACCCGTACCCATGTTTAGAGGTGCCAATTGGATCCAATTGGGCCCGAAATCAGCCCCTTAAAAACACTTTATATAAGGGTTGTTTGCACAGAACTCTCCCCTACTGGGACTGTAGGATGGATCCAGCAAGCTGTGGGCCCAAGCTTGGCCAAACTGCTCCAAGAACATGTGCCAGACCTTAACTCGGTTGACTGCAGGTCCATCAACAGGTTGAAGATCTGATCCAGGGGACAAGTAGGCTGTTCGACCCCACCAGCAACCTTGGGCAGGGTTGCTCAATGTGCAGACTTGCACAAGCCTACACTTTTTCCCTTTTCTTTTATAAGTTCTTCAATAGCTAGGATTTTATTCTTTCCATTGCTTATACGTTAAAGACTGATTGCATCACCCAGAGATTTTAGGGCTCAACTTTTATTGTTACAAAATATATAGTGAATGAAACAGCAGCAGCCCTAACTATGCTGGACGACTTCTTCGGAAACTGATTTCAGTTCTTTGAGGCTTGTGCAAAGTGAAGAAAAACCTGAGTTGCATTCGTAACTCAATCCTTCACATATAGTTAATATTTGGTAATTGTTCTCCTTTTACTTGTGAATTTGGTGGTACTCAAGATGCCCCAACTGCTGACTTTCTGCAGACTCTGCAGCATGGCCTCTTTGGAGTTGCAGCCCTTCTTGTGCGAATAGGGACAGAATCAATTGGTAGCGGCTTCTGTGAATAGACTACCAGTAAGCCAAGTCTTCTTTCACCCCCAATGTACATCTTGGCATATTGAGATCGCTCGAGAGAACTACACTGTTGAGAATCATGTGGTGATTTGTACTTCTAGATGTCCCGCAACTCAAGGATGAGGATAACCCCATAGAAGAGAAAATCACTCCATACTAATCACAAACAATCTCCAATGTATTACTATCATTGGTGCTCCTTGTGACTGCTACAAACTATAGTCTCGAAGGGATTAGTATCATGTTCTTCAGTACCATATGGATTGGTAGTCTCCTTTTATCAATGGAAAGAGTGTTTGCTTTCGTTATTTAAGGTAGGAATAAACAAGCCACCAGCTCCGTGGAAATAGGCGTTAATAGTCAAGGAGACCAGATATTGATTCTCTTCAATAAACGTGTCTCTTTTGCAAGCTACAAGAGAACTGAAAGCAGAGGTCGACGTCTTTATAACAATGAATTTATCACACTTTAGATTTTATTTGGTATGTTGGACTATCAATCCCTGGCCATGCGTGTGAAACTAAGGTGCCCACCACTCAACCATGAGTGCTGTTGGCTATTACACTTTAGATTTGGGAGCAATTGTTGCCTTGATGAAAAAAAAAAAAAAAACTGCAATTTGACCCTGAATAGAGCTGCTTAAACCTAAAAAAAAATTCAATTTGTGGGGTCCACGTCCAACCATCTAAGTCCTAGCTTAGATTTGGCAAGCCCCAATCCACGTAAAGCCCTAAGATCTTCATGGCGAGTTTGCAGGCTTGCAAAGGAGATCACAATTCTCTCTCTCTCTCTCTCTCTCTCTCTCTCTCTCTCTCTCTCTCTCTCTCTCTCTATATATATATATATATATATATATATATAGTGTGTGTGTGTGTGCGCGCGCGCACTCGCGTCACATAGGGGAGTGCTTCTGTGTGATATGCCATCCAATGTTAGTATATTTGCGGGCCATGACAAATGTAGTTGTATGTTAGTAGGATCTAGGCCCAGTTGTACACTACATTTGTCCTAGCCCACAAATATACTAAAATGCGTGTGTGCGTGGGCCAAGTCAACATGAGATATTCTATACAATGATTCTTTCCTAAATTGTAGATTGTAATTAACTCTAATTGCTTGATTAGAGCATGTAATTACTAGATTAGAGCCTTGATCACTCCCTTCAACGATGAACACATCTTATGGCACAATTAGCAAAGACTTACGAATGCTCTTCTGGATCTCCCATACTCATATATTCTAGAGTAAAGAGAGAATTGTCGATGTGCTCTAATACCATCTTAGAGTTGCTAGCCAGTAATCCCAAAACCCATTGGTGAATGGAAACCAGAGTTGCTAGCCAATAGTCCCAAAACCAATTGGTGATGGGAAACTACACCAACAACTACTTAAACACCCTCCCCCCCCAACCCAGCGGGACATCGACTGGATCCGAAGCACACACCCGCACAAGACTACAGCATGGCATGGGGTACTTTTGCCCTGCGTTGTTTTACACCCAAGACGTGTTGGCTCTGATACCATGACATTCTCACAATTACCAAAAGGGATGAATGAAGTGAATTTGGATTGAATTGGGTTGATCTCCAAAAGGATCGGTTCCCTCTATTTTATCAATGAATCGTTGCTTTAATCAAGGCTCTAATCTAGTAATTACATTGATCTAATCAAGCAATTACAGTTAATTACAATCTACAATATAGGAAAGAATCATTGTACATAAAATCTCATGTTGCGCCCCCCCCCCCCCCCCCCCCCCCCCCCCTCAAATTGATTCTAGGGAGTCAACAATCATCAATTTGTGAGTCAAGAATTGATGCCAAGGTCGTGGAAGTCCTTCGGTAAAAATATTCTGCAATTTGTAGGCTCGATGAGATGAAGGGAAGATTGATGACTTTCCGCAGACATTCCTCTCGAATAAAGTGACAATTGACCTCCATATGCTTGGTTCGCTCGGATTTTCAGTAATCTAAATAGCACTTGTATTATCCACATGAAGAGGTGTGGGTAGCGGTTGAGGAAATCCAAGATCAATGAGCAATCCACGAAACTAGAGTATTTCGGAACAAGCAGTAGACATGGCACGATAATCTGCTTCGGTAGAAGATTTTGATACTTTGTCTTGTTTCTTACAATTCCAAGAGATTAAGGGATCTCTGAGGTACATGCATTATCCTATCATTGAATGGCGAGTGTCTGGGCCATGGTTCAAAATCTCGATCGCAGTATCGGCCAGGCCGAAAAACCGATATGATATCGGTATCGGTCGCGGATATCGGTCCGTAGCGGTCATCGCGGTATGAATTTTTTTTTTATCCAAAAAAATTTGCAAAAATATCCAAAAATATCCAGAATATTAGAAAATGCTGGAAAACAATATTTGTTTCCATTAATAACAGCAATAAATCAAAATCTTGGTCACCTTAAGTTATGAGTCCTGTTTGTGTCGCAGTTCACTGTCTTTTCCAGTATTTCATATAATGCAAACAATATTGATGCTCATGATCAATTTATTAGTGTCAAATATAAGAAAATAAAGATAACATATCAATCATCATTTAATACCAACTTATCATCAAATATAATTGTAAAATCATTTTCAAAATCCTAAATATATAGATCTAACATGAAAGTATGCAGATCAAATATTTACACATCATACAATGATCACGAATTGTAATAACCTGGGCCAAATTAGGCCCAGATTCGTCTGGCCCATAAGGTTTTAGGTACCGGGCCAGATTAGGCCCAGATTTGCCTGACCCTTAAGGTATTAAGTTGGGTTGGGTTACATTAGTTGGTTTTCTCAACCTGCTTCCAACCCATTAAAGCCTTGTTTGTTATGTTTAGGTTGTTAGAACGACATCTCCTTCAAAGGAGGTTTCCGTTCTGATACCTAGGGAGCAGTGGAGATTGAACCTTATCCCCGAAGATAAGTTAAGAACTATTGCTAATTTCTGCATTTCTTTCCGATTGTTCCATTTTGGGTTAAAGAGGAGAAGAGAGGAAAAAGTACAGAGGAACTATTCTTGGAAGCAGCAGAGAAGGATCTCAAGGAGGAAGAGGCCAGAGGACCTAGTGGATGCAGTACACGAGATCTCACATCAACAGTGCCACGATCTGCTATACTAGAAGGTGAGTGATATTTTCAAGTACATAGAAACTATGGATTTTTGGGTTATTCTGTGTTTCCGTTGATCATGATAATAACCCAAAAAGGGGATCAAGGAATTACGATCTGTTTACTGACAAATCTTGAAATTTCCTTCTCAATATGAGAATCCAGGGGTTTGACCAAGATTTATGATCTCCATATAAAGTAGTAATAGATTTAGATTATGTTATCTGCTTAGATGTGATATTTAGATTTTGTTGTATTATATATACATCTCAACCCTTTGGAGGAAGCGATCAGTTGAAACCCAACCAGAGACATGGCCTTCAACCAAATCGACAGATACAGGACCTGTCGATTTGGATACTAGGGCCATGGGGCCCACTTTATCAGGGATATGATCCAAGGATCTGGTAGCAGACCCCTGGGCGATCTTTGTGGAGGTGGACCCAACTGGATTGGGTCCCATCTACCCACACATCCGAAACCCAGGAAGTGTTGTATCGGTAGTGTTGGGCATTTTGGGTTTTTCGTGGGTTAGATTGCGGGGTCCACTGGCCTACCTGATCAAGGATCAAGGCCAGTCATCTGGTCCGCCCTTGATGGGCGACCAGGATGGTCTAGACCCCAGGCCAGTTGGACCATTGGAGGGCCACCATCTGAACCTTCCATGTTCTGGTTACGAAGGTCTGTCAATGGCCGCTGGGAACAGACCTGTTACCATTTAGTATTGATGAAGACTTCTGTATATGAGATGGGATAATAGGATGAGGAGAATCCATGTAGGTGTAGACTTTATCCCTTGAAAACAAGTTTTGGAAAGATGGATTAGTAAGGAAGAGTAGGGGTTGCAGTCACTTGCAGACGACAGTGGCTTACACCAAAATGTCTGGGAGACATGTGGGGCCCATCAATTCACCTGATCTAAGATCAAAGCCAGTCATCTAGTCAATCTTTGACGGGCGACCAGGATGGTCCTAGACTCATGATGAGTGGACCACTTAGGGACCCACCATCCTTTGATCTCCAAGCACTGGACGTGAGAATGAAGAGACGATCGGTGCTTCTCTCTTGTTTCTTTTTACTGTGATGTCACCGTTGGGATGAAGGTGACTTCCTCCTGAACTTTCTAAAGAATCCTTTTTTTTTTATTGCCTTGTGTACTGAAATGTTGAGATGGGCCATGTGTCATACTAGATGGTATAGACTAATTAATAGTGTACAGGTGCCTTTAAGTTGTTATGTACAGAAATGTTGAGATGGGCCATATGTCATACTAGATGATATAAACTAAGTAATAATGTACAGGTGCCTTTAAGTTAGGTCCGCACAGGAATGTTGACTTGAGCCATGTGTCAGGAGATATAAAATTAATTAATAATTATACCAATTCTATGGGACTCGTATCTTAGTGTGGGCCTAATTGAATTGTATAACTCAAAGTTATATATTATAAGCACATATTAGGTAGTTCTAAAGCATGTGGTTGACTTATGAATGAATACCCAAATCAATAGGGTAAATCCTCAGATTAATAGTAATTCTGTATGTTTATTTGAATCCTTGTTGATAATATGGAATTTAGGAAAATATGGGATTAGTACCATAAAAGAGGGTACTAAATGTTAAATTAAAGTGGGGCCCTATTTATCCTGAGTTTGTGGAACTAATCTTATATTAATATAATTGGTGTGTACAATTCCTTGATAATGTTACTGAATGCATAATGAATATACGAGAACTAATGAATTTTTCTTATGAGAATATTTTGTTATGAAATTATATGAAGCAGTGGCACCTTAATTGAAAGGATCCTTACTTTTGAGTATCAAATTGAACATTGAACCCCTTGCGGGCCAGGAGGAATAAGGTTGGACTGGGACTGTAATATCATTTATGAAATTAATCTCCTTACTGGGAGTTTTCGAATGCATTATATAAGGACTTCCTCTTTGGAAGGGACTGAAGTACTGAAAACTCTGTTGGTAGAGTTCCACTATAGGAACCCGGGATTAGGAATCACAGAACTTATCAAAGTTACAGATTGACTATGTAACCTCATTAGATAATAAGAAAACTCTATTTGTAATCCACTATCACCTCGTGAATTCTTCTGCACTTTTGTAATGAATTATATTAATTATAATCTGTGTATCTGGAAATATTATTCACCAGTTTTCTGATGAGTGGTTTGCCCCACTTCAGGTGCGCAACGTTTGGGGGAGCTGGGCAATGATGGAAATCAGCCATTGGACTTCAATCTTCGTGGCTGATGGGAGAGCGATACCATTGGGATGGAAAAATGACATTTAGGATTTAGTGCTTTATTGTTTATTCAATAATATTGAACTTTGAATCCCTTATGATTATAGATTTCTTTTGGTTACAGACTTGATATTATTTATCTCTTATTAATGATTCTTTTAAATAAATTTCAAGTGTTGCTCAATTCTGAGTCGTAACTTGATTCATGCGGTGATCTTAAATTTTCTTATAGTAAGCCCCGAGTCCTGATGAGCTCCGGGATTCGGAGTGTTACACGAATCATTAAAAAAACATATTTATGATGAAATCTCCAAAAAATGATATATTATAATTCAAATATTAAAAAATCCAAAAATAAAATAATTAAAATAAAAATCTAAATCATGTTTATGACTATGAGTAGATGTAGATCTATCATCTACACACTATTAATAAGCCTTTGATATCACAAATATCCTAACAAGTAAAACCGTTTTCAAAATCCTAATTATATAGATCTAACATGAAAGTATGTAGATCAATCATTTACACACCATACAATGATCATGAATCATTAAAACAACATATTTATGATGAAATCCTCAAAAAATGATATATTATAATTCAAATATTAAAAAATCCAAAAATAAAAAAAATTGATAAAAAAGTTCAAAATCATGTGTATGATTAGATCTAGCATGAAAGTATGTAGATCTAACTTCTAAATGAAGAAAACAACACAAGTGAAAAACCTCTATGAATCATTTAAAAAAAAAAAACCATAATAAAATGCTTTAAGTTGATTTTCTCTTACCTTACATAATATTTTCTTAAAAAAATATAAGTGAGATTTGAAAATATGCGAGAGATGTGTGATGGAGTGTGACTGCTGCTATGGGTAGTAAGGAGTTGAGAAGAGAGGATACGAAGATGAAGATGGGGAAAAAATAAAAAAAATTAGGGTTTTCACCCTTTTTGAGATATCTCGGCCGATATATCGGCCGAGATACCGCTACAACCGAGATGAACCAAATCTCGGCCGATATGGGTTAAGATATTGGCGATTTTTTCCGATACCGATATCTCACTAAGATATCGGTTCATATCGGCCGATATGAACCGGTATCGGCCGATATTTTGATCCATGGTCTGGGCATCCAGCCCAATCAACATCAGAATAAGCAGTCAATTTGAGTGAAGATCCAGCAGGAAAAAATAACCCAAAATAACCCGCAGTTAGGAGTGCCAAGCAAATAGCAAATAATGCATCGAACAGCTGCAAAATGAAGATGGTGAGGAGTCGTCATGAAATGACTCACGAAATTGATTGCATAGGCGATATCTGGCTGAGTATTAGTCAGGTAAATTAAACTACCAACCAGTTGCCGATATAATGTCAGATCAGGAAGAAGATCACCACTGTCTTGTGTAAGTTTCAAATTCACTTCAAGAGGAGTGTCAACTAGAGTTGAGTTAAGAAGACCAACCATATCAATGAGATCAACAATATATTTGTGTTGATAAAGAAGTAAACCCTTTTCTAACTGATGAACTTCAAGACCCAAGAAATAGGTAAGAGGCCCTAAGTCTTTCATATGGAAAGATTGATGAAGAGAACCTTGAAGTTCTTTGATTATAGATGTATCCGTACCGGTAATAATTATGTCATCCACATAGACAAGAAGCACAGTAATGCCAATGGAAGTACAATGAAGAAACATCGAAGGATCATACAGACTTTGGGAGAAACTCACAAGAAGCTTGTTTGAGACCATATAGAGAATGCCTTAATTGAGCAACAAAACCATTGTCGGTGGTCGAATATCCTTGAGGAAGTTCCATATACACTTCTTCTTTCAGATCGCCATGAAGAAATGCATTCTTTACATCAAGCTGGAAAAACAACAATGAAAGAAACGCAACAATGGCTAGAATAGTTCGAACAGTAGTCATTTTGGCTATCGGAGTCAATCCCATATTCTTGCCGGTTGCCAAGAGCAACAAGATGCGCCTTATTCCAGTGATCCATCAAACTTCATTTGACTAAAACGACCCATTTACTCCTAATCGGCTTCACCCTTGCTGGACATGGGACAACATCCCAAGTTTGATTTTCCTAAAGAGCATCTAATTCCTCTTGCATTGCCTTTTTCCAACAGTCATGATTCATAGCCCGAGAATGAGAATTAGGAATCACAATAGATGATAATGCAGCAAGAAAAGAGGTTTGAGAGAACCCATAGTGATTAGGACGACGAGATAGATGGGTAGAACCACAAGGATCAAGCACAGGAGGATCTGGATCAGTTGCCAGATTAGGTGGCTCTTGAGGAGGCGGCAATACGGCAACATCTAGTCGACTCTGACGTACATACACAACATTAGGTTTAAAACGGAGAGGGGACGAAATGAGATCGAAAGGGAAAGCTGGTAAACTAGAAAAAGTAATTTGAGATGGAGATTCATCATGATGCTAGAAAAAATATTGATTTTCAAAAAACACAACACTACGAGAAACACGTATGCGTTTGACATGTGGATCATATAACAAAGAAATCATTTTTTATTAGAGGCATAACCAAGAAATGCACATTTGCCTGATTGAGCGGATAATTTTGTGCGCTCAAATGAAGGAAGATGGACAAAACAAACACACCCAAAAGTGTAATTTCTTATGTGTAGGTTGTGTATGAAAAAGATGAGAATATGGAGTTTGATTGTTAATTTTGTAAGAAGGAAGACAATTAATGAGGTGGACAGTCATGGATAATGCTTGTGACCAAATATCTCACTGTACAGAATAACTCATGTTGACTTGGCCCACACACACGTGTTTTAGTATATTTGTGGGCTAGGAGAAATGTAGTGTACAACTGGGCCTAGATCCTACTAACATCCAAGACAACTGTTGGCGCCCACCAGGGGCCCCATAGATCATTGGAGAGGTAAGGATAAAAAGATCCAGGTGGGGCCACCACGGATGTGAGATTTCAAGTCAGTACAATGATTCTAGGCCCTTGATATGTGGCCCACCAGTTTAACAGTTTTAATTAGAAAATTATTGCTGCACTAGATCCAACAGTCCAGTATATTCGGATCGGAGCAAACTCCATGGGATCTGAGACTTCTTTTTTCGTTCTTTTTCTTCTTTTTTTTTTTCTGTGTTTTTGTGCGCCATCCCAAATCCAAAGGTGGCCTTGCATATATAAAATGACCTGAGAGGTATGTCTCATGGTCCTGTGAAAGGAAAGTATCAAAACCCTTTGTGGAACCCACTTGGATGCATTTCAATCATGGGGGATAGTGTTAAGGGAACGTTTCATTGTTAAGTAGACTCTAGGCGAAGAAACCAGCCTGCTCATATCATACAACCATTGATTTAAGGCACTAAAATTTTGCACATGGTGTATAATGGAGGAGATATCTACTCATATATCAGAGAACAGTGATGACTTGAAGCATATCTAATTCCAAAAAATATAAAGAAATTTCAATCATGATTTACACAAAATCAAAACCATCATTCAAGAATGTGATAGCAACAGGCCTTACCTTCTCCAATTATACTCAAGTTAAGATGGTGTCCAACATGAAGGACTGGATTTTGAGGAGATATATGAGCACCAACTGATATCTGAAAAGGACATTAGATACATAAACATTATACCACAAACAAAATCTATAGGGTTGAAAAGGAGAGAACATCTTTGAGAAAATCATCAACCAACCAAACATCCAAGTTTTCATAATTGAACAAATGAAATACAATTAGTAGAGGGAAAATATTCTCTTGCGCACAGTTCGCATGTGAACCACTGTGCACAGGAGCCGTTATGACTGGGTTTTTCAGCGGGGCCCCACTTGTTTGGCGCTCATGATGCACAGCTATGATGCGAACCATGCGCACAAGATCAATTTCCATAGTAGAGACACCATTTGCAGCAGAAATCAAAGGAAAAATAAATGGATTCATGTAACAGGTAATACTTGCAATTTATGATTTTAAACCATCGAGTTGATAATAGATATAGAAGGATTTAATAAGCCAATATGTGAAGAAAAAAAATAAAAAGGAAAAAATTTGAATACCAGCATGTAGTCTGCCTTGAGTGCACTATTGTTGATTGATATCTGTACAAGAGCTCTCCCACGACGAAGTGCCTTTCTTTTTGTAAAAGTCAGAGAACAGGTAGATGAAACAGACATGGGAAAATGTGCAATAAATCAACTTGTGTGCCCTTTTTAAAAATGTCTATTCAGGAATAACAAAGTTGGACTATGCAAGGTAATCTCTCATGATGCCTGAAACACTGTATGATATGGCAAAACATAAAATAGGCAAATGCAGACCTGGATATAGAAAATTCCATGGCAATCACGTGTCTTGTTTTCCTCCTTCAGAGTTTGAATGGACACAACATCAGGATAATTAGTCTCAACACCAAATGGAACCACATCAGAAGCCTCATAGAATGGATTTCCTAATTAGCAAGATAAAGATTTAAAAGTTTAGAACCTCCAGAAACTAAAAAGCAGCACCATTATGGAAATGAACCTTCTGTTATATGCTGGGTTGTTAATACCTAGAGCATCTGTGTACTTTATCACCAGTTTGAGCTTTGCACCTACAGCAAGGTCAGCAAAATGGGAAGGAAATTCTGTAGTAGTAACTCGAACTTGGGCAACCTGAAGAAATAGACAGTGATGATATTTTCAATAGTATCCGTAATAGTTATCAACTGGTAAACCTGATTTGAATAGCAATTTTCAAGAGAGATAATATGAATGGAATAAAATGTTGTCTTGATAATATTTAGTTTAATTGGTAGACATGAGAAACAAAATATTCATACTCCTTGCATATATTCATTGTCTAACAAACATTAATAATGTTAAATTTTGGAAACATTATGCTAATAATCAGTAATCAGCATTCCAGAATATTCATTGTCTAACAAATATTAATAATGTTAAATTTCGGAAACATTAAGCTAATCAGTAATCAGCATTGTGGAAAATCCTTTATAAGATTGCGCCTTCATGCATTCTTCAAAAAAAAAAAAATGATGCAGCATAGGCAGTACTGCACAAAGGCAAGAAATCAGAAACACCAGTATACTTTAGTGCTGGGTTTCATAGAAGGATAATCAGCTATAGCATTATCCAAGGGCAACCACAACACCTCAAACATGCACGCCATAGTGGCACAAACCTTCAATCACTATAAGAACAAAACCTACTAACATAAAAACTAACTTCATCTACTGGTATCACACTAACACTGGACCATAATCAACACATGAGAACCAAGAGTTCAAAGATCTTTATTATTGATTATGGATCAATTTTGATAATCGAAAAAACAATCTCATGATATATGGAAAAAAGATGAATAGTCATCTAAAATTAACTATAGATTATTATAAATTTATTACAGAGAACAAAGTTATGCTGCCAACTGTTTGCCATGGCTTCAGTTCATTTCATGATTTTCTCCCCATTCGGAAACAATTCAGTATTCCTACACCAGTGTCTAAAACTGCTATTACAATCATGGATCAAAATAGCAGCCGCTACACCCGATAGCGCTACGTGAAATGCAATTTAGTGCCGCTCTCATCTATAGCAGCCACTATAGAATGTGACTAAACAACTATTTTCCATGATTTTTTAAAACACATAGTAATTTCTTCTCTTCTTCTCTCCAAAAAAAAATCTAGGTAACTCTTATACCTTTCTATGCTTAAAAAGAAGACCAAAAATGCAAGATTTTGCCAGATTGAAGCCGATACATGGAGTTCCTCTCAAGGGCTCTTCTCTAGGTATATCTTGGAAGACACCCCTTGGGTATTAGCAGAAGTATTATTTTCTCAACTCTCAACAATAGTACATTGTTTGTTTTGATGAAAGTTAATTTGTCCTTAGGTTTATCCTTTCAGGTTTAAACTTTATGTAAGTATTATTTTATAATTTAGATATCCTGTATTATATACAGTTCTGCTAAATTGCTTATTTGAATTATGAATCTAGAAATGCATAATAATTTATAGGGAAGATCTCAAATAAGGCCTTAAGTTTTTTCTTTATTTAAAAAATCGACACAAGTTTCAAAATTTCTCAAACTAGTCCCTAAGTTTTCCAGTAAGTTCTCAACTAAGGATATTTGGCCATTTAATGGTATTTTTTATGACTTTTTTCCTTCAATTTTTTAAAATACCCAAAGTACCCTTCATTTAAAGTCAGGACATGGTTCCAGCGGCCACTACATTCAGCCGATCGCCGTGGAGATGCTAGTAGTCCTCGATCACTGTAAGCATGGCGGTGAAGAAAAGGAAGAGAATATAGAGGAAGTGGAGGATCTTATTTCAATGAAGGGTAATTTGGATAATTTAAAATTTTTGAGGGAAAAAGTCGTTGATAAAATAGCTTTAAAAGGATGCATGTCCTTAATTGAAAATTTCTTGGAAAATTTAGGGAATAATTTGAAATTATTTAAAACTTATGTTCTTTTCGAAGTAAGGCAAAAACCTAAGGCCTTATTTGAAAATTTTCCTAATTTCTAACGTATTATAGCTAACCAACATGAATACATGGAACTTACCAAAAAAAAAAAAATGAATACATGGAAAAAAAATAGATCAATACTATTATTTTATAATCATTTAGTGATACAGCACCTCTATGCTGCTAGACCCCCTCTCTTAGTTACTATAGGGAAAAAAGTATCAAAATCTGACATTTTCCAATATTCTAGATTTTGGATTTTTTTTTTTTGAAAATTCTAGACCACTCACTTGATTCACACTGCTACACTGCTACGTGTCGCCACTACCCCTACGTATCGCCTGCTACGTAGCGTTTTAGTTGTCGGCCGCTATGCCGTCGGCCACAACCGCTATTTTGATCCTTAATTATAATATGGATCATTGTTTCCCATTGGTGGACCTTAATCCCTTTACAGAAAAACTTTCTAATTAGCCTACCAATTGAAATTTTTGTTCTTAGATGGTGTTTTCTCAAGGACGGGTTCAATGGGAGAAGATATTGAGAAGCAATAAGTAAAACTGGTTTCCTTGAGTAGGTTTCATGAGAGACTAAACCAAAGGTGCATCTGTTGACTATTGGTTACTTCACCCTCTAATAGTTCACTTGATTCTACATTAACAACAGTCTGAGATGGATTGAGCAACTCACAATCACTTGTTTTGTCAATTTTGTGCATGAACACTTGGTGTTTGTTCATCCTAATAACAACATGCTCTCATCCTTTTCATTTCATATAAGTTGCAGTCTTCCAAGGAGTGTGGTACACCATTCTTCAGACCAGAATACACCATAAACTATCAAAGTAAGCATTTCTAATGGAATAATAAACAAGACTTATGAGAACCTAAATTTGTCAGATTCATTATTGTTTTTTCACAGTTAGTATAGCTTTATTGCAATAGAAACTTTTATATCATTATGATTGTCAAATGCACCATATAGACATTAACATATTTATACCTCAGCAACCCTTACACAAGATGCAATTGCAGCTCTTCCAGTTACTCGGTCCTTTGCCTGAATGCAAGCAAGACTGTTGCTCTCCTTTGTCTTCACTCTGCCACCGTCAATAGCAACACCATCCTGTTTTGGAAGCTCATTATTTCCACCACAAGTTCTCAGCACAGAGTAAATAACATTCCCTTTCCGGCCACGAGAATCCCATTCACCATAAGACTCTGATGATGAAGGTAAAATATTTGATGAAGTGTAGAAAGGTGGAAGGAGCCATGTCATTGGCACCCCAAGAGCTAAAGGAGGATCAGATATAACTGATAATGATTCAGAAGCTTCATACGAGACAGTACGGGAGAAGGATCCAGCTGAAACAAAATCGCAAGAGAATGAAACAGCAACAGTTGTTCTGCCTGCAGATCTGGAGTAGAGGAAAAGGAGAGTGAAAAAAGAATAGACAGGCTATTAAAATGTATAAACTCAACATAAATGTATCAACTTGTACAAATTAGAATGCAAGTCTCGAATAGGAAGCTAATGTGAAAGCAGTTTTTGAAGACACTCATAATTGAAAACATTAAAATCAATTTACGGTGTTACAATTTCCTTCTGGGGATATATAAAAAAAAAGGAGGAAAATAGTTGGTTTCTTTTTCTTTTCTTTTCTAGGGAAATTAGCAGAAATGTTGCACAGGTCTGTACACATGCACTGTCTGCCATTTGTAAATGCGTGATTAAGGTGGTGAGTGGGTCTCATTTGATTGTTGCTTTTATCAGTATAGCTATCTTATACTGCACAGTTTCTTTTTACTAAATTCATTGTCATTCCAAAGAGAAAAAATTTGGTATGTATGCATGTAAGTCCATGAAAGGTAATTTCTTTCCAGCTACCTTCTATATATTTTAGACTAGTAGTAATAACAGTTGATGAGATAAGCCCCTCTGACTGATCATAAGTGATATAAGCAAGCTTCCTATGAAGATCCCCCAAATCAATTTTCATTTTAGGGAAATTTTCAAAATAGGGCTCAAGTTTTGCCCAGTTTTCGAAAAAAATTGTTTTCAAAACAAGGCTTAAGTTTTCCATATTCATCTCAAATTAGGACAGGATTTTCCGGCCACTTCCCTCTCTATTTTTTAAAAAAATACCCAAAATGCCCTTAACAGAACCCATCCCTCCTCTCTTCCTACCGTATCTTTTTCTTCCCTCCTCTTCTGCCCTTAAAACTACTGCTTTTGTCCCTCCCATTAATTCGCATGACTCCCAGTAAAACCGTTATGTACAATTCGTAAAAGGTCATTCATTTCCCTTGAGTAGAATTGAAAACTACAATGTGCTCCAATATGTAGAAGCAGTTAAAACAATGTTAGTGTAGGGTGGCTAAAGTGGATACAAGCTAGGCAAGACCATGATCATCAAGTGTTTACATTGATTGAATGGACATTTTTCTACCCAATAATTAGACCTGCATTGCTGTGATAAGTTGAATGTGGGACAAAGAAACTATAGGAAGACAAATCATAAGTGGTTGCCTGGTCGAGATGCATATCCTAAGATCCATATGCAGAGTAACAAGAATGGATAAAAGCTCGCCAGTCCATTGGAGAAAACATTCTGGATCAAAACATTACAATGACCCAGTCCAAACTCATGAGTGTTTCCCAGAGCTTAAAATGTGAAATCAAGAGTTTTTGAGCAAACTCGAACCGGATCGAGAATAAGGTAAAGGTAGGAAAAGCGGGCTCAAAGAAAATGTATAATGTGTGTAAGATAAGACCTTGACCATACGTGCGCACTTTAGAGAATCTTACCAAGAAGAAAATGAAATCAAGAAAAATCACGATTTCTGGATTCTTTAAAAATCACGATTTCTGGATTCTTTGGAAGAGGTCATGTAACGCCCCACCCTACATGCATGCATGATATTGTCCGCTTTGGCCCACGGGCCTCATGGTTTTGTTTCTGATGGGCCTCAACTTATCAAAAGGCCTCATGCAAGGTAAGGGTGTAAGCTCTACCTATAATCTCATTCACTTTCCTCTCTATAGTCGATGTGGGACTCGGGGGCGTCACATTACACACTTCCTAATTCATTTGAACAACTATTAATAATATTGATCGAAAAGGATGAACCATAAGAGTGCAAATGGAATCCAAGTGGCATGGGACGCTTGAGGATAAGTATGCATATAATATGCTTTATTCTAATTAGGTCTAAACTAATTAAAATAAATGAAATGTTAGAAAACAAGCGAAAGTAAGGACCCCAGTTCCACAGCCCCACTACGTTGTATAACCCCCACAGGAAGACGTCTTACTAAGTAGTGGTCCAATATAGTGTAGTGATTAGTGATCGGTCACTATAGCGGGTATTCCGAAAATGACCTTTGTCTTGGAGGGGTTAAATTCTGAGATACTTCGCAGATGGGTGAACTGTTGGACTGGTCAATGACACAAAGACCCAACCTAGTGTAGGGATTGATATTTTGTAATGATTTTTAAGTGAGTGATTGACCAATATGAAAGGGAAGGTCTCAAAGTATTAAAATGGCCAAGTGACAGGTGAATAGTGCTAAGTGTAGTGTATTGTCACATGGGTTCTAATGGATGGTTCAAATGTAGTGTTGGGACCCTAAATTTCATATCGGGAAGTGACTTATATTGTATGACATTTCAAGAAATGTTGGTGCCCCAATATTTATTTTATGAAAAATTGTCATTATAGTAATGCCATGTCATTTATTGTTTATCATATGTACATCCTCATTATCTTATACCTCTTATAATATTGTTTTGGTTTGTAATTGTTATCTTGCGGAGTACCGTTGTGCTCATTACATTCCACCACCATAGATGATGTGCAGGAGAGTGAGGATGACCCAGGGATTGAGGGTGAAGAGGAATACGAATCAATGCCACAGTATGCAATTTTGGATGGTCAAAAATGAAGATATTTAAATTATGAGAATTTAAGACCTTAAGTTCATTTATGTCGAAGACTTTATTAGTATATATTAGTATATATTGGGATTGATGTATTTAATTATTTTCGTACTTGGTTTATTTGGTGTAATAACTGATGGATTGTTATTTATGGTTATAATCTTAGCTTACCTGATATATGAATGAGCAATGTGGTTTACACATGATTATTGGTTGGAGGAAAAAAAAAAAAATGGCCCACTATTTGAACAATTGAGTGGCCTTAGATGACTGGGTCATCTGGCATCACGCCGGATCCATGTTTTCGGATCTTGGGGCATGACAGTCATCTTGCATGCCTCGAATTTGATCGGCTCTAGAAGCTTCTCCTCTAGCGTATCCACTGTCGAAAGGCCGACGGACATCTTCTGCTCCGGGTCTTTTTTTTTTGGGAGGAAGAAGAAAGGGATGGGTTCTGTACGGGCATTTTGGTTGTGTTTAAAAAAAATGTTAAGGAATGTCGCCGGAAAATCCATTTTCTCGCTAGATGTCCTGACTTGAGAGCAAAGGTTTAATTTTTCTGTCCTAATTTGAAAACTAGGCAAAACTTAAGCCCTCTTTTGAAAATTTCCCTTCATTTTAACCTTCCATTTCACAATCAAAGAATAAGCAATTAGGGTCATGTTAAAATATGATTCTTGAATTATGCTCCATGCCTGACCTGGCCCACAATTACAAAGTGGACAGTGCCAATATGAATAAGGATGGATCCTCGTGATTTGTTAAAATATCCACGGAGTAGGTATATTAACGTTCCTATGTATAAAACTTCTCACTACTGTGAGAGGATGCTCCTCAAGTGTGTGTGTGTGTGTGTGTGTGTGTGTGTGTGTGTGTGTGAGAGAGAGAGAGAGAGAGAGAGAGAGAGAGAGAGAGAGAGAGAGAGAGAGAGTCATTTTTAGGGGGTCTCTAGTTTTCAGCTAATTTGTTAAGATAAGTGTGCTTTGGGATATATATATAGGGAGATGCTCCTATGAGAGAATCTCTCACCTTACTATGAGAGATAAGGTGGGGGTCCTCACATTTAAGTTGTTGGCATTGGATATGGATGTGAGGGCCCCCCACCTTATCTCTCATAGTAAGGTGAGAGATGCTCTCATAGGAGTATCTCCATGTGTATATATATATATATATATATGAAAATATTCCATGTGCATCCACCGCAATCTTTCCATGAGAGGTTGCATTCAAGGCCACCTATGCATTGATCCAAATGGACCATCCAAAACCCCCACCCCCAATATGTCAACGGATCACATGGATTTGCACCAATCCCTTGGGACAGGACCATTGGTTGAACTGAGGATGAACTTTCTTTTTCTTGATATAAAGCCACTAAACTTGTGGGCCAAGGATAAATGGTCAGCGGCATTGGATTGACTTGAAATTCGAGATCTGGGGAGGTCCCACATAGATCCTTCCATCCCCCTCCAGTCCCATGATTTGTGGGGCCCAGCACTGTGTAGGTGGATGCAGCAGAATATATGTGTGCGCGTGCACTCTCTCTCTCTCTCTCTCTCTCTCTCTTTGATAATGGTAAATTTTATTAAAGAAAACAACCAAGCAAAACATGAAACAGACTAAAGAAAAGAAACAGGAGAAACAAAAAAATAAATAAATAAAAACTAAACATCAAAAGAAATATTTAACCAAAGAACTCCTTCGCTTGCTAGACTATCCGCCATAGCTTCTAATTCAAGGGAAGATTTTCGTATGATTCCAATAGAAAATACCTTCCATATAATACATTAATGAAATCAAGATCCTTCATTTCTGAATACTCGGGGTATTTTTCCATTGCATTAGACTGAATTCCAGGCATATCATTACTATGTAAGGATCCAGACATTTTGAAGCTCAATATCTGAAACACAGAGGATCAGGGGACAAAACAAAGTCTTATTATCTCCAAATGAAAAGATAATGATAAAAAATATGCATCAGATGTAAGAATACAAGGCAGTTTCAAGGGACAGGGAAAACTTTCATTCAACCTGTTCATCTTCTATAGTCCATCTATAATGCTTGCAAAGCTCATAGAAGGAAAACAAATTTCCCTGTTGGATACAATCAAAAGTTAGCTGAATATCTGCAACTGTATCTAATGCAAAATATACAATTACTTATTTCTTTTTAATGCTTACCTCAGCGGACGATAGATGTATTGGCATTTCGCAGCCAACGCCTATTTGTTTACTCTGTAGATTGATGACCATTGCAGATGGGATCCCTACTTTCACTCTTCCATACGCTTCACAAATGATTGTTCCTCCATTTCCATAGGCAGTGGCACGCACAGTCTAACCAAAAGGCCCAGAACTTAGGACGAGAGAGAGAGAGAGAGAGAGAGAAGAAGAAGAAGAAGAATCTACTTGTAGGTGTTAAGGAAAATGATGTCAAGATCAAATACAAAAAATAAAATATTAAGGAAACTATGTATATTAAAATAACAAGTTAAAATGAAGAAGAGAGGGCATCCTCTAGTGGTAGTGGTGGGAATTTCTGAGCACTTACAGTATTACCCAATGAAATTGCAGAAAGCCTTCCAGTAGACCTGTGTATTCTTGCAGTCAAATCATCCATACTAGCATACTCAATAACTGCCCCAGTTGTTGGCCCACCTCTCACAGTAAGCTAAACAAGTAAAGTTAGAAAACATGGTATCAAAGGATAAGGAATAAATATGCAATCAAGTAAATTGGTTTATGTGAAAAACTATATTACTTCCAAATTCATAGTAAAATCTATCATATCTGGTACTCCAAAATATGATAGGCAAAATAAATATGCAGGCAATTGTGGGAGTCTTTACATTTCAATTATATAAATTAATAAAATAAATGGATAAACAACTAAAATAAAGAAAAAACTTGATATTCCAAATGTGTCAAATATATTAATATAATAGATACGGCACATACCACATATGATGCACCAGGGGCAAGAAAAACATCTTGAGGATATATCCTTAATGGCACATAGACTTCTACTTTAATTGGTTGACTTAATATCTCATGTCCAGAATGCTGTCTAGCGTGCACCTAAATATTACATACCCAAGTTTAAACATGAAATACTTACAAAGAAAAGTACCATAAAACTGATGGTCAGGAGAAAATGCATGAGTTCAAGGTGAGAAAACACATACATGAAAAGTTGTAACCCCCAGCTGTGCAGCTCGAATTAAAAATTTTGGCCCATGAATTTCTCCACCACTGAGCCTTGAGAAACCATCATTGTCAACAAGTTCCAGCACACCATCCTCAAGATGCACGTGAATATTCATGTACAAATACTTAAAAAAGAAAGAGAAAACAACAAAGAGGACCAGGGGCAGATCATGTCACTAAATTTCTCAATTTCCAAAAGAGGGTAAAGAAGACTACAGGTATATGAGAAAAAAAATTAAGATTTAGTGATCAAGAAATGGAGGCTTATCATGGATATCCAAGTGTTATCAACAGAAAATGAGCAAAACACAATACAATCCAAAGAATCCGACATGAGTTGCAGATATGTTGCCAAACTAGCAATGATGCAACCGGTCTATGTAGACTAACATATGCTAGTGAAGAATATAAACGAAGTTTTTAAGCCGCCCTGATCAAAGGAATCTATAAATGTTTATACCTGAGATAAGTCAAAGGTCGTTCCATCATGGATCCCAGCTAATATTTCCATAGATTGAGTGGCTCCTTCCTACAAATAACATTACCAAGTGCATTAAACATGGCTACTTAAACAGGAAAGAGAAGTGTAAGACAAACCAACCTACCACAAGCCATATCTCTTCTGGTGAAACAATCTTAATCCAATCTACATCTGCCACTTGAACCTGGAAACAGCATACACTTGAAACATTACCAATGGGTGGATTAGACTCTACTCTCCTAGGGGGCTTCTCGCTACTTTAATGGTATATTTGCGAGCAAGGACAGAACTTGAGGCAGAATTAAATTTTGGCCATGAATTTGAAGTTGCCCAAGACAACATGGAGCAGATTGAGCATCACAAGAAGGCTTGCAAAGGTTCAATTAAGTTTTGATAGAGATTTGGCCCACTTGGGGCCCAAACAGTCCAAAATTATGCTTAAACCTGAATTACAGGGGCTGTTTTGGGAAAAGACAGAAAAACATGGGCTTATTTGAAATTCATAAACTTCAAATCTTGGGTGGGCAATATCAGACCTAGCCCATGAACAAACCACACCAGAAGGGTCACCCACGGCTCCCCTACAAATTCGTTAGCTTGGATTCATCATAGGGTGGACCATGTGGAGTCCACAGCTAATCTTCTACAAGATGTCAAGGACAACAAGTTTTGCTGAATTTCCATTTCTTTTCTGAATTTTCATAAAATTTTTGATTGCTCTTGGTTTAGAAACTTTTCCAAACCAAAGACTTCTATTTGTTTTAAGATTTTATTATAGGAGTCGTCCAAGGTTTTTGGTGGTTTTTGAGTACTATATATACACCCATAGAGTCAGCAGTCACCACATTCATGGTCAGCAGTCTCTAATATTGAGTAAAGCACAGTTTTGCTTTTTGTTTACTCCCTCTCTCATGGTCATTTGAGGAAGGCTCTTAAGGTGCATTTGGGGTTAATTCGCATTTCTCCTTGTATTACTTTTAATTTTGGGATTTCGATAATTTATAGCTAACCATATTATTTGCTGGAATATTTCTGGGTTTGGTTTAATTGGGCCCTAGACAGACCAATTGTGTCAAATAAGGACTAGGGATTTAGCTGATGACAATTTAAATTGGTTGCCATTAAACTTTGTGGTAGAGCCACTGCATGGTGTGAACTGTGAACAACTCCAAAAGTTCCGCATGGGGGTAAACCGCCAATAACATTACCGGAGAACATGAAGAAATACATGAAGGGTTATTTTCTAACTCCCATATATAGAAAGTCACTTTTTATGTGATTGCATTCTCCGACAAGGTGATCACTCCATCGATGACTACACAAAGGAATCTCAACACTTGTTGGCTTGTAACAATGTGATGAGGATGAGGACCAACTGGCAGGTCGTTATTTGGGTGGTCTACAGCCATCTCTACAGAAGGATTACACATTGATAGAAGCCTATCAGCAAGCGGCTGCAATTGAAGAGTCGCAAAAGATTGAGATTCCCAGGTCTAGAGCATCAATTGCACAAACTGCTAAAGACTAGCACAGACCAAGGAGTTATGGACAGCAATTGAAAGAAGACAAGGCTAGTGGTCCATTAGGTAGGTTGACAGATGTAGGTACAGATGATTGTCACAAAGGCAAGGTGGCGAGTGTTATTTCAAGTGTAACAAGATTGGTGACAAATCATCAGAGTGCAGAAAGAGGGAGATCCACAACGCATGGAAAGGAAGATGAATCAGACAGTCAGAATTCAGATGACATGCAGCCAGGATTTGATGAGATTTTCGAAGTTGTGGACAATGACACTATCTATAGAGATGGTGGCAGGTTCTTGATGATTCACAAATCACAAGACCTTATTCACTCTAAAGACACCAACAGAAGATGATTGACTTCGCATGAGCATCTTCCATACCATGTGCACTGTCAAAGATCACAAGTGCCACTTCATCGAGGATGGGAGCAATTCTGATAATGTGATTTTGCAAGAACTTGTCATCACGCTCAAGCCACCGACAGAGAAGCACCCAAATCCTTACAAGCTTTCATGGTTCAAGCATGGGAATTAGGTATCAATTACATGTAAGGGTTTAATTTCTTTCCTCTGCCTAATGGTGCACAGACTTCTACTTTAATGGCCCAATGGACCTGGGCTGCATTTTTCCTGTTATCCAAAGCTCATTCTGTCGTAGCCCCCCTAGGAGGCTACATCAATTTTACATTTCAGTTACTAGTCCTAGGGGAGGGGTACTTGGATTCCTTTCCTCATAACCAAGAATAAATCATTTACATGAGAGAGCCCATTTACATGTAGCTTAGAAAGTAAGGAATCTGGAATCTGGATACAAAATGACATAGCTTTTCCATGGTCATTTGGTAAAACTCTTTAAACCAATCCTGGATTCATGGGATAAGGCTATGTTGATGATGATCATAATCATTATTTTTTTTACTAGTGTTGTTGTTGTTGATGATGATGATGATGATGATGATGATGATATGTGTATATTTCAGATCAGAAATATGGAATGAACCCCTTAAATGGTACAATGCTTGTCTACCAAATCTGTTGAGTTTTGTTCACCATATTGGCTTCAGCCGTTTTGAGGCATTTCAGTAATATCAGAAGTACAAAAGTTCAAAGTAGCACATTTAATCATCATCGCCCATCATGTAATTCATATTAAATTATCACAGATCATTTTAGTCTTATCCTACTATCATGGTATGGCATTTAATTATCATAAATATTAATATATAAAATATATGACATTATGAAAAAAGTATTCCATATATGACATTATGAAAAAACTATTCCGCAATCTACAGCATATAATGGTAACAATATGAACCATAAGTTACATATCTCACAAAGATAATGTCTAGGCACAAGAAAAAATAAAAACAAACTTGGTAAAAGTTCAAAAAACAAGATTGTAAAATAGAACTAAATATGAAAAGTCATCCATGGATACAAATATTCAAGAAAATATACTATTCCCTATGAAAAAGAAAAGTAGGTAAAACATCTTCAGAATCCATAGAAGATCGGTTACATACATAGGATACAAGCATACATTTAAGGCATATACATCGTAATTAAAGAATATTTAGCTGGAAAATTGTAAAAATGGAAGTGTAATCATGGAAAGAACTTCCAATATAACCATATCATGCACGACGAAGTTAATCATGCTCAAATCTTACAGCATTTAGTTAATCATGTCAAATTTGGTTAACAACCAATTTTTCTCTAAAGGAAAATGCAAAAATAATAAATATTAATCAGTACTCAAATAAAGATTCAACATAACAATAGAATCTAAACATACAGAACCACATTTAGAGGTAACAAAACTTAGGGGTAGTTTGTGTTTTACGCATAGGATATAAAAATGGGATCTACATATGTAAAATTTATGTAGATTTTACACATGTGAAACACAATGCCATGTTTGTTTAGAAGCACCATTTTCACATGAGTAAATGTTGAAGGGATTGGATTACATACATAAAACCTTCATATATCTCAAAATCTATGAATGTTCAAGACATAAGACTAAACATTTTAGGGTTTAATGGGTCAGAAAATAAAAAAAAATAAAAAAAAAAAAGGAAGCATTTTGATTAAAAATCTGGAGCCCACAAGAGTCAGAAAAAATAAAAGGTCATACAGGATGTGATACCACGACCTATCCCAGGCATCCTTAGTAGTTTGTACTGGTGGCTTCTTAACCAAGGAGGTTGACTGTTTCACGCCTTTGATATATGGAAATTTTCATATGAAAATGGTCTCATTTACACTCCAATTTCACACCTCATTCATGCATGTGATGTGTAAATGAGCGCAAACAAACGTGACCATGCAAAAATGTTACACACATGCAACATTTATATATGTAAATGAAAGCAGACAAACCCCCCATTGCTATCCATCCCCTTATGTATAGACCATATAAATAGTACAGGGAAATACATCTAAATGGAAAGATTGATAAAGAATTTCAGGAAAAATAGCAGCAAATCAAAAGCCCAGCACGAAAATTTCATTCTTATTAGTACATTGCATTATAACCTTAAACTCTCACTCTCTCCTTGTTTTTTTTTTTTTTTGTATTTATAAGAAATCATTACTAGGAGACAAAAGTATCAGAGATTCAAACACAACATCAATCAGAACCAAATGAAAAATAAACAAAAAAGGCAATAGCAATACCAAGGCAGAAGCAACAATAGGAACAGCGAGTCCGATATCAACAGCAGTGACAAGTGCACTGCCCAATCCTCTAATGCCTAGTGTCAAAGTAAAGCATTGTATACTTGTTGGTGATTGAATCACTTCTACCACTTCAGTGTCATTCACAGCAGCATCTAAGGAACAAGTTCCCCCAATAACTGAGAGATTAGCCTGAAGACAGTGATACGGAATTAATGTAAGAAACAGAAAGCATTATAATCTGACAATCAGAGAGGCAAAATAAAAAATAACACAGTTACTTCACTAACAAAGCAATACAAACTACACAACATATCTGAAAAGCTGTGTCAATAAGTGTGCAGTTTGTATTGCGAAGCACGTGATGTTTTCACCAACTTTATCAATCAAGTTACAAGAGCAGAGCAAAGATCTGTCAAAGTTAATGTCTTGAAGGTCAAGCTGACAGAGTACCTCAATATAGCTAAAAAAAAGCAGGCATATGGTGTTTAGTCCAAGTTGACACATAGTATCTATGTAACGCCCCAATTCCGGATACCGATATAATCGTTCGGATACCCGAAGTTGGCGCGCTACTTCCCGGAAAATCCGAGAACTTCCAAGATCGTAGGCCGCAGTGAGGTCCAATTTAAAACTTTTTGACCAATATAATACTCAATGGTTAAAACTTGCGGAAGCATAACAATTTAAACAATGCGGAAGCAATAGGTATCGATATATATTAAGTGTGAGCAGAGCAGTAGTCTAATTAAAAGATTCAGTGTTAATCAAAGTTAATACATATTTGATTCTACCCGACTCACTACAAAAATGCCTCTCAAACCCAAAATAAGAGGACTCTCAAAACCCTGGTAAGTACTCCTCGCCCTCCGGCTCGACATCCGTGTCGGCCGGGCCCCACGCGAGCTCTCCCGCAACAGGTGCCTCCACTAGAGCTAATGCATCATCAGGGATCTCTGGGTCAAGGCCTAAGCACCAATGAATGGGTCAGATCTAAAAGATCTGGCAAGTCACAGCATACTACTAACATAGAACATATATATCAAAGGAAATAGAGACAGGTAAATAAATTAAATGAATAGCAAGGTAAATGAACTAAGCAGTTGTGCATTTTAATCATAGGGAATCAGGATAAATAGAATACATCTAAACTACTACAACAAAGCGGCACATTCACACGAGCTGGAATACCGCGGGATATTATGCCGCGGCCCTCCCATACTGAACACAGTTGCGGCGGGGAAATCTCACCAGTGCTGGGAATTACTAATCCCGCAAATCATCTCATCACACTCATCATACTCATCACTCGAAGACCGGCACGGTATCACACCGTCCGTCTTAACCACACAGCTCATCATGATAGCTCCACAACACTCAACTAGCTCCTACCGGGGATGATCAGTCCACAGGCTGAGCTTAAATCAACCGAGTGAATGTTCATGCCGACTCGAGAATACTCTAAGGGTCTGTGTCTGTCTAGGCTTTGCCTTGCGTGAACAAGGTCCTAACCAAGTCTCTAAGAGGTCTACACATCTCAATACAGTCTCTGGATTCCATTCAAGGTCCAGGCCCACTCGTTGGATCCATACCAAGGCCCATTAACACTTTGCCTGGTCTAAATCTGTCCAAACGAGGCAACAATCCATTTCCTACTGATAACTGTTCATTTCAATCCATTATGACTTAAAAACCCAAATAAACTACCTCTTCCAACTAAAGGTACACATCTCCGCACTTAGGCCCAATAAGGGCCCGCCTAGACACAGACACGGGTCAATGATCTCCAATCGTTCCAACGGGTCACCTCTAAGATACCCTAGGTTCAGGTCCTCCATTTAATTAATAGCAACAGCTACACTAAAGATCTAAGAATGACAGTAAATAACAAAAGTGAAGTATGAACTTCAATGAGGGAATCAACAGGGAAAAGCAACGGTCCAATCCTAGGTAATGGGCCACGTTAGGTTCAGGTCCATCTCCGGTAATTTGATCTCTAAACGAAGTCATTGATACCATAAGATACTGTGTTTGGTGCTTAGGAAAAGTACGGGCACCATTGACAACTCTTAGAGGTCAAATCATCTTAGATTAACAACCAAAATCCTAATCGGTGGTCCCCACGAGTCAAGGTCGAGCCACGCCATTGACTCGTGCTTGGCACATTGATGGAAGTTCATTTGGATGGTTAATGGGCCCCACAATCGATCAATCATAAAACAATGCTAAACTCACATCCTAGTATTCACAGTGTGGCAGGTCGACCTGGCAAGGGTCGGGTCGATCTGCTCCACTGGAATCAAAGTTGGGACTTGGTTTGGATTCTGGAATTTCCAGTGTACCCGATTGACCAGGTGGCCAGCCGGTCGATCTGGTACATGGGTGTATCTGAGTCAACAGATTCCAGGCCAAATCTCAACTTTTGCACTAAAGTCTGGGTCTGATGGAAATATCCAAGTCATACACAAACTATTCGAATTTGGGTTCAAATTATAAAATCTAATGAAATTTCTAAAGTATAAATCTAAAAGGGTCCAAACTAATTTAGGCTAAATAAAGACTAATGGATCTATAATTTCAATTTTCTAAAATTAAAGAGGTCAAGAAATATTATTTTTAAAGGTAACAAGTTAATTTATTCTAATAGGGTTCCATTGTACACATTAGAAACTAAATGTTTTATTTAATTAATAAAGCTACTGGGATATGGATTAGTGGGCCCCACTGGGCCCAGCTCCAATTTGGTTTGATAAAAACTAAAGAGGTTTAAATTTCTAATTTATGAAAATTAATGGTACTAATAATATACATTAACAACTAAGGGATTAATTTTAATTAGTAAAATTAGTGGGTTATTAGATCAGTGGGCCCCACTGGGCCCAGTCCTAGATCAGTCCTCACCAACAAGATCACTAAGCATCCCCTGATCCAATGTCCGGACCTGATCTGAAATCAGGGACCCACCTGGGCCCCACAACTTCAGCGGACCATACTTTCCCATACTCCTCTTCTCTTTCTAATTCCCATGCACCCATGGACTACACAAACACCCACCCATTCCAACTTCTTACATGATGACACATGTCTCACAAAATGCCCCTTTATTTTCTCTCTCCATGCCACATGGCAATCATCACCTCACTCATCCCCCACATGCCCCCATGGACCCCACTCATCCCTTTCCTCACTAACATAACAAGTTCTGCACTGTAACAGAACATTACAGAATGTGTTCTGCAAAAAAAAGAACCGAGCTCGCCTCTGCATGGAAAGAGCCACGATCGTGGGCCCCACTGATCAAGGGCCCACGATCAGCCCTCATCACCTGGGCCGCCCAAGGTGGCCCTACACGATGTGGGGTCCGGATCTCCAAGGGTGGCCCACCTGGACCCCACTTATCTCAATACAAAGAACCCAAATAAACTCTCTGTTTCCAGCAACAGTGACTGTAACAGTCACTATTTCCACTCCATTCCAATCAGATTGTTTCTTAAACTAAACCATTAATCAAATTAACAATTACAAATTGTAGAAACACTACAATGCCCATCCATCAATGTCCATTTCATCAAATCAACACAACTAGGCTCAGGTAGAATTCTAAAACTCAATAATCACAATTCATGAAATGAAACCATAGAAATCAAAAGGAAAACACATACATTCTAAGTTAACAGTAGGTGCACTTGCCTTTGAAATTGAGAAATGATTTGTAGAGAGAAAGAGGGAAAACTAGAAGAGAAACCAGAACCCAGCTGAACCAGGGAAGGAGAAGAAGAAGATGACACAGCAGCAGCTCCTAAAATAGATTCCAGCAGCAACAGCAGTAGCTTGGAGAATTTCCAGCAGGGTAACAGTATCTCAGGTGAAGAAATGAGAGGGAGAGAAAGTGAAGTAGCAGCTGCTCTTAGGAAAATCTCAGCACCCAGTCCCATCCCAGCACAACAGTGGCTTAGAGGAAGGGAAAATGAGAGGGAAGAAGAGGGGAAATGGGAAAGGAAAAAGAGGGAAATGAGGAAGCAGTGACTGCAGCAGCTGAGAAGAAGCTACAGCACAGTCACAGTAGCAGGGGCTGGAATGAGGGGAAATGAGGGAGAGGAAGAGAGAGATGAAATGGAAACAGTTGCTGCAGCTCCCAGATGAAGTTCCAGCAGAGTCACAGCAACAAATCTCAGCTCAACAGTGAAGATGGAGAAGGAGGTTGGAATAGCAATTGTTGTAGCAGCTCCACTAGGAAAGAGTCCCAGCACAGAGTCACAATATCAGTCGTTGGAAGAGAGGATTGAGGGAGAGGAGAAGAGGAAATTCAAGTGAATAGTGGTGGCTGGGTTTAGGGTTCTCCTTGGGATAAGAGCCATTTTATAGGTTAGGGAGGGTGATTAAGGACAATAATACCCTTTAGGGTTCCATGTGATTAGGGTTAGGGTTAGGGTTAGTCTGGTCTATTGGTAGGAATCTTCTAGAAGAGCACCCTTAACACTAACCCTTCTAATTAATTAAAACTCAACTAAGGCCTACCCCACACTAATTAATCAAAACCTCTAACTCAACTAAGCTAGTCTAACTATGACTTAGGAGATCAACTAATCTCTCAAATCAACCCCTAATTAGCCCAATTAAATAGTAATTAGCCATAATTAGCAACAATTGACAATAATTAGAATAGATTAGCATAAATTAGTCTATAAAATAGTAATTAGAGGGCCCACAAAGGGTGGGGCCTCACAATAGTACTCTCAAACACGAACTGAACCCATCTCGCTATCCCTCCCTCTCCCAAGGGAATACAAAGATGAAATATAGCAAAAGAAAATAATTTGAAATTACAATGCACAACACCTAAATAAATACACAGGCAAATGGCATGCACACAGATACACACCAAGCACGCACCCACACAAACAGCCATACGTGGCCGTGCATACATAATCATAACTAGGTAAAGGAATGAAGCATTGTACCTTGGCGTTGGGATAGAAAAATAATAAGATAAACTCTGGAGCAATTCTTAGGGAAGAGACCAACTGCATTAAAGCAAGAAATGCTAAAATAAGAATCAATTATAAAAAATAATAATAATAATAATAAAACAAGAAGAATAACATAAAGAATATAGGATCCATCAAATAACTATAAAATAAAACCCATCAAATAGAAATGGACACGTCACATTTATAAACCTGTAAATTGATAGCATCAGTAAGAACACGGTCTAAGCTTTCCAGCTGCAAAGAAACATTCTCGGGATAACGGCCACTGGTGTTCTCAGCAGCAAAACCAGCTACCGTAGCACGAACAGTACACTGAAATACAAAAATTCAATAGGAAAAAATTAAAATGACCTAAAGCAATTAAATGTTTTACATCAGACAAACCAGAAGCTAATAATAATAGTATTACTAACAAAGAAGGCAAAATTTACTTAATCGACCACCAGATCAAGTTGATTGGAAGATATGGTAACTCCTCTTGTCAAAAAAGTAATTTATACTCATCCGTATACTGAAATGCAAGTGTTCAATAGGATGACCCTAGTGTATAAAAAATTAACATGATCTAATAAAACAGTTAAAATGTTTTATGCCATACAAACCAGAAGATAATAATAATATTACTAACACTGAAATAAAAATTTCTTTAATCAACCACCAGATCAAGTTGACTTGAAGATAATGGCCACAAGTCAAAACAGTAATTTATAGTCATCTTTGAATAGTTATTTTTGAAGAACTGAAATAGCAAACAAGATTTACAATAGTGGTTTCAATTGGCATATCAGCTGGTCTAAGAGGTGATCAATATTGATTATTCGCTGAATCCAACAAAATCTGCATGACATTTCTTGCCCAAAAAAAAAAAAAAAAGATGAAAAAAAAAAAACCAAAATTCTCATTGTAGTGTAGGAGATTCAATGTTTTGCTAATTTGCTGCATTAGTGCCGAGGTTCAAAACAGCAGGTCTCAGTTGGCACAATGGCTGGTCAAGAAAGTAATATGTTCTGCCCAACACTTAAATGTTATCGATCATATTAAACATACCTGCATTATCAAAATATATATATATATATATATTAACCATATCTGTATGGATATCTTTAACTGAAAAACGTGAAAACTATTGCTGAAGATTCAGATGCTAAATGCATAATTCTACCCACCGAAGAGCTTATAGACCAGTTTGTGAGCTCTACGAGGGCCCGCAAGAGCTGGCCTAAGCGTCAATGGCTTCAAATCAGAGAATGGGCCCATACAGTCCCCATATTAATTATATAACTAAATAAGGGTTGTTTTATAAGCCTGCAAGCGTGCAGCTGGGCTTCTGTAATTACAAGAAATTCCTGCAGGAATTTCCAGCAAACAAGTTGCTTTTTGGGCCTTTATTTAATGCGACTGAATGGGCCCGAACCCAAAAAAAACACATCAGAGTGATCACCTATAAATGTAGGATTTACTGGTGGGACCACTTGAACAGATGGTGGTCCCCATTTGACGCAGTCATGGAAGAAGAAGAAGAAGAATAAGCAATACAGTAGAGTAAATGTCCTAAGCCCATAGTTAATTCAATCTGGAAACTGTTTACGCTCTTCTTAAGGCATAGCCAATTGTACAATATATACAAAGTTCTAGGAATTCTAGAGAAATCGTTAGAACTTAGAAATCAATCCTCCAAATCATCATTACAATTATTTCCCAATGACAAGATTATTGATTGATCTGATTGGTGGACAAAAGGCAAAGAGTAGAAAATCCTTACTACTATTACTGTCACGACGTCCACACCAGCCTTGAGTGTTTTGACTATGGGGCTCACATGGTCCACCTTTTGGGACGGTGGGCCCTGCCCATTGAAAGGGGACCCCTGGGTGATGGTAAAGTGATATCAAGTTGGCATTCAATCGAAGTTCCCACATTAGAAAAGCAACACACTGAAATTCAGCAGTATTTTGTTCGCGAGAAGGTATGCAGGGAGGAGAAGAGTAGGCATCATACAAAGCCAAGATCGAAGAATTTAGAATATAAATGGGCCTGGTACTACAAGTTGGTTATAGGGGGTGTTAACATTATTGTGCTAACTTGGTATAGGGCAACCTTTTCATTTTGTGGAAGATCCTAGATTAGTGTAAAATTGCCTCCTATTTTTCAGTTCGTTTGTACATGTATATGCTAAGAAACTAGATTGCAATGTGGATTGCTGCTTGTCTATGGCCTAGAACCTTCATTAAAGTCTATATATAGGTGCAGGTGGTTGTTTCCATCACACATGAGAGGAAGTGAAGATTAATTTGAAATATTCTCCCTCACAAAACCCCATCAAGTAGTGGACGAAATGGAGCCCACTTGGGAAAGTGGGTTGTAAGGTGGTTGGTGGGATTGAAGGTGGGCCAAGTGGATAGGGCTGCCCCACCTTGCCACCTGGGGCTATGGGCCATAAAGCCCACTGGGGATAGAAGGCCCCAAGGAGAATGGAGGGATTGCAAGGGGCCCATGTGGATAGGGAGTGAGTAAAGAAAGATTCAACGCCTCATCCAGTTTGTGTGGCACCCTGAAAATAGTCAAACTGTTTTCAATGGGGCCATAAATTGGATGGGGATGATAATTGAATCAAACCCTATCCATATAAGCCACTTTCAACCCCTAACAAATCCCCTGGGGAACACTGCCCCAAGTGGGACCCACAACCGTCCATGACGCAACCTAGATCCGCAAGCGGGGATGAAACAGGTGTAGACGAACCCTACAAGAGAGTTCGTCGAATCCTGGACGGATTCCAGTGAGGACCAACTCCACTGATGCGAATTGGCCAAATTCCTCTCAGAACTAGTTGAATTCCTCTCACAACTCAATAACACTACTCCATTGAAGAGAGAGAGAAAACCAAACAAACCAATCTTTTTTTACTAAATAATCATAAACTACTCTCCTAATGGAGGGATTACATATTTATAGGAAGGGTTGGACATCCCCTTTCCTCGTAGGACTCTATTTTCCTAAACAATAAAGGAAACTAAACTTGGTTACAATCCAAATAAAATAAAACTCTCTAAGAAATTACCACTCTCTAAATAAGACTCTTAAGAAATTAAAACTTCTAACTAAATGAATTACCTATTGGGCTTGTGGACTGGGACCAATTAGTTGACAGACAATGGGTCTGGACTGCATCAGTCCACCTTACGACATTTCCTCATATGCACACCTTGAATTATTTCTCCTCTCCTATATATGTTCTCTTCTTTTTCTTGGGTGTGGGCTTACTTGTATTTTCTCCCCTTCTTTTTTCAGGGAAGTGGAAGTTGGTGATGAGTGAGAGGAGATACGATTCAAATGGTATAGGTGGGCCCCACTATAACTCCAATGGAATCCAGTGTGCTTTTGTTACACCCCGACCCAAACTAATCACGATTAAGGCTAATTAATCGGGATTAATGCTACTTAAGCATGAATAATTATGTTAATGAAGATTAATGACCAAAGAGAGACAAATTAGTCTCGAAAGATGCATTAAGCATAATGAAATGAAATTGAATTGGTTAAAGGGAGTTTAGACTCAAACATGCTAGGCCAAGGACTTTTCCGTAAATACGAGTTTTCGCGTATTTCGTCAAATACGAAAATCCTTGATACCAACGTGTGTATCTCGAGTAGTACTTTAACTTTCATAATAGAGGCGACTCCATTTGACATCAAATGGACCAAATGAGACTTCATTTGACTTAAAATGTAATAAGACTTAATGAAAAGGGGTTTTAGTATGAAGAGGCCTTGTATTAGAATGAAATGACCCCTTTGGCTCATTTCCACTTCAAGCAAAAACCCTAGACTCATTTCTCCTTTCCTTTCCAATCTCATTCTTCAAAAGAGAACTTAGGAGTAATCCCAAGTGGTTGTGAGGAGTGTGTTTACATCTCCATCATCTTCCCCATCTTCCCCAAGTTATTTGCCATTGTTGAAGAGAAAGGGCTTGAGAAAGATCCCAAGATTTCTCTCCTTGAGCCACAGCCCACAAGTGAGTAGTTACTCTCCTTTTTGGGATTTTCCTAGTTTTATTGGTTAATTGAGTTGATGTATAGCCCAAATAGCTTATGGGTTTGTGTATTTCACATTTTTATGGAATTAGGGTTTCATTTGGGGATTTTCATCTCAAAGTCAAGCCAAGGAAAGAGGGTTTTTGACTATTAAACTTCATAAGAGGCAAGTATAAGCATCCCTTGTGATTAGCATTGATTGTGGTAGGAATGCATTTAATTTTATGGGTTGTGCACTTTCCATTTATTTTGGAATTAATGTGGTTGGTTGAATGGTTAATAAATGTTAGGACAATTGTTTTTGGAAATGGATGATGTGTGAGGAGGGGACAGGAGGTCCCATTGCTATTATATGTTGTGGATGAATAGTAGAGAAGGGAGTGTAGAAGAAGAGAGAGTGTATCAGATTTTCGAGTTGGAACTTTGGCAGTTCGCTCGAGCGACTATGACAGTTCGCTCGAGCGACCAGGGTTCTGTTTCAGAGGAAAATCGTCTTGGACAGTTCGCTCGAGCGAACATAAAAGTGCGGTCGAGCGACCAAGGTTCTACGAGGTGTCCGCTCGAGCGAACTTTACTCGCTCGAGCGAACAGGATACAGTAACATACATCGATTGTGAGTGAAGCGGGTTTTGAATTGCGGTATGAACTAAGATCACTTACGCAACATAGAACTCCCCACCTCGTTAAAGACGAGTCGTATGGTAAATGGTGACTGGTTTAAGCTGAAAGCCTATTCGTTAAGACTAAAATAAGTGATACCTAAACCATCATAGGTGTTAGCTAAGGTTATCTAATGCACAACTAAATTAAGTAATGTCATCCACAATAGCACGTGCATTGATAACGAGCTTTTCACTCATTGTTTGGTTTAGATGATTGTTTAAAAGAGCGTTGTATAGTAGTTTCCTAAGCTCATTATTGATCTGCATTGAATTAATATGGAACTTACACTGAATTGATAAATGAATACTAAATCTAGTACTGAATACATGTAACAAGGAAGTAAATGATCAATCCTGCTGCAGCAGATGGATTTGGGGGCGTTCCGGAGCTCCGTGGTGATGCTAGTTGTCCCTGGCCCGGACACTAGTAAGTCCCACAAATTCCGATCTTATCTATGGATATTGATTGATGCCTTCCGTACGGAAGATGAATCCTTCCTTTGAGGGAAGATGGTAAATGAAATGAAATGAAATGAAATGAATGAAAGCAACGTCTATTGATAAATTCTTATGTACCCCTTGTCATTGTAAGAATTATCTAGAGTTGTCTAGAATGGAAATTGTTACTGAATGGATTTAATTAATTCAATATATGTACTAACATGTGCTATTGCAAGATTGTTTATACATTGTTGAACCGTCGTGTTCATTAGTGTTATTAATGACATCTCAGGCCCGATTGCCCCTGCCGGTCCTACAGCGCCCGCGGCGCCAGCGGAGGAGACCGCTCCGGTTCCTCCAGGAGGTCTAATCGAGTGGAATGGTCGGAATGCCATTTGACCTGGTCATAGGAGCGCGAGAAGGGAACTCTAATATTTTGATAAATGTTTCGAAACATTATTTTGTACATTCATTCATGGAATGTAATTAATCGTATTAGATGTGATACATGTATAAGGACTTCATTTTGTATACATGTAAATCGTAGATTGATTTTGTCGAGTATAGATTTCCGCAATGATTGTGTAATTGTCAGGTTCATTGAAATTGATATCCCTTGTGGATTCCGTTCTAACTTAGGTTAATTCGGAATTTACGGGAGTAAGTATGGGCTCACGGCTCGGGGTTACCGTAATTCGGGCCCGGGTCGTGACAGCTTTTGAAAACATATGAGCATGTTTCCTATTCTAAATGATGGGGGCCACTTAGGTTCAATCCAAACCCTTGTGCACACACCTTACCTGTAAATAGGCTATCATTGCCAATCTGACACATCAACCACAATCCACCATTTAAAAAAAACAAGAGAACCACAATCCATCACTGGATTTAATCACAACAAGAACTACACTTATAAAGTCATTAAACTTGAGGACCCTAGAATCACAGTTTACGATGATCCCAATAGAGTGCTATTTGGCAAACCCCTAATTCACATCAAACTCATCATCTCCCGGCCATTATACTATATATCATGGGTTAGGATGATCAGATCAATGTTTTAACAAGTCGACTCAGACAAGGCCCTTATTGAGACGCTTCAGGGGTGACTCGGCTGAGTCCTATGAACACGTTAAAAATTGGCTGAGTTGTACTCCTTGCTCTGCCAACTCTCTATTCACATGTTAGTATGTAAAGAAAAATTTGTCTATTCCTGTTCAAACCAAGAGTTGATTGTATTTGGAAGGCTTGTGTTCTTGCGATTTGGTGAGTTCTTTCAGTCCTCTTCTCCTTTGTTTCTTTCTTGTTCTTTCTTCTTTTAGGATTTCATCTGACCTCAAGAAACGCAAGAAGCCCCATCAATGCTCACCTCATCCCTCAAACCAAACATTCCCTATCAAAGCCCAAACCATTTTCAGCCACACATGCAAAAGAAACAAAAATAAATCAAAAATAAAAATAACAAAAGTTCAGATTCTTCAAAATGCAACCCGGCCGAGTCAAATCAGAATCATTTCAACCCTGGATTAGGTGCCTGAATCCTAGACATTAAGATTATATTATATTATAGACATACCTAGTCATTATAATTTAATAGAACTCAAATACCAAAACTTAACTAATCATATAAACCACCCAAATAACTTTTTAAGTACCAAACTTAAAACAAAAAATTATTAACGTTTAAGATATGCGGGATTCCAAATGTTTTAGTGTTTCTCAATTGCTGCAATGGTCAACCTAAGGGCTCCATGTAGCCCGTCTGTCCAATTCTCTCACAAGCTTTTTCCCTCGGGTTTTATACTAGCAAACCACAAACCAAGTGACAGCAGACCCTCCATCATAAATGGAACTTATCAACTAAAGGAGAAAACCAAAACGAGAGAAAATTGGCAGAAAAATTGAGTCCTGATCTAGGTGGTCGACGACTCCTTATACAGAAAGTATAATGTGGTATCCCTAAGTTGTAGGGATTTCTCTAATCCTAGAGATAATACACACCTTAATTATACAATTGATCCCAATTCCCAACCACATGTGGGTCCCCAATACATCACACATCACAAGTTAACACTTATAGCTATTCCATTTTTAAAAAAAAATTGAAAGATACTCTTGGTGTATGCCGGCTTCGCTAGGAGGTTTGTTTGAGGCTTGGAGATTGACTCCTTTTCATGGTTGTGGCTTGACTCTTAGGAAAGTTGCACAATGTGCCATTCTCTGGTCCATTTGGAAAGAATGGAATGATAGGATTTTTAAAGGTGCTATGTTGCAGGTGGAAGAGGTGCTTCATTTGGTTTTTTACGGTTATCCAAATGGGTCTCATATAGGGAGATCTTAGGTTGGATGATTTTTTGTGCAATTGGGTTGTTTGTATGAGCTCTAGACCTTGTAAGGTTACGAAAATTGATGTCTGGTCTCCTCCTTCATTTAGATGCCTGAAATTCAATGTGGATGGGGCAGCTAGAGGAAAGCCTGGGCTGGTAGGAATCGGGGGAGTTCTTCGTAACCACAAAGGGGAGGTGCTGTTTTTGTTCTCCAAGCATGTGGGTGTCAAAGATTCTAACGGAGCAGAGGTGTTAGCAATTTTGGAAGCGATCCGCATTTGTTCGCATAGATACTTTCTTCCAATGCTTATGTGTCATTTGTTTGTAGTCATTTACATATGTAAATGGTTGATATGCGTAGCAGTTACACACATTTATATTTTCTTGGGTTGATTTACGAATGAGTTGTGTAACTGGTATGGGCCCCATTTTCATGATCCAAACCGTTAACCCTCTCCAAAATGGTCATTTTTGGGCGAGGTGGGTCAAGTCTCATGCCTTTCGTTAACTTATATTTTAAAAAATTTGTGATAAATGGTGTGAAAAAGGGTCAATCATTGAATGCATTGAGATTGACATGTGAGGAGGTGTGAAAATGGCAAACATATGACTGTGTTTCACATGTGACTCTTAGGGAAGGAGGAGGATAGCCAACAGGCTATACTCCGAGCCAAAAGGCTTAGGTAGGATGTCTAGGTCTCACACCAAAGACGAGAGAATCACACTTTTGAGAAAACTCAATTTTTATTCAATTTCTGTATATCCCAAGAGAAGCAATTACATCCTTAAATAATAAAGTCTAAGCAATAACTTAGCAATCAAGCTATATAAAATTAGAAACTCCCTAATTCTGCTAAATCATATCAATTATAAGAAATCTACTAAATCTAGAAAATCCTCTAGAAGATTTAAAATTGGAAACTGCCGTTGGAGAATCTTGGGGAAGAATCAGCCATTGTTGGGCTTGTGGGCTTTGGGCTTTCTTGCATAGACTTTCAAACGGGGCCCATTAGTCTGGCCTGCATCACACGCAGACCATTTTCATATTCCATGCGAAACAACAAATGACCCCTTAGCTAGATTATTGAGAATGATTCATCCAATGCTATTTCTTGGATGAATTCTTCTGTTGACCATCCGTGGAAATTCTTCTACTATTTCCAAGAGATTAAAGTCCTTTCTTCATCTCTGCATATTAGCTTCCAGCATGTGGGCAGGGCAGCAAATATTATGGCTGACGTCTTAGCCAAGCAAGGGATGGATAGGAATTCTATTTTATGTGCTCAAGTTGGGTAGTTTGTTCTGTTGTTGTGTGGTGTGCCTTTTATTTTTGTTTGCTTTGTTATAATCATTTTATACCGTCTTCTGTTGGTGTTTTTGGCGTAGGCTGTGAGGCCTTTTAATAAAATTTTACTCGTTACCAATAAAAAAAAATCTATTTTAACATAGACCTGGAAGAAAACAAATATAAGGACACAAATGTCTCTGATGTTAAGATACCAATAGAAATAGCATGCAAGTACTATAATGACAAACTTAAGAAATTCTAATGATTAAACCATGCATTACTGAGAAAACACATATACATGGGTCTCTTTATTTTACCTGCCCAGTTTTATTCTGCAAAACCAAAAACCTCTCCCAAGTAGACATGGATTTTTCTAAACTTCCATTCTCTCCCCAATATGCCAAATCATCACAATGACTCAATTCCCACTTCAAGCAAAGAGATGATGCATTTGCAAAAGCCTTTCCGGAGCTATGAATACCAACAGTAGATACACGAATAGTGCATGCATTAGCAACAGTAATAGGAGAAATACGAAGCCTCCCTGGACCACGATCAGCTTGGGTTGCAGACAATATTAGATCAGGTCTGTTCACTGAAGGGCACCACACAGAACAAAAATAATTAGATAAGAAATGAAATTTATATATATATGTATATAGAGAGATGTGTATTTGTGTGTGTATAGAGAGAGAGAGAGAGAACATGTCTATGCAAACATCCTTTGAAACAGTCTTGATCAATGGTGTAATGTATAGCTGCATGACTTTGAAAGATTCCATTCAATGGTTTCCATCACAGAGATTCGCTGAGATGGCTAAAACAAAGATAGACCGGAATCTTTCTAGCCAAAAGACAGCTTCAGTTCATTTAATCCACTAGTTCTTCCACAGTTCCACTTCAGTTGAGACATGTAGCAATTTGGTTAGGGACACTGGATCAAGGTTTTAAAAATCAGACTAGGGGGGCGAATTGCTCCCCCTCAAGTTGAGATGACTCAGCCAATTTGAAAGGGACTTGACACTTGGACAGAGTTGCAAACCCCTGAGCTCAATAAATTTTAAAATTATGAAAAATAATAACAAAACCTAGAAAATAAAAAATTTAGTTTTGTCAGCCTATAATTGAAAAACTTATGTTCTATTTATTAATAATGAATTTAAGCTGGTATAAGTACATACATTTGCATTTCATCGAATCAGATGAATAGTGTTACTAATCTTCAAATGCTTGGATCTTAAAAATAAATTAGTCAATGCAAAATGCTACCCAAGAGCCTCCCATAGCTTTGCCCAGAAGAAATATAGTAAATAAATGTGATAATGGCCCAAAAACAATGTGACTCGGGGTGCCTTGACTCGTCACCTGCTGAGTTGAGTCGAGTTGGACCAACCAATTTTAACACTGGCCCCCCAGATATCTAGGAGACAGTGGATTAAGCACCTACCAAGAGTGAGCACTATTGGCCATTTCTATCCATCTGATCAATGGTAATGGAACAAATGGTTGAATGATTTCAATGGGAGCAGCCATTTTGGGACCTTAGATTGGATGACCAGAAATGACCTATTAGTAGGTATGCCCACAAACTTTCTTTAGAAGAGACAAGACTACCCATGTCCATAACTAGCTGGGCAACAGGCAACAGGCAACAGCCAAGGGACTAATCCACTTTCATGTAGCTTTCTCAAAGAAAGAACCGGAACAGGAAAAGAGGGGAGAGAGAGAGAGAGAGAAAGGAGCACATGACACAATGGAAGGTGCTCACTATTCCAAACTTGAGATTGGGGGTTCCGGTCACATCACCATTAGAGAGAAACGGAGTGGAGGGAGCGGCGGGTGTGGGGGGGTTGTGGTTTGGGCAAAAGTGTGTATGGGAATTCAAAACCTACAAGCAGAACACATGCCGTTCATATGTGGTCCAGCCAAAGATCGAAATAGCGGTTGCGGCGGGAGTAGCGGTATGTGGCCAAAACTGAAATGCAACGTAGCGGTCGATACGTAGGATAAGTTTGAATCAAGGCCCAACCCTGATGGAACCAACTGAACCCAAACCTGACTCCAAATCTAAAAGCATTACAAAATAAATTATATACACACATTTTTGACAGTGATAGTAGGACTCTATCCCAAACCCTCCTATGGAAAGAAGAGCACTTGCTAACTCTGATGAATAGCCAGTAACAACCCTTTCTCATATGATAATACTAATATGATATTTATAACATATTTTTATATGATATATTACCTTATAGATGTAAACTGGGTACACTGCTATTCAGGTAAGGACATGGATCCAAATGAACCTGAACCAGTCCAAAAAGTTTTCATGTCAGCTCCTTCGGACAACCGAGTAATTGGAGGTCCACTGACGTCCCTACTTAAAGCCTACCAAGGGAGGAGGAGGTTTTTTCCCTCTTACCTTTTTCTTCTTTTTTCTATTTTTCTTTTTTTTTGGGGGTGGGTGGGTGTGTGTGTGTGTGTGTGTGTGTGTGTGTGTGGTGGGGACTGGGGGAGCAGGGGCATTGTTTGATTTTCTATACTGTATAAGGACAACTATTCTCCATACCAGGTTCATTAGCAATCAGTGTGATGGAGGAAGGCAGGCTACATATAACAGAAACTTCTGCATCAGCAATAGCTGGTAGCGGATGCTCATCTCCAACCATGTTTCCACGTGAAAATAGCAGTTTCTGTCTCCCAATAAACCATAACAGGAAATAATCAGCATAAAGTGTAAGTTCATATCAGAGGCAATTATGAATTAGTCAGAAATGTCTTTCAGTAATTACCAGAAAATATTAAAAGCAAGAAAGCGTGGAGTACAACTTACAAAGTTTCCCAATTTTCGACAAAAACATTTGTACAATGTCCCTCTGCTTGTATATGCCTGGTCTACAACAATTCCATCTTTAAGGAGTTCATCATCTTCAGTAAAAATTTCTACATTGTCAATAAACTCAACCCCATGATCCCATGGTTCAGGCCCACCAAGAAGTAAAATATCTAACCCTGTTCCAGGAACAAGATACAACTCATCCAAATTTTTTGAGACCATATCCTGAACACCAGCTTCTATTCTGGTCAAATCAACCCGATAACCACCAAACCAGTTCCCATCTCCTGCCTGACGAACAACAAGTGGATGGTATGCACCTATAACTACAGATGCTTTTAAAATAACTTGTCCTTCTGAGTCGGATGACCACAAGTCCTTGAAGAGAGCTGCCTGTATCATAGCTCGACCAGCATTGGCTGCATATAAACTAGCCCATGCACATGGACGCCCATAAAGTGATTTAGAGCCCACATGATAGGGAAGCATGTCAAAGGCCCATGCTTCTGTGGTATTGGCAATTTTGAAGTACTCACTTCCAGTAAGCACCTGCCACCTTATGAAGGAACTAAAAGCATCACATCTGCAGTAATAGCTACCTGAAAGTGCCATAAAAACAGATAAGAAAAGAAAAAGGTAATCCAAGGAAAAGAAAAATAAATAGAAAACTTTGCCCTCAAAGTCGAGAGTGGTAATCACCACTAGATGCTTTCATAGTCATTGCGGCTTGAAGATATGTCCCCACAACAGTCTCCACAGGTAAGTTGCGTAGCACAGCCATAGATGAAGGGATGGAAACTTCAATGATGACCTACACATGATAAAGTAACAAAATGAAGAACAAGAAAAACTTAGATGTATGAAAACCTGATTGCTATGTTTCTATCTCTTTATTAGGTCTGTCAAAATGCCACACGACCCATTAACACGACACAAACCCACACGATATTAACGGGTTCGGGTGGCCTCTTAATGGGTTCGTGTCGTTAACGGGTCGGACCCGTTAACACATTAAATTAGCAGTTCGTTAACGAATAAAACTGGTAACCCGTTAACCCGCCAAACCGGTATGATTACTAACTTGTTTTTGTTATTGGATTTTTATTGTAGTTGTTATTGTATGCTATGGAATATGGATTGCTCAGTGATCATTGGTGGCAAACTGAAAGGTTATTTTATTTTTCACGGCAAACTGAGGGGATATTTTATTTTTCACCCATTTAGATTTCAGGCTAATTAATACAATCAGATGGACAAGGAGTCACGTTATAAATAATTAACAGGTTAAACGGGTCGTGTGGCATTTTGACCTAATATATTTAACGGGTTACACGGGTCGTGTCGTGTAACCCGTTAAACAATTGAGTCGTGTTCGTGTTTGATTTTTGGACCCGTTTATTTAATGGGTCATGTACGGGTTGAGGTGATTCTAACACAAATTTGTTAACACGACACGATTGACAACGCTACTCTTTATACATACATACATGCATATCGGACCGATACAATACTTGTATTGGTACCTGATGCTTCCCCGATACTTCTAGGGTATAAGTTTAGCATATCCTACTTAGCAAGTCCATTATTTCATTTAGTTCTTTAAATTTTCTTACTTCTCAACATAGAAAATGTTATAAAGGAACATAAACAATGAAAATTTCATTAATTCAAATGTGATCTAAAGGAAAAATTAGGACACCCATATTCGTATCCGTGTTCTAAATTTCCAAAAGTGCACAGTTGTATCACCGATCCCCATATCTAAGTCCGTGCCCATATTCATATCTAGGCATTATAGTTTACATCTTCTCCTCTTCTTTTTTACCAAGAGCAAGATCTAGAAGACTACGAAGCAAGGATCGACTAGGATTTGGTGGGATTTGATGCATAAAGCAAATCAACAAGGGTAGAAACCAACACAAACATATCAAAGGCAAGTAAGAAATCTGGATTAGTGATTTATAAATGTCTTTCCCAATTGTTTCTATTAAATCTACTTCATGGAACCCTAATTTCAACTTTTAGTTGATAGGGTAGATAGAAAAGGTTCTCAAATCTTACTTGCATGATGGAAAGGGGACGGAAATTACTCAAATAATGGTAAAGGAAAGGAGATGGTACTGGCCGACCTCCATGGAAACCCATTCCATGGTTCTTTGGTTTCCTTACCATATGTGGTGTGGGATTTGAGGATTCTAGGGTCTTGTGTATTAGAATTATGGATTTTACTGTTGATCTCTCTGTTTTTTGTGAATCAGCCCTAATATTAACCCTAGCTAGTGGACTTAAATATTAACCATCTCCAAACTTTAACCAAAGAATAAAAAGAGGTGGCAAATCAAGAAGAAGAAATGAAATCATGATGGAATGGTGCTGGCATGGGATCCAAAGTGGATTTCCGACTTGACCGCAAGCCATGGGGTTATGCTGCCCTATGGTCGTTTAGGCCTAATATCAGATTCAGGATAGTTTGGTGATTCCTAGTACATCGTTAATAAGGGCTTTTGAGTTGTATTGCTGATTCAATCCCTATTTAATGATTTGACACTTTAATTCCCTAGCATTAGTGTATTTCAAACTCGCCCTCTACCCTAGATGATGTTTTAGAGCTCAATCATTTCTTCTTCAATGTTCAATGTCTGAGAATCTTTATGACATTCACATTTGGGTCCCCATATTAATTGGAATCAGGGATATATTTTTGGGGCATTCGGTAACAGATCCCTGAACATGTCACTTTACTGCCTTAGGTCCACAATCTTTTTTCATAGTGTGATAGGTCCTTTTTCCAAATTTGGAGACATAAGATGTCTAATTTACCCTTTCTTCAAAATCATATCCCATGATTAGTGGGATATGCCATTAATAATGTTCAACTACCATTTAATTAGCCAAGTAAATTTCAAAAGACGAAAATAAAATAAAAAAACGCAAATAAATCCGAAAAATACAAATAAATTCTAAAGAACACAAATAAAATTCAAAAAATGCAATAATTTCAAAAAACGCATAAATTTCAAAAGGCAGAGAAATTAAAAAGACGCAAATAAATCTCAAAAGATCCAAATAAATTTCAAAAAATAATAAATAAATTTGAAAAGATGAAAATCAATTTAAAAAAACGCAAATAAATTTCAAAAGATCCAAATAAATTTCAAAAAATATAAATAAATTTTAAAAGATGAAAATCAATTTCAAAAAATTGAAATAAATTTCAAAAAGTGTAAATAAATTTCAAATGACGCAAATAAAATTAAAAAAATCAAATAAATTTAAAAAAATGCAAATACATTTGCCAAAACTAAGATAACTCAATTTTTCGAATTCTAGAAAAATTTGCCAAAAAGTAAAGTATTTTTGCTAAAACTCAGTTAAATTTATTTTAAAAAATGCAAATAAATTTTAAAAGAACAGCCTGAAAGTCAACTATATTTTTCGAAAACTAAAATAAATTTTCCAAAAACTCAGATTGATTTGTCCAAAACTCAAATAAATTTGTCCAGAGCTCAGATAAATTTGTTCCAGAAGTCAGATAAATAGCCAAAAACTCAAATAGATTTGTACAGAATTCAGATAAATTTGTCCAGAACTCAGATAAATTTATTCCAGAAGTCAGATAAATAGCCAAAAACTCAGATAGATTTGTCCAAAACTCAAATAAATTTGACAAAAAATACAGAACTCAGATAAATTTGACTTCTGAAACGGGTCAAGCTTGACCTGACCTGGACCAACTCGGAACCAAACCCAACCCAAATCGTTGTCTTCTTCCCCAACAGAACCTGGGCTTCCTCTTCACGTTCTCTGCGACGTTCTAGAACCAGAACCAGAAACCTCTCTCGGTTTGCTTCTTCTTCCACGGCAACGGCGCGGCGCGGCAGCGGCGGCGGCGAACTTCCTTCTCCGGTGACACACAACGGCAACCTCGACGATCTGTTTTCTGTTCACGGCTGTTTACGGCGATGTCGGGCCCAGCCGGACACAAATCCCAAACCGCTGTCTGCTTCTTCTTCTGCAACCTTTTCTCTGTGACAGAAGAAAACTCCGACGATGGCACGTCCTGATTCTTCTTCCCAGGCGATGGCAGCGGACAGCGGCGATCACCAGGCGATTCTTCCTTCTTCTTGTTGCGTTTGGACGCTGCAACATGACTCAAACAGAGCCGCCCCTTCTTCACCGTTTCTCTGCAACACGAGGATCTTCTTTCTCTTGACGAGAGAACCGTGGCCCTCCAACAGATCTATCGATCTTCGCCTCTCTTCTTCTTCTCCGATCAACCCTCTGATACAAGTCTCCGGTACTGTGCAGCCTTCAAAACCGATCCCAGATGTTCGGCTCTCGGTCATCTGCAAACTTGAATCCAAACCGAACACATTCTCTGCAACGTCTACCTAGGAATGAGGAGGGGGAATCCAAGATTTGAAAATTTAAAATTCAAACCTGGTTGCCTAAACAGTTGAAAGATGGCAAATTAGTCATGTAAATTGTATTCAGGGGCCTCCGGCTGCAAACAATCTAGTTGCTTGGACCAGAGCCCTTAAAAAGAATTTGCCTGGGCTGGAGGCTGGAAAGATTCAATTCTAGGGACCTTTCGCTAATTATCTCTATATTTTTTTGTAAGTTTTTAGTCTACCTGTGTAACCCCTTACTGATGTGTCCAATCCAGAACCACTTGTTACACAAAATTTTATAATCCCTTGCTTGATGTAAGTACTAGATGTCCTTCAAAATCATAATAGATCAGCACCACTAGCCTTGTAACTTGTCATACGAGGGGAAGCTCTCTATGACTTATGCTACTTTTACTTTATCATTAATTCCTAGTTATAGTATAGTTTTGGGTGATGATGATCATCGAGGTACTAATTTTTAATAAAAGTAATTTAATGGCCATTCCCCTGAATAGGGATTATTTGAGTACCGCTTGTTTGTTACCGACTGGATACAACCAGTCGGGTATCCTCTCTACTAGGGCTATAATATAAGACTAGCCTTAGCTCATGTGGCCACCATTCTGTGTTCTTCACCTTGCAATTATCAATTTTAGTCGTTTGTAGAATGTACTTTTCATGGTTCAAAATATCGGCCACTACACTACATAGCGGCCGCATTATCGGCCGTAGTAGTCGAGGCCGCAACGCTATTTTGAAAATAGCGGCGCTACAGTCTAAAACCTAGTAGAGCCAAGCAGTTTTAATTTTAAATATTGGTTTTCCTATTTTTTTCTGCTCAATAGCCTTTCCTAAAGTTGTCTCCACCTTTACATGATTTCAAATCACTTTAAGAAGCACGAGGTTGGCCGTTATGCAATATTCATATTTTTTTTACCACTTTAAAAACTCACACCGCTACACTGCTACTATCGCCGCAAGCACTACGTATTGGCCGTTATGCAATATTCATATTTTTTTACCACTTAAAAAACTCACACCGCTACACTACTACTATCGCCACAAGCGCTACATATTGCCCGCTACATAGCGTTTTGGCCACAGGTGGCGGGCGACCTCTATTTTGATCCTTGGTACTTTTCACAATTTGAGTAGTGTTGTAGTCTTGGATTCCTTTATATCTTACCGGTTGTTATCGAATTGCAAGCATGTATTGGATACTATAACAGATTTATATCTTGCTAAGTTCCTTAAACTTACTCCCTTCCATTGGGGTATTTTCCAGATACCATGGTGGGACACAATCTGAATGAATTAGCATAGGAGGGCAAGCATAGGGAACACAAGAGTGGAGCTCCAATAACATAGTCTAGGTTAAGTTTGTCGGCCTTACACATTATTTTAATTCTCTTTGAGTTATTGAATTTAGACATTCTATTTAGCTGAACAGTTAGTTGTAATAAGGCTTTTATTTGGCCAAGTTTATTTTAACTTTGCTCCGTAGTTGTTTGATATTTGACTAGTAATTTGGTAGTACTAAATAAAAGTTTCTCTTAGAATTTCCTTGTGCTCAGACTGTTTTTTTTTAAATTGAATGTAAATGTATTATTCCACTGCATTTGAATATTGAGTTTGAATCTCACGCTACGGATGATCAAATCTATAGCCCGTGTCCCGAGAGTTAAATTCGAGGAATTCCGGGTTTTGGGACGTGACAGAATAAAGAATGGTATCAGATCAATAGGTTTTGAGCAAATTATAAAGTACTCCTGTTGGAAATTTACAATAAAGTGAAAGTGAATTAAAGCCTCCATTTTAAAGACAAGAAAAGACTAGGGGGTCATATCGAAAGTACACAAATTCAAAATTCCCCCTTCTTTAAAAAAAAAAAAAAAAAAAAGTCCAAAAGCCACTTCTTCCATCCACTAAACGACAAAAAAAATCCACTTTTTTACACAGAAAGTCAAAAAGAAACCTTATCAAGCCACTAAAAACAAAAGACCATCATAACCCCCTTATATTTTACTCTCTCGTGATTTGATGCTTCACCTCACTTCATTCTACATTAAAGTTCCCAAACTGGCCCAGCAGGACACGTGTGAGATTGGGCACACGATAGACGGGGTTATGCTAACAATGAAATTGAAATTAAATTTTATTACTGTTACTGATTTTGTATTAAAGAAGAAGAGTGGCTGATAACACCTCCCAAGGAAGTGAAGATCCCACCCCAATCAAGGAATCCAGATCCAATGACGTCAGGCAGATGTTCTAGAACTTTGCGGCGCATCAGTAGCAGTCACAGTTCCAGGCTCAATTCATGGATTACATTAACAGCAGGGACACTCCTATGCCACCTAAGGATCAAGACGAGCATGAGGACAAGAACCTTTACAGGAGACTCAAAGAGCTTTTTTTTCTAATGGCAGGAGATTCAAAGAGCTTGGACCCATGGATTTCGAAAGGACTACTGATCCAATAGAAGCCGAAAGTGGATAACAAAATTGGGTTAAATTTTCGATGTTCTGAGATATTTTGATCAGAGGAAAGTCTTTTGCTTCAAGGCGAAGCCGATCGTTGGTAGAAAACAGACTAAGCGGACTTGTGAAAGCACAGCAGAAGAAATTACGTGGAGTCTCTTCAAGAACAAGTTTGATGAAAAGCTCATCTTAGCCCATATAAGGGATCAAAAGTTCGCAAAATTTGAAGCTTTGACACTAAGGGAAGTTGACGGTGTTGCAGTATGACTGTATGAGTATGTCTATTGAATTGTCATGCTATGCAGAACACTTAATAATGAAAGAAAAGGAAAATACCCAACGGGAGGGTGTGATTAACAAGACACTGAATAGGAATCTAAACTAAACACCACCTCAAATGGGCTCCACTGAGTAAATCGACTTCATGAGCTATTAGATGCAAACTTGGCATGGGGTAATAAGAGGTCCCACTGAGTATTTCTCCCACCAAGCTCCACAACTAGGTCCCTAAGCTTTTACTAACCACTTCTGTGTGGCCATCCATCCTTGGATGATAAACATTACTGAACCTCAAATCAATATCCAATCATCATCGTGGTTTGTAAACCAAAAGGGACAAACTTGGAGTCATGATCTGAGGCGATTGACTTCGGCACACCATGCGGGTTGACCACTTCATGAGATCTAAATTGGCTTTGTATCATGCATCTGAAGTGATTATACAAAACAAGATCTACCACTATGGAAAGTGTGTCAACCACAACATATATATTGTCCATGCCTAGTTGAGTCTGTGGAGGACCCAACAAAAAGTCCAAAGGTACAAGTAGCATCATGTAAAGACTAATATTTTATATCTGGCCTCTGGCTATCCAGCAAACATGGAACCGCTCGATAATACTGCTAACAAAACTTGTGCCTTGACCAATAAAAATGCTCTTTAACGAATGTGATAAGTCATTAAGGTGGAAAAAGTGTCATCCCAATAATTCTGCATACAACTCCACAATAATCCTATCTCTGAAAGAACAATTAGGGATGCATAAACATATTCCACATAACAAATAACCGTAGTCAATATTAAATTCTCCTTGCTACCCCGACTGAACATCCTGCCAAACCCCACCAAAATCATCATATCCAGAATAGATCTATGGAAACAGTTCAAACCTTATCACCTTCACTATCAATGGAACCCATAACGCCTACCTTGTACTCAAAGATCAACCACTTTCTTAGTGTTCCAGTTGTGTTCTAGAATAAAGTTGAACCCTCGAAGATAAGGTACCAGTTTTGCATGCCTTCAATTTAGCTTTTACTCCCTACTGATGTGTGTAAGTGCCTTGTGGTCAAAATGCAAGATGAGCTTCTGTATCAAATAGTGACGCTAATGTAAAAGTGATTGGGCAATGGTATAAAACTCAATCTCATAGGTAGAATATCGTGCCCCACTCAATTTCTCACTGAAAAGAACACATGCCTGGCCCTGCTCTCTTGAGTCCTGACTCCACACTTTTTCTTCTTCCTTTTTTTTTTTTTTTATTTTGACTGAATGGTGAAATGTATTAATCAAAGCAAAGCAGTACAAAAGGCATATACTGCGATGCAAAGAAAAATACAAAGAAAGCAAAAAACACCATTCAAGTCCTGACTCAACACTGCACCAACACCGACACTATGCATCTAAATCCAACTAAAGAATCTTGTCAAAATCCGGATCAGGCTAAGACTAGAGCTTCAGACAATTTTTCTTTAATTTTCTTGAAGCTTTCATCAGCCTCCTTCTTAGTCCACACAAATAGCCTCCACATTGTACTTTATGTTATACGTGTCATAATGGTACTGAACTTTTTCACATTACATGGTATTAGCCAACCCCATACAGCCATATGCTTCTGTTCATCCACACTAATTCCAACTGCCAAAACAGCATACTCAAAAAAATCGGGCGGGCCTTCACAAAACTGCACTTCTTCAAGTTGCCATAAACTCTTTCTTTTTGTAGCACACTGAATTATATTTGAAGGTGTTCCAAATGTGAAGACTTGTCCAGCCCAATACACCAGAGTATCATCAAAATGAAAAACACCAATTTATCAATCAACAGTTTAATAACTTGATTTATAATCCACATAAATGTACTATAGGCATTAGACAAGCGAAAACAGTGCAACCATCTTCGTGTAAGAGTCTTAAAGGCAGTTTTCTCTTAATCGCCCAGTTTCATGCAGATTTGATGGTAACCACACCAAAAATCAATCTAAGAAAAGAGTCGACTCACACTCCCACAAGACACTATGTGTGACAATGTAAACTGAATTTACGATCGCTAACCATGTTTTCATGTGGAGAGATTCAATACTTGCATCTAGGTTTGAGTTACTGCATATTTCATATTTGACCTCTTCAAATATGTAAATGCTGCAATACTTGCATCTAGGTTTGAGTTACTTGCATATAGATCTGTATTGGCCATATGTTGGAGGAGAAAAAGTGGAAGAGAACCACAAAAATTAAAAATCAAAATATAAATATAAAAGGAAAAAAAACCAATGGAGAAAAAGTGGTTTCCGCATAACATAATTCACTAGAGAAATAGAAGAGAAAAAAAAAATAAGGATGAGCGGAAATCACTAATTCGGGAAGTCTTTTCATAAAGATGCCTTGGAGATAAAAGCGTACAAAAGTATCAAATTGCAGTCAGCCAGTTGCCTTTTTCCTAAGCTCTAACCTAGCATAATGTACAGCAATTCTAGAATACTTAAAGAGCATGAGGAGCATGGTTTTGAAACTCGGCCAAGTCTGAGCCAACTTAGCCAACTCAGCTCAGACTTGGTCCCAACCAAGTCGAATCAGGGCCCAAGTCTAAAGTGAATTGGTCGAACAAGTCCCATAGAAAACAAAGTCAAGTCTGAGACGGCCGAGTCCAATTGCAAGTCAACCAATTTCAAGGTTTATGGGGGCCACTTCACCTGGGTCTGACTCGACCAAGTCGCGAGCGACTCGGCTGACTCAAGGGAGACCGATTTAAAACGCACGCACACTTGCACAAAAATGTAGAAAGTTTTTAAGCTATGATGAGGAGAAATATCTCAAGTAAAGAGAATGCTTAAGGATTATTAACATGCATCAAGTTTTATTTACTGAATTCGACAACAAGATGTTTGTTCTGTAGCAAGAGAATAACACAACTACAGCTGTAAGGTTATTTACATCCATACCTCATCAAAATTGCTTGAATCAAAAACTGATACTGCTTTAATAATAGCTAGTCCAGGTTTATTTGCCCACACCAACCCAGCAGAAGATACCGATACAATGGCCGGGTCAGAAGAAAACCAGTTGTAATCTTTTAACATTTTTCCACAACCTGTAGAAGTTTGAGGATAGTTTCACATGATTGATGTTAAGAGTGAATCAAACAATTTGAAAGATTGGTAGTCAAGCTATCAAACCTCCTGCTGCTGTTAGCTCAACCTCTTGGGAAATCCCAGGAGACCAAGGAAGAAGAATGGGACGAGAACACTCATTTGTTTCTACTGTGCTTATTTTGACTTTTTCACATACCATAACTTCTTGTACGACCTTGATAACCTAAGAATAAAATCAATATGAAAATAAATCCCAAGATATCCTCCAACAAGAGAATTTGCAATAACAAGAAGCTTTTCTGGACATGGTGGTTATATATTATGTCTTCCACATTCTAGATACAATATGATTATGATGGCAAAAGTAGGTCACCTCAGTCCTTTCCACATTCCCAGTATGATAAGCAAGAGAAGCTGTCACACTTCCTAGCCCCTGAGAAGTTGCTTTGATTAATTGGCAAATTTTCCAATCCTGCTTAACAGCAATGTCATTTGGGATGATGAGTGTATCCCAATAAAGCGAACCGTTGCATTGCAACTTCACATCATCACTCTGCCAAAATAAAATTAACTTTAAGTGATAAAGAAAAATACAGAGAGTACAAAATTATTAAATGTAGAACAAATAAGTAGAACTGATAAAGCATCTCTTCAAAGCAAGTCAAGTACATCATGTACATCAAAATATTACTTGAATGTGTTAATCAATGAAATGATTTTAACTTAAAAGGATTATGGCATATGTAAAATCTGGGACTGAACTTCAAATGAATATTGGCTATAAAAAAAATGGATACATTTATTAAAATATCGCTCATAGATTCAAACTGAGAATGCTGCTCAACAAAGGTTTTCCTTCAAATGAAGCCATAATGATGCATGTATCATGAAGCAAACTCATCAGTGAACCAATCCTCCAAATCAGTAAGCCTGCTTAGCAAAATTTTTGTTTCAAAGAGCCCCCTTCAACTATTCAAGTCATGGTATTCTTGAAGTGCTTGTTAGTTTACAAGACTGTTACAAATTTCATGTGGATAGTTTAGTTATTTCAGATTTACAGTAGATGACTTTATTTCGCCTTCATTTGTGTTTGAGTTTTTATTGGAAATAGGAAAAATACTATAAGTGTGAAATAGATATACAGACCCTAGTACTAAAGCAACTAGAAAATACAGTGGAATAATGCAAGGGTCATAAAAAGGCGGTTGGAGTAGGTATTGGTTGTGAAAAAAATCTAACTATGAGCAAAACTTTTAGGTCTCTTAGTTTGTATTAGATAGGAAAAAGCTCCAAAAAATTCTTGATGGATGTTTGGAGTGTAGATTTGCTCATAGATGTGTTATTTTATTGTGGCTCAGCATCGGCTGATGCAGCCAATATATCGGCCGATACAAAATATGTTGGCCACTTTCTTATCCTTGGTAAGGATTAGATTCCCAATAGAACATACTAATGAAATCAACAGATCAACGGACTCCTACCCTACATGGGAGAACATGACCACCATAGCCACAAAAATCCCTAATCTCACCATGTGATAGGAGTCGGTATGGAAGTATTTGTAATTTGGAAAATTATGAGACTAATTTGTAAATAGTAAAATTAGTGGCATGTTTTATGTAAATACTGAAAATATAATAATATATGTATATATAGCAGGTGTCAACCTGGTGATCCTCTCTATGCAATTCATTTGATTCAAATCCTCTTCTATTTCTTACTTTTCTTTTGTTTCCTAGATCCCCCCTTTTTTCTTTATCTTTTTTTTGAAAGATAATAAAGGTAGGATGTTAATATAATGAAATAAAGGAGTTGTGGCCCTAACTCAAATGAAACAACATATTTACAGTTGTGAGTCTAGATCCTCAAATGAAACCACATATTTACAGTTGTGACTCAAATGAAACCACAAAAGAGGCAGCAGATGCAAAAGCCGCCGGATTATGAGAAGAAGTCATACTGGCTGATGAATCTTGACCTACACCTTCCAATGCTGCCAACCTTTGTCGAAGAACTGCAAGTTCATCCTTTCAATGATGGTTACCTGTCTCTTGTTCTGTAGTATCATTAGAATATTCCGTCTCAACAGGTGTGGCAGATACATTCCGAGGCTTACCGTTCAACTCCCAACACATCTCTCTAGTCTGACGATACCTTCCACAGTGGGTACAATAGGGTATGTCACAATCGGTATAAGGCTGTCCATAACCACGACCAACACCAGGAGTTCCACGACCACAGCCACCAGGGCGTCCTCCACCACAGTTACCTCCACGACCACGGCCTCCACCACCACCATACCTAGCAGTAGTTGCTATGTTTCCCACATTACTGTTTGCAAGGGCTGATCGATCAGGCACTACATCTTGTTTGACATCCATAACTAATCTACGACTTTCTTTTCCTTTTAACAAGGAAAAACACTGTGCCTATAGGAGGTAAAGGATCTTGGCTTGTTACTTGTGAACAGATGGACTAAGATTCTGGATTAACACCACCTAGTAGTTCAAAAATGTTTTGATCTTCCATTAATTTCCCTTCTTGGGACAACAAAGTTCAGGACTCATTTATAACTCCAATTCTTTCCATAGAGCTCTGAACTTAGAATAATAATCACCAATAGCTAGACTATCCTGTTTGAAAGCAGCAATTTCCTTTTTCAGTTCTACAGCCCTGGCGTTATTCCTCTTTTGAGAATAAGCGGTCTCAATAGAATCCCAGGGTCCTTTTGCAGTATCTGAATATTTAAAACTCTTTGCAATTCCACTTTCCATTGAATTCAGAATCCAATTCATAACTAACATATTTTTGGAGACCCAATCTAAGTATTTAGGATCCTTCTTATTTGGCTCTTTAATACTCCCATCAATGTAACCAAGTCTCCTCAACACTCCAATGGCCATTCTAGCTAAAGTAGGCCCAATCTTTATTGTTGGTACCATTGAAAAGGTCTGGTGTTAACTTAACATTCAGATTGGTAAGATTAGGAAATTGTTGAGTCTAAGTAGATGTACTAGAATTATCACTCTTAGACTCCATTAGAGATTTAACAACTCAACCAGAGATCCAATGCAAGAAAAAACAACAGGATAAACTGAAACCTGATTTATGACAGAACTGACGTTAATTTTACCAAACCAATGATTCATGTGCACAATCACTGTTGTTGCTTCACACATTCACACTGGTACCCACTTCTCCACATAACAAAATCACCAACATACCCTACACAGGATTGTCAACACCTCCCATATATATATATATATATATATATATATATATGCCTCCGTCTATGTTCCCCATTCCCCGGGAAGGTGATAGGCACATTCTATTAGGTAGAAGAGGGGGAAGAACAAAAGGAGAAGTGCAAAAGAAAGGAGGAAAATATGGTTTAAGAAAACCAATAAAAACTTAAGAAAATCAGACCCCTGGAATGAATATTCCTTCCCAGGACGGTTAGCTTGGCTGGTGAGCAGACAAAGCAATCAGCGGCATTGGAATGAGAAGTGGCTTCGGCCATCGGATAGAGAGAGAGCAAACTAATCTGCCACTAGGAGAGACTCTAGAAGTCATTCAGGTGGCCCAAGGAATCCGACCTAGATCCAGGATTCCACTAGGGGGTGAAGGAAACCATCTAGAAAGACTCCAGTCACAGGCAAACCACCCAGGAAGAAACAAAACAATACAGCGGAGAGCCAAAACTCAGCAGATGCTGCAAACAAAGGAGAACAACCCGAAGCAGCTCCCAATCGGGTTGCCTTCCCCTGCATTGGGCCTTGCTGGTGAAAACCTTAGGTCGATACAAATGTGCTCCGAGATGGCCTCTGTCTCTCGTTCCCCCGTTGGGTGTTCCCACTCCTTATTAGACCCCCTTGATCTGCAGTAGCAGTATTCAGAAGAGGGTTTCCATCCAGGAATGCGGTCGTTGAGATCTCAAACTCATGGATGCTTTGCTCATGACTCTACAAAATTATTTTCTAAAAATAGAGAACAAAATCAAGATCCGACGCCCCAAACGAGCAAATGAACATCCAGCTTTATCTCCACTGAACCTCCGAACCCATAGCAATCCTCTCCAAAGTCTCGTTGCGCAACCGGATCCGAACCTAGGCTAGAAAGGCGAACATCTGGGCAAGGGAAAGCGCAATGTGCCTGGTGCAAATTGGTTTTTTTGTTATTAATGATCTACCAATCAGAATGGGGGGTCCTACCTACGTACATGATTGATAGAATCACTATGTAGGATGAAAAATACAAAGGAATATCGAAAATTAGAGTGGTTGAAGCCTTTCGAAGTAACAGAAATAAAAGCAATGATTGGAGTGGGAGAGTCAAAGTCGAAAAGAGGATGTCAAATGTAGCCATAGAGCGTGAGACACGCGGGACTTATTCATCAGCTCACGTTTTTTGGCGGGCAAAATCAAATGGATAAAACAACACCTCCTTGCTTGCCTTCAGATGCCCTCTCCCTGTCTTTTGTTAGCTTCTTCCTACCTTTTGTTTCGGTAGCTGTTCTTAGGCTGATCGGATAGTAGGACAATCCAGCGAGGGAGGGGCAGGAACAAGAAGTTATGCATAGCAGACCTCTTTGCCTAACGAATTGAACACCCCCAGAGTCAGCTATGGCTGGGTCTTACTCAAGTTGTAGAACGAGGTAATCCTCCTTACTTGAGATCCAAGTCCTATTATTTCCTTTTATTGTTGATCATTTAGATAGATAGAAAGGCTTTGTTCCTTGAATAGCCAAAAGACCTAGAAAACGCAACTATGTGAGTAAAGCAGTCGCGAATGAAAGGATTTGAGGAAAGACTCTCGTCCGGAAGCTAACCACCCCAACTCCCCATTTCTGGCATGCTATAGCTCGAATAGTCTCTTGACAACGGGAATGGGAGATTACCGATAAGCCAGATGCTTCGCGAACCACCGGTACATTTCGTTGCATTTAAATCACCCTCGTGATTGTTTGCACTCCTCCCAAAGCTATTAAAGGTCAAGCTATCGCGGATTTCGTGGCCTCCTTTCCAATTGACAACGGTACCCCCCTTGAAGATGATATTCCGGCAGAAATAATGTAGATAGAAGCTTCATGGGCCAACTATTTCGACAGGGCAGCGTAAAGTGTTGGTGGTGGTGCTGGAGTCGTCTTCGTAACAAGATGTTATCCCGCATGCTTTCAAATTGGACTATCCTATATATATGGGAGGTGCTCCTATGAGAGCATCTCTCACCTTACTATGAGAGATAAGGTGGGGGCCCTCACATCCATATCCGATGCCAACAACTTAAATGTGAGGGCCCGCACTGACGCAGTCCGATCCCTATCCAGGACAGGGACCCACAAGACTTGGACCCAGTTGATGGGGTCCACATGTGCCTCATGTTTCCTAATTTTCTAGATTAATTATATTCCTTAGTTTGCTTGCTTTCTAATTCTAGATTAGTAATTGTTAAATAGGATTAGTAGCTTTCCTTTTTTAACAAACAGTATGCTCAATATATACAGTAGAGCCCATGGATGAAAAAATCGGCCGAGACCGGTTCATCTCGGCCGAGATGAACCGGTCTCGGCCTGGACCGGTCCGATATCTCGCGCAGATATCGGATCCGGCCCAGATTCTTCAAAATATCGGCCATCTCGGGCATTTTTTCATCTCGGCCGAGATATCGGCCGAGATGAATATAAAGCCCTTCCAACCCTAATTTTTTTTTTTATTCTTTCTCCCATCTTCATCTTCTTCTCCTCTCTTCTCAAAGCCCCATAGCAGCAGCCACCTTCTCTCTTCCATATTTCCAAATCTCACTTATATTTTTTGAAGAAAATATTATTTAAGGTAAGAGGAAATCAACTTAAACTCTTAAAGCATGTTATGTGTTTATTTTATTTTTTTTTATATAGATGAAACATAGATGTATGTCACATTGTCACTTACTCACTTGTGTAATTGTGTTGTTTTCTTCATTTAGAAGTTATATTTATATACTTTCATGCTTGATCTACTCATACACATGATTTTGAACTTTTTTTTTCAATTTTTTTTATTTTCGGATTTTTTAATATTTGAATTATAATATATCATTTTTTGGGGATTTCATCATAAATATGTTGTTTTAATGATTCATGATCATTGTATGGTGTGTAAATGATAGATCTACATACTTTTATGTTAGATCTATATATTTAGGATTTTGAAAATGATTTTATTAATTTTTGTTTTCCAAAAAATAATTTTTGTTACTTGTTAGGATATTTGTGAAACCAAAGGCTTATTAATAGTGTGTAGATGATAGATCTACATCTACTCATAGTCATAAACATGATTTAGATTTTTATTTTAATTATTTTATTTTCGGATTTTTTAATATTTGAATTATAATATATCATTTTTTGGGGATTTCATCATAAATATGTTCTTTTAATGATTAATGATCATTGTATGATGTGTAAATGATTGATCTACATACTTTCATGTTAGAACTTAGATCTATATATTTAGGATTTTGAAAATGATTTTATTAATTTTTTTTTCAAAAATTAATTGTTATTACTTGTTAGGATATTTGTGAAACCAAAGGCTTATTAATAGTGTGTAGATGATAGATCTACATCTACTCATAGTCATAAACATGATTTAGATTTTTATTTTAATTATTTTATTTTCGGATTTTTTAATATTTGAATTATAATATATCATTTTTTGGGGATTTCATCATAAATATGTTCTTTTAATGATTAATGATCATTGTATGGTGTGTAAATGATAGATCTACATACTTTTATGTTAGATCTATATATTTAGGATATTGAAAATGATTTTATTAAATCTTGAATTTTCCTAAAAATAATTGTTCTTAAGAGTATTAGTGTATTACTATTGCTGTATTGCATGAATTTCTTATTTTATAGGAACAAGATGGTGCGTTCAATAGATCCGGCATGGAACCATGGTGAACCAGCTGGAAGCAAAAGTAGAGTGAAATGTAATTATTGTGGAAGAGTGTTCAATGGCGGGATTACTCGATTGAAACAACATTTGGGGCATGTAACAGGACAGGTGATAAAATGTCATAAAGTGCCACCAAATGTAACTGCTGAAATGAGGGAGCTCCTAAATGCATCAACAAAAAAAAAAGAGTTACAACAAAAAAGAAGAACTGAGGAATTTGATGCATGTAGAGAAGAAGTATTCAGTTCCTCCGATGATGATGACGATGAAGACCTGGAAATGAGGAAGGCTAGGAGAGAAAGTATTAGGTCACTTCAAGAGGAGGAAGAGAGAAGAAAAATGCAATATGAAGCAGCCTCTAGAGGTAGCCAATATGAGCAGGGTGGGTCATCCGAACCTGGGGGAGCAAGTTTGCGTCGGGCATTTAGTCAAAAACAACCCCGTCGAGATCCAGACATTGAGGAGATTGAAAGAACTCCTACACGTGCACCTCAGCAAGTGGGGTCAACTGACCCATATTCTTATAGAAAACCAACATCAAAGCAGCCCGGCATTATAAAAGCATTAACGGGTAGGCTTGGTAAAGCAAGAGAACATCTAGTGAGAGCCGCTGGGAAGTTTTTTTTGGACGGAGGCATTCCTCCCAACAAGGCATCATCTCCTTATTTCACCACCATGTTGATGCAGCTGCAGAACATGGTCCAGGTATAAAGGCACCTACCCCTTATGAGATTGGGCATGTATGTGTTGAGAAAGAGTATGAAGAGTTGCAGGCTTGGGTGCAAACTTTCAAATGGGCATGGAAGGAAAGAGGTTGTACACTAATGTGCGATGGGTGGACGACCATCACACACCGTCATCTCTTGAATTTTCTAGTCTACTCGTCTATGGGCACGGTGTTTATCAAATCAGTTGATGCAACTGATTACATTCAAGATGCAAAATATATTAATAAGTTATTGAATGAGGTGATTGAAGAAGTTGGGGCAGATTGTGTAGTTCAGGTTGTTACCGACAATGCTGCAAACATGAAGGCTGCAGGAACGATGCTTATGAAACAAAGGCCAAGGATTTTTTGGTCTCCATGTGCAGCACATTGTTTGGATTTAATGCTTGAAGATATTGCAAAAGGAAAAGTCATGAAGTTTGTGATTGGTAAGATAAAGAAGATCACCAATTTTTTTTATCAATCATATAGACTCATTTCCATGATGAAAATGCATACAGACAACCATGAATTACTACGGCCTGGCATCACTAGATTTGCCACCAACTTCATTGCTATCGAAAGTGTTTACAAGTATAGAGAAGGACTTCTCCGATTGATAAAATCAAATGAATTCATGAATTCAAAATGGGGAAAAAGGCCAAGTCCCATTACTGTTGAAGTATGTAAAACAATTGAGTCCAACAAGTTTTGGCCTCATGTGAAGGGTGTTTTAAATGTTTTTGAACCCTTAATAAAGGTTCTTCGATTGGTTGATGGCGATGATAAGCCAACAATGGGCTTCTTACATGAGGCCATGGAGAGATCAAAGCTGGCTATTCAAGGAGATTGTAAATATTACAAAAAGTTTTGGAAGATCATCGACGATCGATGGGGACGACAATTAAAACATGATTTACACATTGCCGGTAAGTGAAGAATATCCTTTAAGTCTTTAACACTTGAATTATTGTATTCAACTCTCCATTCTCTCCTCAGTCCTCAATCCTTACTACATTAATTTATCAATGACTAAAATTCATTGGTTTTACTGTTACAGGATACTTCTTTAATCCCCAATTTATAGATGGACACATATCTAATGAAATCCGTTTGGGACTAAAAAATGTAATTGAAAGATTGGCAGAGAGTACAGATGAAGCAATTTGGGCTACTAATCAGGTAGGAATGTAGGATAATTAAGGAAAAAAGTATATAACATTGTAATTTCTCTAATTTATTTTTCTATGTTAATATCTTCAGATTGACATATACAATGTACGGGCTGGAAGCTTTGGAACGACGACTGCACGGAGAGCTGTGACACAGACCAATCCTAGTATTGATTGTAATGTCATCTCTATATTATTTAAGGACTTATTATTTTTTTATTGACTTTAATATCATTTCTATTTTTTTCAGCTGAATGGTGGTTGAATTATGGAGAGAGTGCACCTGCACTAAGGACGATTGCTATTAAAGTCCTTAGTCAAACTACATCGTCTTCCAATTGTGAAAGAAACTGGAGCACATTCTCATTTATCCACACAAGACCAAGAAATAGATTGACAATGCAAAAGCTAAATAAATTGGTCTACATTCACTACAACCTCAAACTCCGGAGTAGAAATAGAAGGAGAAGACAGTTTGAGGATCACCGGGATTATTTCTGTCCAATTAATTTGGACTATATCTTTTCAGAAGAGGATACTGTGTTAGGTCAATGGTTGGAGGAACAAGAAGAACCGGTGTTAGACCAAGACCCAGAGTTTGAGCAGTTGATAGAGGAATTGACTGGGGAAAGGCCTGAGCCAGTGAGGGCTGCAGAAAGGATAGAAGAAATAAACTTGACAATGCAGCAGGGGCGTGCACCTAATACAAGTGAGCCAAGGGGAAAGGAGGTGGATGAAGAGAGTGAGTCAAGTATTTCTACTTCTTCATCATCAGCAGGAAGCCAGGAATTCCACCTGACTCTCCCGGGGATGAGGGTCATTACAGAGATGATGAGCCTGTCACTTATGAGACAGTTGAGCATTTTCCTCATGCTACTGAGTTAGATCCTCGCCGTGGCTATGTCAGACATGTTGGACAGACTGAGGCAGGGGGTAGTAGTAGCGCCGGCGCCGCTACTCATGGTCATCATGGAAGTTATGTTGGCCAAGGTGCCATGTATGGACAACATGGGGATTATGTTGGCCAACAAGGTGCCATGTATGGACAGCATGAGGGTTATTCATATGACCCTAATTGGGTACCCCCTTCACCAACACCAATTATTTCTATTGAACAGATGTTAATTGAGCAAGGGAGGCTTCCCCCACCAATTTCTCGACGACCTATTTATGCCCCTCATAACTATTTCATGCCATATGATTACAACCAACCATCTCAATCCACAGACACAGGGGATCAAGATAGTTCATCATCTTATCAAGAACAATCTGAATATGGTTATGGATATGGTAGTGCTAGTGCTGCACAGCAGCATGGAGCATATCTTTTTAGCCAATACCGAAGAAATGATAATGATGATGATATCGAGCCAGGGCGACACTCCACTTGGTATTAGGCTGTCAATCTGTCATACACTCATACTCATCAGTCTCTCTCTAGTCTCTACTAGTACTCTCCAGTCTCCACTAGTCTCTACTAGTACTCTCCAGTCTTTATTTGATGATTAAGTTAGTATTAAATGATGATTGATATGTTATTTTTATCTTCTTATATTTGACACTAATGAATTGATCATGAGTAGAGCATCAATAATGTTTGCATTATATGAAATACTGGAAAAAAGACAGTGAACTGCGAGTCTGCGACACAGACAGGACTCATAACTTAAGGTGACCGAGATTTTGATTTATTGTTGTTACTAATGGAAACAAATATAGTTTTCCAGCATTTTCTAATATTCTGGATTTTTTGGATATTTTTGCAAATTTTTTTGGATTAAAAAAAAAATTCACACCGCGATGACCGAGACGGACCGATATCCGCGACCGATACCGATATCATATCGGTTTTTCGGCCCGGCCGATACCGCGACCGAGACCGAGATTTTAAACCATGGTAGAGCCCTATTGTTAATTTTTCATGCTTTACAATTAATAACAGATTTCTGAGGTTGCTCACATGAGTGTTGGTTGTTACATGGTTTCGTTTGTGCCCTAGTGGCTGGAATCCAATGTCAACAATTGCATAGTAAGGGCCCTAGTGGCTGGAATCCAATGTCAACAATTGCATAGTAAGGGCCCTAGTGGCTGGAATCCAATGTCAACAATGTCATAGTAAGGGCCCTCACATCCATATCCAATGTCAACAACTTAAATGTGAGCCCCCCCCCCCCCCCCCCCCCCCCCTTATCTCTCATAGTAAGGTGAGAGATTCTCTCATAGGAGCATCTCCCATATATATGGGCAAGGCTCTCCTAAGCTCAAGCTTAGGATAAAATTCCGTAAGCTCACCCTTGTGGGGCCCACCCTTGGTCCATCCAAATGGACCAAACACGAAACTCCCCTAAAGTGCACATGTCCACCAACTTTCGGTCAGATCCGAATTTATCGGACCGTTGGATCGACTGTGTACCAATCCGAATGAACTGTTGACCATTAAACTTTTGGGGCCCAGATGGAGATGATAGAAATCACAGTTTGGGCTTATTTTTTGCAGAGAGGAGGGTCCCAAGGAGTCCTTGAAATCCCCCCCCCCCCCCCCACCAAAACCCCATCCCCATGTGGGTTCCCAGGTGGGCCCCACCACATACTTGAGGTTACCTTATCCTAAGCTTGAGCTTAGGAGAGCCTTACCCTATATATCATGCTCATCCTAATCCAGTCTATCGGCTTCTGCAATCTCTTGATGGTCTCAAACAGCCTTCAAGGGCTTGGTTTCTGAATCCTAACTACCATTCTCTAGGATTGCTTTCATCAAAGTAGTCATTAGCACTCTATATTTCTTCAAAGAACACTCAGTGGATTACCATTCTCCTACTTTATGTTGACCATACTCTTATCTCTGGAAGTGACTCTAGTGGCATTTCTCAGGATCCACAACTCCATACAACTTCATTTCATATGAAATATCAGGGTTCAATGGTGCAAAAATCTGAAACAGGGATATTTATCAACCAACAAAAATACATCTAATATTTAATCTCTATTACTCACCGCTCTGATGCTTGTCCCGTTGGCACACCATTGGCATTAAATGTCAAATATCAATTGACACACCATTAGTGTTAAATGTCAAATATCGGCAATGTACTCAGTGATTTATGCTCATCTCTCCAACACTTGTCCATTATAAGTCATTCTATAACTGATGACTGTATGAATCAATTTTATGAAGTTTTATAACTTGTGAATATTGTAACTACTAATTGAGAGAGAGAGAGAGAGAGAGAGAGAGAGAGAGGCTGTTTGCATAAAAATGGTGACCATTTTGTTTCACAAACATAGGAAGTAATAATACAATAGCTTCAACAAGGACGTCCATCTGCTGAAGTGCAAGTCAGAGACCCAATCAGAACATGCTATTTAATAGTGTTCGATAGGCATCACCAAGTTCCTTTTTCTTTTTTCTTTTTTTTTCTTTTTTTTTTTGTTTTTCTTTTGGGAACGATACCATGACTCAAACCTGCTACCTTGTGGTTAGATAGGGATCACCAAAATATTAACGAAGTAAAATAGGTGATAATTAAAAATAACATACCTCAGTAATGTATATCTCGTGCATATGAGGTCCATCAGAGAAAACTTTCAGGTATATGGCATATTGTCGGCCTTCAACAACATGCCAAACAACTGTGGATGTAGAAGCTCTTGCTCCTTCAAGAGGCTCATATGAAATGGTCACAGGTACTATGTATAAAGATAACTTCTTTGGAAGGACCACATGCATGGATGATGTTTGTGTGTGTCCAGCAACTCTGGTGTCTTCAACAATAACATTAGTAATTCCCAAGTTCAAAGCATGAACCAATCCCAATGTAGAGTCAACCTGAGCAACTGAAGTGTTTGACACAGACCATCGATGATAGGGAGACGGCAAAGGAATTGCTACAGAACCAGATGAAAGTGGAAATGAGAACATCATACTAAAGAATCCTTTATATAAAAATGAATCCATAAAGTATTTCCAAGTCAACCAAATATAGGTACATGATTTAACACTCATTGTTACAATTGAACTTCGTCCAAGAGTGGTACTCTAATTCTACAACTCCTGCATTAAGGAACTATGAGAAAATATAGAATATTTTATTTGTCACATAATGAAATATACCAAAAATGCATACCACTTTGCAAATGAATCAATGACCATGTCATTTGGAAATTGTGCATGCATGGAACTAGTTGGAGTGTAGGTTGACCTCAAAACTTAGAGAAGAGGAAGGAGGAGAATCTCTGTGGCCTCGAATGTTCTTTTGCGGAATGTTTGCAAGACAATTGTCATTCTTGGAGAGCAGGTCCTTTCAAAATACAGGGAAGTTGTTCCAGTGGCAGTTCAATGATCAATGTGAAAAATAAAGGACTGGATGGGTGTTTAGAAATAGTAGAAGGCAGTAGATATAATATATTTGAAATTTCCAGAATCAGGGTGGCAAGAAACTCACCAGCCAGAGTTTTCATGGGCAGTCAGCAAGCATTGACATCAGGTCGTTGGCTCAGAAGACAGTTAATCAAGAGGCGCTTTCACAAATTGATCATAAGGTCAATGACAATGGTGCAGCAAGAGGAAAACCAGGACTGAAAAGTATTGGAGGAGATCTCTATGACGACATACTGCATGTTCACGTCATGATATAGTCTGGTGGGCATTATAGAATGATATGAAGTCAAAGATCCTTCCATACAAGAAGCTTTAAGAATATTCGAGTAGTTGTTCAAGGTAAATTTCATTACTGAAACCTCAAGGAAATGCAATTGCATAGGTCATGAAGAGCAAAGTTATTGGGCAATATCAAGGGAATAAGAGGCTCGATGTCACCTCCCTTCATGCATGTCAGGAGTACCAATGAAGTTATTCTAATCTGCTATAGACTAGGTTAGATGAGGATAAAATGTCTGTTGGGACACCTCTACCACAGATTTCTTCTTGTTTCTTTTGTGGTTGGAAGCAATGCCTTCAATATATTCTTTTCTGCAGAGTATCATGTTCATATTATGATTTCATATCTGGAACATCCAGACTCTTTTAGGGGTCATTTGTTTGTACCAATTTACACATGTAAATTATTCACATGCGTAAGGATTGCGCATCATGTTTGTTTGCGACCTGGCCCATCAACCACCTTTAGTTTTTCTCATTCCTATTGGCCCCATATTTGTAATAATACCATTCACTTTATTTGATATTAAAGATGATTATCTTATATCTTCATAGATTTTGAGTAATTTGGGAAAAAGTCTCGATCGTTAGATCTATTTCTTTATGCTTTTAGTGTTTTACTTATACTTTAAGTGCTTTTAAAGTAATTTTTGGCTTAAGCCACTTACTAAGAAAATCCCTCATATTCAATGGAGATGCAAAACCTTTGTCTACATTAACATGGTATCAGAGCATTAGGACTGAAGCCCTAGGGGATAGAGCTCTATCTCTCCCTATCCAATGTCTTCTTCTAGTTCTCTTTCTTCGGGGAGAGAAGAATTTGGATTGATTTATCAACTGAAGGATAAGTCCACAAAAACTGTATGGACGAGTCCCACGCAGGAGGTCATATGAATTGCAGTTGAAAGGTTATGATTTATGAAAATATTTTAATTTTCAGAGGTTGGTGATTAGTTTTTTTGTATTTTCAGGCTCATTAAACCAAAAGAAAATGCCAGTTTGGAAAGTTTAGTTCAACTACATTTCTTGATAATTTTTGTTTGGTTTTAGTTTTTTAACATGAGTCAAACCACACTTTATTTTGTTTAATATCTTTTCCCTAGTAGTGTTGCCGCCTATCTCTTTTTTGGTGTTCACAGTGGTTCTGAAACTATGTGTCACATGTATGTTGTGACTAGAATAGTGTTAAGTTACTGAAAATATCTTCTCCCCATGTTTGTGACTTGCCTCATTCTATCCTTGGTCATTATGAGGCTTGGAAGTTGGCAGTGTGTTCATCAAGGGGAAAGTTGATGTGGAAGCTCTCATTCATCGCAGTTATAGAGGTGGCCTACTCTTTAGTCACACCTTGACATCCTTGCCTTCTCCCTTCTTGGCAGGCTTTCGTGGCCCTTTAGTTTTGTTTTGGCTAGTAGGGGTGTTCCCGGGGGATCTTTTTGTGTTCTATATCTAGTTGATTTTGGCTTGATGGGGTTTGTGTGGTTGCTTTTTCAGAAATTGTACCTTGTACACTTATAAAGTTATCATTCAAAATATATATATATATATTTGAGTTTTTGTGGTTTCTAGCTGATATGTTAAAATGGATGCTTTTAAGTGCGAGTGAATCCAGATGTGCAGTAGGTGCTTGGACTCAAGTTTGAGTGCCCAAGGACTATCTGTTGGCTGTAGTTTTCACCATTTCAGATGAGTAAAAGGGTTTGGTTTAGGTTTTTGATAGTGATGGCAGCATCTCCATCTTCATCTTCCGGTGTTTCATCAACAGGATAATCAATGAATAAAATTGGTGTCACACCAAGTACCAAAAATTCAGAATCACAAATCACATCTTCAAAGTTAAAAGGTACTACTTACCCACACTGATCTAAGGTGGTTGAGATTTTTATTCAAAAGAAACCAAAACTCAGGTACATGAACGGTGGTAGTACCAAAGAACCTGAAGCTGATGCCCCCAAACCATTCAAAGTGGAAATCTAATTAATATGTTGATCATGTCTTGGCTTCTAGATCAATAGAGATTGTCAGGGAAGATCTACTATCTTTTATCGATTGCAGAAAAGATTTGGAGAGCATGTATAAGTCATACTCAGATCAAGGCTCTGTTTGGCTCTTTCCACTTCCACGAAAATATATCCCATCTTTAGATAATCAAAAAGCTAGTTTTGTTTGGAAGTTGTTTCGTCTCACCTGCTCGCGCACCACCCCCACCCCCACCCCAAACCCAAAAATTAAAAACAAAAAAGCACAGACCACCACCATACACATGCTCTCTCCTCTCTTATTTAATGCTTTCCACTGCTCTACTCAAACCAAAGAAACAGGTACAATGAGCTTGAGGAACTGTACTTTTTCAGCATGCACTTCATGTATTGAAATAAACTTTGTTTCTGAGTAACAAAAAGGTAAACTTTGTGAAATCTGAGCATCTAAATGCAGCCAAAAAAAGTGAACCGTATTTATTAAATATATCAGGAGATTGGAAGATTACAAGATGTAAAAAAAATATTTGAATGTTATAAAGTTAACTGGTTTGTGGCAAGAACTATCTTCTTTTGAAATTTTCAGTTCAATCGTCCAAAGGATGCCGAGGAGTCACAGGAGATTAGAAAAGAAGAACATCCTAAAGCTTCCCAACTTGTCTCAATAGTCAATCCAGAGTTTATACCTGTTAGAAAATAGATCCACGGTACCCTTGACACTACCAACATTGAACAATGTTTATTCTACATTATGATGAATGTCACTAACGAATGATAGTTCCACCCATTGTGCTAAGTCTCGAGGCACTCGTTGTGGTCAACATCAAGGGCACGGTTCAAATGCAGATGAAGGCCTGGTGATTCTAGAGGTCATCGTTGACAAGGTCTTGATAGGGAGAGGTATTCTACTCATATGGCAGTAGGAACCATAAAATTGATACATGTCAGAATTTTCATGGAAGACCACCTGCTCACACCTTGCGGAGTGCTCACAGCCTATACAGTGATAGATTCCACTCAGGCAGTAGCATCTACTTCATCTCATTCCAACCCAGTGTCTAACACAGGTGATACAGTACATATTTCCAACAGTAACTATGATGTCTAGATTCAAGAGTTATCTCTTCGTAAGGCATCCTCTTCTACTTCATAGTTCTCAAAAATTCCCAAAATAGGATTTGACACTTACCCCGATTGTATACTAATTTCCACCCACCACCCACCCAAAGGTAAAAAAAAACAACTGTATACTAATTTCAAAATTATATGACAATAGACTGAAACATTCAAAAAACTATTACAGAAATTCAATCCTTAAATCAAGGACTAAGATCAATCTGATATTTAGCCCAGCCCGAATCCACATTAACACTTATCCATCCCCCTGTCATGCATTCACATGGACCCTGGAGAGGGTTTTTTTTTTTTTTTTGTGTGTGTGTGTTTTTTTGTGGCAGGGGTTGAGGTTGGGGGTTTAAAAAGCACTGCACGCTCACACAGCATGTAAAGGGCAGACCTCCTTTATGCAAATGAGCACCAACATTTGGGACCCACCTGGGTGCATCTAGTGGTGTGGACTAGGGAAACACCAAAAGTGAAACCCATCTGATCATCCTAGCAAAAGGAAATGCATAGATTTATCATAAGTGGGTTTCCAAGGACCAGAGCTCTTTTAACTTTAAAAGAAGCAGGCTCTCTGGATATTTGTCATATATACATGCATGCATTATATAATTCAAATTATGTAGGTTTGTATCAGACAACCTTGAGGCGTATTCTGACGAATAACTCTTAGAGTATAATGGATGGAAGCGCCCATGATGACAAAAACTGGTGACGGAGGATCTAGAGAAATGGCTTCTACAACAGTCAAAACAATCTCATCTGCCACATGTTCAAGTTGTGGCTCAAGCAAATGCACAGAGACAATCTCGTGGCCAATTTCAGTTCCTTTTACTACATATAGGTCTGAGCCTACATCCTGCAAAATATAGAAAATGCATCTAAGTTTAAAACAAAATGAGAGCAACTTGGTAATTAAACATTAGGAGCATCAAGCATACACTATTTTCCAGTTTTATTTGGGTAGTTAGGTCACCACATAAACCGCCACAGTCACTCAGTGGAGTATCCTTCAAAGGAATATGAACAAGATGATGAAGCACACCATCAGCCTCAAGAGATTTAGGTGTAAGCTGCCAAATGAACTGTAAGCCCACCAAAGAAGAAAAAACATTCTCTGCAAGACATTGACCGCACGTGAGAAAAAATGTACGATCCAACAAGTAATCAGCAAAAGAATTGAGCAAAACTATAACAAACACCACCATCTTGAACTTGGAGCACATTTTGTTATAGCGAGAAGTTGGATAGAGCTTAAGTGACATTAATGAGTCTAATCCACCCCAAAGAATCTCCACATGAAAGAACATAGTTTTTCAACCAAGTCCTTTCCTCTTCCTTGGACCATCCCTTATAGAATTAAGTCTCCATTGTCAACTCCGGCTATATGGATAGAGTTTTGATGAGACTGGAACAAGTCAACAAAGCCTATGGCAGCACCATATGCCCTAGAACCAGTTCTGCTCTAATACCATTTGCAAAAGAAGATTGAATGTAAAGAGTCATTTGATTCCATTCATGAAACTATATCAAACTCCGTCATTTCCTTGCAGCGGAACTTTTTGGGAATGCATAGTTGACATGGTGGAATTGTGATCTGGTTAATGGAAGGTGTTCTAGAAAAAAAAATATAAAAAATGAGCGATATGATACCCAAGAAATTAAATTAGAAAAATCAAAGGAGGTTTGAGTTCATTTTGAAATCAATTTTCATAAGTAGTCTACTACCCTCATGCATGAAGATGATAAATTTGGTCATTGCATTTAACTCTATAATGGAATCCGGACCACATTATCCATAGCACCCTCATTATCTTTTCCTTCTCCGAGCTCAGGTTGTGAAAGACAGAACCAAGGAATTATCAACAAGTGGTTTTATTATAGGACAGTTCATGATGTTCATGTAGATCTATCACATTCATTCGATGAACAGAATAAAGCTCGTTCCATCAATTGTGCAGTTGCTAAGACAACACCTGAACCTCCATGCAGTAATCCTAGACTGATCATGCAGTGACTAACACACCACTGAACCCTCCATGCAGTAGGCCTAGACCAATCATTCTATCTTCATTTAAATCATCATCCCAAGCCGGGGCCAACAACAAGACTGTTGCAGATTGGCAAGTGTCTCACCAACCCCTTGTGCCCTGATATCTGAGAAGCAGGTGCAGGAACTATCAATCCTGTCCGCCAAATGGAATACAACTATAAAACTTGTCCGGATGAAAGAGCGAGTCATCCCTTCCTTTGATATCCTGATATATACCAAAGGAAGAGGAAGCATAGACTTTTAACCAAACTTTAAGTGATCAATACATCTGCCTTTCCAAAAATAACACTTCGCCTCTGTTCATTTCTCATCAGCAGAACCACCATTCTATAAATAGTGCTCTTTCATTTGTCACACAATGCCGAATGCCCTGTTTGTACCCTTTTCGACTTATCCTCAGACTGATACTACCTTCACTACTAGTTAAAAACAAGCAGGATCAAGATGACTGCCACCCCCAGCTGACAATGACCAAGGAACTGACATAGCACATTTCCATGGCTCCACTATCCTCAGTTCCATACTGCATGAGTGATGAAAATTGAACGAGCCAAAACCATGTCATGACCATAGTGTCAAGGTATGTCACTTCTTAGAGTTGTCGCATGTAACAATGCCATACATTCATCTCTATGTTGCAAAGGTTCCTCTTTATCAGTAAGGGAAAATGTTAAATAGGTTCCGATTGATGACATTTAAAATTTAAGTCATGTTGAAACCCAATATAGATGGAAAACTATAACTGCTTCAAACAAAATCAGCAAAAAATACAAGGCAGACTACACACAAAGAAATAAAAGCAGATAGACATCACTAATGTGATAGATAATCCCTAGGGCAAGCAGATTCTATCTACAGAAAACAAATTCCCGTTATCTAAAAACCTAAACACATCCTCAAAAACACAGCAGTAAAAGACATGAATAAAACATCATTATACGCATTAAAAGACATGAATAAAACATCATTATACTAAGCATCACAATCTATGATACCCAGATACTTGTACAAGGCCAAATTATCTGTATCGGACCGATACGACACTTGTATTGGTACCTGATACTACAGTAATATTTCTACAGAACAAGTTTAACATATCCTACTTATAAAGTCCTTTATTTCATATAGCTATTTTAAAATTTTTACTTCTCACCATTAAAAATGCTATAAAGGGACGGAAATAATGGTAATTTCATTGATTACAAAGTGATCCAATGAAAAAATTAGGACACCCGTATCCGTGTCCTAGATTTTCAAAAGTGAAGAGTTGTATCCACGACCCTCGTATCAGTGGCCATATCCATATCCGTATCTAGGCATCATAGATCACAGCTAAACAATACATGCGCTAATTTATTCCTAGGCACCTTCTTCATCGAAGGCACGGACATGAAGTGTAGAAAGCCCATGGAGATCAAGCTTGACTGAATGATGGAATATCTGTATCCTGAAGATTGTATCAATAAAAACTTCACAACGAATTACAGTCCCACTGAGGAGGTCAGCAGCATAAACAGCAGTCTCCTTTCGGCCACTGTAAGGAGCAATTGATATTAATCTAGCACTTGTTGAACACCGACTAGTGCCATTATACTCTGGTAGAACAGAGAGAATATCATGATGCTCCCATGACCTATCATTCAAGTAAATAACATTTCAACTTCAATAAATAAGATAAAAATGAGGAAACAGCAAGAAGCAACATATCCACGAGCAAAATCCATCCTAACCAAAACTATACACATGCATTTTTACTAAATTGCATCATAAAATATTAATGAAAATACTAAAATAATGGTGGCCCAAACAAATACATGCATAAAATTGTCTGACTGCACGAATGTTTTGAAAGGCATGGGTTTAGGTACGCAGTTGGCCTACATAGAGGCCACAAGCATTAAGCCAAATGGTGCCATCCACGAATCTCACAGATTGATTTTTATTTTCTTTCTGGGAAGGATCATAGATCGATTTTTAAATTACTAAATAAAATCAGAAAAATTATAGAAAATAGGAGGGAAATGAATTAAAAAATTTATGGGTAATCTGTTTCATTTTCTTGGAATAAACCATTTAGAAACAGAACTATTTCAAGAAACCTCTTTCTTTTGCTAACATTAAAATAAGGGGGATTTCAAAGCACTTACCATCTATGAAAGAGAGGGAAAAAGTGATGCATCCAACAGCCTTTATGTTATGGCTTACACGAGGGTCGAGGAACCCCAAAGTGGTCCACACATGCCACCTATGGGGCCCACGTGATGTGGTAACAGTTCGCATGGATTCTCTCATATTTTTATACGTCCAAGCAGCCCTTATTCACTTTGCATACTTACCTATCTAATTGAGTAATATTAGGAGTTGTGTGAGTAGCTTGCAAGTTATATTAAGCATTTAATTTCTAAAAAAGTTACTAAATAGGTGTCCACTCCAAGTCAGATTTTATCTTTCAAAATTGAATTCTAATGACTTAAGTGGAGGAATAAGTCTCCAACTGGGAAAGTAGGAGTTGAAACCCCATCCCCTATTTATATACACATGTACTCTTTAAGATATTTGGACAGAATTCAATACAATTCAGTTCGTTTCTCATGAGTTTGGTTCTAATTTCATCCTCCCTCTTCTGGTGCCGACTCCAAAGGTTAGATGACTCAAGACTTCACCAACTTCCATCAAAATTGGTAACAGAGCAAGTTAGCCCCAGTTCTCTTCTTGTTCAGATCTAAATAACCATTTATATTTTTCAGTTCCTTTTAATTTACATTCAGATCCATCAAACCAGAACCTGGCCAAATTTCCCTCCCCCATCTTCAAATCCCTACAACCCAAAAACCATTCAAATCCCGTCGCATTGACCAATTCCATCCCTAGCCTTAACCCGTGCACCACGTAACAGCCACAAAATTGCCCCCTCTATTTGACCAAACCTGATGCAGTAGCACATGGTTTCCATATACTCATGGTCCACATGTGGGACCCGTACCATTCTGATTTGTTAATTGTTATTAGTTTCTAATTTTTATTTAAGAAGTTGCATTTAGGATTAGTTTCTAATCTGAATAGGATTCCTATTTTTGTTTCCTAATTTAATTAGGATTACTTTCCTAGTCCTTGAGACTCTTTTATTATAAATATAGCATTGTAGAGATCAATGATCTCATAGATTTTTAGAGTTAATAAAATTTCCCTGCGTGGGTTATCGTGGAGAGATTGTCTTCATCGATTGATTGTTCCAGTGGGAACTCTAATTGTGACCCCGCACTTGCATCCTAACTCTAGGACTGCATCAATTGGTATCAGAGCCGAACGATCCCTCGATCGTCGGCGTGTTACCCTAAACTCATCCTTCCCTGCCGAAAACCTAGTAGACTCCCTGATCCCCAGTCCCACTCGTCCAAAACCCTAGACCCATCTCATCCAACCCCACTAGAGAACACCTTCTCTTTGCACTCCCCATTCCCAAATCCCTATTTCCCGAACTCAACACCAACACCGCACATCCCTTGTCTCGAACTCCACCTTCGTCCGCCCACATCCTAACTCCACTTTTTCAACACAGCAACACCCCTATCTCTTTTTCGAATCCCAAACCCAGAAAACATAACAAAACAACAACAAAAAAAAAAAAAAAAAAAAAAACAGAGAGAGAAGCAGAAAGAAGAAGCAAGAAGTAGAAGAAGAGCAATAGGAGAAAGGAAGGTGAACGGGGAAGAGGAGAGTACCGTGCACCAGTCGATCGCGCCGCCCAGGCTCCAGCAGTGTCGTCGCCAGGCTCCTCCATCGTTGAAAGGCGCCAGCACCAGCTCCATCTTCTTCGCTTCAACTTCATCACACGTCCACATCAACAGCAATAGAAAGGCAAAAGGGGGCGAAAACCCTTTTCCCTTCTCCCTCGACACGAAGTCCAACGCAGCACTTGGGTCGGGTTCCAGGCCCACTTTCAGCCGTTCAACTGAGTCCAGTTTATGGGCCTGCGCTTGAGTTAAGCCCATACCCAACTCAGCAGTTCGAAAGAAACGTCTGGAGCAAAATATTTTCATCCACGAGTGGGTCAAGTCCATCCCAGGCCTAGTTCAAGTTGATTTCTGATCCTGACCCATTCACACAAGAAGCCCAGTTCCATCAACATAATCAGTCAACAGCAAATTTTGACTAGATCAACGGCCACCGGTTGTTTCCGCGATATTGGGCTCATCTAGCGCTAGATTTTCGATCTGTTTTCTCCAGCGTGATCGTGAACAGCAAATCTACATCAGGTCAGTTAGATATTTTAAATTTGCATTCACCACAGATGCCTCCCAAAAAGCAGGTTGACGCGGAGTCTTCCTCTCACAATGATGATGATTTGAGGGGAACCATTGCACAATTATCGGTCACTGTTAATCAACTATCCGCAACGGTAGCTCAAATGCAACTTCAAATGCAAGCGACTCTTGATAGGATTGAAACCCAATTAACAAATTTGGAAACTAATCGGCGTGAAGATAACCATCGGGATGATGCAGGACGCATTCGGAATCAATAAGACCCCCACGTCGTAAATGTTGATCGAGATTTGGGTATTAAACTTGTGATTCCCGAATATGATGGAAAATTAAAGCCTGATGAGTTCTTGGATTGATTAGTGTGTGTTGAAAATATTTTTGCACATAAACCAATTACGGATGGTCAAAAAATTACTCTGGTGGCAACTCGCTTTCGCAATTATGTCGCAATATGGTGGGCCGAGTTACAAAAGAACAGGAGATACCAGCAAATTGACCCGGTTGACACCTCGGCCGAGATGAAAATTTTGTTGAAGCAAAAATTCATGTCGGTCAATTACTACAGAGATCTGCGTTCACGTTTCCAATACTTGAAACAAGGATCTAAGACAGTTGTTGAGTATTCTGAGGAGTTTATGACCATACAAGCCCGTTGTGGTTTGAATGAAGATGATGAGGTCTTAGTCGACAGATACTTTAATGAGCTTACACTTGACATTCAAGATATCCTCGCATTCAGGCATTTTGATAATGTTGATGAGATTATTCAGCATGCTATCAAAGCCGAGGAAATTGCAAATCATCAAGCCCAAAAACTTAATGCAGCTAAATGGGTTATGTAGTAGAATTCCTCCATTGCAAGTTCTAAACCGAGTACATCATTGAAAAAAGTTTTCACCAAGCCCGAAGGTCAAAATAGACTCACATGCTTTAATTATAAACAACAAGGGCATCGTGCAGCAGAATGTCCAAAACGTATCCACATCATTGAGAATGAAAGTGATGTGAACGATGTTCCAGATGATCATAAAGAGAATGAAACAGAGGAAATAGTGGATATTATGCCCGAGGAAGGTCTTGAGTCTCTCATGGTCATCCAAGAAACTACATCGACTACTGAGAAGAAATGGTTGCGAGAAAATATTTTCCACTCCAAAGGAACAGTCAATGGTCACGAATGCACAGTCATCATTGATGGAGGAAGTTGTCAGAACATCATATCCCAAGCTTTTGTGGATCGTTTACAGCTGAAAGTTTGGAAGCATCATCGTCCTTATTTTGCTAGATGGTTAATGACAGGTGATGAATTGTAAGTCTAATATGCCTGTCCAGTTACCTTTTCCATTAGTGCAGATTATACAAATACAATTTGGTGTAATGTGATACCCATGGATAGTTGTGATATCTTATTGGGTCGTCCATGGATGTATGACAAGAATGGAACTAATGGCATACGCGACAACACATACACATTCATGCATGGTGAAAAGCAAGTCATACTCCGTCCTCTAAAGCCGACGCCACCAAAGAAAGGTTCACGTTCTCGTCTCACCAAGGCAGCGCTTCACGTGCACACTATCTACAGATGTAACATCAAGACGAAGAGCCGAGTATGAGGACGAACTCTTTTTCTACCTAGGGGTAGGGATGGCAACGGGGCGGGTCGGGGGCGGGGATCCGCCCCGACATGCCCCGCAGGGCCCGATGTGGTGCAACCACAAACACAATAAATTAAATTATGTTTAACATTGAATATGATTAAAGTCAAATAAGCTTAGATAGATTTTTTAACAATTTTAATTTCATCAAATTTGAATTAGAGGGAATGAGATCATATTATATGCTTTTATAATGTCTAGGGTTCATTCAATTACATGTTTAACTTTAAAATAAGTCTTCAACCAATCTACTTAATTCTTAATAACAACATAAAATCAATATATACATTTACATATAAATATATTTATTTATTATAAAAGAATTCTAAAATATATATATATATTGTTTAGAGGATTATTAATTTCGGGGCGGGGCGGGGCGGGGCAGCGGGGCGGGGCAAGACACAGACCCGTCCCCGTCCCGCCCCGGATTCAGGGTATGTTTTTTGCCCCGTCCCCGCCCCGTCTAAGAGTCTGTGCTGGGAAAACCCGTACAGGGCGGGGCGGGCACTCCGGGTTAGGGCAAGGCGGGTTAAAAATGCCATCCCTGCCTGGAGGGAATTGATGCAGTAGCACATGGTTTCCATATACTCATGGTCCACATGTGGGACCCATACCATTCTAATTTGTTAATTGTTATTAGTTTCTAATTTTTATTTAAGAAGTTGCATTTAGGATTAGTTTCTAATTTGAATAGGATTCTTATTTTTGTTTCCTAATTTAATTAGGATTACTTTCCTAGTCCTTGAGACTCTTTTATTATAAATATAGCATTGTAGAGATCAATGATCTCAGAGATTTTTAGAGTTAATAAAATTTCCCTGCGTGGGTTATCGTGGAGAGATTGTCTTCATCGATTGATTGTTCCAGTGGGAACCCTAATTGTGCCCCCGCACTTCCATCCTAACTCTAGGACTGCATCAAAACCCTAGCCCGTATCTCCCACCAGCAGAAAAGACCTAACCAGTGTCCACTTTAGAACTCCACAAAGTCCATCAAATCAGCCAAAGAACACCACGATTCAACATACGAACAAAGCATAATAAGCTTCAATCCATTCAGCCTAATTGCTAACCTTCCCTCATCTTCAAAAACCCATCTTTTCCCTACACGGCTATACCTGCAAATTCAATACACCAACGAAAAAGGACACTATCATTTTTTTGTCCTACAAAGAAATCTCCATTATTGTTAGAATGAGGAGATTGATTTGGAAGATGAAAAACATGTGATACCAGATGGGTTTCCATTGGAGCTTATAGATGATCAGCTAGACATGGAAAAGGACCGCCATTAGTTATGGTTGCAATGGATCTAGGTCTAGCCCGAATCAACCCAGTATCCAATAACAACATTTTTTTATTGTACAACCTCCAACAGGCCCCATGTGTCAGATTTGAACCCAATTTTAGGGTCCTAATCCCTTAAAGGGTCGAACACTGGCCTTATGCCTTAGGCCCGAAAACCACTCAATACTTCTTCTTGCCATCTCCAATCCTTCGATTTCTTTAATGTACTACAGACAGTTTTGAATAAACTCAATGATGATGAAGGATTGGATATTAGAGCTTTTGTTTTTCTTGTTATGATCATGAATTAATGATGATGATATTATAAGAGTACTTGGATTCAGGCCCTGCAATACATATTGCAATTGGACCCAGACCCATATGTGCCAGGCTCCTCAATCCAGCCCCACTATTGATGGTTTGTCAATTACCAGCCGAGCAAAAGCTGGATGGTTCGACACAAATGAAGATCATCCCCGCTCATATTCGGGGCAAAGATGATATTTGCAACTTTATCATAAACAATGGAAGCTCCATGAATGCATCTCCAACAACTTCATTAACAAAAAGTCGAAGCTCCCACTTGAGCAGCACCCAATTCCTTACAAGATCACACAGGAAAACAATGTAACCATCAATGTGAACAAGATGAACCTCATTACTGTACACTCAGAATGGATCCTAACCATTGCCTTGTTGAGAGACTCTCATGAAACTATACTGTCCCACCATGAAGCAATCCATACCTCCCAAACCCAGCACAACACAAGCTGACCAAAACCCATCTAAACATCTGTAATGGAAGCGACATTTCTACAAACACCTGACACTCAACTCCCCCTAACTGTCCTAAAACAAAGACTCCCAACACTAACAAATTTTCTCTATCAACACTCATCACACCCCACTGATTTATGACCTACTCCCATCAAGAAAAAAAAAAAACCCCAGAAAGCAATCTACAAAGAAAATGCATTATCAATTCCATACACATAAATTCAAAGCCATACCATGAAAAGCATCCATCTGATCCTTGAAGGCGATACTCGACTGGGTTGGTCATGCGAGGAGGCAACAGTACATTTAGATCCGCTATATGCGGACCCGATAAAGAATTCGAAGGAGGGATGAGTGAGAGCAGTAGAAGCAGTAATGGAAACATCTCTCTGCGAAAAACCGTGCTTCGTTCTCTGCTACTGCCTCGGACTGGTGTTCATGGACCTAAAACCCTAGAATAAGCCTTAAACCCTTGAAAAGGACTGTCTTTTGAGTCCACAATCCCCAGAGAACACATGCGTGCACGAACCCCACGAAGAGGGCCAAAAACAGAAGGAAGTGGGTCCCAGGGGAGCAAAGGCATTGAAGGTTAGGTGGCATGGTTTTACTTTGACAGACCTGCTAAAATTTGGCATGATTGCTTGCTTATACCTAGAACTCTATTTAAGTTGCCATGAGTGTTAGATTTTGGCATATTAGGATCTACTAATGAGCTATATGAAGTTGGGGTTTTGGTGATTACTTACTAGTATTCATTTAAAGTTCTAGTTTGCCTAACAGTAGTTATAGATGACTGCTTGTATCAGGAGCAAGTTTTCATCTGCCCTAGGACCCATAACATTCATTGTATCTTAGTTTTCAAATAAAGTTTTAGTGGGCCAACCGTGAGATTGATAAATTATAGGTAACTCTTATTTATATCTCATTAAGAAAAAAAGTAAGGAAAGTCCATCACGTGTCGCAAAATAGAATTAAATCTAATGATGGCCATTTTACATATTTGAATAATAATTTATAGAATAGACATTACAAAGTGCCTTAGGGCTGATGACCGGCTTGGATTTAAAAAAGGTGGGCCCCACCGTGCATGGAAGATGTGCGCCGAAACAAAGGACCCTGGAATGGGGTAAAAACAGAAGTCAAAAAATAGTAGTGGGGAGGAGCTCTCCCATAGATATGAATGAACTCCTTGCCAAATTTCCTTCAAATAAGCCAGCCAACCATTGTTACATTTTGGGGCTCACCTAATAAGTTTTTAAACCACATGAAATAAATGCCCTCCCAATAGCTTTTGCCAAATTCATTCCAACAGGGAGAGGCTCACCCATCAGATTGATTATATTACAAAACACAAGACTCTTTTTTCAGACTTTCATCTGAAGTGCACTATTATTCATGATCAACGACAATGAAGCCCAAACATATCAAGGTTAATTTTGTTCTATTCTATATGGGAGAGGCATTTACTTTGAGTGATTCAATTTTTGAGCGGTGGGCCTCATCATTTGTACCAAAAAAGAGATGCGAAATGGAGGAAGGAAAGGTTGAAAAATAAGAATGACTGGAGGTGAATTTCAGTAAGTTTGGGTTCTGATATAGTAACTAACTTTCGTTGAACAGTTTCCAATTTAACTCTTTAGGGGCCTGTTTGGATAATTGATGAGTAGAGTGAAGTGGAGTGAATTTCACATGAAAAGTGAAGTGGGGTGAAGTGGGTTGAAGTTAATTAAATTAACTTCACTTCACTCTGTTGGGTTGCTTTGTGTAAAGTGAAATCTAAAATACTTTATATGTGTTTGGATACCTATGAGTAAAGTAAAAATGGGAACACGGAGAAAAATAAACTCTCTTTTATTCTTTCTTACGAACACTTCATGGGATCGTTTCAACAGGTCCCATATAATATTAATACTCATGGACACACCTAATATCATCTTTTCTATGCCTCCATCAACATTTGACCCATGCAGGTAACAAAAAGGCTAGAAAAAATTAAAAAGAGATCCTTCAATGGCCTTTTCTGAGAGACAATCAAGCAACAATAATTAATAACGTCACCTAAAATAATTAATAACGATGTCATGTAATTTTGTGCGAAACCATTAACATACCCACGCCCTCAACACTAGTCAAAGTACTAATTTATTTATTTATTTTTAAGTTCAGTAACAAAAAGAAGCACTACTAGAAAAACCACTTTTAGCGACCGCCAAAAGCCGTCGCTAAAAGTGGTCTGGCGGTCACTAATACTCTTTAGCGACCGCCAAGAGACCGACACGAATACTTCGTCGCAAAAAGTACTGGCGATCGCTAATACTTTTTGCGACGGCAAAGTAGCGGTCGCTAAAAGTTTAAAAATAAAAAATCTGGACCATTTGCGGCCGCCATAGCGGTCACTAATACTTCATATAACAGTCGCTAATACACTATTTTTTTTAATTTTTAATTTTTTTTTAAGTGGCGGTCGCTAATGGTATACCTGGCGATCGCTAATAGTAAAAGTTTTACTTTTAGCGACCGCCACTAAAGGACATATATATATATATTTTAAAAATCGTCATGTATTTTCCCTTTCTTTTTTTTCCTTCTTTTTATACATGTACCTGATATATTATCAATTAAAATTAAAAATACTACCATGAATTAAAAGTACAAATACTACCATCAATTAAAATTACAAATAACAAAAGAAAGTCTTATATTAATTACATTCAAAACATTACAAAACTTTCAACAAATTATATCCATTACAATTACATAAAACAAAATATATATATATATATCCGTGCAGGGTGCTGTGGTAGATCCGATGCTCTCAAACCTGAACAGAAAAAGGAAAATAAATATTAATACTTAACTAAAAAAATTGACAATTAATACTAAATATAAAAAAATTAAGAATTTAAATTTAAATTTAAACTTACATTTTACCTGTACGAGCAATCCGGGAGTCGGAATCTCGTTCCGTCAGTTCCTGCAAGTCATAAATGACTAGAGGCCTGTGCCCGTCAAGTTTCACGGGCAACGGAGCCCGTTTACTCGTTTTCGGCGCCCGAAGCCTCATTTTCTAAATTTTAAGTTAACGTTCCAACTTAAACCTACGTTTTAACTGTACGAGCATTCCGGGAGTCAGAATCTCGTTCCGTTAGTTCCTGCAAGTCATTAATGACTACGGGCCCGTGCCCGTCAAGTTTCATGGAAAACGGAGCCCGTTTGCTCATTTTGGGCGCTCGGATATTCGTTTTCTAAGTTTTAAGTTAACGTTCTAAATTAAACCGACGTTTCAACAATACGAGCAATCCGGGATTCGGAATCTCATTCCGTCATTCCTGCAAGTCATGAATGACTAGGGGCCCGTGCCCGTCGAGTTTCACGTGCAACGGAGCCCGTTTGCTCGTTTTCTAGGTTTTAAGTTAACGTTCTAACTTCAACCTACATTTTAACTGTACGAGCAATCCGAGATTCAGAATCTCGTTCCGTCAGTTCCTGTAAGTCATGAATGAGTAGGGGCACATGCCCGTCAAGTTTCACGAACAACAGAGACCGTTTGCTCGTTTTTGGCGCCTAGAGGCTCGTTTTCTAAATTTTAAGTTAACGTTCTAACTTAAACATACGTTTCAACTGTACGAGCATTCCGGGATTCGGAATCTCATTCCGTTAGTTCCTGCAAGTCATGAATGACTAGGGGCCCGTGCCCGTCAAGTTTCACGGGCAACGGAGCCCGTTTGCTCATTTTGGGCGCCCGGATGCTCCTTTTTTAAGTTTTAAGTTAACGTTATAGCTTAAATCTACGTTTCAACTGTACGAGCAATCCGGGATTCGGAATCTCGTTCCGTCAGTTCCTGCAAGTCATGAATTACTAGGGGCCCGTGCCCGTCAAGTTTCATGGGCAACGAAACCCGTTTACTCGTTTTGAGCGCCCGGAGGCTCATTTTCTAAGTTTTAAGTTAACGTTCTAACTTAAACCTACCTTTCAACTGTACGAGCATTCCGGGATTCGGAATCTCATTCCGTCAGTTGCTTGTATCCAACTCAGAAAGAACAATCTTGAGTCTTCCTTGCAAGTCGGTATTTTCAGCTTTCAAGGTCTCCATATCATGATTAATCAAGTCACACTTCTATGCTTCAGCAGTCAACATATCTGCCAATTTGTTATTTTCAACCTCTAAATGACTCACTTTTGTAAGAGTTTCAGACAATTCAGCTTTTAAAGAAGTATTCTGCTCTTCAGATTCTTTCCAGCTTGTAGCCACTTTTTCATTCATCTTGAGCATCTTCATGGTCTTTGCAAACAATATATGATATTCAGCTTGCCAATCATATTCTGTCTCTGACTCACTAACATCTTGATCAGTCCCTTCATCAGAAACTAATGGAGTAGCAGAAACAGAAGTTGCCATGAATGCCATGAATTTTTCTTTGCTAGCATCAGGCTTCTCAGACTCAGATTTTTTTTCATCTTCCTCAAAAGTATCATCATCCCAAGTCAGATTGAAAGCCTTCTTCTTTGGTTTCTTATTAGCACAGTCACTAGTAATGTGTCCATAACCATGACACTCAAAACATTTAATCCCTTTAGAAGTTTTCTTCTTTACAAAATTTTTAGTGACTTTCAGATCACTTTTCTTCCCCTTCATAAAAGCTTGAAATTGCTTCATAAACTCAACAGCAACTTGGGGATCAATCTCCTCAGAATCACTAGCAATTTTCTTGTATGATTCTTTGGAGGCTCTCAAAGCAACACCTTTGGATTTTGATTTTCCATTGGTTCTTAGGTTTGCTTCAAAAGTCTGAAGGTTGTCAACTAATTCCTCAACTTTGAGAATATTCAGATTTTTATTCTCTTTTATGGCCACAACCTTTGCATCAAACCTTTCTGAAAGAGACCGCATAATCTTTTTTACAATTCTATTTTCAGGAATTGGCTCTCCCAAAGTAAACGTGCCATTCACAATTGTATTCTGCTTTGAATAAAACTCATCAAAAGTTTCATCATCCTCCATCTTTATAGTTTCAAAGGCTGTATACAATTTCTGAAGTTTCGACTGTTTGACAATGTCAGTCCCTCCATGCACAATCTGCAGAATATCCCAAGCTTCTTTTGCAGTAGTGCATGTAGAAATTCTACGAAACTCAGATATGCTAACTCCATTATAAATAGCATTCAAAGCCCTAGAGTTGCAAATGGCTGCCAATTCTTCATCCTTTGTCCACTTATCTTCAGGTTTGGGTCCAGTTACCCCATCAGCAGTAATAGTGGGCAAGGAATAGCCATTCACAATAGATTTCCAAACTTTCAGATCTATGGCTTTCAAGAAGGCAACCATTCTTGCTTTCCAATAAACATAATTGTTACCATCCAACAGAGGAGGCTTATTGGTTGAAGTGCCTTCTCGGTAGACATCCATTCTAGCAATATTTGGATCAACACAATAAAATAGTGTAACCTGCTCTGATACTAATTGAAATTTTATAAAGGCTATCAGAATGGATTACTAGTTCTATTTAACCAATCAATGCAGCGGAAATAAATTAATCAGACAATTTAGAACTAGCTATCTACCAATCACACACCACAAGAAGGCAGACACAATCTTTAACGTGGAAACCCTATCCAGGGAGAAAAATCACGAACCAGAAATCAATAGTTCACGAACAGTTACAAGATATACTCACAAGCTCCTTTACCTCAGTCTGTACCTCGATCTAAGGACTGTAGTTATTATTGCAAAGAATCCACTGACACGACATCCACCGCGCCCCGTTCTCCTTACTTGATTTCCTCGCACCTTGTCAACCAAGATGATCAATCTTCTACAAGAAAAGTAAAAGCAGCAATAACCTTCTAGAGCAGCCATTCAGAATAATCTCTCAATGGCTCTAAAGAATTAACTCTCTCTAAGATATCTCTGACTCAGATCAATGAGAGTTGTGATGATTGTCTAGGGTTGAGAGAAACACCCTATAAATAGCCCTAAATTCGTGCCTTAGACTTAGTGCACAAGTAGGACTCAAACTGGGAAAGATAGTCTCAAAAGGAAACTAAATCTGTTTAGAAAAGTAGACTTTCCCGTTTCTGCGCACACTGTTTGATCGATCGGACTGTGCATCCGATCGATCGGACTGACAAAATAACTGGATGCCTTTTCTGACCGATCGATCGGTCTGAGGCTCCGATCGATCTTCTCTTTTCTTTTATTCTTCACTTCAGCTCTTCCGGCAACACATCCACAGTCCATTCTAAAATGAATTAGAAAATACAACTCAATGGACCCAGAGTTTTGTCCAACCCATGAATTAGCCAATAAAAATACTAACAGATTGATTAAAAAAAATTGTGATTTTACATGCCTATGCTATTGGTGTAATTGTCATGGTTAACTAAAAACTACAGTTAGATCTACTATTTCTTTACATGTTCCACAAGATCCCTCATCTTCTGTATTTTGATAGAAGGCAACTTAGTCACTGATGCACCTCGGAGAAGACTGGGTCAATCAAGGTTCAGTAGGATGAGGGGATTCCATATAAGGTACATCATATTAAATCGATAAGGCAGTTCCACAGTGTGAATATCAGACCTTCTTGGTCATCTCAACAAGCTAGCACCTTCTCATTTTAACAGTAACTTCAACTTTTAACATAATAATCCCTACTTCAACATATTAATTGATCCTTCACTCTTCCAAAAAGGTAAAGTTTTGGACACTTTAAACCCACAAACTATCTGAAATCAACATTTTGAGGCCTGAGGACTTACTTGGCTGGGCTTGGGCTTACATATGTGCCTGATGCCCAGCGTCAGTTATTTAAATGACTTAGAAATACTTGGCTGATAGTAGGGGCCTAGATCCATACAACGTGGAAGGTTAACCAACATATGAATTCAAGTAATGATCAAATGGTGGGTGGGTGTATATTCAAATGACGACTACTAGTTGGCCTAGGACCAAGGGGTAGCTTAGTTGGCCTAGGACCACGGTTTGCCCCCGGCCGTTGTGGGTTCGAAACTCCGCTACCACACTAGGGCTATAGGGGATTTATCCGGCTTCCCTCTGGGCCCGGAGGGATTAGTCCAGCCTAAAGGGTTGGGAACCCTCCGACAGCAAAAAAAAAAAAAAAAAAAAAAAAAATGACGACTACTAAAATATTGTGACTTCCGGTTGTAAAATGCACCATTGGGTTGTAGACAAACAACAAAGCTGATAAGGCTAATTCCTTGTATTCAGAAAGCCTCCATGCAACAACTTTGTTACCATGTCTTTATCATTACAACTACATATGTACATTCAAAGATGATTGCAATCAGTAAAAGCATTCTCCACACTCAATTAGTTATATTAATTTTTCCTTTCATTTTGACTTCACAACACATTTGGATCTTCATGAAACATGTTCGAGTAAGTCAGTTTATGGGTGGATCCGGGTTCATGTGTCGGATAACCTCAGTTACCTGTAAATAACAGTTGTTTTTATCTGTCATAAAGGATCAATGGAAGACAAAATCACATGTAATTCAATTTCCACGTGAACCCATGGCAACACAACCAATTTAGATGAGCCAAACTCATGCACATGAATTGTAGTAACTAAAAATAGTGGGATCATGTGAGCAATTACTATTGTTGGTTGAAACATGTAAAAAGATGCGATGAACTGAAATAAGCTAAGCTAATTACATGTAACAATAGTGCATCAGTTGGGAAGTCCCATCGACGCGGGTCTTATAATGGGGTTGAGGGGACTATACAGAAGTCTCAACCGATTATGGAATAAACCATAAATACAAGTTTCATCAAACAGTGATTATCACTTAGATAAAAGTGGTGTTCTATGAATATGGTCTTTAACTGTTTACGGTTTGTCACTGGGTTCACTGGGTTGAATTAAGAAAGAGATAGCAAAAATGAGCACTGGGATCTGGTCTATGTGGTCTATTGATCTAAACTCCTTTTTTTTTCTTAATCTGAAGGTTGTGATCTTCAGTAATTCTTCTGGGCCTAATGATGGTTGTATTGGTTGTTTATGCAGAGGAAGAAGTGGTTTTGCTGTGTTTGAAGTTCTTAGAGCAATGAGATTGGTGGGCCAATTATGATGATGGTACTATGAATCTCTCCTTGGCTTTTAGTAAGGGCAGTTTGGTTTTCATGCAGCATACTGGTGGAAGTAAGGAAAGTCTGGGTATTGTTCTTTTGTTAGAACATACTTCAAAATGGGGATTTAATTTAAGATGAAATAGGAAAGTGATTGAATGTAATTATACATGTATGTGTGCAACAATATTGTTGGGAAAATCTGAAAATGGTCCCTATGTTTTGTCCTAATTTATTACATTCCAAAACCCCTACATAGTAGTATAGTATCAATAACCTCCTCACTAGCCATTTCTCCATTCACTCACATCTGCCATAAACTAATCAAGAGACAATAAACACTTTTTCCTCGAACCAAAACCATGACAGGAAATCCTATATAGCCACATCAATGCCACTGAAAACATAATTCCCATTATTTGCACTTAAACAAATGCAGCTCCCATGGTCCTCTATTTCAATCCAAAGAAAAACTCTTTCATCAAGTCATTCTGAGTGTTCTCACTGCACCTTCTCTCTCTCTCTCTTTCTCTCTCTCACACACACAACAAATCTCATTGCAACTCCATAAAAAACTATTCAATATCTTCTTCATCTAATTTAAATATCCAAAAACCTGACCATGCTATTTTTGAAGTCCTCATTCAATGCCATTATTCCCAAATCCACATTTAAGATTGGAATTCCTTAAAGTTACGACACGCAAAATGCATCAAACAAGAAGAACAATTAAGCAACAATTACAAGTACCACAATCAAAAGAAGAATTATAATAAATTTCAATTTGTGTGAAAAATATTACTTTTAAAGATGAAAATTCCTAATCCAGCAACAACCCCCAGGAAATCAACGGATGCGGGGCCGCCACGAACACACCCTCTGCAAAAAGAGGGCGAATTGGCAATCATGATTATCAAAATAAGAAAGAACAATCACCAGAGAATTGCATTTGAAATTGCGATGTGTATAAATCCAACAAGCCTTTAATCTTTCCAAAAAAGAGATTCTCGTAAGCTCCAAACTGGTCCTTGATCGTTTCAAGACTGTCCTACACAGAGCAATGAGGGTTTTGAGATTCAATGCATTGGATTTCATGGAAGAACAAAGAACCAAAAAAAAAAGGGGTATCTTTTTTAATGTTTCTTACTAGGGTTTGATGGAAACGAGCGGAGGAGGTGTCGCGGATTTCGGAGAGGCACAGTGCAGAGCGAAGGGGAGAGGGAGGGAGGGAGAGAGAGACGGAGAGAACCGGTTGCGGCTCCGGCGCAGGCGGGCTCCAGCAGTGGCGAGGGCGCGGGAGGGCACAGTGCAGAGCGAGAGGGAGAGGAAGAGGGAGAGGGAGGGAGAGAGAAAGAACCGGTGTTGGCTAAGGCAGAGCGCGGGAGCAGGGGAAAAAAAGAGGGAAGGAAAAAAATGAAGAAGAAAAGGTGGGTTTCGGAGGTTCATGTAAGAGGCTTTAGCTGTAATAATATGTGAAGAAGGGAGAAAAAGAAGATCAGTGGGAGAAGATTGTAATAATATGTGAAGAAGGGAGAGGAAGAAGAAGAAGATCAGTGGGAGAAGGTCTACCTCAATGGAGGATCGACTGCTTGTATTTATAATTAGATTGTGCCTTAATCAAGGCTCTAAACATGCTAAGTATACAAATTAGAATAATCAAAGAATATCTCCTAATCTATACAAGGAAAGAAGAGGAAAGAAATCAGCTATACAATCTCAACAATATCCCACGTGAGGGATTATACATGGGCCTGGATGGGCCTAGGCCTAACATAAAGGCCTGTTATCTTCTACACTCCCCCTCAAATTGATGTGGTAAGATGGAAAACATCAATTTGCAAGTGAGATCATGATGACGCTGTTTGGGAAGTGCTTTGGTGAAGATATCCGCCAACTGGTTAAAAGAAGAAACATGAGGCAGAGTTATCTTCCCAGTAACGATATGTTGACGGATGAAGTGACAGTCAATCTCTATGTGCTTTGTTCTTTCATGGAAGACCGGGTTGTTGGCAATTCTGGTAGCACTGGTATTGTCCCCATGGAGAGGTGTGGAACTACCAACAAGAACACCCAATTCACACAAAAGGCGGCGGAGCCAGATAATTTCAGCACTGGCGGAGGACATTGCCCGGTATTCTGCTTCAGCAGAAGACTTTGAGACAGTGGTTTGTTTCTTGCACTTCCATGAAATTAGAGACTTTCCAAGAAACATACACCAGCCAGTAGTAGACCTCCGAGAGTCCGGACAGCCAGCCCAGTCAGCATCCGCATAAGTTGATAATTGCAGAGAAGTATCAGAAGGGAAAAAGAGACCATGATGAAGAGTTCCTTTAACATAGCGGAGGATGCGTAACGCAGCAGCAAGGTGCGGTTTGTGGGGATTGCTAACAAACTGGCTAACCGTGTGAACTGCATGAGAAATATCCGGCCGAGTCATAGTTAAGTAGAGCAAACTACCAACTATCCGCCTGAAAACAGATGGATCATCTAGGGGAGTGCCATCATCGGAACTGAGTTTGGTGTTCAATTCCAGAGGCGTATCAAAAGTGTGAGCATCATCAAGCCTGGCCGACGTGATCAAATCTGTCGCATATTTGCGCTGAAGGACCCTAATGCCCGATTTGTTACGCACAAACTCCAGCCCCAGAAAGTAGGTGAGAGGACCAAGATCCTTCATTTTGAAGTGGCGAGTAAGGTGGTGTTTGAGATCCATAATGCCGGAAGTATCATTGCCACTGATAATCATATCATCAACATATACTAAGAGGAATGTGTAGCCCTTCGATGTCCATCGCAGAAAGAGGGAACTATCAGAGTGACTTTGACGAAATCCGGCCTGAAGGATTGCTGCCCGGAATTTATCAAACCAAGCCCTTGGAGCTTGTTTAAGTCCATAAAGAGCTTTCCTCAATTTGCATACATGCTTTGGAGGACAAGCATAGCCGGGAGGAGGTTTTAAATAAACAGTCTCTCTCAAGTCCCCATGTAGAAAAGCATTCTTGACGTCCATTTGCCAGAGAGGCCAATTGCGGGCTGCCGCGACACAAAGAAGAGTACGAACAGTGGTCATTTTTGCCACCGGTGCAAATGTTTCCTCATAGTCAATTCCATATTCCTGCTTATAGCCCTGTGCAACCAATCTGGCTTTGTAGCGATCAAGACTCCCATCAGAGTGTACTTTGACAGAGTATATCCATTTGCTGCCAATCACAGAGGCTCCATCCGGGGCCGGTACCAATTCCCATGTTTGATTTGCTTCAAGAGCAACCAATTCCTCAGTCATAGCATCCTGCCAGTAAGCAATCTTGGAAGCCTGGGAATATGAGGTGGGTATAGGAGTACTATCCAAAGAAGTAAGAATAGCAGAAAATCCATAGCGGTTAGGGGCAACAGAAGGACGACTAGAGCGTCGCAGAGAAAGAGTGCTATCAGAAGAAGTATTATTACCTGAAGATTCAGTAGGCGGCGCTGGGAGAGGATCAGGAGAGGGAGTCGCCAGAGGAGGGACCTTATTCCGCCGGACATAGACCTTGGGAAGAGGTGATGGAGAAGCAGACTCCGAGAATTGTGGCAGATAAGATACAGCAATAGGATGACTATCCAAATGTAAAGAAAAGAAGGGAATATGTTCCAAGAAAATAACATTACGAGAAATGCGCATGCGTTTTTCCATTTGATCATAACACAAAAAACCTTTGTGTTCATCACTGTGACCCAAAAAGACGCATTTAGCAGCCTGTGGAGATAACTTTGTGCGCTCAGTAGGAGGCAGATGAACAAAACACAGGCAACCAAAAACACGTAAGTGAGAGTATGACGGGTTTTGACCAAAGAGAACTCCGTAAGGAGTAGTCTTGCCGAGTACAGTACTAGGAAGGCGGTTGATAAGATACACAGCAGTCTGTGCAGCATCGCACCAAAATTTGGGAGGGACTAAGGATGCAATCAACAAAGTACGAACAGTTTCAAGAATATGTCTGTTCTTTCGTTCCGCAATCCCATTTTGCTGAGGAGTATGCGGACAAGATTTTTGGTGAAGAATTCCTTTATCAAAAAGGAAGGCAGAGAATTCATGAGACATGTATTCTCCCCCGGAATCTGATCTAAGAATTTTGATTGCTTTTTGAAATTGGGTTTGGACCATGTTATAAAATTTTTGAAAAATGGAGAAGACTTCAGATTTCATGCGCAGAAAGTAAATCCAAGTGTGACGAGAATGATCATCAATAAATGTCACATAGTATTTAAATCCTGTCCTACTCAGAGTAGAAGCAATTCCCCAAACATCTGAATGAATAATGTCAAATGATGCCAAAGCACGAGCATTATGAACAGGAAAAGGCAAAATATGACTTTTACTTAAGCAACAAGTTTCACACTTAGATTGAGATAAAGAAGACAACATTTTATTATCCAGAGTAGAATCCAGACAGCCAAATTTAAACAAGGAAAGTAAATGGGCATTGTTCACATGACCAAGACGTTTATGCCAAACAGTCCACAATTTATTGACATTAGAAGAAGCAACAAAGAAGGAATGATTGCCCATGTCCAGCAAAAAGAGGCGCCCGTGCTTACTCCCCGTCGCAATTACCTTCCTAGTTTGTCGCCCCTGAATGACACAACCAGAGGAAGAAAAATGAACAAGATAGCCCTCATCAATAAGTTGTCCTACAGAAAGTAAATTGGCTGATAATTTTGGAACAAAGTAAACATTGGAAAGGGTGATGAGCTGGCCAGTGACACCAGATAAAGTAATGGTACCAACTCCAGAAATGAGTAGTTGATCACCATTAGCAGTGGTAATTTTTTCGTTTCCAAGGTAAGGGTGGGAGTCTGTAAAGCTATGTTCTACAGACGTCATGTGATTTGAGGCGCCTGAATCTAAAAACCATGTAGAAGAGGTGATAGAAGGAGAAAGAGATGCAGAAGAATGAAAGGCAGGAGATGCTATATGAGAATGAGGTTGATACCGACCACCAGATAAGCCCATAGATGCTGGGATGACGTCGTACTTGTCCATTTGCAAGAATGTAGTAGATAAGAGACTACAAAGCAAAACAGCTGAAGAAGAAAGAGAGCAGCACACAAACCAACCAAAAGAAGGTGCTCTGATCTGTTATAAAAAGGCGAATACAGCAGTATTTATACTAACACTGAACAGTATTTAATCAGCAGCAGCATCAACAACATACAGCAGCAAGAAAAGATCAAAGTAGCAGCAGAGGCTTCCAAGCAGAAACAGAACACACAGAGTGCCACAGAGTGCAAAAATTGCACTAAAACAGTCCAGACGACTTGAAAAATTGAGGTGGGATCCTTGTGTGGGGCCCACAGAGGGATCTGATTGGTGATCAGATCAGTAAATAGAGACCAGTATCCAATTTCCTTGCCAGCAGTTCAAGTTTCATCCAAATCCGATCAGAATCAGAAGAGTCAACAGAGAAGCAGAAATCAAAAATCTGCTATGTATGAATGGTGACTACAGAAGTAAATCAGCCCCAACAATGAAATAATAGTGCAGCAATCAGTACACTAGCAGCAATAACACTAAGCAGCAGTAACAAGCAGCATCAACAACAGCAGAAGATAGCCCCCAGACAGTGCCAGATAGCCCAGACAGTGCCAGACGAACTGGATTTTTGGGACCAGATCTGTTCGTGGGCCCCACAGGGTGATCAAAGCACAGATCAGGTTTGAAGATCTTAAAGAAGATCAAAGTTACTTCCTTCAGTCCAAGTATGATGAGATTTGGATACAGATCCACAAATCTGGACGGTCTTGATGAAAACTATCTGACAAAACTTGATTAAAAACGACAGAGGAAGAAGCGGCTGGAACCTACCTCAAAGGTGATGTAAAAATTTCAGAAAAATCCTTAAAAAGATCCTCAAGGATAGTCGATCACAACTGTAGTGGTATCTTGGAGAGACGAAGATGATCCATGGTGGGCCACTGTTGATCAGTGACAGTAACAGAGAGGATTTGCACGCCAGGAAGAAGATCCAACGCCAGGAAGACTCAGTGGATCAATGAGAGAAGAAGATTGATCAATGATAGAAGGTGATAGGGCTCTGATACCATGTAATAATATGTGAAGAAGGGAGAAAAAGAAGATCAGTGGGAGAAGATTGTAATAATATGTGAAGAAGGGAGAGGAAGAAGAAGAAGATCAGTGGGAAAAGGTCTACCTCAATGGAGGATCGACTGCTTGTATTTATAATTAGATTGTGCCTTAATCAAGGCTCTAAACATGCTAAGTATACAAATTAGAATAATCAAAGAATATCTCCTAATCTATACAAGGAAAGAAGAGGAAAGAAATCAGCTATACAATCTCAACAATATCCCACGTGAGGGATTATACATGGGCCTGGATGGGCCTAGGCCTAACATAAAGGCCTGTTATCTTCTACATTAGCGACCGCTATTGCGACCGCCAATAGCGGTCGCTAATGTGACCTTTAGCGACGGCCCCAAGCGGGCTTTTCCCTCCTCCAAAAGCACAATTTCTAGTAGTGAAGAAAAGAAATGAAGCAATACTATCCTACTAGAACCAGCCAAGGACAGCATCTAGAGTCTTGTTTGCCACCTTGGTTAGATACATCAAAAAAGTTAGTTCAACATCGTCCTTCCTCTGCGGTCTAGTCCAATGCTAAAATGAGTTAGTTCCAAGAGAATACTGTTGAATCCAATACATCAAAAGGCAAGCAATAAAAAGGACACCAAGTACAGGATCATGAGGCCATCTTTCCACAATCTTCTGTAGCAGTTAAACATGGTGAGAATCTGGTTAATTCAAACAAAAGAAAGGACAGACATTAAGCTAACTAAGCTGGAAAACAAAACTCATAATAACAGCCCAGAAGAGAACACTTAATGCATGAACTGATTGAACTAGTAGCAAGGAAGCAATTGGGAGTGCCATTGAGCATATAATAATCCAATTGAGTTCCTCAAATCATTAACCTATAAAAGAAAAACAACTGATCCAATGGTTATGTATCTTCCAATGGATAAAAATGAGAAATTACTATCTTCTTGCATAACATTCCAGTAGAAAGCTAAGTCACTGCACTAGGCCACGTTTAGGCAGAGTGACTACATTTTGCAGGAAAACTAAACTTTTCCACAGACATGTGCTAATCCGAAGTTTTCTTGGATCACACATAAACTTATACGGAAGGTAGAACATAGCTCCAAAGATCAATATTTGTAGTCTGAGTTGCTGTTATCAAACGTCTACGACCAATGGCTTAATTCTTTCATAACTGTCGATGCAAACTCAGTGTTCCTGACCTTGGCATAGTTACTAAAAAGAAGCAGAAGAAGAGATACACCCAAACATTTTTTGATTTCAAGAAAGCTGAAAGCATGCTTTCCATCACTCCCTTGTTACAGATAAAAGTGCTAGTACAGTAGCAGCTAAAGAACACTCCTCTGAGCTTCACACATGCATATATAGGCTGAAAAAAAAAAGCACACTACACAGCTCCATTCTCAAATTCCTTATTTACATTGGTAGATAGACTCGGGCAAGCACAACCCAACAGTCAAAATGCAATCTTTCAAAGAGAAAAGTTGTTCCTTTTGATTCTTCTTGTATGCAAAAATTGCACATGTTTAGAAATCTCTATGGACCGTTACGAGACTTGTCTGGTTTCTTTGTCCCAAATTATTGCCGTCACAGGCAGCTGATAAGTAGGAAAAACATTGGTCCACTTCACATCCAAACATTTTTCTTTATATAATTTATGACATTTTGAGTAACATGGTGTAGGTTGAGTGATACTTTCATACTCTTCTTATGATTTAAAAGATTTGAAACATTGGGCATTCCAAAACTATGTTTGGAATGAGAAAGGTAGCAGTCCCATTGGGCTCTTGCCCAAGCATGCCACCATGTAGGCTCATTTGTCCAAGCTTTCAGTCAATGTAAATGTGACACACATGGGACTTTATGAGCATTTCTCGTTCAGTTTCTCAAGTTTAAAACAGAAAATACATAACAATTCATCATAACATATTCAAACTTAAAATAAAGGAAATAAAAAACTGATATCAAAATTCATAATCCAAATCTCAAATCTAAGCAACCCCAAATAAAGATCCACAAACAAGAAAACCCAAAACTCCAAATCAGAAATGTACAATTCAAAAATCTAAGAAACCCCAAATAAAATCCACAAACAAGAAAGCCGATAAAAACAAAAACCCAAAACCCCAAATAAACAACCTAGTAGCCCAGATGATTCAATGTTCCACCAGAATAGAACAGTTGCTAGTCAAAAGATGATTGTAGTCATGTGCAGGCAACAAACACATTGAATTCATTCATACAGAAATTGAAACACTTTCATTTTCCTTTCAAATATTTGGATATGACTTCAGCACAGGTACCATTGCATCAACTTCACCTGACACATAACGGAGCAAGTTGCTCTATCTACATTTCAAGAAAATAATCTACACTCTGCTGCCGGAAGTGCAACCTAACAGCAAGTACATGGAATCATATTTCCTCAGTATTAAATTTCCATTTTATGAGACATGTTTTTCATAAGACTATTATCTAAAAGTGCATTTGAGTACACCCCAAACCACAAGTAGTTTGAACAGAATTAGTGGTCATTGTTTAACATGTTTTGCAGAAAAGAAATCTGAAACTTTGTTGGGCTGGAACTGGGATCGTGATTTATTCCTTTTTCCTTTTTTCATCAGAATGTTTTTCATTTTATTAACCCACAAATTATATACCTAATGTGATTCCAATCAGCTGAAACATCCAGAAACAGATGTTAACCAAATCTACATAACTAGCAGGTGTGAGTACATAGCATGATAAAAACCCAAAACTCCAATTTAGAAATGTACAATTCAAAAATCTAACCCCAAATAAAATCCACAAACAAGAAAGCCCATAAAATAAAAAACTCAAAACCCCAAATCATAACTCTACTATTTAAGAATCTAAGCAATCCCAATTAAAAATCCACAAACAAGAAAGCCAATAAAAACAAAAACCCAAAAGCCCAAATCAAAAACCTAGTAGCCCAGATTATTCAATGTTCCATCAGAATCGAACATTTGGCAGACCCAGATTTTGAAAAACCATTATCCAAACTTTCAGTGGAACAGAAGCATGCAACAAAATTGTAAGCCCTACTCCAATCTATCAAACCATGTCAAGAAACCAAAAATCGTAACCCATTATCGCAAGAGAGGGAGGGAGGGAGAGGGAGATTACTTGAGATGTTAAGAGGAAGTGTCTGTCCGCTGAAAGGTAGAATCGATTCCAGTTGCAGGAGTAGAATCAGCTCTTTGCCAGAGGAGAGGAGAGGAGAGGAGTAGAATAGATTTTACTCATGGAAACCGAAGTAACTAGGGTTGAAGTGAAATCATCTCCACGTGGGCCGACCAGTCTACTTCATCTGTCGGGCCTGGGCCGATCCAAACAATGTTGAGTTGAAATTTTCTACCGTTGGGCCTCATTTAACTTAACTTTATTCTATTATTACCCTATCCAAACAGACCCTTATGGATCATGTCTTCCACTAGCACTGAAAATATAAATACACTGAAGATGCGACCTATCTTCCCTACTTGTTTCTTGATGATTTCAAGCTAAAACTCATTCCAGTTTCCATAATTTGACAGCATCTGATGGATATTCGGATTACAAATACCAAACAAAAATAAACGTCTACAACTGTTTTACCTTCCCAAAGCATTACACAGGAAAACTAGTTACATACTCCAAACTACAAAGAAGATGCAACAGCCAGTAAATCAAAAGCAGAAGAGTCCAGAAAACAAAAGGAAGGAAAACAAAGAACGGTAAACCCATCTCAGCATTATTCAACAGAGAGCTGCCGACGCTTGTAACGAACCATCACCTTCCCCTTCACACCAACCACCATGGCATTCCAGTCAATCTCTGGAAAAGGAGAGATAAGCTCCAGCTCAAAATTCCTCAACAAATGACTCCATATTGCCTTTATTTGCAAGTAAGCAAATGGCTCGCCAAGGCACCCATGCCTGCCACCCCCAAATGAGATGTATGAAAAAGGCCCTGCCATCTTGTCCTCTTCTCTCCCAGCAGCAAACCGGTCAGGGTCATACCTATCTGGATCCCTGTAAATATGTGGAAGTCGGTTGGCAAAAGCCGGTGACGCGGCAACAATGTGACCCTTTGGGATATCATACTCTTTTCCTTCCCTGGTCTTCACTGTGAAGTCACTGTGAGAGCTACGTAGGAGGAGTATCAAGGGTGGGTGAAGTCTCAGCGCTTCCTTTATGCACCGATGCAGAACATCCATTTCCGATAAGACATCATGATCAACCCTATTCCCATGCTGTTTCATCAGGCTCTTCTGCTCTTCCAAGACACCAGAAAGGTATTCACTGTTGCGGAGAAGGTAAGCTCCAGTCCAGGTAGAGGTGATAGAACTGGTATGCTGTCCTGCAAAAAGGGCCGCAATGAGGAGGCCTGTAATCTCAGAATCAGTTGTGGGGCGGCCGTCTTTGTACTTAGAATCGATGAAGCACTGCAACATATCATTTTCTGATTTACCGGCACACCTACGGGAAGAAATAATATTTGAAAAAATCTCAGCAAGCTTCTTGCGTGCTTGGTCACGGCGGCGGTGGGCAGGGATTGGAAGGTAAGGGAAGATGACACTGATGGGGAGCATTCCATTGTCAAGGTCATGGAAGAGTGATGACACGTCATCAAATAGCTTATCCCTCACCTCCCTTCCCAAGAGGCATCTGCTTGCTGTCAAGATGATGAGGTGCTCCAACTCATATTTTAAATCCACCTCACCAGAGTCGCCCCATTTTGAGAAGTAGTCCTGCAAGACACGATTGATTGTCAGTACCATGGCTCTGAAAACCAGCCTCTCGACAGCATATATATATTCTTGCATCATAGCATGCCTTCAGGCTTCAGGTCCCAGTGGGAACCTTGAGCATTCATTCATCATAAATAAAATTATACAGGAACTTAGATATCATAGAAACACATGAAATATTTAAAAGACTGGTTAATTACAGTCAACATTTAAAAAAAAAAAAAAAAAAGACTAGTTGGTTCTCCAAGTTGATTCACCGAGTCTTGTCGAGTCAATCTGAGTCAGATGGACATTGAATGGCACAGGTTCATAGGTTTCAAACTATGATAAAAAAAAAAAAGGAAACATGCAGTCTTCAACAAAGCACACAACTTAGATATTTCTGCGGAGGAGAAATAAATACTTTAGTTAATAGAACTATAGAAGTATAGCTTCTATGTAGGCATTGCCAAATGCAAACTACTACAGATTCTCAATCGGTTGAATGATTTGAACAAGAGACTTTTGCCTGGTTCACCCACTTTCCCATAATTGGATAAAAGCAAACCTGCAGTACGGTCTCAAAATTAAACATTTCAAGCAGGAGAATAAAGGCATTGACCAGGGGAACTAAAATTGTTACGTGTGTAGGCAAAGCCAGCTGCCACAGATTCCCAATTGAATGAAATCTATGAATATGAATCATTTATGAATGAAAAAAGTAATAGTATTTAATTTGACATTTTTATAGTTTAATAATGGCAAGGCATCTACCCACCTGGGAGTTGGGTGACTGGCTCCCCATGTCCTGTGCCCAAATCCTGCCCGACTTACCCGGTGCACGTGTGTGTGGGTTTTGTGCCTTCTATGATCTCACCATTTGGAGAGGGCCAAAAAAAAAAAAAAGGAAAAGGAAAATTAAGAGCAACATGGAGAAAAGTCTCCCATATTTCCTCAGAGAAGCTACGTTGGGTTACCAATCTAGCTAACAAGAACTAAAACATATTGTATAAGAAGGTATGCACAAGTTCAATCAATATCTAGAGTAGTTGTTTACTCAGTTCTTTATACTTGAACTAAATTAACATGTGGTTTACATCAATATAATCAAAACTATGTCAAATGAAAAAAAGATAATTTCTGATGCAGCGAATGGCCGCACGATTCAATACATAGAACAAGGAAACCAGAATTTTATGGCTTCTTCAAGTTGCAAAGATCATTCTTTAAATTGAAATTCCACTTGTCCTATCACTGATCATGTACTGGGTTAAATAAATAAAATTACTACATTTTGAAAACTAAGTTGCGCCAATTTGTCAATCAAATCAGATAAAAGTCAAAACAAGACTGACTTGTTGAACATTCAGTTGTCGCAGTTTATTCAAAGTCCTACTTGGATGGAACTATCAACGGACCAACTTTGAGGTGGGAAAAAAAAAGAAACATTTTGTCCTGAAAAGAGAACATAAAATTTTATTTATTTATTTATTTATTTCCCAACATGACTCAAATTCACAGCATTCTGGCTGCAACACTGAGCACCTCCCAACTGTTCCATGGTCTTCTTCAATTATATGTTATGTTTCATCTTCCATCTTATGAATATAAGTGACTCTTAAAGATGCATACTAAAAGGAGTCATATGATATTTGTTTAATTCCTCAACAGCATGATTGACAAATTGATCTTACTTGAGCACAAATGAGAAAATTATCAATCCAAAGTCCAAACACCACAAAAAACGCACCTCTGCCTCGACTACCATATGATCTACATAACTCTTTAACTTGGTGACCCTCAGAGACTCTGTGAAGAACCGGAACTGCTCCTGCCGAACTGAATAGTCAACGTCGAAGACTACACCTGGGCCAAACGTGGGCACATTAAACTGGTACACCTCCTGCTGACTAAGATCAGACTCTGGTGCCTTGAAGAAATGTGAGGACACCTCCGGTCCAATGAAGAATGTTATGTTCTTGTTCAAAAGATTCAGAGTGAAGACACTCCCAAGCTTCGGATACTCCTCCCTGAGCATCACAATAGGGCCCTTCATGAACCGAGCAAGTCCACCAAGAACGGGCCATGCCTTAACAGTAGGAGGGAGGCGCTTCCTAGATCTACAGATCAAAAAAGCTGAAAGGAGTTTTGCAATGATGATCGTTCCCAGAAAAAGGAGTCCTGCATTCAAGAATTTCTTCTCCTTCAACAAATCCATACCTACAAAGCAAAAATGAAAACAATTAAACAGAGAAGAAGAATCTTGTTTCTATTTTTTATTTTTTATTTTTTTATGGATAACATGACTTGAACCTGCAAGCTCGTGGTTGTGACAATGAGGACCTTCCAACTAAACTATGGGCTCTTGTCATTTTGCAATCTTGTTGTTCTCGAAATACTAACACAGAATTTCTTGTTTGGCACACCCTTGATTTCTATTGACATTCTAATGTTTTTATTACTTTTCATAAGTTCAAACAAATATAATTTTAAATTTCCAGTATATTAGAACTCTTTTTTTGGGGGTATTAGAACTCTTAAATTAACCAAACGAGTAAAAATATCTAATGATAGTCTGGGGCACATAAATATAAACAAGTAAAATTACAAATCAATTGTAACAGAAAGAAACCTCAAGACCCATTGGTATTCCATCCAAGCCCGCTTAAATTTCCATGTAAAACACATAAAAGAGATCTATATGGAAAAATCAGCATATCAAGTTAGAAAATAGCAAAAAAATAAAAACAAAAAATGTATCCAGAGATAAAAACAAATTTGAGTTACAAATATGAATATTTCTAGTATTCTTTTTTGCAAATGGTAACTACAATAATATGGACCAAAAACTGTTATGAAACCACTGAGGGGAGTAAAGAAGCCCATGTCATCCACGGGCGAAGAAAGGAGAAGAAAGACAATAGAAAACCTCTATAGCCCTACTTCTGTCCAATGACGAAAGCCCCCCTGCCCTCCATCTTTCTGCATCCCAAAAGCACACAACCATTTCATTTGAAGTAATAAGAACTTGCCCTCCATCAATAAATAAGAAAAATGAAGTTGACAGCTATTCCAAATTTCCAATGACAATTCTATGGACGGCATGGAAGGAATTAATCGAGTTTTTCAGAATACAGAGAGACCAATGGATGGCATTCTAGAATGAGTTGAGAATATGGAGAGTCCATTTCTATAGAAAGGAACAAAATGATTTCAAAGGTGATAAATTAACTGTGGGTTAAAAGGATGATTAGCATTTGTATATTCACTCTTCTTAATAAAGTCTCGTTACTGATAAAAGGTAATAAGAAGTGTAGTTTTATTGATTTCACAGATATTAAGTATGGCAAGATCCATTTCGCAATTGATTTGTTCTCAAACCCTTTGAGCAAAAGAATATATATACACGAGCTTTTTGCAGAAGAGTGGGGGAGAAACATGAGGACTTTTCAAAAAAAAAAAAAAAACCAAAACAATGAGTAGTCATGGAATAAAAAGGGGAACAATTGTAATAAAAGATCCGTGCCACCATATGTAGGGTCAGATACGACCAACCAACGCATCTATCACTAAAGACAACAAGATATGAAGGAATTCAATCAGCATTTTCGAAGAAAGAAACTCGTCCTTTCAAGATGACCAAAAGGGGGCTTTTGGAGCATTTTCTCATGGTCCTTCAAAATACCCATCCACCAAACAACAGGGTCACAGCACTGTGAGAATGCACCATCAATCACAAACAATAGTATAAGAGCTATATTCAGAACAAGAATCCCTGAAAATGAAATGAAATGCCTCATATCTGATAAGGAATTACAGCATACCTGCTCTGAAGATAAAACTCTAGAAATAGCTCAAATCTTTAGTATTTCAACTATAATAGCAGAAACAAAGACCAAAAGCCCTCAGTAGCAGCACTTTCAGTATCACGGTTGACCTGATGCTAAAGAACTTAGCAAAAAAAAAAAAAAGGGGAACACACATAAGATTTAGAAGGAATTACAAGTTACAAAAAATTAAGGTTTATGTTCCCCTCTCCTAGAGAAAGAAAACTGAGTTCAAATCTCCACACATAACTACAGTGAGAAACTTGCACAGAGGAAGAACTCAATCAAAATCACAACATTCAAATATGAAAAGATTCACAAGAAATAGAAAGGGGGGATAGATGAATGAAAAGAAACCTAAGAAATCAATCAACCACCCAAAAATAATGAGTTCTCGAGTAGATCTGGAAGAATCACAAACAAATTGAAGGAAAAAAAAAAGTTAAGATCTACAGTGTATGTAAACAAAAACAAAGAGAACAAAAGTTAAGCAGCTACATTACTGCGTTCCAATCATCTGCAAACCGAAAACATACCTCTGACTAAAAGGAAGAAACAGAAACATGATTAGAATACATAAAATAAAGTGTGGAATTGAAGCTCGAACAAGCTAAATCACTAAACATAATCTGCTGATGGATTTCAGGGAGAAACCGCTGGAATACTCAGAAATGGCGATTTCAACAGCAGATCTACTATACGCACAAGGAGATCGACGAAACAGAAAACAAAAAAGAAAGAGCTTTCGAGCTCCTCCGATCATTTGCCACAGAAATCACAGATCAAAAGAGAAATCAGAAGAAACGATAGAAGATCAAAAAAAAAAAAAACAAACAAACAAACAAATTTTAATGTGCTACAGCCAAAGGCACTGACATTATGAAACAGGGAAGAGTTCATTTTCGATCATTTGCATCAGAAAAAAGAGATCAGAAGACAGAAGATGCTGAAATCACAAAATCAAAGGAGATCGAGTCTTATCGTTTGTAGCAGAAAGCATTTCTGAGAAAAATCCGAAGCTGCGATAGAAGATCGAGAGAAGAAATGATGAAATGCAACGCAAGAAGCATTGAGATTGAAGAGGGAATTCATACCTGTGACTGTGATGAAGCAAGAAAGATGCATTTTCTTCTTCGTCGCCTCCGCAGACGAGAGGGAAAGTAAGAGCGAGAGTGTGATGGAGAGAGCTCTCGAGATGTGGTGGATCAGTGGATGCGTTGGGTATTTAACGGGCCCCACAAAGATTCCGTTCCGCCACTCGTGATCTGTCTCGTTCATAATCTATATCGATTTCGGCCGACTCGAGGGACGCTTTCGGTATTGTGATATGAGTCCGGATCTTAAAAAGGGCTTTAAACCTATTGGCCCATGTCCCACCTATTGAAATTTGCACTGTTCAAAATAAGCGTGTTTTATATTTATATGATTTTCTCAAATTTTGCCTCAAACTTGTTTGGTTTATCGTTGGATTAACTATTTAATGAAATACATGATAATGAATGTGCGTGAGAATGTTTTAATAACGTTTCTTATTATTAATAAGTAAATATAATGGTGGAATAACTTTTGATTGATGTGAGATTTGATGATTCTTGGTATAAATGGAGTGCATTTATTTTGAATGGTTCGGATCTCAAAAAATAGAGGCTTACTTTGAGGTTTTACTCCCTTAACTCATGATTTCTCTAGATTAATTACTGGGGAGTGGATTCTATTGATGTTGCTTACGGTAGAAATTGACATTTCAATCCGGTTGCAAAAGTGCACTACTTGTACTTTAATCTCAAGTGAGTCGCAGAGCCTAAGTGGCCCACTTTCATCCTCATCAAACATTACTAAGCTAATCTTTTTGTCGACCCTTTATTCGTGATGAGACATTTTCATTTACCCAACCCCAAGTAATCACCAGGCACCTAAGTAGACCTCACAAGCTAGACTGCATGAGACAAGTATGCATTCTTCTCGTATGAGAACATGTCCTTGTGATATGATAATACAAGTTAAAAGTCCCAATTGGATAGCTTGTGAAGGGTATAAAACTCAACAATAGGGTCCTATTGAATAGCTTTGGATAAATGCATTCTTTTTAATTTTATTTTAATAGGAGTTGGTGCTACTATAAGTTAGAGCATCTGTCTATTTTAATCGTAAACTCAATGCACTCTTTTTTTTATGTCGTGAATTAAGTCTGGAATAAATCCGTAACTCTGTACTTGGGAGAATAAAATATTATTACTATATTAAATGTACAAATAAATATTCATATTGATAATATCTTTTACTGTAATTGACAAGCGAATGTGTACATGGATTTGAGAAGCATGATCTGCATGATTTTGGTTTCGATACTCTTGTTGCCACTACAATACAAGTACTCTTATTGGAAAAAAGAACTCTTGTTGTTATTTTTTCATTTTCAAGAAAGAAGGAAAGAAAAAAGTGAAAAAGAAATAAAAAGAGGAGGAGGAAAAGCCAAGTGCTCCTGTTAGCTTTGGGTTTATGGCCTGTATTTTTACTAAAAGTCAAAGAATTCATGTATAGAGAATTTGTAATTCTCCAAAATCTATTCCTTAAGTGGAGTTTCTAAATTCTCCTCTCGGGTGGGGTCTTCCGTAAACATTTAAAAAGGTTGAAATTTGGAAATTCCAAAAGGTCATTTGAGACTTTTTTGAATAGCTATAATTTGAAAAACTAATAAAAAAATGACATTAGGAATGCCGAACATCTTAGTAAGAGACTAAGCCCTTTCAAACCTTTCAAATTTTACACTTGTGGTGCTTCGTTCCAGAGTGTAAAAACTAGAAAATGTTGTCCTTTTGATTTCAAAACAATATCAAATTATAGTTTGATTATAAACACCATTGTGTGACGTCAAAAGACCCTTTCCATGTTTAGTTAAACAATGTATTTCCCTTTGACATGCCAAAAACCATTGTGATATAGCAAAGCTAAGTCTTTTCATTTTTTTTCCTACTTGTAGCTATGCTAGTTGGGAGTATGAGTGTAAGTAGAGTGCGTGCGCTTGAATCATTGCAATGTAGCCATATATAGAGAGAATGTGTGTCCTTTCATCTTTCGCTAAAATAGGGGGAAAAAGTATTTTCATCTTCTTCTCCGAGTGTTTCAGAGACACGTTCCAATTTCAAACATTGATTCTCTTGTTATGAGATATGGATATTACGTGGATGCCCACTTAAAATGAGTTAGGGTTAGAATTAGTATTCCTCTCTTATGAGGTTACTTTGTCTATAAATAGGCTTCTCCCCTTGTATTGGTACACATATAGATAATGAGATAATAGAAAAGCTCTATCTTTTCCCTCTAATCCTCTTTTTCTTAGGTGACGTTTGACGTCTCTTAATTTTGTCTCTACTTGTCCTAAAACTGTTTAGGAACTGAGGTTGCAATGTCTATTTGAAATGAATAATAGATAGTTTGCCTCCATTTCAAGAAGTTAGCAAAAGGGCCTGTTTTGAATCAGACTTTAATGTCTGAAGCGGAGAGATACAACATGCTACAGTGAAACGGACGTCCTTCATTTGCAAAAAAAACATGAGCCCTTTGATTTAATATTCTGGACATTGTGTGCCCCATACTCATGATCCGATCTGTTGATTCTATTTGGATGGCCAAAAACGGCTATAGGTCCAAAAATGAGCCTCTAAATCCAAGTGGATCTTGAGATATTTATAAAAATGTTTTTGACCGTTGATGTACCACGATTATTGACTGAGTTTTGAAATTGTACAATGGCAATGTGGTTTTTTTTTTTTTTTTTTTTTTTTGTAAATTCAGTCACAAAAAATCATGATCCAAACCATTGGATATATTCAGAAGATCATACACGACTATGGGTCCAAATTTTAGCCGTTGGATCATCATAGATTTTGAGATATTTACAAAAAACCACAAACATTTATATCTACCTTTTTTTAAAACCATGGCCCCCAAATGCAAGATCCAAACCATTAATTCTCTTTGTAAAGTTAAACACAACTACGACGTTAAATTTCAATACCTGAATCATCATGGATCTTGAGATATTTATGAAAAAAATTTCAACCATTGCTTTAAAAATGTCTATTTCAATCATTTTTTCTGTATAACCAAACAAACTATTTCTATACCATCTATTTCAAATAGGGCCATTTGAAACAGATCTGTTTCATATAGATAAAAGACGCTAAACAAGTCATTAGTCTCTCTCTTTTCTAACACATTGTCAGTACGAACTTCTAAGAGAAGGAAAATCTTAGGTCCTCTGGTTTTTGTGAATGCCGTGTGCTCCAATGTTTCTTAGGTAACATTTCAACCCAAATAATTATTTTTAGAATGTTACACATGTAGTTAGGGAGTTGTATACAAAACCAATAGTACACAGAACTTTTCCTCTCTATAAATATCATTGTTAATCCCATGCATGAATAGCATGTTTTCCCAATAATTCATAATAAATTTACCATGGCCAAAAAGAAGGAACATTGGAGAGGTGGGATCTGAAGGATATAAGATGAAGTTGTAGATGTCAAATATAGCAACGTGTGATCAGACCCACTAACCCTACAAGCATTTTTACAAGTCTTTGGTCAGTAACCTACTGTGACTATGGATCCAGCCAAACAAAATTTGGATGGTCAGAGAAAAATCTTGTTAAAGAGATATATGAGCATAAAAGCTGCAAACAAACTGATATTGGGTATTACCGTATTAGCGCCGGGTTGATCATGGAAATAACGATGCGATTATCACTTAACTAAGCATGAGCCTAAACTTGTAACCCATGATAATTGGGCCTTAAGATTATATGATGGCTGTAAGTGCAGAAAAATATACTCATAAGATTAGGATGCCTCCAGGGACTTACTCAAAGAATCGGAGGAGGAGCTGCGTGTCTAGCGAGTGTTTGGTGAACTTGAAAGGAAGGAGAAAGCGGTCAAAGGACCCTGGCTGGGGCAGCACAGGGCTCTCCGATGCTTAAGTTAGCAGTGATCGAAGAAGAAGGAGAAGGAAGAGATGTCTCGTTGCATGTAAGAGAATGCATACCTCAGTTTTGGGTGGTCTGTTGCCTTATATGAGAGATTGTGTTGGTGCTTGTGCCAGTGGGCCTCATGATGCGACTAGGGTCTCGTCAGCCCACATAGTCATTAATGAGGGTCCATCACAGCCCCCATTACATTTAATGAGGGTCCGATAAGCCCATACTGCATTTAATGCGAGTGACATTGAGCCTGATCTGTTGGCGGCTGAGGTCCAATCGAACCCCTTTCTTGGGCCCCGTCCCTGATAGGGCTGTGGCCAATAGATGTGATTACATTTCTTATGTAGCCGAGACCGAATGGGACGGTGCGGCTGAACTGGTTGCCCACTTCCGATACCAGCAGGATGTGCCGAAATCGAGGCAGCGCTAGGCCCGGGTCCGAGGCCGAGACCAAGGCTGGCTTTGCCGAAACCGAAATAGGGTTAGGTTCATGGGATGGTCCCCACACAATGGCTTTCTTAGTTCTTCCTGAAAATAATTAACACCTACTGTGTCATTTCTATTAGGACTGGAAGTAGGTAGGTGGAAGAGCATTTTTTGAATATTGGAGGAGGAGGAGCACCGGTTGAAAGTGGGATTTTATAGTTTGGCACTGGGATCCAACGGTCCTCTTGGGGACCGGGCCAACACCCGGTCCCCAAATTCGGGCGGAATAGATTTTTTTATTTTAGCTATGGGATTGACCGTAAAATTCTTAGTGGATTGATTACTAATATGATTTTAGAATGCAACCCAGGTCAAGTTGTATTGCAAAATTTCAAATATTTGGTCATGATGGATTCACATTTTTTTTTTATTCAATTCGATTCCAAAAATATATTGAGATTGATTTTTCACCATCATATGTATTAATACTTTTCTTACTTTGCAATTCAAAATAAAGGCTCACAGATTTTAGATCTTTTGAATAAATTTTGAATTACTTCTTCTTTAAAAGAAAAGACAGAGATAAATTAATATATCAGACAGCATTGATATTCAACACATATACCTCATGAGATTTTGAACATTGGCCAATACAATGTCTCAGCCATCATTTAGAACTATGGTTTCCATCCTTAGGCTTCCTCCCAAATGTTTATGTGCAAGTGATTAAGAAAGTGTGTTTTAAAACCCAGACCCGGGGGTGACTCGCCCCCTAACAAGTTGAGTTGAGTTGACTGAACTCAATATGGTCTCATTTTTATTCTTTCTTGGACCCTCTATATGAGAAGAAGAACATGACAGAGACGATGAAGCATATAATCAATTGGTGATGGGAAATGGCACAACATTGGTTCTATGGTGAGGATGTGGACTCAACCACAATTATGACCATTTAGAAGTGAGGATGGATGTTGACCTCAAAAGATGTTTCTTTGTTCTTATTTTGCAGAAGCACATGCGAATAAGATCTATTGGTTTTGTTCTTCAATTCTCTCCTGATTTTTCAATAATAAGAGTTTGTTGATTCTGTTTGTGAGTGTTTATCCTAATTCTCTGGCCTCTTATGTGTAGGTGACCTCACAATCTTGAACCATTTGCTGATTTGCAACCCTTCTGTTTGCAAGCTTTCCAAATCACCCCTTCTAAAAAAAAAAAAGTTAGAGGAAAGTGAAAAGAGACATTGAGGAAGAGACAGAAAGATGGAGCGGAAGAGAGATAACCTTCCCAAACCAAATGAATCGGATCCTCTCAGGGTTTTAACCCATGGTGACCGTGAGTATCACAGTCTGTCATGTCACCATGGGCAGCCACTAAATAGGATTTGTCAAATCTACCTTGTCAATCCAAAGTCCAAGTCAGCTAAGGAAGGGAGAGAAGGCAGCTAAGACGTGTTTCTCAATCTCAAACTTTAAGGAGAGTTTTTTTTTTTTTTTTTAATTCACTAAAAAAGTTTTCACAACCAGAACCCACCAGAATCTCACCTAGAAGTGGGAAAATAAAGGGCCCGACCCAGTCCACCACAAAAGGACTCAGCCATGATAGAAACTATAAATTGAATCAGGATCAGTTTCTTAATATTAGTGAAAACAGATTCATCCACTTTGAATTATTAGAGTGTCTTGTACTAAAAAAAAAATTATATTGGCATCAAAACTATATTCCAACACTCTCTCAGCTGGTATGGCAACAAGGGATTGCTCAATTGGTTAACAACCTTGCTGCCAAGGGTTCCATCATTGGGTATGCCACCCTTTCCACTTTGTGGGGGCTATCATTCTCACTTTGTTGGCTTCTTCCTTCCACTCGTGTGGGTTGTCTTCCTTACAATGGGAGCTTCCTCTTGTCACTTGTGTGGACTTTCTTGGGTCCCAACTATCTAGACTGGGGGTAAAAAAAAAAAAAGCACTTTCAAAGGCACAATAGAATTACCAACAATAGATTTGTAAAATTTTCTATTTCAATTGGGTGCCATGTCTAATTAAAGGTTACAACTTGTACCTCTTGAATGTTCCACCAAGACACATGGCAATCACAAGCGTGGGGGAGAATAAAAAGTGTGTATTACGTGTAGGGTTGCAAACGAGACGTGTTCGGATCAGAACCATAGTGGACTCGAACCCAGACCTGTTTTTAAATAACGGTTTCGGATCCAGTTTTGACTCGGAACCTGTTTTGTTGGTTCCAGACCCGATTCCAATAGAAAAATTCAGATCCGATTCACTTAGAGAACTGGAATCTAGTTCCAAGATCGATTCTAATATCTATTTATTCTTCGTTTTTCTTAAATAAGTATATCATTCAACTTACAAACAGTACAACAAGTTTACTATCTCCAGTATTATACAAAAAATTATAAAAAAAAAAGAGTTAATTTTGAGGTATAATTTGCAATATCAAAAGCTCATATGCCAGGTCTACGGGACGGAACCTATATGGATCCAGAACTGGACTCGTTTATCAACCGAAACCTAAATTGGGTTTCGGACCCGAGCCCATTTATGAATCGGAACCTAAAATAGGTTCTAGATCTGGCTTTTTGCGAGTCATAACTTACGAGTAATCGAAGAATCGGATACCCATTTACAACCCCTAATTACGTTGCTCAAGAGATTCTGCAAATATCACTTTAATCAGATCATCCTAGCTCTTGATTTTAGAAATTCAAATTTTAATCATATTAAGTGCATCTTTTATTGTGACTTAATCCAAATTTGCATTATGGTTGGTACAGTTTTAAGTTGTAATGAGCGCCACTGTATCACAATCAAGGGCATGCAAGAGTGGAAAGATGAATTCATCATGGGCGTGCTGTGTGCTGTGGTACAGTGTTCGTTACTTGTTTACAAGTGCTTTGACTTGTTTCAATTGGACTTTAATGCTGGTCCTACTCCTACCTGAATGGATTTCTGATTTCAGACCGACTCAAAGCAACCAAACGTGCAATCTAAGTACTCGAAGCTTATTATATTTTGAAAAGGAGACGCACACGGAGATGTGTGGACTGTGGAGTGTCCGTTTGGACCATCTTGCGGGTCTTCTTCGGGGTCCTGTTTGTTTTAATTCATTAGAGATAAAGCTGATTTAGTTTTAGATTTATTTGAAATAGAGTTATTGCAATTGGATCCTTTATAAAAAGTATTAGCTGTTTTTTTTTTAAATAAACTTGATATCAATAAAAAAATTATATGTGCAAATTTATCTTGTAGTGTAAGTAGTACATGCAATTCATCAAGGATAAGTATAAGATAAGAGGATTTGAATAAGATAAGGATTGTTGGATATTTTTCATTAAGCATTCAATTTTTACATGATTTGCAGACACTCGAAAGATGAATATCCAACCCTTCTCTAAGGTTAAAAAAAATACTCGGTGATACCTAATCTCCCACATTTTAAGGACCCAATTTCTTTTTTTTGAAATGAGATGAGGGTTGATATCGACTCTTGCGTGCCAAAAAAAAAAAAGAAACAGTTTCGTGTCATCTTCCTGCTCCTCTCTTCCCCAAACCCAACCCCACCCCATGGAGAAGACCAAATGAAGAAAAAAACCATATTGATTTGAAGATATGATTTTTTAGATAATATAAGGATTCCCGCGGAGAAAAAAGAGATTTGCAAGAAGAAGAGGACATTGGATTCCAGCGTAGGAAGAAGAAGTGATTTGCAAGGGTTCTAGTCTAGAATGAAGAAAAAGAACCATATCTCCTGTACATCTTCATCATCCCAAATTAGAACCCATATAAATCTCCTCTTCTTCGTCCGCGATAATCCTTATATTGTATAAAAAATCATATTTTCAAACCGTTATAGCAGTTTCTCTTCATTTGGTCTACCCCATTGTCTTACGTTTGGGGGAAAGTGGAGGAGGAAGATGACGGGAAATTGTTTTTTCGTGTGCGAGGACCCTCCTCTCATTAAAAAAAGAAAGAAGAAAGAAAAGGAAAAGAAACGACCACTTCCATGCTAGCGTAACTAAAAGCACTTAATGTAGTTTTTTGGGTAAAATTCTCTCAATTTAGAATGTATTGGGACTCACCACTCTCAAATTTTACTTTGTTCTTTTGGCTGCATTGTCTCATCATCATGTTCATGTAATGGGCTAAGAAAGTTCTACGGGTAAACAAATATGTATAAATAGAGGCTAATGGTGAGGGATAACAAAAATTTTATAGTTTGTTGATTTGATGCATCCCTCGCGTAGGAAGAAAACGTGAAAATATATTTTTTTACTTGAAACACTATAAAACTTTTCATGTAAAATGATCAAAATAGAGTCTAGTACCATTGTATTGTCTTATAGTAAGAACATGGTTATATAACATTTACGAAAATGGAAGTATACAAAGGTTCTTTTTACAAAATTCCTTTTTTTCCTACCCTCTCCATCGAAACATTCTTTTTCGAATTCTAAAAAACTTACAATGTTTTTTATGCTATATCTTAAACTTTGAAAAATATTTACATTAAATGAATAAAATATTCATATAAAAGGCAAAGAGTAGGCGCACAAATTGTATTATTGGGGGATTACACATTCAGATATTTTGGGGACTATTTGCCTAGGTTGGCCGATTTTTATAATCATACCAGAAAATTAAGCCTAGGTACATGCCATGAGCCTAAACTAGAACCCAATATATTGATCCAGTCCATCCCAAACGACCTAGTGGGGCCCACTTCAACTGCTTTTATACATGGATGGAAAAGGTATTCTAAATGACAAAAAAAACTAGCTCCATCAAATAGTTACTATCATCAAAATCAAAACGGTTTGTGTTTGGGAGAAAAGATGGCAGGAGAGAAGACAAAAACTTATCATAAGGGGAATGGTATTTTTATCATTTTTAAAAAAATATTTTGATAGAGATGACTTGATTGAAAGAATTGTCGGAAACTTTTATAAGTTCTTGAAATATTCAAGTTTTAACGTACTCTTTTGAAAATAAGCCCAATATTTTATATATTTTTAAAGAATTCTCCAATTCTTTTAACATAAATTCCTGCAAACAGATGCTCCCGTACAATAATATCTGAAACAATTGTTTGGAATAATCCTCTAGGCGGCTTCTCCCCCAAATGAAATTTCACCTGAAGGTCCTGAACAGAACAAACCCCAAAAGTAAAGCAGTCCAGCTGCAAGATTCACTCACACCGACAAACAGTAAAGTTCTTCATGCCCACAAGGCATTTGAGATTTTAGAAGTTTGGGCATATGACAATGGAATTAAAATCATTCCAAACAAGATAAAGCTAAAACAATGATAACATTCAAACTGTGACCAACCAACCATTGGACTACCCCATACAAAGAAAATAAAGTCTTATCATTTCCATGGTACTTTTGTATCAGTCCAAACCTTCCCTAGAACTGGATAAACATTCCACACCACAAACCCCCCCCTTTCCAAATTTCAATCTTCCACTTCTTCTCATAATAATTTCAACACAACACATCCCTCCCATTAATGATGCCAACCCCACTCTACCTGTTCTTCAGAGCATCGACATAAATGCAGAGGATCCTGGCCCTACATTTGTGGACAACTGATTATACGATTTGGTTCTTCCACTTCGGAAATTTCTAATGTTGACGATGACCACAAGTTCCAACATTACAAAGTCGACTGGAATTTTTTTTTTTTTTTCCCTGTTCGGTAGTCCGCCGAACCACAATAATACACTCGTTTATTTCTTCATTTCGAGGATGGGCCCCACGGGAGGAAAAGATCCGTCCCATCAATCCAGGACGTGACCGATAACGCTTTTGCCAGTGGATGCACGTGGACCAGACATTTCGGTGGTACGGCGGACGACGTTTATTAACTCCTGGGCCCCACACTTTCTCGGTCATGTCCGTGCCGTTGGCTTCTGCTCTGTTGATCCAGACCGTTGATTTGACTTGACTCGATTGAATGGAACGTATATCGTCGTAATGGCTATGTGAAGGTGGAGAAATGATCCCACTCTCATATGGTGCCTAGTGCCGGCCATCGGCTGTGGGCCCCACACCCTTCCCTTAAATTAAAATGGGATTCTGAATATACGGTCCATCTAACATTTATCCCATCCAAAAAAAAAAACAAAAAACCAATAACCATCAATAATAAAAAATTAAAAATGCTAAAGTATTGAAATTCTACAATACTTTGTAAATACTTGATATTTTACCGATTTCTAAAATATCGTTTATTTTTTTAAGCTTCAATAGTTGAAGGACAAATGTGAGAATATGAATACTCAATTCCATTGGCAATTGAATGCCCTGTTTTCTTTGATTGAAATAAGTAAATATATTTTCCGTTCCATCCAACGGTGCGAATTACTCCTATTGGGGAGATTACAAAGAGTCGATCAATCAATTGTGAGTCCCACTAAATGTAAAATCATGTGATTGTTAGAGGGGACATGATCAATTCTTAGTGGAAACAAAACTCAAATCATGCAATCAAATCCAAGATGGGCATAGTCTATAGAGAGGTGAACATCCGTTCAGTGTATTGAAAAAATAAAAATATAAAACGGTTCCAAACTCCAGATGGGGGTGATTTCTGAATCGCGGCCCACCCAAAAAGGCAACCAACGATCAAGATCACCCAAGTGGGCAAAGAAATTTGAGATGTCCTAGATTCATCTTCATCACCCACAAGGAGAAAATGCCCCCAAAATACTCTTGAGAGATTTCAATTAAATTAAAAATATTTCCATACTACATATTTGAAATATATATATATATATATATATATATAGAGACATATTTCGGAGGCCAGAGCCAGAGCCCGAACAAAAATACCAGACCCGAAACTTTAAATTACAGACCACACACTCTCAACATTACCAGTCCCTCTCCTTTTGTCGCATCCGCGTTCCGCTACTCACCCGACTCAGGAATAGCAACCAACACAGGTCTCCAAACCCTCCTCAGCATCCGATACCGAAACGCCCGCGACACGCCCCTACCCGCTACGGCCCCGACACGGGGGACCCGATCCGCAGAGTCCGCACAACCCGATGAATCCTCGTGGGAAGGGGGAGATGAAACGAAGAGGTCCTTCAAGGTGTGGCTGAGGAGCGGCTTCTTCTCGGCCGGCGGATCGGGGGCGATCTGGGGCCGATCCGGCTGTGGGGGTTCGGCCCGGCGGCTAGAGGATCGGCTGAGGAGCCTCCTCAGGGTTTTCCTGCGGCGCAGCTGAAAGACAGGGCTGGCGTTGGGGCTGCGAGAGGGGCTTGTGGCAATGGCGCATTGGGTTGCAAGGAGCTTGAATTTCTGCAGAGTCGCCATAAAAAAGCTCTCTTTTTTTCTTTGTTTCTCTTCTTCTGGTGTTGTTGGGAATTAATTACATTGGTTGGTTTTCTGTTGCTTGTGGGTTTGATGGGTTTTGTTTGTTTGTGGGGTTTCCTCTGCTGCTGGGGAGTTTTTTTTTTTTCTGTTTTTTGGGTGGAAAGCGTGAGGAGTTGAATGGGAGGAAGAGAAGGAATGGAGGGTGGGGATGATGCTTTTCCTTCTTCTGTGGTGGAACTCTTTTGTCAGTTGAGTGTGGTTTGATATTTGCAATTGGATTTCATTGTACATTTCTAGGGTATGAGGAAAGTGATGGTTTTTATTACATAGCTATCCTACTTTGACCGTGAATTCTCATGCATTCACTTTCTATTTATGAAAGTATAGTGAATATTGGAGAAATAAAGCTCAACATTTAAAAATGACCACTGCACCTGTATTCATTTTCTCAGGGATTTCGTTGTCCACTTTTAGGCTATGAGGATAGTAAAGGTTTTAGAGCTTCTCCAAGAGTGATATTAAATTTGAAGATGTTTTTTTTTAAAATGAAGGCTCATGTGGCAAATTGACTTTTTATAATTTGACAGTTTTGTTGGAGTATATTCCACCCCATATGTCAAATGTAATATTTTATTATTATTATTATTATTTTACCTTTTTTATATATTAAACCTCAACTCATTGATAATAGTCCATTTGGAATAAAATAATATAAAATATTATTTGGCATTTCACTTTTTCACATGTCAAATTTGGCATCTCACTCCCATATGTCAAATGCCACCTCATTTTTGGCATAGTTGTTGGAGTGGAAATTCATGCCAAAAATCCCATGTGGCATGTCTCAGGGAGATGCTCTTATTACCTAGCTATCCTACTTTGACCAAGAATTTTTATACATTCAATTTTTATTTATAAAAGTAGTTAATTTTGAAGAAACAAAGCTCGACATTTAGAAATGTCCATCAAAGAGTCTCACTTTTTAATAAGAAAATCAAATAAGGAAAGAAGGGAATGGGAAATGGTGGGCGTGAGAATTCCGATTTAAAAAACCTCAAAACAAATAAGTTTTAGGACCTGTTTCTTTATTAGAATTCTAATAATTCATGTTTGAAAGAATTTCAAATTATCCAAAAGTTGTCCCCTTGGGTGGAATTCCAAATCCTTTTTTTTTTTATGGGGAATTTGAAATTCAAACAAATGGTATAGAGAGTGGAGTTCCAAGAATTCTAAAAGATCTTTTTGGTGGTTAGAACTTGAAACTCTGATGAAAGAAATACAGCATTTCAAATGTCAGGGGATAAGATGCCACATCACGACAGATCATGTCCAAAAAACCCGAACCTCCCAAATTATAGTCATAAATTCCGGTAAAGAAACAGGCTCTTAGAGACTGTTTATGTTTTAGAATTTTCGATAGGAATTTCCCATGCTAGGGCTTTTTTTTTATATATGTTGTAACACATTGTCTCCTTGCATTTGCAAATACCATGTTTCTTCATAAGCATCTTAAAATTCCAACCATGTAAAAGGCTCTCAAATTATCTTTAAAAATTCAAGAACTCCAGCCTCTTTGGTTTTTGATGAAATTTCTGGATGCTCAAATATAAGAGAGCATTCATGAATTCCACCTTGTCTAAAACTTTGAAAAATCTCCAGACATGAATTTTAGTAAAGAAATAGGCCCAAGGCGTTTTCGTATTATGAGGAATTCTAAGAACTTTTATTTAGGAAATTTACAGGTAAGCAAATTCTTCAAATGCTTAATTATGACCCGGCATCCAATTCATGGTGTGAGTGAGAGTGATTAGTTAGTATCTAACATAGCAAAAAAAAATAAAAAAAAATCAACACCGTGTTAGAGAAAACAAAGAACAATGCCATATGCTGTTTACAGAAATCCTTAAATTTCATACCTTGTCTGGTAAAACTGCAAAACTCAACATTTTAAAATAACATTTTTGGTTAGGCCAAAAGCCGACTCATTTAAAAAATAATTTTAAATTTTAAATTCAAATTCAAACTCAAACTCCAACTCGAGTACTAAAACCAAAGGCTCAAGCTTAATCCAAAAAAGACCCTGCGAGGGACGAGTCGAGCTAACCTAGCTGGCCAATGAAGACCTTGTTCTTACCAAAATACATATAAACCACGTATTATTACATCAAAGATATTTTCACTTCATCCATCTAATAAGTATATTGGGTGCATGAGTTTGAGTCTCAATGTTGAAATAAAAAAAATCCACTTGGCTTTCCATTTCCTAATCAATGGAATAGTACTTCTTCCCATGCATAATTCCATATTCAATGGACAGGAACGGCTACTTTGTCATCTTTCGTTATTTTATTTTAGCTCTGATGATCTCTTTGCAGCGAGAACGAGGAGATGGCCTTTTATTCTAAGCCACGTGGCGGCATCTTGTGTTGCCTAAAGACCCGCGCCGTGCCCTTCTGAAGGCAAAACAACAGCCGGCCTCTCGTAGTCTCGTTTCAAGGAAGACAGTTATTTTTGTCTATATAAACAGACCAACATGCCATTCTTTATGCTAAAATTCTCCTGATATCATGTCCCATAACATTTGTAATAGCCATACTTCTTCGTAAACATTTTTCAAATACCATCGTCTCAAATGACCTTTGAAAATTTAAAAATTCTACCATCTTTATTTTTTAGTAAAATTTCTAGATATTCAAATATAAGAGAAAATTTAGGAATTCCACTATATCTGAAGATTCAGAAATTCTCCAGACAGAATTTCCTCTAGCAAAGGAAAAGGCCTTGATTGTAGCGGTTAGAAACCAAAACACTACTTGGCTAGTTTTTCTAAATTTGTCAAATGTGGAGACAATGGAACTCAAGAATATAAAATGGGTTTTAGTGGAAAGGGCCCAACACTACTTGGCCAGAACATGGCTCAAAGAAATTAATGTTAGAGTGTGGAAGCTGGTTCTAGTAGGGCACGGCTCCGAGGGATCCCACAATTCTAATGCTATAAATCCTCTAGAAAGGCTCACTTTCTGAAATCCAAAAATACTCAAATTCCCATTCAGTAAGGAAGATGATTTTGTTGTCTATCTCTTTTTCTTTTTTTTGGGGGGGGGGGGGGGGGGGGGAGGGGGAGGGGGAGATTCAAGATTTCCAATGTGAGTTTTGAGAATGAGCCCAAAATTTTCATTTGGGTTTTGGAGGTGGACTTAAGATTAATTAACAAAACTTGAATATAAAAATTTAATTAATAAGTTTGCATCACAAAAAAGCAAGAAAAATAATTTTAAATAAAATATTTATAATAATATTAAAATATAGAAAATGCCCCATTTAGAATTATCGCTTTAAGACTTGAATGGTCTCGAATCAGCCCTGTTTTCAACAAACTTGCATGGTATTATCCAAAGTTTTGTGTTCTAGCCAGATGGTTTTGTTTTAGGTACAACCGTACAAGTTACATATAGTTTATGTACTTTTATATTGCACATTTTGGTTTTTGCATTAAACAATCCTTGCCTTCAAAAAGGAAATTCCACAAAACTGGATATGGGATATAGAAAGGATCCTATGTGAAAATATACTTCTAGCTCTTAAAAAACATTAGAAGAAGAGTACAAGTTGTAAGAATCTGTAATGTGGTATACCAAAACAGTGGTCTAGATTACAGAAACACGTGCCACGCATTTGGTCTGTTTGGTGGAACAAGCATCAAATACAGTTGACCAAGAAAGCATATATATGTAAAATCTTTTTTTTAACAATGTACTTCAATCCTACTAATTAAATAAAGTAAAAACAGTGCAATAAATTTGCATGATTTGAAACTTATACAATTCAAATGAGTGACAAATTTAAATTAGTCTACTTTATGCAGGAAGGTAACAAGTGTAAATCACTCAGATGGATCATATGGTTTGACAAAATAAGCACCACAGGTTGTTTAACTCTTAAGCTTCAAACATTTTAGCAGTCATGAAAAAGTTTTGTTGTATATCCATTTTATTATATCCAATGCCAACAACAACAACAACAATAATAGTGTGGCCTATGTTAAATCTGAGTTTAGAGAGGAAGAGACAAGATACTAGCTTGTAAGCAAGTTTTATTATATTATCCATTTTATTATATTCAACACTAGGGATGTAAATGGGTACCCGATTCTCCGATTATTTGGAGGTTCCGATCCGTTAAGAACTGGGCCTGAATATTTATTTATGCTCCGATAAGTAAATGGGTTTGGGTCCGGTTCCACCTCGATTTGGACCCGTGGACCTGAGACCCGACATATTAACTCAATTTTTAAAAATTTCTCCTAAAAATAATGTTTTTTTAATATCATTATCTACCTAAATCCAGCCCCGGATCCAGATCTGTCCCATATATGGTTCTAGTTCCGAAAAGGTTTCGGATCCGGGTCCACCATGGACCCGGACCGGAACCAACCCGTTTACAACCCTATCCAACACCAACACCACCACCAACAACAACAATAATAGTGTGGCCCATGTTAAATCTGGGTTTAGAGAGGTAGAGACAAGATACTAGTAAGAAAGCTATTTGGATCCAAGTGTACCATGCATGGGTCCAAATCAACTTCAACCCATCTATATGGCCTTAGCCAGTGGTGAAGGGAAATCCATTTCATGCTTTCATTGTCAAGTATTCAACGGTTAGATGTGAAAAATAGACAAAAGCACTTCTTGGCAAAGAATATTGGGCACTGGACCATTGGCAAATCATGATGCAGCCCAATGCTGATTTATGGTGGGCCATCATGTTGCAACATTTGCTCACATACACACCACTAATAATAAATGAATAAAATTAAAGTTAAAGTTTGGTACTGTAGAAAGGTAGGTAGGTAGGTAATCTAAAGAGGGGGCCAGCCTGCTGTAATTTGTGGATGTGGGTCCAAGCAACCATTTTTTCGGGGAAGATATGTGTACCATATAATTGTGTTTGTTTTATTATATGAGATAAATTAATGTGAGTGGGAGAAAGAGAATGGTAAAGCAGACACTTTTTGTCTTAAGTTTACTTTACCAAACATTACCTTATTTTCATGAAGTAAAATTTTGCTGTACCTAAGAAACTGAGTTAAAATTGGTGGCGGTATGTTGGAGGATTCTTTGTCATTCAATTTTTTTCAACTAAACATGATAGAGGTAAAGTGGGCGGTGCCGTAGCTACTGCACATAAACTTTGTTATGGTCTATAATATCTTTATGCGGGCTCCATGATGGAGTTCCATGAATTTGTTACTTGATTTACAAGGAATAATGGCACTACATAAGCACGAAATGAAACAAACACAGGACGAAGATCACCGCCTTCAACCCGATATCAACACTTTGACTCCGTCAGGTGACGATACCTAGATCAAAAGTTGGGTTTTAGGTTTTAGTATTTACGCTGGGCTCGGATACTTTATTTGATCCCATTTAATAGATGTGCCAGGCTTCTATTTAGTTGTAGAGAGTCCATAGACTGGGCCAGCCCGATTGTAAAAAGAATAATGGGTAAATAAGGAGCAGGGAATGGAACACTGATACTTTCACTCACACATATGAGACCAAAATATTTGAGTTGTACTCAGACATTGTAACAAAATCTTTTCTTAAATTAATTATATATATATATATATATATAATTTGGGTTGGGTTTCTGTTTCTAGGCGGGCCGGGCTTGAGCCAGCTACTTATGGTCCGATTGAGTCATATTCCGAAATTTAGACTATAGTTTCAAAATCAGACCGACCCTAGATATTCCTTAGGTGAATAGCCCTACTCCTAGGAAGGGGTGGCAACGGGTTAGGCCAGGCCGTGTCCAAAATGTTTCCAAAATGGGTTGTGATTCCTCAACGCGCACCCACGGGTAGGTCGGGTCAGATCATCCCGCCCAACCAAAATATTGGTCGACCCAAACAGAACCAAAACAAGAATCCCAAAAATCTAACGTCACGTTTGGCAACCAAGTCTTTAGGGAAAAGATTTTCGGTTTCCCTAAAGTTGTAGTAAATCCATGTTTGACAATTGTAAATTCATGAAGATTTGGTTGAATGAAAATCTTCATTTGATAGGATTTTCAGATTTGACGAAAATCCTCACTTAAGTGAATTTGAACATTGAATCCTATTTTTCTTAGCTATATTCATCAATACATACCAATATCAATGTGAAATCTTCAACCATATAAATTTTCAGTGAGGAATCCTTATTTTAATTGTAGTGAAGAATCATGAGATCTATGAATTCCTCGCCTCTTATCAAACATGCCTATGAAATTCTACTATAACATTCATCATTACTGTATATATAGTTGAACTTCTGTATGTAGTGTGTTGGATGGAGGTGGACCCGCATGTTCATTAGATGATTAAAACTGCCATCAACATTGTGAAAATCGAAGAGCACGATCATATCTCATAAAATCTAATGGTTTATTCAGTTTATAATAATTTATATTTTAGTTTGGCTGCTATAGTAGTTGAAAACTGAGGGAGAAGTTAACTAGAGAGTTGTAGGTGCTACTTTACCAAGAAAAGTTGAGGCATCAAAGGAAATTCTTGTTTGTATGTATTCAAACAAAAAAACGAAAAGAATAATTTGAAAATTGAAAAGGCTTCATAAAAATTTTGAGATTGGAAAGAACTTGCATGACCTCTAGTTTGTATTCTTTCCAAAAGAAATTATTAGATTTAAAACTTGTGGAAAAGTTTATTGCAGGATGATGGAGAACAGTTATTTAAATATGAGTTGTGTTTGGCAAGATTGTAGTGCAGGATGATCGAGATTGGAGAATTTCAGCCACCAAAATTAGATAAAGAGATATAAAGAAAGTAAAAAAATTATGGAGATTTGTATCAGCATAGAAACATGAAGATGGAAAGCCAAGAAAGTCATGGAGAATCATGAAAAAGACTCGAAATTATGTAACAATTATGGAGATTTGTATCAGCATAGAAACATGAAGATGGAAAGCCAAGAAAGTCATGGAGAATCATGAAAAAGACTCAAAATTATGTACTCGTTAGGTACCCTAAAATGAAGTTATGCGGTTTGGCGGGTAATCCCTAACCCGACCCTTTTTTGGCCGTTCGATTTTTCTTGACTCGTGGCCCACCTATATTTTATGCAGCTTAACTTGTGGTAGGTTTAGCAGGTCGGGTTAAGTTTTGCCGCCTCTACAAAAAGTCTTACGCTTTAATAACACCTTTTTCACCGAAATCATCAATTAATTCTCTTTCCATCATCTTGTATTGGCATTAACATTTTAGGAAAGAACTAGAAGGCTTCTAATTGCTTTGGGAAAGATGAGGATTGAAGATCCATTATTTTGCACTCCCGTCAACATCTTCAATATTTTTTCGCATCATTTAGGGAATCATTCAAGGTTTTGATCTTTTTTTTTCTAAGGTTGAAAAAAAGAACTAATCCGTGTTTTGAACGAAAAGGGTTTTATAAAGGGCATGAATGTTAAATCCAAATTAGAAAAGGTGTTTATAAAGTGGGGTCCACCGGACATTTCTCTTGGGTGTAGGGGCTTGGATGCAGCTTTTCATCCTCTCTTAGAGGAGGAAAACTTGAAATTTAGGAATTACGGGAGTTGAAAGCATCCTTTTCTCCTCTCTCAGTGGAGGAAACCTGGCATTAGGGCCTAATGTAGCTTTTCCTCCTCTGTAAGTACAGGAAAACCTGCAATTTAGGGATTAAAAGTTGGATGCAGGTTTTCCTCCTCTCTCAGTGGGGCAAAACTTGCGTTTTAGGCATTAATGCAAGTAAACCCGAACTTAGCCAAAAGCAGAATCCCAACTATAATTCATTCCATTTTTGTGTACATAGCCATATTTGATGAGATCTCATTTCTATATTGATTAGATTTTACCGAAAATCTAAATCTTAAGAAATTCTACAATAGCATGCATTATTGCTATATAGAGGTGAACTTCTATATGTAGGGTGTTGGATCGAGGTGGATCCGCATGTAAATTAGATGATTAAAACTGCCATCAGCATTGCAAAAATGAAAGAGTACGATCATATCTTGTAAAATCTAATGGTTTATTCAACTTATTTGGGCTATTATAGATTATAGTTGAAAACTGATGGAGAATTGAACCAGAGAATATCAAGTCCTACTTCACCGAGCAGAGTTGAGGCATCATAGGAAATTCTGCTTGGCATGTGACAAAATTATAGTGCAGGATGATGTAGATTGGAGATTTTCAGCCACCAAAATTAGATAAAGAGATAAAAACATTTATGGAGATTTGTATCAGCATCGAAAGTTGAAGATGGAGAGCCAAGAAAATCATGGAGATTCATGAAAAAAAAAACTGGGAACCGAGTACTTGTTTGGGAGTACTCTAGGATGAAGTTACGCGGGTTAACCCTAATCCGACCCTTTTTTGGCGGGTTAGTTTTTCTTGACTCGTGGCCGACCTGTATTTTATACGAGCCGGATTGAGGTAGGTTGGCAGGATGGGTTTACTTTTGCCACCTCTAAGGCCTAGGCTTTAATAACCCCTCATCTTTCCATCATCTTGTATTGGCGCATTAATATCTTTGGAAAGAATTAGAAGGCTTTTAAGTGCTTCGGGAAAGATCTAGGAGGATTGAAGACACATTATTTTGCACTCCCATCAACATTTCAAAATTCTTTTGCATAATTTAAGGTATGATTACAGGTTTTGATCTTCTCTTTCTAGGGTTGTAATAAAGAAAAGAATTAATTGTGTGTTCTGGCTAAAAAAGGAGTGTTTAAAGGCTATGGATGTTAAATCCAAATTAGGAAGGGGGTTTATAAAGTGGGGTTAGGTATTTACGGAATTAGAGGTATATGTGGTATCCTTAGATTTTAAGTTAATTGGAGCTTGTCCCACCATTGGGTTGATTGTTTGATGAAAAATATGGCTTTGAATATGCACAAAAATGTGTTATTCACTTTTTTTTTCTTTATTTCTCTATCTCTAAGTCAATCCAACTATCGAGAAAAATCTCATATTGATGTAAAATTGAGGATACCTTATATACATGGAGAACATTTATTTTAAATGGTTCAGTTCTTAAAAGGTGAGCCCTTGATGCAGTTCTATTCCTTTAACAAGTGGTTGCTCAATTGGTTGACAACCACCGTTGTCACCTGGCCTCCCAGGGATCAACTTCCCACATGTGCAAACTAACTTTTCCACTTTGTGGGCTTCCTCTTACCACTAGTGTGTGCTCTCCTTCCCAATTGTGTGGTCTCTCTTGAGTCCCAACCCTCTTGATTGGGGTAAAAGATTATGATATCTCTAGGTGAAAGCTTGGGGATCCGGATTTCCAATTCACATGTATATGATGATTGAGTGCCAGTGTCTGAATCCCTACCTAAATCCCTCAACCATCAAGGCTGCGACCATGGGCCAAGCTGTAACTAGGTAGGAGAGAGAGGTGCCTCACTATTAAGCTATTAATGAATTGACCACCAACACTAGTAGATAAAAAGGGTATTTAGATTGTCTCCTCTCTTGAAAATAACCATTTATAGTTGTGGAGATTTCTCTTATAACCCTCTTGAATTAAAGACGCCCACGAGAGGACGTTTGGTAAGAGAAAATTCTCCATTTATAGCCTTATCCTTAGCTTGGCTCCTGCAAAGTTGTTGCAATTAGTTGGAAAGTTGGCTCTAAAATGTTGTTGCTACATGTTCTTTGAAACACATAACATGGAAATGTGGCTCAGAGAAATTCGGATTTCCTCTGCTTTGGCATCTAGGCTCCTCCTTGGTGACCGAATTGAGTAAATCTTTTCTGGTTGGGCACAATTGAAAATAAAGAAGCTTCATCTTGTCCCAAGATTACCGTTCACTTGAAGTGAGGCTTTGCCTATGTCATTGCTAACTTGAACCTCAGTTCCATATTGATTTGCCATCACCACATCATTAGTTCATTACCATCATCATCAAAAGTCTTGTCCATACTATGAACTGTGTTGATTTGCCAATATACACCAAAAATGCTGAACCTAGTTAATGAAGCAATCTGTCTTATATATTGTTGCCCAAGGTCACCCAAGCAATGGCATGGCGACTTAACTATATTGGTTGCCCCGGCCTTTGTCCTGGCCTTGGCTTGGTGTCTTAACTTTGGTCGCAATGCATTGGGTTGGGCAACTTGCATTTGGTCACTCGGGGTATGTTTCTTTGTTAGAGTTCCTAATAAGAATTTTGATGTGTTGGGTTTTTTGGACATGATGTGATGACTTGTCCCATGATATTTGCAAATGTCATGGTTTTATGCAAGAACTCAAAGATCTCAAATGCCCTAGCAGAATTTTAAGCCCTTTTACTTTTTGATGAAATTTCTATATGCTCAAGTAGAAAAGAAAATTCAAGAATTCCACTATTATGAGGAATTTATAAATTCGGGGGATAGAAATTCTCTGAATTCTAGTAAAGAAACAAACCCTAAAAGTCTTTGTCGGAACACTTATTTCCTATCATGAACGGGTGGCTTACTGAATTTTTACTGCCAGCACCACACCACACTTCTATAAGTGGGAATATATGCACAGTACCAACAGGAACACCTCATTTATAAAGCTGAGATCTTCCTCTCTAGAGAAGATGTACCATATTATTCTCTTAACCTTTTTAAGGGTAAATCTAAAGTCATCTTTTTGCTCGAATCATTGAGTTTAAAGAAAACAATTCTGGTGATTGATATAATAAATTCATCATGCTCTCCTTTATGAGAAAAAACAAGCTCTTATTAAAAGATGTATTTTAAACATTTTAGATTTTTAGTGACATGGCTTGGTTGAGGAGAGCATACAAGATATCTTTGATTTCTAGACTGAGGAAAAAGGTCGTTGGAAGACAAAAATGAGATCATCTGACTTTATTTTAGATTTTATTTATTTATTTATAAATGAATTTTTATTACAAAAACAAAACGACTACAACGGATTAACCAACTTAACTAACCAGTCTGAAGAATTACAGACCAAACAAGATTATCCATACTACTAATTTAGATCGACTTAATCCTAAGAGGTAGCTCAGTTGGCCTAAGACCACGGTTTGCACCCGAAGGTTGTAGGTTTGAAACTGCACTACCACACTGGGACTATTGAGGAGTTTATCCTGCTTCCCTCTGCGCCCGGAGGGATTATATGCAGCTTCATTCTGATGCCTAGGAATATAGGTACATTAAACTCTTATCAAAATCCTTTGAAAAAATAGAAATGTTCAAATATTAGCGAACTCAATAGCCCATTCCTTGTCTTCATTAATCGCACCTATCACTTCTGAAGCATTTGATAGAAAGGGAACTTTATTTTTCAGTTTAATAAGAAGATCATGCAGCTGAAAGTTGGATTCAGATATGGCCCATTTAACTTGTCAGATAGCCTGAATCTAGTGTCCTAAGAAGCTCACCAAGACCCAATCAGGCCTGTTTATTTTCTTTGGGTACCCCAGCCAAGGGGGCTGGGAACCCAACGTAGCCCACATGTGGGAAAGAGAGCCAACATAAGTGGGAAGAAAGTCCATACATGTGGGAAGAGGAACCCACATAAGTGGGAAGAATGGCCCTCAAATGCGGGAAGATTGGCATATCAAGGGATCGATCCGTGGAGAGAGGGTGAGATTCGGGATTGCCAACCAACTAAGCAACCACATGTTGTCCAGGCCCACCTTGTTGATTGCCCAAAGTACAATCCTATAAAAGTTGTTTGGTTTTGTTTCCTCATCTACAAGCCGCCTCTCTCTCAATACAGTCTACAGTATATCATGAATCGGGACCTCTGAGGGTTTTGACCCATGGTGACTATCAATAGACCAATCACGGTCCGCCACATCACCGTGGGGCAGCCCGGTGAAATGGCGGATCGTGATAGGTCCACTCATGGTCACCGTTGGGTAAATCCTCACAAGATCCGGACTTGTATATTGTGGTAACCTACCATTGGACAGCTAAACCCAACCGGTGATAAGAGTACATATGTCAAAAACAAGATACAAGTGGAGCCAAATGCTAATTTCCTACACCTAACATGACGTCCAATGCTCCATTCAGGAAAAAGTCCAAACTTCTAAAAAAAAACATTCAAAACTACCCAGCACCTAACTATAACCTATGACTTGTATGAAACTGCATCCACATTCCAATCATATACAGCCAAGTAAACACTTTTTAATCATATCTGATATAAAAAATAGTCTAATCTACTAACCTAATCTCTCAGCTGTGAGAATTCCTATAGAATCAGCAGACTGACACAGGTTTGCAATTGGGCTAGGCCAAGACCAAGCCTGCTGTACCACATGAAAACCTATTTGGGCTGGGCCTCTCCCAGATTCAGGCATGGACTTGAGCTGAATTTAGAAGCTCGAGGGCTATTCAGTACATGCTCAGAGTCAGGCCTCAGGTACTTTAATTGGAATTGATCTGGGTCAAAACACGGCCCGGCCCGCAGATGTCGCAGCATTACACAACTTTTTTTTTTTTTTTTTTTTAAATTTTGTTTTGTAAGGGGGCAGCTGGAGGCTTTTGTTGGGTGTTGGGGGTGAGAATTAACAAATGTTCTTTAGTCATGAGAGTTCTATAAATGCACAAGAAAGCCAGCAAATACCCAACATTATACATCCTATCTGTGAGGCATTCATTCCTTTGTCAAATCCAGGCACCATCCATCCTAAATTCCCAGCTGAAATAGGACTAGATGGGGCATACTGAGTCGCCGCATCTCTTCACCCCTCTATTGATATCCATGCTTGGGATCATTGCAACAGCTCTAGCCTTAACCATCTATCATCTGATGGTGTCAAAATTCTGCACACCCAGGGACCATGCCACCAATACTCAACATTTCCAGGTCCGCGACATCGCAGTTGGAGTCGACCAGGAGGTCCTTAACTCCATCCCAATGCAAGCTTACACTCACAGGCAAAGAGTGTTGCACGGTATGGATCAATGTGAATGCACTGTTTGCTTAGGTGAGTTTGAAGAAAGCGACCCGGTTCGAATTTTGCCCGATTGCCACCATGTTTTTCATCTACAATGCTTAGACGAGTGGCTCATTTCTCATTCCAACTGCCCGCTTTGTCGATCACCGATAGTCGCCCCCACATCGCAAGAATCGCCTGTGATAATCGATTCAAATGAACAGGATGCCGGGCATCTTCCTGACCATTCTCAGACCCAAGGTTCCTTTGTCATTTCTATTGATGATGACCATTTTTGCAGTGCAAGGAAGAGCTTAAGAGTTGCTTTGTGTCGTTCTTCTTCCTTCTTGTCTGTTGAGAGGAAACCACAAGTGGCATTTGCCCCGGTCAAGCGATCGCTGTCTGATTGCTCGTATGTTTCTATAAAGATATGTTTGGACCATGAGGATGGGCTGCCTTCATCAAGGACTCAAGGTGTGCCAGTTCCACCAGTGCAAGTCTATCCTAGTGAGTAGATTATGGGAGAAGAAAAGGGATATTTTCTTGGAAAGTCCTCTAAAATTTACCAATACTTTTACTAATATTATGGTGTTATCGCAAAATAGCTTCTCAAATTAATATCATGTATATTCTCAATACATTGAATATTTTCTAAAACTCTCATTTTTCTTACTATTGTATTTTTCCCAAGATGTTCTGATGTTCGTTTTCACCTTTGTCATTCACTTGAATGAGTTAACTCACTCAACATGCAGTTGTACGAAATATTATTTTCATCCGACCATCTTGATTTGATGAGAATTGAGACCAAGGAACTTTGATAATCCATGGCAATGGACCAAAGAAGATCTAAGCATGGATTTTGTTGTGATGGCCTGCCCCTAATCAAGATCCTGTGTTGCCTGTGGACCCAATTTTTTTCTATATAAAATAAGTAGAGGGCAACTCATCTCATAGGCCCGGACATCCCCTTCTTTTTGTAAACACCTCTTATGGGGCACCCCTAGAGTTGTGAGCAATCACCCTGGGGTAAAAGGGGATGCATTTATTGGTCATTATGTAAGGGTGATAGAAAAACACTACAATGATCCAATAACCTTAACCATTCATTTAGGGCCCTAAAGTTTAATGTTTTTATGCGTGCAGACTTCCATTGATCGATTGAACTGCCAAGATGTGATGAAATTAGCACCAAAAAGCTCAACCATGCATTGATGAATATAGGAATTTTACACATAGCTCCCAATGCCTAGAAATTATAATTAAAGAAAAGACTAACAATAGTGAATGACATGTGAATGTGTTGCCATCAAGAGCGCTCTCAACAAATTACTGCTACTGCAAAGAAGTCAACTTACAAAGCAAAAACAAGACCCTACAAGAGCCAATCTTAGAAAATGTAAAAGAATAAGAGAAGAATTGGATAGATAAGTAGTTAAGAAATCTATTCAACTTTGATCTATTTATTTAGTTATTTATTGTTTGGTGTGCGTAAAACATGAGAAATCAAATTTATGTCCCTTCATTTTTTCTACCCGACAGGAGATTGGGTGATTTCTCCAATCATCTGTAAAGCTATGCATGGCTGCTCAGCGGGCACCTGCGAAAATCAGAAGTCCAGTGTTAGAACAAAAGGGATTTTATATGGGACATCCAAACATCAAAGTTATATGAAGTTGATCATGATGATGATGGATGGGGATGATGGGTGGCTTACAAAATGGCCTGAACCAAGAATCCAGTAGAAACTTAGGTTTTTGTATGATTTGGTGAAAGCTTTTGTTTCATGTGGGCCACTGTTGCAATAGAGAGGAGTTCGGCCCAAGTTGGTGAAGTTCTTCAATCCATCCCACCTGAAATATCAGAGAGAGACCACATAAACATTTACCACATTTGCTGGCTAAGGAAGTAGGAAAAGGAGAAAGCAATTACTTGAGTTTTTGCACCCATGCTTCTGCTCCCTTTGTGGCACATATGACATCCAGCTACAATAAGTCATCTGATTGTGTTAGGGACAGTATCCAACCAAAAGAATTAACTACGCCCGACCCATTGGAAGATGACTAGTCATAGTAGTAAGTATGGTCGCTTACTAGTATAATCTAGTTTCATCACTTTTAGCCCAATATGACACATCGATTTTTTTAGTATTTTTGGATTGTTCATGCAAAAGAGCATTACAATAGTCATTTCATATGAAATCATATATACGAATTGACGCATCAAGATTTTACCAACTCGGATTGATAATGCCAAAAAAAAAAAAAAAAAAAAAACACGCAGTGACAAAAAATACATACTTTGACACCCTTGCATCAATGGTTGAAATGATTAGATGATCCATCTTTTTGCCCAAATTATATAAGTAGATTATATCATTTGTGTTTAAAGGCTCAAAATCTACAGTAGCAGTGTTAGAAAATAGGTGAGTAAATCCAAAGCTAAATATGAGATGAATGTGTCTCTTAAATTGGGGTGAATGCCAATTCATGGAGATAGTGATAAAGGGATTTGTTTGTTACTGTAGAGAGGCCCAAATGGGACATGCAAGTGTATTTAATTTAATTTACTGAGAAACAATTGTGTAAAAATTGATAAGGCCAGAGTCATGGCGAGGGAATTCATACCTGCCCATTGTATACAGTGACATTTACTCCATTAGCCAATAGCTCATCTACCTGTATAAAGATAATAAGCAATTAGACAGTAAGCAATCTCTCAAGAACATGTGTGAAGGAGCAGTTGATTTTCTCTTATTGTTTTCAACACTGGTATATATATACTCATGCAACCAAGTCCCCAAACCAATTATAGAGCTACAACTAAGGATAGATCCATCCTCCTTGCTATAGCGAAAGAGATGCCTCACCATTGAGCTTTATGTGGATTCGCAAGTGCTTGCTGAATTCAAAGTGGTTAATCAATTTCTAATAGAAAGTCTCACACAACTGAATTGGACTACCCTTGGGTGGGGATAAGGCCCACGGACTTCTGGTTTGAAATACCACAGGCCACCTTGGCTTACAATTTAGCCCCATGAGTTGAGCTTGGACCTAAAACGAGGGCCTGGTAGTTAAAAGGCCAAGTATAGTCCATGTTTAACTTTCCAATTGATGTCCCATCCAGTCATGAATCAAGGACCAGTCACATACCTAGTCTGGATGAGGAGAACTAGTGCAGAGATGGTGCAGACTAGGAATAGTTTTCTCTACGTACCTTTCTCCTCATCCAAACTTTATGTCAAGGGCCAGCTTGCTTCCTGACCCACGTGGCTAGGGTCCATGCTCTATGAAAAAAGTTTCGACTTTTTTTGATAAAAAAAACATACATAAGTATTGGGTGGTGTAGTGGCTGGGATAGTTATTTAAAAAGGTGAAAGGTCATGAGTTCAAATCTCCCCACAAATGCTCGATAAAAAAAGTCACAATTGAATAAAAAACATATGTCTTTAATATATTATAATTCTTCCACTTATCTCGTACGTTCTTTAAGTTGTTTTCTAGAATTTACACTATTCCATGCCATTGTGAGAGAGAGAGAGCGTTTTGTATTTGGGCCTTTTAAAATTTAATACTTATATCAAAAAAAGAAAAAGAAATGGTGAGTTTGTGCTAATTTCCAAAATATTTGCCAATTAATACACATTTATGTGGCTGCTTTTCTATAAGAAAGCATGAAAAATAAGCCTTTTTCTCCCGCATTGAAAGTTTCACATTTGGTACGGTTGTCTTTCCATGAAGAAATGCGAAAAAAATGAAATGAGAGGCCCCCGCTCAAAACCACTACATAGACATGGAAAATATCCTCCAATGAGTTCTATGGGGCCCAATTGAGCCTACCTTTGATTAGTGAAGCCCCTTTGATACTCTTCTCATCCCATTATTTGACAACATGCTTAGTTTTACACTTATTGAACCTTCACTCATTGTTGGGCTGAATCTAATAAAATTAAAAATCTATGGTTAAATAGTCATTAACTTTAAGGCTGTTGGATCAAGGACTAGGATAATCTGCTGGGGTATATTTTTTGGCTCCCCTTATCCATAATATTAGGAAACCTTTCTGTCTACCCTCATCTTATTTATAGGCATACATTTCGGTGGGCCCCATAAGCTGGACTATGTTTTAGGAGTATGCAGTCTCCACGTAGGAGAACATTCACAACTAGAGTAATAGTTCTTCTGTTTCTGGTCAGGATTATTTGGATCCTTACTTGAGCCGGTTTTGGGTCCATGCTTTCATACCCGACAAGTTTCGGGTCAGTGGCTTTCATACACAACAACCCAAATACCCCAACGGGATGACTGTTTCACTTTCAGTAAGGCCCACTGAATTCGTTAAAGAGAGGCATTGCAATGGAAAGGTTAACAACTTTTTTATTTTTTATCCAACTAGGGGGATGGGATCCAAGAGAGAGCCTCATACACACGGAAAATCAATCCACACAAGTGGGAAGGAAGCTTGCACAAGCGAAAAAAAAGCCCACATAAGTGGGAAAGGTTAACACCTTATAACAAGTGAAATATGAGATACTAAGCCCAAAGGAGCTATTCACTGCATGGAGCTTCCATGGACACCTCACTGTGGGGCCCACCTTCACTAGGGGATTGAAAGACCTGCGTCGGCTGTAGATTTGTATGGATTTGGGGAATCACCACCATCATCCTAACTCTTTAACAGAAGCCCACAAATTTCATTCCTTAAATTCATACGCAGTCGATCCAGCGGTATTGTCCATTTGGACGGGTATGGGATTGGTGACTATCCGTGGCTGGGTGGGGGGTGTTTCAGCTGGGCCTCATTATGGGTGTGCAAAAAAAAAAAAAAAAAAAAAAAAAAAAGGCTTGAGGCGTGAACTTGATAATTTTCGATAATACCCATAAGATAGGTGAAATTTGTCTCAAACATTGTAAAAGTTGTGTTTATGCCAATTTAAGGAAAGAGTATATATAAACAGCGGCGAACCTACATGTTACGACGTGGGTCGAGAAATTTCTTAAATAACACCTTAAATCCTTTTATTTTATTATTTAACTTTTTAACTTGACTATTGCCTGCACCACCCAAATGAAAATCCTAGGTCCGCCATTATATATAGAAGGATTGGGTTGATAAAAGGTGATCCTATTAGGAATTGTGTATCTTGCAATTTAATGGATGCACGTTCATCTTAGCATCATTTAAATTTTTGAATATTCACTATTTTTGAAAACGTTGAAATTTTGGATTTTCACATGCATGGGTTTACAACTTTCAAACTCGTCCTTCATGCATGTTTTTTTTTTTTTTTGCTATCTATGTCAAATTAGTTTTGATTTGAAAACAACTTGCTCATGCATCCCATGTTATAGTTTTGGAATTTTCATACAACTTGTGAGCTAAGCTTTAGGCTTACATTTTTTAACTACAATTTTAAAACTTGATCAAAGTATTCATTCATATACATTGATCATACATCTTTGCATTCATTGAGTGTATGTTTGAGCTGTACTATCACTTTCATATCAGCTTATTGTAGAGGCATTGAATTGAGCTTAAATTGTATCTCTTAGAGTGTATCTTAGACACATTTGAAAATGAAAATCTTTAGACTTGTAAAGGTTATTGCTCAGCCTAGAAAAATATATTGCAAGGTTATTGCTCAGCCTAGAAAAATATATTGCAAGGTTATTGCTAAGCCTATAAAAGTATATTGTAAAGGTTATTGCTTAACCTATTGAAAAGCAAAAAACTTAGATAGTGAAAAATCTGGTGGGGTGTAAGAACAGAAGCCGGTAGTGGATGTAAACATTGATGCTAAACCACTATATATATCGTAGTGTTATATTGTTTGCTTTGTAATGATTGTTTATAGCTTCCACACTTTATTTTGTTTCATAATCATCACTTGTGCCCAATTTGTTTTTCAAGAAGTTAAAATTTGGATTAATTGGCATAAAACTAGACTCATTTTATTCAAACACCCCCCTCTAGGATTCGAATTCCGGACTTTCAGACCAAGAAAGTCACAAAAATAGGTCATATGTAGAACTATATATAAAAGAAAGTATTACTCCAGATTTACACCCCTTATTCAAGTCTGGGTCCATGTTTATCTTGATAAATTTTTACTGGAGTGATAACATTTAGGGGATATGAGAATTATGTTTTTAATTTTTTTATTTCTTCCTATATTAAGTTATCTGTTTGGTCATTAATTTAAATTCAGGTATCGTAACACTAGAACAAATAAGAAACCTACTCCAACAGAAATCAAAAGCATTTACATAAACTTTTACCTCATTAATTCTTGGCTTCATAAAGTTATTTTCTAGACCTGCGTAAACTAGTCCTGACTGCCCTCCCCAGCTGCAAAGAATTTCAAACAATAAAACATCAATTCTTAAATTACTTTATATGAGAGAGAGAGAGAGAGAGAGAGAGAGAGAGAGAGGTCATTCTTTGGGTCACAGAATGACCCAGGTCCACAAGCCAAATCTCCACCTTAATAGATAAGGTGTAGGCACAGGCACATGGTGGACCATGTTTTTTTGGCCTGAACCCAAAGCAACTAATGTTTTAATGAGTCCAACCAGCCCAATTTTGCATTATCCACACTACACATGTGTAATCACATATGGTAAATTAGTGCATGATTAGTTTTATAATAACAGTACCTTGGCCTGAATCAAGCCCAATCCAAGCTGACAGACCAATGACCTTTGCTTGAGCAACAATTGCCAAGGCTGTTATCTTGATCCAGTCGGCTGTTGTTTTTTTTTAACTTTTTTAGTTTTTCAAAGGTAAACCTCTTACCACCTTAACTTCACAAAGCAAACTTACGTCACATTTTGAGGGATTATCTTCAGCTTCTTTCTTATCACACCATTCATGAAGCTGCCAAAATCACCACTCAAAGAAACCTTTGAACTTAGGTAACTTGAATACTTATTCATTGAAACTCCTAAAAGTTTCCTCCCTGTTGGTGAAAGCGGGCCTCTCCCTTCATCAAACATAAAGTTATAGACATCCTGCAAATCCATTTCTGAACAATTCATAATCAGTTGGAAATCTAAGGACAATTATGGGGAAGAAAATAAATCCTACCACAGAGTTGCTGCTGTCGCTTATCACGGTCGCAAGATCTGTCAATGTGTCGAAGGCATTTTTATATTGGCCTACCTCAATTTGTTGCTTAACTAATTGAGCTATGCTGTTATTCCATATGGGTTTGTTAGATAAACCAGATTTCAAAAAATTAAACTATCTGTGAATCATTGATGTATATTGATTATGTAAAATGCATTAGATAAATGAAAATATCGACCGATTTGATTCTTTGAGGCCATTATCATCGAGTCGTGAGACGTCTTTGAGAAGAGGTCCCCATGAAAACTGCATTATAAACAAAACACTTCATGAGTATGCCTGAGAAACAAGCAAAGATCAAGTCATTTGCTCATTAGAACTCTCAATAAGGGGAAAAAATAGCATCCTAAGTTTGAAGAAGTTGTAATAGCAGGTAAGATTAAGAACAGCAAAAGTTGTCAAAATCTAGCAATTCATGTATGCATAGCTAAAATGGCTACATACCGCAAAATCTCCTGGAGAAATCCAACTATCTCCCAAAGCAACTCCTGTTATCAAAGTGAACAAAGCACATGCAATCAAGATCAAGATATCTGATCTTTCAGATAACCCAAATCCCTCTCTATCAAACTAAAAATCAGGTCAACTAGCAGGTAAGCATATTTATTTTTAAATATCCTATTATAAATATGAATTCTGGGAATCAACAAGCAAGTTAGAGATATTTTACTGTATACATATACATTTATAATCACTAAACATTCAATAAGTATACAAAGAAAAGGATTGAATGTGTTGAAATACTAAAAGGAGGAATTATTTACCTCCAAGTGTAAGATTCAATTCTTTGTTCTGGATTGCTTTCAGAATTGAGACTGCGAGCGTAACAGCATATTTCCCTCCATAAGACTCTGCTACCAAGTAAAATGGGCTTGTTTGGAAGCTCCCAATATTCTCAGAAAGTACTTTCAATAAGGTAGTTAAATCAGTTGCTGCCTCTTCATCAGTTTTCACTACTAGGCTCTCATCCTCCACATAACTGAATCCTGTTCCTACTGGATTGTCCTTTCTCACCGAAAAAAAAAAAAAAGGAGAGAAGAAGAAAAATGTAAGTACTTTTCACAACAGTGGCACATTTGTGTGAGATCCAGACCATTGATGGGCTCATCGAACTCGACCTCACACGCGTGTGACGATCAAGACGGAGATTATGAATGTACCACAAAGAGAAGATCTGCTGTCTGCAACCATGTTGAATTCCGGGGCTTCAGATTTGCATCCAATGGCCCAATTTCTAGAAAATTTCCAATCCCAGTACCAGAAGCTCCCTACACCCAATTCAAAGATCAATCACAAGAACAATACAATTCTTCCAATTTTCCAATTGAGTGTTCTCCGTTTAATTGATTATATATTAAAAGTTAAAGCCAGAATAGACAGATTTACCGGACCACCCTGCAGCCAAAGTACTGTTGGCCATGAACTGGATGGACTCCCTGCCTTCTGTGGACTCCTATAAAGCCACCAGAACATGTGGGCCTCTGAAAAATGTAAACATATAAATCTCATCACTGTTTGTCTCAACAAAAAAATACACAAATCTGTACAGAACCCAGAAAAAAGGGACCACATTTGGTTCAAGATTGGAACTTACTGGGTCGAACTTCAACATATCCCCATTCCTCTGTTCCCTCAGCAAGGGCCAGTTTAACATGGAAGAGCCCATGAAGAAGCAACAGAGATAGAAAAAGAGCAAGGGAGGAAGAGTCCTTCATCTTCAGTTAGAGAAACTATAAGAGATAACAAAAATCCAACTCAAAGATTGACCATGAACATGAATCCCCCCCACCAAAAATAAATAAGGAGGGCCAAGAAAGAAAAGACAAAGAGCCGACTGACTGATATCACAAAGATGGATACCTTGTAATTGTAATCGTTACTAAATAAACATTTTAGATTGCATACATTTCCAGCCACTTTGATTACATCGAAGAGGTGATTTAATTGGATTTAGAATGTCAGGCGGGGATGAGAGAGGACGGAAAGAAATAAGCATGGATTCAGCAACTGCACAATTGCTTGGATCCATATGGATAAATCCAGACCCCAGGCCTAAAACGCAAGTACTATAAAACTTTATAGTGGGTCCCTTCTGAAAATACACTTTTTTTTTTTTTGTTTTGTTTTCAGAATCACTGTTGCGTGGATGGCTGAATTTCACTCCATTAGCAGTTTGTGTGAAGTTCATTGTCAGATTAATTGTGTTTAAAACCAATGTTCATCTGCATGGATGGACCTAGGGGTGAAAGTGGGCCAGGGCATCCTAGGGCCGTCTACGTTATAGGCTCGGCCCGAGCTCGGCTCAAAAGACAAAAGAGCCGAAGTAGGGCCTAGTAGGAGGCCCGTTTGCTTAAACGGGCTGAGCTCGGGCTTGATGAAGCCCGGCTCGTAAGCCCTAGGGCCTACATATATTAATACATATATTATATATATGTACACTATACAATATATAATATATATATATGATATAACATAATCCATAAATCCTATACCTTAGTTTTAATCAATATAAATAATTTCTAAACCCTAAACACTAAATAATCCATAAATCTTAAACCTTTGTTTTAATCCAATATAAATAATCCCTAAACCCTAAGCACTAAATAATCCATAAACCCTAAACCTAAGCACTAAACCTTAAACCCTATTTTTAATCCAATATAAATAATCCCTAAACAACCTTGAGGATGCATGTATATTAATGGTTTGGAAGACATATTTTTAAGTCCTATAACTCTGGAACAACCTTTTCTTTGTTGTTATTATTATTTATTAACAAGGCTCTATTGTTGTTGTTATAGGTGATGTTGGTGATGCTGAAGACTTTATTTTATGATGCTAGCCGAATACTTTATTTTATTCTATGATGCTATTAGAGTTTAATTTGATTTGTATTATTGTTGGAGTTTGATAATGCTCATCTATATTAACATTGAACTATTATGGAGTGTTGGAACTGGGCTCTCTTTGGTTTTATGGAGTCTTTCTTATTTTAGTTAATTTTATTGCTGCAATCCAAATTATGGAAATGAGAATATGGGATGAATGCATGCATTTGACCATTTTTTGTTTCTGGTTTGCATATGTAGATTTCTTTGAATTCATATAGGATTTTTTTTCCTGAAAATATTTTCTTTCAGCTAATGCTATATCATTAATCGGGCTCAAAGAGCCGGCCCTAGGGCTTCAAAACTTAATAAGAGCCGAGCCCGAGCCCGAGCTTGAGCTTTCGAGGCCCTCTCGAGCTAAGGCCAAGCTAGGGCCTACTGAAAAATACTAGGGCCGAGCTTAGAGCCTGTCAAAGCCCGACTTGGCCAGTCGGACCCGATCGACTTTCATCCCTAGATTGACCACATGAGTCCTCTAGTCACTACGTTGCTTTAGGCTGAGGAACCTACAAATGTAGATGGACCCGACAAGTTAGGCTTTTTCATCAGTATATTTGATTGATTCAGTTGACTGGATTGGTGGGTATTTGTGCATTATGTATGGTGGGTTGTGTCTGCACATGATGGAAAGGGATACTGTTTGAAAAGGTTGTTTGCTTTGGCAGGAAAGAGAGGAAGGAAAGCGACTGTCCTCTGAGTTTCTTACTTGATCTGTGGTAGAAAAGAATGATGCTGAGGAGAATCCCTTTCGATTTTCGCTCGCAAGAATAAGAATGAAGGAGAGAGAGAGTGTTTGTGATGTCAGATGTGGAGGGCGGGCCGACCAGGAATTCTTCTTGGGGGGCATTATGTAGAAAACAATCATCGAGAGGGTGACATATGAAAAAAGGAATTTTTATGAAATAATTAAGATTAAACTTAGTAGTTGGTAATATTGTTAAGTTTGTTGACAATATGGTCTACTTTTTATAACTTTTTCTTTTTTTCTTCTACGGGTGGCCCATACTTTAATTGATTTCCTTTGATGGGTTGTTGTCATTGGATCGTTTTTTTCCGTTTTATGTGAATTTCATCTAGTTTGTTTGGTATTCCCTTTCTTGAAATGTAGGCATTGATATTGTCTATGTTATATGATGTGGTAGAATCTTGTTTGGATATAGGTGGTATTTAGATTTTTTTTTTTGGGTTGATAGAAATTGATTTTTTTTAAATTGGTTAATTTGTTGTATTTTCATTCCTATGCTTTTTTGGTTGGTTATGAGGTTGATTTTAGTTTAGATTCGTATTTAACATTCTTTACCCTAGTAGATTTGGATCTTACCTATGTGAATCTTGATTAAGTCTGATGTTCTTCCTTGTTCTTCTTTTGATTTCTTGGATTCTTTTATATATATGTATATATATATATATATATATAGTGGGAAATGAGGCTTGTTAGCTAAATTCTCTTTCGGGTTATTTTTTTATCAAATTGAATGCAGTATACCTTCATTGAAGCCGAAGCCGGATGCATAGCTGGTGGGCTCTTTTTTTGAAACCATCCTAGAAGAGGTTGTGGCTGTCTCTCTCATGATGCTTTTCAAAGACATTTAGATGAGAGATTACAGAAAAACCTCATTTGAGGGATTTGAAGAAGATGAGAAGGAGATAAAAAGTGAATTAGGAGAGTAGGAATGAGAAGAAAAGATAAGGTGTATTTTTTTTTCTCTATAGGGAGGAATAAATACTAGTGTAGAACATGCAAGAAGATTTTCTTCAATCTTATTAGGCATTGGGTGGGCATGGAGCAAGCCACAAGAAGATCAAAACTTAAAATCATTGAAAAAGAAGAAAAAAGTTGCAGGTGAATGCTAATATCATAAATTGAGGTATTTTCGTAAAAGAAATGTACGATGTCATTTGCTAACTAGAACCTTGGTTTCATGTTAATTTGCCATCATCAGCACCATCATCAAAGCCATCTCTGAACCTATTTGGACCTGATCATGCAATTTGCCTCATTGTCGCCCAAGGTCGCCCAAGCATTGACTTGGTGACTTAACCATTGTTGTCCAGGCCTTTGCACTTGCCTCGGCTTGGTTTCTTGTGTTTGGTTGCTAGTTTTGGTTGGGCAAAATGCTTTTGGTCACCCAGTCTTTGACTGAATGACTTGTTTCCTGTTACAATTGGTGGCTCATTGAATCCTTACTGCCAATTAACAACATCACTTTTATGGGTTGGAATATGAACATTATCAACAGGAACACCTCATTTATAATGCTGAAATCTCATTAGCTTCACTATTTCTTCCTCTCAGGATTTGTTGTGCGCGTGTATGCGGAAACGTGAATCAATGCGATTGAGCAAACAATCAACCACACAAGAACAAGCAATCACACACAAGAGAATTACGTGGTTCGACAATCTTGCCTACTTCAATGGGAAAGAAACTCGACTCTCCTTTGGATTCACTCTCTATATATGATCAGTCCAGAATTATCATGGGTTACACATTACATCATATATATAATGCTCTCTTTCTTATTCTCCAAGAAATCTTATCTTAATTAATAAGAAAGTCCCGGTACAATTACCATAATACCCATGACCCTGAATTCACTTGGTTTGAACCCACTAGGCCAACAATCTCCCCCTTCAGACCATAGAGAAGACGCCTATGAACCCCCTTAATAGGAGTCCAGTTTTGCCAACTCTGAACACAGCTCCAACTTTCCCTTAGACACGACCTTAGTCATCATGTCCGAGGGATTTTTGTTAGTGTGAATCTTTTCCAGCTTCATGAGATTCTTTTTGATGACCTCACGAATCCAATGATATCTCACATCAATATGCTTTGTGCGGGCATGGCATGAAGCGTTCTTGCTAAGATCCATAGCACTATGACTATCACATTAGACTACATACTCTCATTGCTTCAAATCCAGTTCTTGAAAAATTTCTTCAACCAAATCATCTCATTCCCTACTTCATTAGCAGCTATGTATTCTGCTTCGGTTGTAGACAATACAATATACTTTTGCAACTTAGACTACCAGGAAATAGCCCCCTCTGCAAAAGTAAATAAGTACCCAGAAGTAGACAACTGATGATCAAGATCGCCTGCAAAATCAGCATTTGTAAAGCCTTCAAGTACTGGTTTTGAGCCTTCGAAACACAAGCACAAATCTGATGTACCTCTCAAATATCTGAAGATCCACTTCACTGCTTCCCAATGCTCTTTCCCAGGGTTAGAAAGAAATCTACTCACTAAACCCACTGCATGAGCAATGTCTGGCCGTGTACACACCATGTCATACATAAGACTCCCAACTGCTAAGGAGTATGGAACAAACATCATTTGTAGTAGGCCATAATCTCTTACTGAGCTTGAAGTGATTGGCTAAAGGCATGTTAATTGGCTTAGCATCTTTTATGTTGAACTTTGCTGGCACCCGTTTAACATATTTCTCCTGTGACAACCACAACTTCTTGGCATTCCTGTCACGATGTATTTGCATTCCCAAAATTTGTCATGCGGGTCCCAAGTCTTTCGTGTCAAAAGTCTTTGACATATTCCTTTTCAGCCTGTCAATCATCTTAATATCATGTCCAAATATCAACATATCATCTATATATAAAAGAAGGATGATAAATTTGCCATTACCAAACTTACGAATATAAACATAGTGATCTGTAGCTGTCATCCGGTACCCATGACTCACCATGAATGAATCAAACTTCTTGTACCATTGTCTCGGTGCTTGCTTCAGCCCGTAAAGACTCTTTTTCAATCTGCAAACCAACAACTATTCTTTTCCTTTTACCTCAAACCCCTCCGACTGAGTTATGTAAATCTCTTCTTTCAGATCACCGTTAAGAAATGCAGTCTTCACATCCATCTGTTCAAGCTCAAGGTCCATGCTGGCGACTAAACCCAACACAACTCTGATAGAAGTCATCTTCACAACTGGAGAGAAGATTTTATCGAAGTCAATACCCTTCGTCTGCACAAAGCCTTTAACCACCAGCCGTGCTTTGTGCTTTATCAGTTTTCCACTGTCATCTCTTTTCAGTTTGAATACCCATTTGTTCTTTAAAACTTTCCTGCCTTTTGGAAGTTCCACCAGCTCATAAGTATTGTTCTTTTTCAAAGAACTCATCTCATCCTGCATAGCCTTCATCCACTCATCTTTATCTACATGAGTTTTTTGCTTCTAACTAGCTCTCTGGCTCCCCCTCATCAGTAAGCAAAATATAATCTGCTGCAGGATATCTTGTTGATGGTTGACGCTTTTGAGTAGACCTCCTAACTTGAGGCTCCGTGGTTTTCGATTGAGGAGACTGCTCCCCCTGCTCAACACCCTGTTCATCTGACAACCCCTGCACCTCATCACGATCTAGATCGTTTTGTCCACCTTCTCCAACTGTAGTCTGCACTGGAGAAGGAGTTGGTGTGAGGTCAACCGCTCCATCAACAAATTCTTTAGACTTTTCAGTCTTCTCAATATCTCCAAAGAACCGGTCTTCATGAAACACTACATCCATACTTCTGATAATTTTTCTTTTCTTTGGATCCCATAATCTGTAGCCAAACTCAGCTCCACCACAGTCAAGGAAAATGCAACATACTGCCTTATCATCCAGCTTTGAATGCTGCTCCTTTGGTACATGTGCAAAAGCCTTGCATCCAAACACCTTCAAATGAAAATAAGAAACATCTTATGCGGAAATGTGAATCAATGCAATCGAGCAAACAATCAACCACACAAGAACAAACAATCACACACAAGAGAATTACGTGGTTCGGCAATCTTGCCTACGTCCATGGGAAAGAAACTTGACTCTCCTTTAGGTTCACTCTTTATGTATGATCAGTCCAGAATTATCATGGGTTATACATTACATCATATATATAATGCTCTCTTTCTTATTCTCCAAGAAATCTTATCTTAGTCAATAAGAAAGTCCCGGTACAATTACCATAATACCCATGACCCTGAACCCACTAGGCTAACAAGATTATCATGCTATAGAAGATGTACCATACCATTCTCTTATCCTTAATTAATGTAAATTTGATGCCTTATATTTTTTAGCTTGATTATTCCAGTTTAAAGAAAAATGAGTTTCTCATGAATGCTAGAATAAATTGATCATGCACTTCTTTATGAAAAAAAAAGAGTTCCTATTGAAAGATGCATTTTAAACAGTTTAGATCTTTAGTGGGCATGACTTGGGTGAGGAAAGTATACAAGATCTCTTTGCTAGAGCAAGGAAAAAGGTCCCTGGGAGACAAAAATGAGATTGTTCATTTTAGATTTTATTTTTACAAACAAAATTTTATTAGATAAAACAAGGACTATGGCGGATTGATCACCTTTTACTAACCAGGCAAAAATATTATGAGACCAAACACCATTATCCATAAACCTGACTTCGGCAAGACATTGTGTGGCCTCAAATCTATCAAACATCATTGCTAAAACAGAAACATCTAAAATTATAAACTCAATAGCCCATTACTTATCTCCACTAACTACAGTTACGACCTATTTGATTGAACTGGTACATCATTTTTTAGCTTAATAAGAAGATCATGCAGCTGAAGCTTCCCAAATCCAGTGTCCTGGGGTACGCTCACCAAAATCTAGAGACCATTCCCAATTCGTTCATTGGCAAAACTACAATCCTATAAAACTGGTTTGGTTTTGTTTGCTTATCTATAAACCATCTCTTCCTCACCGCCGTCCACAGTATATCGTGGTACCCCACCCATTGGACATCTCAATCCAACCAGTGATAAGAGTACATCTGTCAGAAACAACATAAGCCCAAAACCAAATTCTAACTTTCTATGCCTAACATGATGTCAAATGATCCAGACAAGCAAACTCCAAACTCCAAACTCCTAAAAAAACATTCAAAACTACCTAGCACCTAACTATAACCTATCACTTACATGAAGCTACCTCCACTGTCCAAACATAGCCAAGTAAACACTTCTCTATCATATTTGATGTAAAAAAATAGTGAAATTTACTAATTAGTGATTCATATAGAACCAGCAGACTCTGACACTGGTGTGCAACTTGGACCAGGCCAAACCTCTTTGGGCTTAGCTTTCTTTGGATTCTGGGATGGGCTTGAGCTGAATTTAGAACCCTGAAGGGTATTCTGGACATGCTCGGAGTCAGGCCCCAGCTACTCTAATTGGAATTGGTGTCAGGATTGCATATATGTTATGTTAATATATAATTAAAATATAAAGGCATTTATTCCTATGAGGACATTTTCTTACACACGGGATCTGTGAGAACGAACAATAGGCCCACCTTATGATACATCTGAACCATTCGCACACACAGGACCTCCCTGATAGTCATTGTACCCTGAAGTCTGCACCCGCCACTGAATGGACTTGACTGTTGTACGAAAAGTTTTCAAATACAAAGCCGTTAAACTTGTGGGCCACAAATCAAGGGGTCAGGGGCAACAGATCAACCCCAAATTTTATATTTGGGGCATAGCTACCTAGGTGGATCTTTTTACCCCTGTTCCGTGATCAGTGGGGCCCAAATGGGTGCCATCCAGCTACCTCTCGCTGTATCCTAATTAGGCTTTTATTTGTGGTCTAATTCGGGCTTATCCACCTGCAGTTTTGGGACATTCTTGAGCTACACCAAAACCTAGCCTAGTCCGCTGATGTTGCAGCCTTACACAATCTTTTTTTTTTTAATTTTGATTTAGTTTATTTGGGGTGGGGGTGGCCGGCGGCTTTTGTTGGGTGTTGGGGGTGAGAATTAACAAATGTTCTTTAGTCATGACTGATCTATAAATGCACAAGAAGGACTGGAAATACCCAACATTATACATCCAATCTGTGAGGCATTCCATTGTCAAATCCAAGCACCATCCATCCTAAATTCCCAGTTGAAATAGGACTAGATGGGGCATACTGAGTCTCCACTTCTCTTCACCCCTCTATTGATATCCATGATTGGGATCATAGCAACAGCTCTAGCCTTAACCATCTATCATCTGATGGTGTCAAGATTTTGCACGCCCAGGGACCCAGTCACCACACAACATTTCCAGGTCTGTGACATCACAACTGGGGTTGACCAGAAGGTCCTTGACTCCATCCCAATTCAAGTTTACATTCACAACCAAAGAGCTATGCATGATGGGGATCAATGCGAATGTTTTGTTTGCTTAGGGGAGTTTGAAGAAGGTGACCCGGTTCAGATTTTGCCCCATTGCCACCATGTTTTTCATCTACAATGCATAGATGAGTAGATCATTTCTCATTCCATCTGTCCACTTTGTCGATCACCGATAGTCGCCCCTACACCGCCAGAATCGCCTGTGATTACTGATACAAATGGGCAGGAGGTTAGGCACGTTCCTTACCTACAGTCTCAAACCCAAGGTTCCCTGGTCATTTCTATTGATGATAACTGTGTTTCTGGTGCAAGGAAGAGCTCATGAGTTACTTCATGCCGCTCGTCTTCTTTCTTTTCTGTTGAGAGGAAACCACAAATCTTATTTGCACAGCTTAAGAGATCGCTATCAGATTGCGCCTATGTTTCTATTGAGATAGATTTGGAACATGAGCATGAGCTGCCTTCACGGTTGAAAGGATTAAAATCTATGGAAAAGTCCTCTTAAATGTAAAGAACAATGATCTTCTATAAAAATTCCAACAACAATTTATAGTATGCATGAGATGAATCACTCTCAATTATCAATCGTCATCATTTGTTATTGCGGGACACACTTTTTCAATGCTAACCATTGAGTTAGAGCTGTCACAGCCGTCACTTTATTCCGTGACCATGATCAAGTAGTCCTTCGTCTCCATGTCTAAATATCATAGATATGAGGTTGCTTCTTAATGGCATATCTCAAAATAGGAAGAGGAAACGAAATGGAGCTGAGGAACTGCTTCTAGGAAATGCTAAGGCGATTTAATATACAAAAGACATACAAATAAAACCTTAATTTTGTTTTTCAAATATCCTTAATCCATATTTTACCTCTTTACCATCTTTTAATAATATTTCATGATATCATGATCATATTATCATATAATCTATCAATACTTTATTAATATTATAATATCATCACAAAAATCCTACATTCACTTGCTACTATAATTCGTTGCTCCCGAGGGACGACCTCACGAGTGGTTAGCTTTGATACCATATTAAATTTTCTTTGCTAACCATTTTTAAAAAAACCTCTAGGTGTCAGTAGAAGTAGAGGAAATACTTTTCAATACATAGGTCATCATGTAGGGGTGATCCAAGCACTACAAGTATCCAACAATCTTAACCTTCTATTTGGGGCTATGAAGTTAAATGTTTGTATAAGAACAATGTCATATCTCGGTCCCGAATCACCCTGGCCTATGGTAATTTTCGAGGTGTGACACACGTACTCCCATGTGCTATCCCTTTCTCGAGCCAAGTACAACACATGAAGGAGAGATAATAACTTTCCACACACGTAAATGAAACTCACTAGAACATATCAAGAACAATTAATTATAGCAGAAACTGTATTTCATTCATGAGAGGATATCAATTCCCATCTAGCCCAATTAACATTCAAGTTTTAATACAAAAGAATCATACAAGTATATACATCGTTTTACAAAAGTGGGTGTATAAAAGAGCCTTATACAAACATTACAAAAAATATAAACAAAAGAATATCTAAACCTAAGTGTGGCACACACTATAGCAATTCTCAAAAGGTTAGCATGCACTCCGAGGAAGGCAGTTAGATAGCCGGGGGCTCAGGCCATTCTTTTAATCCTGAAGGTACCTCTTGGGTAGCCTTCTCTCCCTCTTCGGCCTTCTCAGTGCGGGGAACTACACCTGCGACTGTGACACCAAGAGTAGTATCATCAATATGACGATTTAGCAAGTATAGACAATAATAAGGAATTACATAATGTATCAAATTGAATTTAAGACGAATAAATTAATAGACGTTAAGAATAAGTATCAACTAGGCAAATTGTGCGAGAATGAATAACTTATGCATTGTGAATCAAGTATAATGAAAACATATTAATTAGCTACTACCTTAACTTCATCCTCTCAAAAGAGAGCAAATTTAGTTGGGATGTCACCAACGGTTTGGCCAAAGGCTAGTTGGCTATCCGAGTCTAGAGTTCCGGTGCTCTAGATAATTTACTGCAGTAGTCTCGAATAACTAAATCAAGTTCACCCTGTCGGGTATCACATGGTCGAAGCTAAGTAGTGCCAACTCGATCGAATCAAATAATAATCGAATAATAATCAGATTTGAGTAAGTTTGTATTTCACTTAAGTTTGTATTTCACTTATCCATAATCAAATTAAACAGAAATCACATATCACATATACTTACTCAATCCATATTTTCAACGAATACTGAATCGATATACGATATTGAAGTTACGAATTGAATGTAAACAATTGGACCTCAATAACACTAATGATATAACTAATCTACTAATCGGGATTTGATTGTCAATAAGAATTTATACTCCAATATGAAATGCAGTAACTTAAGAAATCAAGATATTTTACGAACCAATACTAAACTATTGATTTTAGTCTTTCACCGTCCAATATAAGGTAAGTTCAGGAAGATTAACGTATTACTACCTTATTAGGTGTCACATTTATGGAAAATACGTTGAGTTTCTCAAACTAACCTTCATGGCATAGTGTTAGACTAATGAATATCTATTGGACAAATTAATAAGGTTAACGGTTCCATTTTTAAGGTCATAAAGTCTTAAAATCCCTAAAGTCCTATGGTAGTAAAGGTAAGAACCTTAATTATCTACTTAGGATGATTAAGGTGGATTATAATAGATTAAGGGTGGTAATTCACCGAAAACTAGGTCAGAAGAAGGGCCAGGGTTCAGCTTCAGTTTCGTTCGAGCAGACCCAAGTTCGCGCGATTGGACCCACTCAGAAGGTTACTCGCTCAAGTGAGTCCGTTCGCTCGCTCGAGCGGTGGATATAGAATGGGGTTCGCTCGAGCGGACCCTTCCAGAGAGGTGGACGCTCAGGTGAGTCTTATTGTTCGCTCAACCTAGAGCTTCAATGGAGGTTCGCTCGAGCGAATGCTCCAGTTCGCTCGAGCAAACTGTCCAGAATTTCTGAATTCTGAATTCTCTTTGTTTCTTCTTCCATTCCATTTCTAACTTCTATTCACTATAAACACCTCCACAAATGGAGTTTCCTTACTCCCATCTTCACATCATATAATTCTTCCATCCATTCATCAATCAAAACTATATAAAAGGATCAAACCAATTCATTTATTAAGAGATAAAATCATGAAAGAAGAATTTCATTTGAATCAATGAAAATAAACAATATGTAAGCCCAAATAAATGCTTATACTTGACTCTAATGAGCTTTACAAAGCTTTCCAATTCAAACCCAAGAAAAACCCCAAATGCTCAAACCCTAATCACAAAATCATGGAAAAAGGCAAATGAATATGCATACAAGATTAATTAGGAGTCCTTTGACCCTAATGCAACTCCAGGAACCCAACCACAAGTGTCCGAAGCCTACCTCTTGCAAGGATTTCCAATTTTGGACGAAATGGAAGGTGTGGAGGTGATTTCTAGCCCACAAGGAAGAGAAGAAAGATGAAGGCGAGTCCACTTTAGCTCCCAAGATGTCTCTTGATGATTGAGAAAGAGAGAAAGGGAAATGAAGTAGGAGAATAGAGGAAAAGAGTATAGAGAAGAAGAAGAAGAATGAAGAGGAAATTAAAGAAAGGAGATAATGTTATATATATATATAAAGGGGTGAGTATGACATTTTGCAAGGAAATCCACTAAAATAACATATTCTCATTTTGAGTCAAATGAGGGTCCAAGTACTCAACGGTTGGTTAAATGAAGGAGAACCTAGTATGAAAATCAATGTATTTGTCAAAATACACGCGATGATGCCAAAGTGACGTGCAATTGATGCAAAATGAAAAAATCGATAATTACGAAAAAGCCCTTGACTTTACTCGACCTAGTCAAATCTATTTCAACTCACCTATCCAAAGTTTCAAGGCTCATCTAACTCATTCTATAAAGACCAATAAACACCAATTTCGATAATTAGGAACTAAGCACAACTAATTAAGCTAACTCCTCAATAATTAGTGCTAATCAAGGTCAAATCGGGTCGGGGTGTAACAAACAGACTTCCAATTATCAATTGAACTACTAAGATGTGATGGAATTAGTAAAAAAGAACTCAACTATGCATTGATGAATATAGGAATTTTGCAGATAGCTCCCAGTGTTTTGAAATTATTATAATTAAAGATAGGGCTAACAGTCATACATGAGTATATGACCATGTAAATATGGCATCAAGAGCCCCCAACAAATTATTCCTATTTCAAAGAACTCAACGTACAAAGTAAAAACAATAGCCTATCTTAGGAAAGAAGTAAAAGAAAAATAGAAGAAATGGCTAGAGAAGTAGTAAAGATATCTATTCAACTTTTTTGTGCGCCTAAAGCATAGGAATGTGAATTTATGTCCCTCCATTTTTTCGGTCTGAAGAAGTAGAGGCAGGAGAATGGGTGATTTCTCCAATCATCTGTAAAGCTATGCATGGCTGCTCAGCGGGTACCTGCCAAAATCAGAAGTCCAGTGTTAGAACAAAAGGGACTTTGTATTAGACATCCGAACATCAAAGATTGTATGAAGATGATCATGACAATGATGGATGGCGACGATAAAAAGGATGGATGGCTTACAAAATGGCCTGCCCCAAGAATCCAGTAGAAATTTAGGTTTTTGTATGACTTGGTAAATGCTTTTGTATCTTCTGGGCCACTATTGCAATAGAGAGGAGTTCGGTCCAAGTTGGTGAAGTTCTTCAACCCAACCCACCTGAAATATGAGAGAGAGAGAGAGAGAGAGAGAGAGAGAGAGATGTTTGGGTCAATCAAATGCGCTTCCATATTAATATTGCTATAGCTTATGAAGTAGGAAAAGGATAAAGTACTACTTGAGTTTCTGGACCCATGCTTCTGCTCCCTTTGTGGCACATATGACATCGAGCTACAATAAGTCGACATCTGACTGTGTTAGGTACAGTATGCAACCAAAGAACTTATGCTCAACCCATTCGAAAACAAAGAAACATGGATAGGCTAGTTTCGTCTCTTTTTGATCCATATGACACATCAAAATTTTTAACTACTCTTGGATTTATCATGCAAAAGAGCATGAAAATAGTCACTTCATAGAATGACCAGAAAATCATATACCAAATCGGCACACCAAAATCGTACTCACTTGGATAGATCATGTGAAAGGAATAGTTACTTTATGTAGTGACTAAAAAGACATACTTTTGACCCCATTCAATCAATGGTTGAAATGATTAGTTGATCCATCTTTTGGCACAAACCTTTGTACTTAAATAATTTGCATAGATTTTAAAGTCTCAAAATTTGTAGTAGCAGTCGTAGTTTTTGAAATTAGGAGTGTCAATCCAATGCTAGGAATAAGATGAATGTGTCAATCAAATCGAGGTGGATGCGATTTCACGGAGACAGTGATGAAGGGATTTGCTTGACCGTAGAGGCTCGAATGGGATTCAAGTGTGGCTAATTTAGTTTATATGGTGAGGTGAAGCATCAAATCAAGTGAGAAAAAAAAAGTTGTTATAATGGTGTTTTATTTTTAGTTATTTGATATGAAATTTTTTCTACTTTTTGTATAGAAAAGTGAAGGTTTTTTTTTTTTTTTTTTTTTTTTGTTGAGAAATGAGGTTATTTTTTTGACTTTTTTTTGAGAAATTCTAAAGGAATTTTGAAATTATGTACTTTTGATATGACTCCTTGTCATTTTTTGTCTGGATTCACTTTACTTTAACTTAACTAGTTAATTGCCAAACACACCCAAAAAAGGATATGGCATTAAGTGATGGTAAGGAAATTCATACCTGCCCATTGTATAAAGTGACATTTATTCCATTTGATAATAGCTCATCTACCTACATAAACATAGTAAGCAATGTCTTAGATGCAGACTTGAAGTGGTATAAAAAAAATCATTGGTACTCTAAATAAATGGGAGAAAGTGCTAGCTATTTATTTTAACTCAAGTAAATATAACCAGAGATAGATATCTTCTTGTTTCTATGGAGAGAGAGATGCCTCACCACTGAGCTATAAGTAGATTTACAAATGCTCGCTGAATTCAAAGCTATTAATCGATCTCTAATAGAAAGTCTCAATGAACTGCACTTAGCTATGTACATGAATTGGAGTTCCCTTGGAATGGGGAAGACCCAAGGGCTTTTTGTTTGACATACCACAGGACACTTCGGCCTACAATTTAGGCCCACGAGTTGGGGTTGGCCCAAAAGCGAGGACCTGGCAGTGAAAAAGCTGAGCACAGGTCATATTGAACTCTCCAATTGAAATCTGACCCAATCATGAATAAAGGGCCAGTCATATACCTAGTCTGGATAATCAAGGGTTGCTGGATGTAGAGAACAATTGCAGAGACAGTACATACTATGAAGAGTTTCTCTACCTCTCTCCTCTTCGTCCAAACAGTTTCTGAAGGGCCAGTTTACTTGCTTTAATTAAGTTCTCTCACTTCTCTTTCCAATATTTAGACTATTTCATTGAGAGAGAGAGAGAGAGAGAGGGAGAGAGAGAGAGAGAGAGAGAGAGAGAGAGAGTTCTGTGTTTGGGCTTTTGATACTTTTAAGCATTCTAATTGTCCTAAAAACTCAGGTGAGTTGTGCTAATTTCCAGTGTTTTCTACTTAAGCCTAGCACAACCCGCAGAGAAGGGCTAATTATGGATCATCATATTCTAGGCATGGGCCAATATTTTCTACTATGGGTTGAGCCCGAGCTCAGTTTAAGATCCCAATCGAGAAGGACGTGGTCCGCATTGCCTCACTGGAAAACACTAATGTAAGACAAGGGCCCGTCTCAGAACCATTCTATATATTGAAAATATTCTCCAATCTATGGATCTGCATGGTCCCACTTTTGATCAATATAGCCATTTTGATACTCTTCTTATCTCATGATCGGACATCAGGCCTGATTTTGCACTTATTGATCCTTTACTCATTGTTGAATTGGATTTAAAAATAAATAAAAAATCCAGGGTTAAGTTGTCATTAAACATTAAGGTTGTTAAATCAAGGGCTAAGATAATTTGGTGGGCCAGCGTAGATTTCTGGTTTTGTCTTATTAACAAGGATACCTTTCCATTTGCCCTCCTCCCATTGATAGAGATGCATTTGAGTGGGCCCCACAAGTTAGATTGCATTTTAGGACTATGCAGTCTATTTGTAGGATAATTTATAACTTATGATGTACGGATACTTCAAGATGGGCAATATATTATACCACATCATATCCGATATTTTATTGTGTAAAATCTATGTCCTTGCCATGCCCACTACGTGTCCCTACTGCATCCATTCTGCATCTTGGCATCATAGTTCATAACTTGGGTAATAGCTATTCCATTTCTGTTCTTAGCCACAGGATAGCTCTTCGACCATCCAGGTCACAACATGAGTATTAGGACCCTTGTACAATTTAGGCCGGTTTTGGGTGTATGGCTTTCATTCTCAACAACAGAAATACCACAATACCATGGCTGTTTCACTTTCAGTGGGGTCGACTGGATGCATGGCAGTAAAGAGAGGCAGTGAGATGAAAATGTTTGGACCTTAACAAGTGAATATGAGAGATATCAGCCCCAGAAAATGAACTTAAAACTTATTTTTAAAGTCCTCAAAGCTTAATTATTGTACACCAAACACTGTAAAGTCCTGGCTGTGCCAATTAAAGGGAAACTATGTAAAACAATTGGATTGATTAAAGGTGACCCTAAAAACTGGAGTCGAAAAGTGGGTCATGTGTAGAATTTCAAAAGAAAATATTAGGGTCTGACTTGAGTCCTGATTTAGGCCCTTTATTCAGGTCTGGGTCCATGTTTATCTTGGTAAATTTTTACGTACCTAGTGCGATAATATTAGGGGAAATTTGAATTATCTTTTTTAATTTCTTATTTTCTTCATATATTAATTTATCAATTTGGTCATTAGTTTAAATTCAGGTATGGGTACACCTAAAACTAATCAGAACCTGACTCCAAGAGAAATCAAAATCATTTACATAAACTTTTACCTCATTAATTCTTGGCTTCATAAAGTCATTATATAGACCTGAGAAAACTAGATCTGACTGCCCTCCCCAGCTGCAAGAAATGTAAAACATAAACATCAATACCATCCTTAAATTATTTTGTAGGAAAAAAAGAAAGAGAAAAAAGAAAAAAAGAAAAAAGGCAAACAAAACTAGGACTTGAAAACTTCTTACAAGTTACAACCTTAACTTCACAGAGCAAACTTACATCACATTTTTTGGAATTATCTTTAGCTTATTTCTTATCACACCATTCATCAAACTTCCCAAACCACCTCTCAAAGAATCCTTGGAACTTAGATAACTTGAATACTTATTCACTGAAAATCCTAAATGTTCCCTGCCTCTCACTGAAAGCGGCCCGCTCCCAGCATCAAACATAAAGTTATAGATATCCTGCAAATCCATTTCTGAACAATTCATATTCTGATGGAAATCTAGAATTAGGGACAATTACAGGGGAGAAAACAAATCCTACCACGGAGTTGCTGCTGGCGCTTATGGCATCCTCAAGAGTTCTCCATGAGTCTCTGGCATTTTCATACTGGCCTTCCTCAATTTGTTGCTTAATTAATTGAGCCAGACTGCAACATGATAGTTTTGTTAGATAAACCAGATTTCAAAAATTAAATTATCTGTGAATCGTTGGTGTATATTAATTGATTATGTAAACTGTATTAGATAAATGAAAATATTGACCGATTCGATTCTTGGAGGCCATTATCATCGAGTCGTGAGACGTCTTTGAGAAGAGGTCCCCATGAGAACTACATTATAAACAAAAGACTTAGTGAGTATAAATGGAGTTTAAAACAGTAGGATACAGTCAAACATGCTAACCTCTAACTTATTTGCTCATTAGATTTATCAATAAGAAAAAAAATATTAGCATCCTAAGTTTGAAGAAGTTGCAATGACAGATATTAAAGGTTAAGAACACCAGAAGTTGACAAAATCTAGCAATTGATCATGCATGGATAGCTACAAAGGCTACTTACCACAAAATCTTCTGGAGAAATCCAACTGTCCCCCAAAGCAACTCCTGTAATCAAAGAGAACATATCTGAAATTTTCAGATAAACCAAATCCTTCTCTCTATCAAAGTAAAATCAGGTCGACCAGCGGGTCAGTATATTTAATTTTAAATGCCATCATAATAACTATGAACTCAGCAGATCGACTAACAATTTAGTGAGATTCTTACTGTAAACATATACATTTATAATCACTAAAGGATATGAAGAAAGGATTGAATGTGCTGAAATATTAAGAGGGGGGAATTATTTGCCTCCAAGTGTAAGATTCAATTCTCTGTTCTGGATTGCTTTTAGAATAGATAATCCGAGTGTAACCGCATATTTCCCTCCATAAGACTCTGCTACGAAGTAAAAAGGACTTGTTTGGAAGCTCTCATTCTTCTCAGAAAGTACTTTCAACAAGGTAGTTAAATCAGTTGCAGCCTCTTCATCAGTTTTTACCACCAGTCTCTCATCTTCAACATAACTGAATCCTGTTCCTACTGGATTATCCTTCTCTCACACACACAAAAAAGGAAAAAAAAAGAAAGAAAAGAAGACAAAGGTAAGCACTTTTCATGAGTGTGTCACACTTTGACAGATCTGGACTATTGATGGACTCATGGAACTCAATATCACAAGTGGGGTATGACTGTGTGGTGAACTAGGATCAGCAGGGAGAATATGAATGTACCACAAACAGAAGATCTGCTTTCTGCAACCATGTCGAATTCCACGGCTTCAAATTCGAATCCAACGGCCCAATTTCTAGAAAATTTCCTATCCCAGTTCCGGAAGCTCCCTGCACCCAATTCAAAGATCAATCACTAGAACAATAAAATTCTCCCAATCTTTCAATTGGGTGTCTGGAAATGTATCTCTTTAAATGCTAAAAAAGAAGAAGAAAGAAACAGATTTACCGGACCTCCCTGTAGCCAGAGTACTGTTGGCCATGGACTGGATGGACTCTTTGCCTTCTGTGGACTCCGATAAAGCCACCAGAACATGTGGGCCTCTGAAAAAGGTAGACATATAAATCTCATCACTGTTTATCTCTAGTAAAAATACACATCATCTGTAAAGGACCCAGAAAAAAAGGAACAGATGTGGTTCAAGATTTAAACTTACTGGGTCGAACTTCAACATATCCCCACTCCTCTGATCCATCCTCTGTTCCCTCAGCAAGGGCCACTTTCCCATGGAAGAAGAGTCCATGAAGAATCAACAGAGATAGAAGAAGAGCAAGGGAGGAAGACTTCTTCATCTTCAGTGAGAGAAACCAATAACAAAAGCCCAACTCAAAGATTAAATGAAGGTCCTCCACCACAAAGAAACAAGGTGGTTTCTCTGTTTATCTCAACAGACAAAAAAAGAAGACACAGAGACCCAACTTTCTGACTGAGATCACAAAGATGGATACCTTGTAATTGTTTCCAATTAAACTTTATACAATGCATACATTACCAGCCATTTTGATTACATAAAGAGGTGATTGGATTGGATTTGGAAAATTAAGAGGGGATCAGAGAGGAAGGAAAGAAGTAAGTCAATCCACTGTAGCACATATACTTACCAATACTTACCTCTCTGTATAAGTGCCTATACTTACTTCTCTAATAATCGAGGCAAGTAAAATAAAGCCTTATTTCTTCAAAAACAAGTCACATCAAAAACACTTTAATTTAAAATTTTCACCAATTTTTTTTTTAAAAAGTAAAAAAGCAACCCTCTTGTTTTGCTAAAAGACAAAAAAACCTCCGCTTCCCAATACAAAAAGTCAAAAAGGTTTCATCAGAAACAACTAAAAATAAAATATCATCGTAACCTACTTATATTTTATTTTTTATTCAAAATAATCTTTACTTCTCTCAATTCCATTAGTAAAGCCCTCAAACAGGTCCTTAAGTGCTCGGTGAGGGAGAAAGAAATTATCGGATTTTGTGCTCCAGCAACAACAAATTTTCTTGGGTCCATGTGGGGCCATTTTCATATGTGATCAATAGCATTGAAAATGATGGGCACCGCAAATGGACTCTTTTATGAAAAAAAAAAAATGTTCATCTATGAGTTATGGGACCGTTAAGGCCCACCTTTGGTTAGTGCAATCTCTTTGATAATCGCTGTCATTGCACTTCAGGCGTAAATGTACACTTACTGAACTTGCCAAAAGTATTGGATTGAAACTAAAAAAACCTACAGTTAAGATGCCACTAAACTTCTAAGGCTTTTAAATTAAGGGCTAGAATGATTTGGTGGGGCTGGGTTTTTGGTTGACCCTCAGTCCATATTCTCTCCTCCTACTAATAATATAAGCAATATGCGCATGGGAGAACAGTCCCCTTTTATTATTGGATGTGGGTTTTGTTGGTGAGGTACCATCTTTTATAGTCCCGTCAATTTTAACTCTTTGGATCACCGAACCATCTTCAAATGGGCGTTTGCTTTACCTATTGCTGAAGACCCTATACACACGTTCATGGTTGAGTGGTGTTGGCACCTCATTATTTTACTCATACCGATGGGTCAATTCCTGAGTCTTTAAGTCGGAAGTACTACTACTAACCCGCAGGCGAACCTGATAAAAAAAAAGAAAAAAAAAAGATAATAATAAGATAGAAGACCCTACATGTCTATATGAACGCCAGAGGTGGTATTTAGAGGGTATGCATTTGTTCACTAAGTTGGTAATTGGTATGGTTCGAGAGTGTTATCTTAGAAGATATGATAAGATTAAGCTGGTTTGATTATTAGAGATAAAATAGAGATTTTAATATTGAGTTTGGAGTTTGAATAATTTTGTTATTGTTGTATATAAATTAAGAGGATTTCCTCCTTTTCTGTGAAATTTATAGAAAAAAGTGATTTATTTTAAATATATTTATGGTATCAGAGCTGGGGTGCGATGATGATGTTCCGATCAAGCCATCCTATGTTGTGTAATAATCACAGTCAATATTGTATTTTTTAACAAAAATAAAAGTCCCCTTTCATCCATTCATCCAAATAGAAAGCCTTACGATCCTGCTATTTTTAGCAATTTGCAAGTGCTGCAAAACATGAACAGTCAGTGCCCTTTGGGAATACAATTGTATCAGAATCAAAGGCTAAGCACCTACAAATGTAGATGGACCCTACATGTTATGCTTTTAGATCAGTAATTCAGTACTGTTCATTGATTCAGTGGCTGAGTTGGTGTGGATACTTGGCTCTCTTTGGTTGTGCAGTGCACTGTCTGCACATGATGAAACGCAGGTTGCAATTAAAAGGTTGTTTGCTTTGAATTGATGGCAGGACAGATAGAGAGGAAAGCGACCCAAGTCACTCAACTCTGGTGTTTTTACTGATGGAATCCACTGAGAGAAAGATAACTGCAACTGTCCTAGAGAAAGACGCCAAGGAAAATCCCACTCGATTTTCGCTCCCACATTGATGGAGACAGAAACTGTGATATTGTAACCACAATCTTTTATTTTTTATTTTTTATTTTTTATTTTTTATTTTTATTTTTATTTTTATTTTTACAATTAGCATGCGGAAGGCACTAAATCCGACTTTTGTACAATAACATATGAAAAAGTATAAATTCATGGATAATTGTTTGTATAAAAAGGATGCCACAAGTGTGAGTGTGAGTGTGAGTGTGAGTGTGACGTTTTTATTCTTTATCGTGCAATATCGTAGGACTGTAGGATATCACAGGATGTGATATCCTAAGTCCGTAGGATATTGCACCATTCGACATCTTATGTCTATAGGATATTGCACGGTTATCTACTTCCACTTATGGGATTTTACTATTCCGTCTTCTTTCATCCGTAATTTATGCATTTTAGTTATCATAATAGGTATGTGGGCTCATATAATTTCTAAATGCATTAAAAAAATAAAAACAGTTCATACATATGGTATTGATAAACCCTTTTTTTTTTTTTGTTTTGTTTTGATCTTTACGATGGCAATTGTAAATACTTATTAAGATGAAATAGAGGTCTTAAGTTTGTGGTGAAAATATGTGATATCCGTTTACGCGGGAGTATGTAATGGTGCGATATCTTAGGGCATGTTTGTGTAACACTTTTCCGTGGAAAAGTTCACGGTTTTCCGCGGAAAACCTATTTTTCCGGCGTTTGGTGCGGAACAATTCCGCGGAAATGTTTTCCTGCCTCGTCAGCATTTTCCTTGATAATTGTGGAAATGGGTTTCCTATGGGGGGTATAGGAAATGGTTTTCCTTGGAAAACTTCTCCATCTTTTCCTCACTTTTGTCCATTTCAACCCAAAAACCCTATAACTCTTTCATTTTTTATTTCTTTATATAAATTATTATTTAATGTTAAATAAATAATATACATGTTGTGTTATTTTCTTCAAAAAATTATATCACCAAATAAGAAATTTTGATTTTCTATAAGGAATCCACAGCCGCACCAAACAACATCTGCACCAATTCAATGAGGAAACTCTTTTTGCACCAAACATGGATTTCTAAATTCTACGGAAATCCTTTTCCGAGGTTTTCATTTCTATGGAAAATGCTGACGTGGCAATTTCCTCTTTCCGCGGAAAGGGTGTGTACACAAACGTGTCCTTATAGATGTTGGATATCGAACGGTGCGATTTCTTATGGATCTAGGATATCGCATCTTGGGATATCTTATAGCCCTGTGATATCGCACGATAAATGGTAAAAACGCTACACTCACGGCGTCCTTTTTTGTACAGATAGTTGTTTGAAAATTTTTCACTTTTTCATTTGTTATCGGGCAAATGTCGAGTTTCGTGCCTTCCGTATGGTAATTTTCCCGGGACCCACAGTTTCAATGCGAACAGTTCTTTGCCATTCCAATATATCTTGGATTCCCAACCTACACCTATATGACATGAATCCTTTGATAAATCTCTAGCATTCAAAGGGAGTGCCTCCATGTGATTGGCCACTGATCTACGCTGTACTTACGAGGCTTCTAATACTTTCGTTCTTAGGTATGTGGTGCTCTTATTGATGATTATGTTGGATTTGATTTTTCTCAATTTGGATTTACATTGTTGGTAACTTGTTCTGTCATTGTGGGATTCAATTGGATTATAATTTGATAATAATATTGTTGGGTTTAATTGGATTATATTTTGTTGGAAAGCTGTACTTTTCCTTTGAAGGAAACAGATATGTACCAAACATATATAATCCCCCACCATAAAACAAACATATATAATCCATGGCAATGGACCAAAGAAGATCTAAGCATGGGTTTTGTTGTGATGGCCGGCCCCAGATCAAGATCTTGTGCTGCCTGTGGACCCATTTTGTTCCTATATCAAATAAGTAGAGGGCAGCTCGCAATAGGCCCGGGCATCCCATTCTTTTTGTAAACACCTCTTATGAGGCACACCTACAGTTGTGAGACCCTGGGGTCAAAAGGGATGCATAGGTCATCATGTAGGCGTCATGGCCACACACTACGTACAATGATCCGACGATATTCTTAACCATTTATTTAGGCCCTAAAGTTTAATGCTTGTATAAAAGCTGACTTCCATTGATCGATTGAACTACCAAGATGTGATGAAACTTGATGATGCCAAAAAGTGTTTTCGAGCACCACCGGTCAAGTAATAAGTAATTAATGTGAAAATTAAAGGAGAGAGAGAATTTATAGTGGTTCGGTCAGTGTGACCTACGTCCGCTTCAAACTGATGATTTTACTTCTCCGATGTAGGGATTACAGGTCAGGGGAATACAATAATAGTATAAAAATGGATAATGGTTGCTTGCCCTCCAGTGCTGGTGGGGCTCTTGGATTTATAGTCTTCCCCCAACACATGGAGACGACTCTTCAGCAACGAGAGCTTCATTTTGGCGGAGTCTTTAAACCGCACTCAACAGACGAGGCAGGTAGGATCTCCTCCGCAGGACTTGGTAAAAACGGGTTAAGGGAACGACGCGCTGACTTCGTCACTTCGTGGATCTGGACCCGGCCTTTAATGGATGGATTTGGACCTGGGCTTATCACGGACTCGGGTCACTTCGGCCTGACCCACCATCGTGAACTGAGTCACTTGGGCTTGACCTGTCATTGTGGACTGAGTCACTTGGGCCTGACCCATCATTTGCCCCCAAATGCCTCGCCCCAAAGGGAACTTTGAAAGTGAGGCATTTCGAATATCCAGGCTTTTTTCATGCTGAGCGTTTGTAGCTTTCTCAGACATTGTCCGTCTCCACTGCTCGGGGTTTCTCAGAAGAGTCCTTCCGGTTTAGGGTTCTTTCCCTCTTTGAATTTTATAGAGGAGTTCTCTTGGCTTAGGGTTCCCTCCCAATTTGAAAACCCTAGGCTATAAATAGGGATTGCTTTTCCCCATCCTCCCTTACAATTGTTGATTTTTCTTTGAGGCTCTTTTCAGCTTCTTCTTGTTCAAAAAAGAGAGAGAGGGTATGGAGCACCAACAAGAGATAGAAGGGCTGCAAGGCGGACGGTCGTCGCGAGGTGCGGGCGACAGACGGAGCGCCGCCCAGGGTGCCCCCGGCGTGGCTGTAGGCCGTGGACGGGGCGCCCCCTTGGGCGTGGGCGCTGTTGCGCCGGGCGACGGAGGCGAGGCGGATGACGGACCCGCTGCTGCGGGCGCTGCAGCAGGCGCTGTTGGTGCGGCGAGCGACGGACGGGGCGCCAGCCTGGGCGCCCCAGGCGCTGTGCGCGACGGAGGATTGGGCAAGGGTGCCAGCCAGGGCGCCCCCTCGGGCGCGGCTGCAATGGGCGATGGTGGCGCGGGCGGAGCTTTGGGCGCTGTGGCGACGGACAATGGATGCGCGGGCGCCGCCCTGGGCGCTGCTTCAAGCGAGATGAGCACGGGCGCCACGGCAGTCGCGGGCGCAAGTGGCGCGGCAGCGGGCACGATACGCTCTCGTCGCAAAAGTTATAAAGGAAAAGTGGTTGTCGATGACGATAGATCCAAGGTGAGCACTATTATTAGTGTATTCAACACTAACAATGACATTCTGAAGATGGCTTCTTCTTATCATATTCCTCCCACTGTGCTATGTCGCCGGGCTGAAACGGATGAGCCTGCTTGCGACGACTCCTCGGGTGACATCGCCATTTATGAAGAGATGCTCGAAGCCGGGCTGAGGTTCCCCATGCTCTCCTCCATTTGTCGTATTCTCCATTATTTTTCATTGATCCCGGGGCGGTTAGCACCCAATGGCTGGACGGTCCTGCTCGGTTTTCTCGCATTATGGAGGAGGGTTCATAACGAGGATGCTTCGCCTGTGGAGTTCCATGCTGCCTACAGCCTGACTGAGTCTCCGGCCCCTAACAGGGGATGGTACTATCTTACCCCTAGGGGTGGCAAGCTGTTTACGGGTTTGCGTTCCAACTGCCACAGTTGGAAATTTCTTTTCTTCTTTGTTGGTGGAGAGTGGGCCTCTGAGACAGACCGGGCTTTGGTGCCAACTCGATGGGGTGACACCAGGAAACTCGGTAAGCCATTCACTTGCTACTCTTTCTCTTTATTACTATTTTTTTATGTGCTTACCCATTACCCTTTTGTAGACGCGCCAGTGCTCTCTATGAGTCAGGAATGGAAGTTGCAGGCCGTGAAGGACTGTCCTGAAAAAGACTTGGGGGTTCTCTTACCCAAAGAGAGTAGTGGAGCTAGTGGCCCCTCTCCGAAATCTCATCTAAAAAGAAAAAGTACTTGACTTCTGCTTTCTTTTTTATTTATTTATTTACCTGATATTCCATACCTAAGTAACACTTTTGCTTCTGCAGCAGTAGATAGAGAGGTGATTGGGGCTCGCCTTTCGAGTAGGAGTACCCCTCATTCTGGAGCTCGCCTTTCGAGTAGGAGTACCCCTCCTTCTGGGGCTCGCCTTTCGAGTAGGAGTGCCCCTCCTTCCAAGGCGGCAAGGGTGGACAGCACCTCAAGGGGGAACTCCCCACCAGTGACTTTCAAGGCAAGCTCTCTTGTATCCACCCCTTCAGCGGGGGCACGACAGTGTTCCCATCGGGCGGCTTCTCCCACAGTGTCGCCCCAGCCAGCGACCTCTCCTGCCACGATTGCTACTTCGGAGTCTTCTTCTCTAGCAGTTCCTTCTGCCCTTCATTCGTGTCCCTCACGCTCGGGGGTTCCTACAGGGGCACCAACTTGGGTTTGTCCCCTGCTGGGCAATCCATTGGTAATTCGGGAAAAGCTTGGGAGATTTGTGTTTCCTCCTGAGGTTACGCAGATCAATGCTTTGGGTACCGAGAGGGTTATTGACACATTCTTAAAGGGTTTGGCTCAGGTAAAGGCTTACTGTTTCCTATTCTCCAAACTTTCATTTTTATATATATATGTACTCTCATTGTCTTTGTCTCTTATTGCTCCAGGCTTCCACTGCGTCCGTCTGCTTGTTGTCAAGGGCTCGACATAACAGTCAGCTGAAGCAGGAGAATGAGAGTATGCAAAAGAAGCTCTCCATTGCTCAAAAAAAGATCGTTGCTCTTGAAGCTGCTAGAGGGGCTTCCGAGGCTATTCTTATGGCGGCCTGCGAGAGGGCGACCAGGGCAGAGGCTGAGCTAGTGAAGGCCCACGAGAGGGCTTCGCTCAGTGAGGCTGAGCTAGTGAAGGCCCGTGAGAGGGCTTTGCTTAGTGAGACTGAGCTAGCACAGACCCGCGAGAGGGCGTTGCTCAGAGAGACTGTCGTGGCGATAGAGATGAAGGCGGCACACGATAAAGCTTCTCAGGCTGAGAAGGAGCTAGCGGATGGTCTCGCCGATGCCTTCATTGATGGCTTCGAGGAGCATCGGGGGAAGATTTCTGCTGCTTTCCCTGACCTCGACCTTTCAGGCTTTATGCCAACCGAGGCGCCTGATGAAGGTAATGGAGGCTCTGATGACATCGAGGATGGCGAGGAGGATGAGGAGGATGACGAGGAAGAGGAGGGGAGCCGTGAGAGTGATTAGGGTACATGAAACTCTGATATGTTTCATTACACATAGATTTTATTTTAGAAGTCAATTTTGTGGCCTAACTGTTGGAATGAGTAAAATATAAAATTTTTATTTATTACTACTCATTATCAAAGTAAACATTCCAAAAAGTATTGAAAAAATTAAACTCCCAATTTTCACTGCTTCTTCTCCCTTCATGTGTCACTGGTAGTACCTCTTCAGGTGTTCCGCATTCCATGGATGAGGTAGGACCTTCCCTTCAGAGTTCTGAATCCTATAAGTGCCTGGTCTTACCACTTCTGTTATGAGGTATGACCCTTCCCAATTTGGTCCTAGTTTGCCTTCGCGAGAATCCTTCGTGGCGAGGATCACCTTTTTAAGGACTAGATCTCTTGGTTGGAAGGAACGAGGCTTTACTCTCGAGTTGTAGTATCTTGTCATGCGTTGCTTATACTCGGCATTGCGGACGTCTGCCATCTCCCTTGCTTCCTCCATCAAATCAAGGTTGATGTGAAGTCCTTCCTCGTTGGTGTCGGGGTCGTGGTGCTGGACCCTAAGAGAATGTACCCCAATCTCAACAGGGATGACTGCCTCAGTCCCAAAAGCGAGAGAGAAAGGGGTTTCCCCGGTAGGAGTTCTTGTCGTGGTCCGATAGGCCCACAATACTCCCGGAAGCTCACCAAAGACCATTCGCTCCTTCGAGCATTATCTTTAGGTTACGCAGGACTGTTCTCACCATGACTTCTGCCTGCCTGTTTGCCTATGGATGTGCCGGGCTAGAATGGGGCTGCTTTATCTGAAGGTCGGAACAAAATGAATTGAAGAGTTTATTATCGAATTGTTTTGCATTATCACTGACAATGGTATGAGAGATCCCAAAGCGGCAGACTATGTTTTTCCAGACAAAGTCTTTCACTTTGGAGTCTGTTATCCTTGCCAAGGGTTCCGCCTCTGCCCACTTTGTAAAGTAGTCGACGTCGACCACTACAAACTTGCATTGTCCCCTACCCAAAGGAAGGGGGCCTAGTATATCAATTCCCCATTTGGAGAAAGGCCACGGACTCATCATGGTTGTGAGTTCTTCTGGTGGTTGCCTTGACACCGTGGCGAAGCGCTGACATTTGTCACATTTTCTAGCAAATTCTTTGGCGTCCGTTAGCATACTGGGCTAAAAGAAACCTTGCCTAAGTGCTTTGTGGGCAAGGGAGCGTCCTCTTGAGTGATTTCCACAAATTCCTTCATGGATTTCCCGCAGGGCGTAGTCAGCTTCTTCAGGCGAGAGGCACCGCAATAACGGTAAGGAGTAGCCCTTCTTATAGAGGATATCTTGTAAAAAGGTGAATTTGGAAAATCTCATCCTCAGCTTTCTTGCCTCAAGGGGGTCCTCTGGTAGTGTGCCTTCTTGAAGGTATGCCCTTATTGAAGTCATTCAGTTCGTTTCCGCTGTAGTACAGTTAATGCTTGCAGTGCTTTCATCCAATTGGCTTGGTTCGAACTGGTGTCCAAAGAATGCTGGTTCGCCTGATGGGGTCTCCAGGGATGAGGCAAGCCTGGCAAGTGCATCGGCGGCAATGTTACTCTCCCGAGGGATATGACAGATTTGGAAATATTGGAACCACGGGATTAGGTTTTTCACCATGCTGAGATAATCCTGCATTCTTGTTTCCTTTGCTTCGAACTCGCATTTTACTTGATTAACTATCAACTGAGAGTCGCTGTAAGCGGTGAGGCATCGGGCGTTCATTTCGAGCGCCAACTTTAGACCATAGAGGAGAGCCTCGTACTCTGTTTCATTGTTAGAGGCCGTGAAGTGGAACTTTACCGCATACTGAGGGGTGTGCCATTGGGGCTGATCAAAACGAGGCCTGCTCCACCTCCGTTATTGGTCGCGGAGCCGTCAACATAGAGTGTCCATAGTGGTAACGAGGGACACTGGGCGCCAGGCTGAGAAATAGGGATCGACGGGGCGCCCAAGGCAGAGGTTGCTTGGGCGCCCTTGGCAAGAAGTGCCTGGGCGCCCAGGTCTTGGGCGCCCAGGGGTGTTTGGTCTCCCATGGGCTAGGCCTGGAGATCTGGAGTTGTGCGGGCGACCCCTTGGTTGTCCTCGCATGGTGGCAAACCGCCTTGTAGGGGTGAGGCGAGTTCATCTGTCTCCTCTTCTACTTGTGTAAACTCAGCCACAAAATCTACCAAAACTTGCGCTTTGATGGCCACCCTCGGTTGGTACTAGACATCGAATTCGCCCAATTCAACTGCCGATTTAAGGAGTCTCCCAGACACATCCGGCTTTCCCAAGACTCCCTTCAAAGGTTGATCCGTAATGACAACAACTGTATGACTCTGGAAATAATGCCTTAGGTGTCTTGCCGTCGAGATGAGGGCAAGCGCCAGTTTTTCTAGCTTTGAGTACCTAATTTCTGCTCCCCTGTATGCCCTGCTCACATAATAAATGAGTTTTTGTATCCCACCATGATTTTTGATGAGGACGGAGCTGACTGCTTTTGAGAAGGCAGAGAGGTACAAGTACATGATTTCACCTGGCGCAGCATGAGAAAGGAGGGGAGGTGTGGCCAAGTAAGCCTCGAGTCCTTGGAAGGCCTCCTCTGCCTCTGGTCCCCATTCAAAGGCTTTCCAGAGGGTTTTGAAGAAAGGTAGGCATCTGTCTGCAGATTTGGAGATGAATCTGTTTAGTGCTGCAATTCTTCCATTTAGTCGTTGGAGCTCTTTGGTGGAGGAGGGCGACTTCATGTCGATGATAGCCTTGATCTTATTGGGGTTTGCTTCAATTCCCCTTTGGTTGACCATGAAGCCTAGGATTTTTCCTGATCCTACGCCAAAGGCGCACTTCTCCGGGTTCAACTTCATGTGATATGACCTGAGAACATTGAAAGTTTCTTGAAGATGATTAATGTGATCTGCTGCGGCAAGGCTCTTCACTAGCATGTCGTCCACGTAAACCTCTATTGTTTGACCTATCTGGGACTGAAACATTTTGTTCACTAACCGTTGATAGGTTGCACCTACATTTTTTAGCCCAAAGGGCATGACTCTGTAACAGTAGGTTCCCCTTGGGGTGATAAATGATGTTTTTTCTTGGTCTAGGGGGTGCATGCTGATCTGGTTGTACCCAGAATATGCGTTAAGGAAAGTGAGCAGTTTATGTCCTGCCGTGGCATCAATGAGTAGGTCAATCCTCGGTAGTGGGTAGCTATCTTTTGGGCACGCCTTGTTGAGCTCAGTGAAGTCAACACAAAGGCGCCATCTTCCATTGGCTTTGGCTACCATCACAACATTTGAGAGCCACTCAGGATATGTCACTTCCCTGATTGCCCCATTTTCAACTAACTTTCTCACCTCCTCGCCCATTGCTTGAGCCCTTTCAGCGGAAGCGCTCCTCAGCTTCTGACGAACAGGCTTGTAGCGAGCATCGATGTTGAGGCGGTGGGTGGCGATGCTAGGGTCGATTCCTTCCAAGTCCGCATGAGACCATGCGAAGACGTCCATGCTATGCCTCAACAATTCCACTAGCTGGTGACCAAGATCTTCTGGGAGAGAAAAGCCAAGGTATACTTTTCTGTCTGGATGCTTTTCGTCCAAGACCACAGGGGTGAGTTTCTCCACTGGCTCTCCTCTCTCAATGGTGGCGTCATCCCTTGGATCAAAGGTCTCAATTTGCAATGTTTTTTGTGGCTTTTTGGCCTTCATTGAGGAGACAAAGCACTCCCTGGCGGCCACCTGGTTCACCCTGACCTCTCCGACTCCATTAGAGGTTGGAAAGCGGAGGATGAGGTGATAGGTGGAGGGGACAACTTTTAACGTGTTGAGAGCAGGTCGCCCCAATATGATATTGTAAGCTGATGGGCAGTCTATTACTAAGAAATTGACCATAATTGTGGAGCTTCGGGTGCTACTCCGGCGGTGATTGGCAGCATAAGTGCTCCCAGGGGGTACATTTTTCCCCCTGAGAATCCAATGAGGGGTGACTTGACAGGTCGCAGCCTTTCCCTGCCTAGGCTCAACTTGTAATAAGCATCTGCGAACAGGATATCTGCGGAACTGCCGCTATCCACTAGGATCCTACGCACCTGGAAATTGGCGACGGTCAGGGTGATCACCAGTGGGTTGTCATGGGGAAGCTGTATTCCTTCCAAGTCCCTATCCGAGAAGGATATGACCTTGCCGTCCCCATGCCTGGGCGCTTTGGATGGGCGTGCTTCATCAGTGTGCCTGGCCTTTCTAATGTGGGCCTTCATGGCTGAGAATGACTCCGCCGATCCTCCGGAAATAGTCTGAATTTCTCAAGAGGGCTGTTGATTTTCTCGGTTATGGGGTGGTGACGGTGCTTGGCCCCTACTAGCGATATACTGGTGCAGGTGTCAACGCTGAATGAGGTCCTCAATTTGCTTTTTGAGTTCATAGTAGTCATCAGTGTCATGGCCATGGTTGCGATGAAAACGACAGTACTTGTTCGGATTTCTGCAGTTTGGGGGAGACTTCATCTTCCCTGACCATTTTACAGCGGGCTCATCTTGGATCTGAAACAAGATGTGTCCGACTGCGTCATTGAGAGGGGTGAAGGCTTGTTTGTCTCTTTGAGGAGCTGGTCTGAGTCTCTCTTTGACAGGTTTCCTCTCCGTCCTGCTTCGCTTGTTGTTATTCTCCTTCCTGTCGTCTCTGTCCCCTTGCCTCTCCTTTTCTCTTCCTTTGGAGGACTCACCTCACCTGACCCTTGTGATGTCCTCGGCATTCATATACTTTTGGGCCTTTGCCAGCAGCTCTGACATACTTTTTGGTGGGCGCTTCATCACCGAGAACAGGAAACCTGACGAGTGGAGTTCTCCCAAGAAGGCCGTCATGGTTACCTTATCATTGGGTTCTTCAACTTGGAGTACCTCCTCGTTAAAACGAGTGAGGTAGCTCCTGAGGCTTTCATTTTTATCCTGCTTTATGCTGAGCAGGTGTGTGGCGGGCTTCTGGTGGCGGTGTCCTCCAATGAAGTGCGACACGAAGGACTTGCTTAGCTTAGCAAAGGTGGAGATGGAGGCTGGGGCTAACTGGAGAACCATTGCCGTGCGGAACCCTTCAATGTGGTTGGGAATGCTCTACACATAATCTCGTCGGAGATGTTATGTAGTTGCATTAAATTTTTGTAAGTTTCCAGGTGATCCAGTGGATCATTTGTCCCATCGAAGGTCTCCATGATTGGCATTTTGAACTTTTTAGGAAGTAGGTAGTTCGCCACGCCGGGCTTGAACGGTGTGTCCGTTCGTTGTACTAGGTAGTCTATTGTTTCTGGTACCTGTGCCTTCATGGCATTGAAGACATCACCAAGCTGATTCTGCATTTCCTTGATCTTCTCATCCCAACGATTGGGGGCTTCTCTAGACTGGTCTTGGAAATGACTCTCATCTTCCAGGCTGTGATTTTCACTCCTCCCCTCCTGGAAATGATGATCCTCATCGTTAGAAGCAGAGGGAGGAGGTGGAAGTCCATCGTGATTCAACCCTCCTGGTCGGGCTCCACCCGGGGGTGGAGGCACATCGTCATGGGCGCGGCCTTGAGGGTCCACCAGGAGTCTTCCGTGTGGGGCGACATGGGGAACTCCACTAGAGGCGCCCTGGGCGCCATGGGAATGGGCGCCCAGGTGTACTCCTCGGCCCTAGGCGCCATGGGGATGGGCGCCCAGGCGACGATGAGGATGGGCGTCTCCTGGGCCCCGGGCACCATGGGGACGGGCGCCCGGGTGAGGTGCTCCTCTGCGTGGAGCAGTCGGATGCTCCGTGCGCGGTACTTCCTGCGGTCTTGTACCAAATGGTGCTCTTCCTTGCCCTGCGAGCATGAGTTGTAGTATATGCTGGTTTTGGGTCACCAGCTGCTGCATGGTTTCCAGCATTTGTTGAGGAGAGGGAGCAGGAGCATTCGGTGCAGGGTTATCCTCGCCTTCCCGCGAGGGGTTGCCATCTTGACGTCTAGTTGATCTTGTGGTGATCACCATAATTTTGAAAAAAGGTAATCTTGTGTTCCCACAGACGGCGCCAAACTGATAATGCCAAAAAGTGTTTTCGGGCACCATCGGTCAAGTAATGAGTAATTAATGTGAAAATTGAAGGAGAGAGAGAATTTATAGTGGTTCGGTCAGTGTGACCTACGTCCACTTCAAACTGATGATTTTACTTCTCCGATGTAGGGATTACAGGTCAGGGGAATACAATAATAGTGTAAAAATGGATAAGGGTTGCTTGCCCCCCATTGCTAGTGAGGCTCTTGGATTTATAGTCTTCCCCCAACAGATGAGGACGACTCTTCAGCAACGGGCGCTTCATTCTGGCGGATTCTTCGAACCGTCCTCAACAGACGAGGCAGGTAGGATCTCCTCCGCAGGACTTGGTAAAATCGGGTTAAGGGAACGACGCGCTGACTTCGTCACTTCGTGGATCTGGACCCGGCCTTTAATGGATGGATTTGGACCTGGGCTTATCACGGACTCGGGTCACTTCGGCCTGACCCACCATTGTGGAGAGAGTCACTTGGGCCTAACCTGTCATTGTGGACTGAGTCACTTGGGCCTGACCCATCAAAACTTATAGTACCAAAGAGCTCAACCATGCATTGATGAACATAGGAATTTTACTGATAGCTTCCGGTGTTTATAAATTATAATTTAACATGTCATTCAAGAGCCCTCAACAAATTATTCAACTTTGATTTGTTTATTTATTCCTTGGTGTGCCTCAAACATCAGAATTTCAATTTATATCCCTTCATTCTTTCTGTGCAGCAGGAGATTGGGTGATATCTCCTATCATTTGTAAAGCTATGCATGGCTGCTCAGCGGGCACCTGCCAAAATCAAAAGTCCAGTGTTAGAACAAGAGGGATTTTATATGAGACATCCAAGCATCAAACACTGTATGGAGATGATCATGATAATGGTGGATGGCGATGATGAGGATGATGGATGGCTTACAAAATGGCCTGAACCAAGAATCCAGTAGAAATTTAGGTTTTTGTATGACTTGGTGAAAGCTTTTGTTTCATGTGGGCCACTGTTGCAATAGAGAGGAGTACGGTCCAAGTTGGTGAAGTTCTTCAACCCATCCCACCTGAAATATCAGAGAGAGAGAGAGTTTGGGTCAATCGCATGAACTTCCATTTAAAGATTCGCATGAACTTCCATGTAAAGATTTACCACATTTGCTAGCTTAGTAAGTAGGAAAAGGAGAGAGTATTACTTTAGTTTCTGGACCCATGCTTCAGCTCCCTTTGTGGCACATATCAGATCGAGCTGCATTAAGTCATGAATATCTGATTGTGTTAGGGAACGTACATGAAACCATAGAATTAACTAGGTACGCCCATTGGAAGACAGTCATACTAGTGAGTATGGTGGCTTATCAACAAGAAAACAAGGAAGAAAGAAACACTAGCAAAATTACCCGTGCTTAGCACGGATATGGCAAATATTGCAATTTAAATAAAGATGTATAAAAAATTCATAGCTTTTTTAGAAATAAAGCAAAAGAAAAAAAATTATGAGTATGTATTTATATAATCGAAGAATTGGTATCATAAAATAAAAAAAAATGAAAATTAGAGTAGAATGAGAATGATAAAGTTTGGATTGAAACAAAGTTTTTGAGAAATAAAAGAAAAGAAAAGAAAAGTGGAGAGCAGTTATGAGTGCTTATGATAAATAGATAAAGAATGTAGCTGATGTAACTTACGATCAAAATTATAACTTGATGGTCAAAATTAAAGCCAAAACCTCATAGCTTAATATATTATAATGGATAGACTGATTTCATCACTTTCAGCCCAATATAGGACATGAGGATTTTTAGTATTCTTGGATTGTTCATGCAAAAGAGCTTGAAAATAGTCACTTCATAGAATGACTAGAAAGTCATAAACCTATTGACAAATCAAAATTTGACACACTTGGGTTGATAATGCAAAAAAAAAAAAAAAAAAAAGGTTAGTTACTTTATGCAGTGACTTCCCTTTTTGTAATCTTCTTTTAATTAATTAAGAAGTTTCAGTTACCGTTTAAAAAAAAAAACTTTATGCAGTGACTATTTTTTTCTGTTGGAAACATAATTGGTTTATTCAAGACAGATTATTTCATTCTATATCAATATCCAGGATAAACAAACCATCACAATTTAAACTTAAATCTATTATAACTAGAGCACGAGCTGCAACATATTATCATTGCTGTAGATTGTCTTGAATTTCACTATTGTAGATTCTTTCACCTTCTCTCTTATCTTTTGCCCCGGAGAATAAATCTTTCAAGGTGAAACATTTGCATTAATAGTACTTTAAATGATTAGATGATCCATTTTTGCCCAGATTTTGTAAGTAGATTATATAATTTGTGTTTAAAGGCTCAAAATCTATAGTAGTAGGGTTAGAAACTAGGTTAACGAGGGGTGCTAGGTGAACCGAATGGGGGACCGAACCTTGGCCCGGTCCCCCAATTCGGTCCAAATATACTTTTTCATTGTGTAAAGATGGATATACAGAGGTGCTATGCACCCCGGGTTCCTGACCCCGGACGGAACCCGGGGTGACTGGGGTCCGTTGGATCCCAGCCGCCTCTGAGATCCAACGGATCCCAGTCACCCCGGGTTCCATCCGGGGTCAGGAATCCGGGGTGGGTAGACTTTTACATGGACATATGGCGTTAAGTCATGATAAGGGAATTCATACCTGCCCATTGTATACAGTGACATTTACTCCACTCGCCAATAGCTCATCTACCTGTATAAAGATAATAAGCACTCTCTTAGATAGTAAGTAATCTCTAAATATAACATGGGAGAAGGTGCGTGCTGATTTTTTTTTATTGTTTTCAACTCTGGTATATACTCATGCACCCAAGTTCCTAATTAAATCAATAGGAATACAACTAGGGATAGATCCGTCGTTGTTTCTATGGCGAGAGAGATGCTACCATTGAGCTATCAATGGATTCGCAAGTGCTTGCTGAATTCAAAGTGATCAATCAATTTCTATTTCTAATAGAAAGTCGCGCACAATTGAGAGTACCCTTGCAATGGGAAAGGCCCGCGGACTTCTAAATTAGAGTACCCTTGCATTATGCTTGATTTTACACTCATTGAACTTTCACTCACCATTGGATTAAATCTTAAAAAAAAAACATTTAACTTTAAGGCTATTGAATCAAGGGCTGGAATGGTTTTCTGGGGTAGATTTTGAGGCTCCTCTTGTTCATAAGGGGACCTTTTCATATGCCCTTCTCTTATTGATAGGCACGAATTTCAGTATGTACTATAAGATGAATTGTGTTTTAGGAATATGCAGTCTCCTTGTAGGAGAACATTCACAACTAGAGCAATAGTTTTTCTTTTTCCATTCTTTGCCATAGGATAAATCTTGGACCATTTATTCACTTCACGAGTATTTGGATCCTTCTACAATTTGGGCCGGTTTTGGGTCTTTGGCTTTCATACCCTACAACCAAAATACCCCAATACTATGACTGTTTGACTTTCAATGAGGCCCAGTGGATGCATTACAATCAAGAGAGGCACTGCAATGTAAAGGTTTACACCTTTTTTTTTTTTGATAAAAGGGTAATTAGAATTAGAAAAGAGAAAGAAGAATTACAGAAAACAGACAGAACAACAAACAAAGCCTCCAAATGGGGAGGCAAGAAACAAAACAAAAAAACAAAATACAACCAGAGGAGACCACTGCATGACCTAGACTACAGAGGCTGGGCTCAAGTAGCAGGTATGTTCAAAAGATTGGAGATGGAAGAGAGCTGCTGACTGCCAACTGGAACTTTGGACTTCAATAGAGAGAAGGAAATTTCTTCCTGCAGTTGGCCAAGGAGCTGGGTGGAAGAGGGGAGGCGGTTGTCGAAAAAAGCTGTATTTCTGGTCTTCCAGAGTAAGTATAAAACAGAAAGGAAGATGGACGCCAAAATCTTTTTGCCTGCATGGTTGTTTCCTCTTGAGAGGGAAGTCCATATTGAAGAAGGGGAACAGGGGGGGGGGGGGGGTGGGGGCGGGCGGAACACTGGCTGCCGAGAGGACCCAGTTCCATAGAGCTTGGGCTGTAGAGCAGGAGAAGAAGATGTGGGAAGCAGAGTCCACTCCATTGAAGCAAAGGCAGCATCTGGAGGCAAGGGAGACCCCCAAGTGTTGGAGGCGAGTTTCAGTGGGGGTTCTGTTGTGCATCATGCGCCATCCAAAGAAACTTACTCGAGGGAGGGAAACGCCATTCCAAATCAGGGGAGGCCATAGCAGGGGAGAGCTTCTGGTTCTGACTGTGTTCCATGCACTGAGCTGAGAGAGCTGGCCGTCTGAGGAATCCGTCCAATGAAGAGAGTCTCGAGCTGATGGACTAGGAGAGAGGAGGGAAGTAGCTGAGGTAAACAAGTCTTGAGCTTCTGCTGGAAGGAATGGAGGGGGTTGCCAAGAGCCTGAGGAGAAGAGGGAGGAAAGCCGTTGATTCTGGGGGAATTGCTGATCAGGCCAAGCTTCTGCAATTGACTTTTCTCCACACCATTTATCATACCAGGGGTTGATTTCTTCTCCATTTCCAAATATCCAAGAACTGCCTTGGTAGATGAAGTGTGCTAGACGTCTGATACGTTTCCAAATGCAAGAACCATAAAGAGTATTAGCTGGGTTCCAGATGGGGTAGTTTTTGAAGTAACGAGCCTTGAACCAGGGAGACCATATCGAGCTCTTGGAGGACGATTGCCAACCCAGCTTGAGGAGGGAGGCATTGTTGATTTCTGAAATCCTTCTGATGCCAAGACCACCTTCAAGCTTAGGGAGGGACACCTGAGACCAATTCACATAGCTGGGTTTGGGAGAAGAGGCATTGCCTGACCATAGAAAATTCCTCATCAGACGTTCAATGTCTTTACTCAGAGAGATGGGAAGAGGAAGGATGGAGGCGCAATGCAAAGGGATGCAGGAGAGAACATGTTTGATGAGGATTAGCCTACCTGCAAAAGATAAAAATCTAGCTTTCCAGGCTGTGAGTCTAGCATGGATGGAGTCCAGTAAGGGGAGGAAATGGGCGCGCTTAGGGGAGCCAAAAACTATAGGAAACCCAAGGTATTTTAGTTGGGTCTAACAAGTGAAATATGAGACATCGATCAAGCCCAGAGGAGCTATCACGAGGTGTGCACGGAGACCTCGCTGTGGGGCCCACCTCGGGATGGGAAGGGGGATCGCAAGATCTGTGTCCCCCCTAATGTGTATAGATCTGCGGGGCACACACTAATTTCCTAACTCGATAATCAAAAGCTGACAAATTTCATCCCTTAAAATTGATGCACAGTCGATCAAGTGCAGTCCATTTGGGTGGGTGCCAAAAAATGGGTTATGTGTGGCTGTTTCGGATGGGTGATCAGGTGGGCCCCAATATGGGGTGTGCACAAAAATGAGGTGTGCACTTGATGATTTTGAATCATGCCCATAAGCTGATCTTATTGGCTGTTGTACACCGTGATTTTTTTTTTTTTTGATAAAACCTGATGGCCAAAATTGTCCCAAACGGAGTAAACTTTGTGCTTCTGCCAATTCAAGGAAAGAGTACATGTAAAAAGATTGGATTGATTAAAGGCTACCCTAGAAAAAGGAGTTGGAAAAGCAGGTTATCTGTAGAACTAGAAAAGAAGGTATTACAACCTAACTTGAGTCCAGATTTAGGCCCCTTATTCAAATCTGGGTCCAAGTTTAGATAATTTTCCAACTAGAGTGATAAGAATTAGTATGAGAATTATATTTTTTATTTCTTTTTATATAAAGTTATCTGTTTGGTCATTAATTTAAATTTAAGTATGGTAACATAAAAGCAATCAGAACCCTAACAGAAATCAAAAGCATTTACATAAACTTTTACCTCATTAATTCTTGGCTTCATAATTTCATTATATAGACCGGCGTAAACTAGATCTGACTGCCCTCCCCAGCTGCAAATCATAAACATCAACACCATTCATAAATTACTTTGTAAAAAGAAGAGAGAGAGACAGCTGCAAAAAATTTCAAACATAAACATCAACACCATTCTTAAATTACTTTGTAAAAAGAAGAGAGAGAGAGAGAGAGAGAGAGAGAGAGAGAGAGAGAGAGAGAGAGAGAGAGAGAGAGAGAGAGAGAGAGAGAGAGAGAGAGAGAGAGAGAGAGAGAGCAAAGTAGAAGTCATTCTTTCATTTCATTATCCAAATCTCCACCTTAATAGATAAGGTGTAGGCTCAGGCAATCTTTCATTTGATTTGGTACAAAGTACAGAATCACCCAGGTCCACAAGCCAAATCTCCACCTTAATAGATAAGGTGTAGGCTCAGGCACATGGTGGACCATGGTGTTTTGGCCTGAACACAAAGCAACTAATGATTTAATGAGTCCAATCAGCCCAATTTTGCATTATCCATAGTACACATGTGTAGTATACTTGGTAAATTAGTGCATGATTAATTTATAACATTAGTACCTTAGCCTGGACCAAGCTCAATCCCAATTGACAGACCATTGACCTTTGCTTAGGCTTAAGACTCATGCTGTTATCTTGATCCAGTCCATTGTTTTTGTTTTTGTTTTTTTAAGCTTTGCTTGAAAATATCCTTCTAAAAAAAGGAGTTAAAAAACTTCTTGCAACCTTAAATTCACAATGCACACTTACGTCACATTCTGAGGGATTATCTTCAGCTTCTTTCTTATCACACCATTCATGAAACTGCCAAAATCACCGCTCAAAGAAACCTTTGAACTTAGGTAACTTGAATACTTGTTCATTGAAACACCTGAAAGTGTCGTGGCTGTCGCTGAAAACTGGCCTCTCCCATCATCATACATAAAGTTATAGAAATCCTGCAAATAAATTTATGAACAATTCATAATCAGTTGGAAATCTAGGGGCAATTATGGGTGGGAAAAAAAATCCTACCACATTGTTGCTGCTAGCGCTTATCACATTCCCAAGATTGATCCATGAATCTGTGGCATTTTTATATTGGCCTTCTTCAATTTGTTGCTTAATTACTTGAGCGAGACTGCTATATGATATGGGCTTGTTAGATAAACCAGATTTCAAAAATTATAGTGTCTGTGAATCATTGATGTATATTGATTATGTAAAGTGCATTAGATAAATGAAATTATCGACCGATTTGATTCTTCGAGGCCATTATCATCGAGTCGTGAGACATCTTTGAGAAGGGGTCCCCATGAAAACTGCATTATAAACAAAACACTTCATGAGTATGACTCAGAAACAACCAAAGCTCAAGTCATGTGCTCATTTGAACTCTCAATAGGAGAAAAACAAAGGCATCATGAGGTTAAGAACACCAGAAGTTCTTAAAATCTAGCAATTCATATATGCATAGCTACAAAGCCTACATACCACAAAATCTTCTGAAGAAATCCAACTGTCTCCCAAAGCAACTCCTGTTATCAAAGAGGACAAAGAACATGCAATCAAGATAAGTGATTTTTCAGATAACCCAATTCACTATCTCCATCGAGGTAAAGCCAGGTCGACCAGCGGGTAAGCAAAATTATTTTTAAAATTTGGATAATAAATATGAATTCTGGGAATCAACCAGCAAGTTAGAGATATTTTTACTGTTAACATATACATTTATAATCACTAAACATTCAATAAGTATACAAAGAAAAAGATTGCATGTGTTGAAATACTAAAAAGGGAATTATTTACCTCCAAGTGTAAGCTTCAATTCTTTGTTCTGGATTGCTTTCAGAATTGATACTGCGAGAGTAACAGCATATTTCCCTCCATAAGACTCTGCTGCCAAGTAAACTGGGCTTGTTTGGAAGCTCTCATTCTTCTCAGAAAGTACTTTCAACAAGGTAGTTAAATCAGTTGCTGACTCTTCATCAGTTTTCACCACCAGACTCTCATCCTCCACATAACTGAATCCTGTTCCTACTGGATTATCCTTTCTCACACACACACACAAAGAAAAAAAAAATCCAAACAAGAAGAAGATAAAAGGTAAGCACTTTTCACGACAGTGGCACATTTGTGTGAAATCTGGACCATTGATGGGCTAATCAAACTCGATCTCACGTGTGTGCGGTGGACTAGGATCAACAGGGAGACTATGAATGTACCACAAATAGAAGATCTGCTTTCTGCAACCATGTGAAATTCCGTGGCTTGAGATTCGCATCCAACGGCCCAAATTCTAGAAAATTTCCCACCCCAGTTCCAGAACCTCCCTACACCCAATTCAAAGATCAATCAACAATACAATTCTTCCAATTTCTCTAACTTAAATGCAAAAAAGAGATATTTACCGGACCACCCTGCAGCCAAAGTACTGTTGGCCATGATGGACTTTCAACCTTCTGTGGACTCCTATAAAGCCACCAGAACATGTGGGCCTCTGACAAAGGTGGGCATATAAATCTCATCACTGTTTATTTCTACCAAAACATACAGCAAATCTGTACAGAACTAAGAGAAAAAGGAATAAGCCTGGTTTAAGATTTTAACTTACTGGGTCGAACTTCAACATATCCCCATTCCTCTGATCCATCCTCTGTTTCCTCAGCAAGGGCCACTTTCCCTTGGAAGAGCCCATGAAAAAACAACAGAGATAGAAGAAGAGCAAGGGAGGAAAATCTCTTCATCTTCAGTGAAAGAAACTAAGAGATAACAAAAACCCAACTCAAAGACTGAAGGATGGTCCCCATGAAAAATAAATGAGGTTTCTCTATTGATTCCTACAACAAAGAGGCCAAAAAAGAACAAACACAGAACTGACTTTCTGACTGATATCACAAAGATGGATACTTTGTAAATAAACATTGTAGAAATCATACACTACCGGCCATTTTGATTACATCGAAGAGGTGAACTTTCTTAGCGATAGATGGTCGTTGAGGAAGAAATTACTTGATCCTGTGCTCCAGCAACTGCACATTTTCTTGAATCCATGTGTGCCCGTTATCATTAAGTTATCATATCATTTAAGTTGATGGGCACCATAGACGGACTCTTTTATTAAGTAGAACTGTTTTCGTACAAGCTATGGGGCCTATCGGGGTCAGCTTTGATCAGTGCAGTCCCTTCTATAATTTCATCATCCAATAATCTGATATCAAGCATAATTTTACACTCACTGAACCTTCACTTTCCATTCACTTTCCATTAAATTGAATCCAACAAAAGATCCACGGTTAAGATGCCACTATAGTTTAAAGCTTTCAAATCAAGGGCTAGAATAATTCAGTGGGGCTGATTATTTGGTCACCCTTGTCTATAACAAGACCTGTTCGAATTCCAACTGCTCTCCTTCCATTAGTGGTATAATTGCTCAGAGGAGAGAACATGCTCTATTTTATTAGTAGACTAACAACAACGCCCCGGGCTAAGTAAGATATTATATTTTTAATTTATGAGACATCACAATTAATTATAAACATATAAGAATATATTCATTTATATTTATATAAAGGGGCCGGCTCTCCTAAGCTCAAGCTTAGGATAAGGTAAGCTCAAGTGTGTGGTGAGGCCCACTTGGGGACCCGCATGAGGATGGGGATTGGGGGTTTTCAAGGACTTTCTGAGATCTTATTCTCTACAAAAAAATTAGTCCCAACCGTGAGTTTCCATCATCTCCATATGGGCCCAAAAGTTTAATGGTCAATAGTCCATTCGGATCGATACATAGTCAATCTAATAGTCCAGTGAATTCGGATTTGATAGAAAGTTGGTGGACACATGCAAATTAGGAGAAGTCATGTGTTTGATTCATTTGGATGGATCAAAGGTGGGCCCCACAAGCATGAGCTTACGAAATTTTCTTCTAAGTTTGAGCTTAGGAAAGCCTTGCTCTTATATAAAAACAGTCAACACTTCTTTAATCATAAAATACAAGTGTTATCTTCACATAGGCCAATGGTCATTTCAATCCCTCTGCACAAATTTCTTCTCTACCCCTTTGAAGTAGCACCAATACCATTTTAGAATCGATCAAACCGTTTTTTTAGCTCTAGATTTAAAAAAAAAATGCATAAACATCTTAACTTTAAAAGCCATAAATTATGAGACTTTAAAACCACATGCTAGTGTTATTTGATCCCAATAATAATTGGCCCACCTTGATCAATGTATATATCTCTTAATTATGGGTGCATGTGAGCCCACGGAAGTGTAATTATGGTTGGGCAAACTTAGGGTCATTTGTCTATATAATTAGATCAGAAAATGATGCCTATAATATTCAATAAAAAAAACTCCAACCTCAAAATATTTTTATCACAAGCCTATCTATGAAGTGGTCTACCAGAAGGTCTGGTATGATTTTCGTTCACGTGTGACAATCTCTAAATAGAGTACAGCTTTATTTGGAAACTAAAAAAAAATGATATTTTTAATGAAAAATTTATCAGTGTGAACTGTTGAAAGGTGGTCCCAAATATTAAAATAAAAAGACGACAATCTTGAGAGGATGGAAGATAGATGGTATTGAAAGAGAGAATAATCCATAATCCATATTGACCTAGAAAACTAATATGTATGCATAATCCATGAGTGAGTCCCACTGCAGAAATAAGTTAAATGTGCATGGCCTACTAATTGATTTGCATCCATTGAGAAACCAGACAACGGCCAATAGGCTTGCCTCCCTCCATCAGTGGGGCCCCATTCGATATCTTATGTCTATAGGATATCGCACGGTTACCTACTCCCACTTATGGGATTTTACTATTCCGTCTTCTTTCATTCGTAATTTATACATTTTAATCATCACAACAGGGCTCATATAATGTCAAAATGCGTTAAAAAAAACAAACAGTTCATACATATGGTATTGATAAACCTTTGTTTTTTTTTTATTTTTATGATGGAAATTATAAATACTTATTAAGATGAAATAGATGTCTTCAGTTTGTGGTGAAAATATGTGATATTCGTTTGCGCGGGAGAATGTAACGGTGCGATATCTTATAGATGTTGGATATCGAATGGTGCGATTTCCTATGGACCTAGGATATCGCATCTTGGGATATCTTGCAGCTGGAAGATATCGCACGATAAATAGTAAAAACGCCACACTCACGGCGTCCTTTTTCGTACATACAATTGTGTGAAATTTTTTCACTTTTTCATTTATTATCGGGCAAATGTCGGGTTTAGTGCCTTCCATATGGTAATTTTCCCGGGACCCACAGTTTCAATGCTAACAGTTCTTTGCCATTCCAATATATCTTGGATTCCCAACCTACACCTATATGACATGAATCCTTTGATAAATCTCTAGCATTCAAAGGGAGTTCCTCCATGTGATTGGCCACTGATCTAAGCTGTACTTACGAGGCTTCTAATACTTTCATTCTTAGGTATGTGGTGCTCTTATTGATGATTATGTTGGATTTGATTTTTCTCAATTTGGATTTACATTGTTGGTAACTTGTTCTGTCATTGTGGGATTCAATTGGATTATAATTTGATGATAATATTGTTGGGTTTAATTGGATTATATTTTGTTGGAAAGCTGTACTTTTCCTTTGAAGGAAACAGAGATGTAACAAACATATATAATCCCCCACCAAAAAACAAACATATATAATCCATGGCAATGGACCAAAGAAGATCTATTTGTTGTGATGGCCGGCCCCAGATCAAGATCTTGTGCTGCCTGGGGACCCATTTTGTTCCTATATCAAATAAGTAGACGGCAGCTCGCAATAGGCCCGGGCATCCCCTTCTTTTTGTAAACACCTCTTATGAGGCACACCTACAGTTGTGAGACCTTGGGGTCAAAAGGTATGCATAGGTCATTATGTAGGCGTCATGGCCACACACTACGTACAATGATTCAATGATCTTAACCATTTATTTAGGGCCCTAAAGTTTAATGCTTGTATAAAAGCTGACTTCCATTGATCAATTGAACTGCCAAGATGTGATGAAACTTTTAGTACCAAAGAGCTCAACCATGCATTGATGAACATAGGAATTTTACTGATAGCTTCCAGTGTCTATAAATTATAATTTAACATGTCATTCAAGAGCCCTCAACAAATTATTACTAGAAACTATAATTTAACATGTCATTCAAGGGCCCTCAACAAATTATTCAACTTTGATTTGTTTATTTATTGCTTGGTGTGCCTCAAACATCAGAATTTCAATTTATATCCCTTCATTCTTTCTGTGCAGCAGGAGATTGGGTGATTTCTCCTATCATCTGTAAAGCTATGCATGGCTGCTCAGCGGGCACCTGCCAAAATCAGAAGTCCAGTGTTAGAACAAGGGGGATTTTATATGAGACATCCAAACATCTGTATGTAGATGATCATGATGATGGTGGATGGCGATGATCATGATGATGGTGGATGGCGATGATGAGGATGATGGATGGCTTACAAAATGGCCTGAACCAAGAATCCAGTAGAAATTTAGGTTTTTGTATGACTTGGTGAAAGCCTTTGTTTCGTGTGGGCCACTGTTGCAATAGAGAGGAGTACGGTCCAAGTTGGTGAAGTTCTTCAACCCATCCCACCTGAAATATCAGAGAGAGAGAGAGAGAGAGAGAGAGAGATATGTTTGGGTCAATCGCATGAACTTCCATATAAAGATTTACCACATTTGCTAGCTTTTTTTTTTTTTTTTTTTTGCTGTCGGAGGGTTCCCAACCCTTTGGGTTGGACTAATCCCTCCGGGCCCAGAGGGAAGCCGGGTAAATCCCCTGTAGCCCTAGTGTGGTAGCAGAGTTTCGAACCCACAACCTCCGGGAGCAAACCGTGGTCCTAGGCCTCCACATTTGCTAGCTTAGTAAGTAGGAAAAGGAGAGAGTATTACTTTAGTTTCTGGACCCATGCTTCAGCTCCCTTCGTGGCACATATCAGATCGAGCTGCATTAAGTCATGAATATCTGATTGTGTTAGGGACCGTACATGAAACCATAGAATTAACTAGGTACGCCCAGCCCATTGGAAGACAGTCAGACAAGTGAGTATGGTGGCTTATCAACAAGAAAACAAGGAAGAAAGAAACACCAGCAAAATTACCTATGCTTAGCATGGATAGGGCAAATATTGCAATTTAAATAAAGACGTATAAAAAATTCATAGCTTTTTTTAAAAATAAAGCAAAAGAAAAAAAATTATGAGTATGCATTTATAAAATCGAAGAATTGATATCATAAAATAAAAAAAATGAAAATTAAAGTAGAATGAGAATGATAAAGTTTGGATTGAAACAAAGTCTTTGAGAAATAAAAGAAAAGAAAAGAAAAGTGGAGAGCAGTTATGAGTGCTTATGATAAATAGATAAAGAATGTAGTTGATGTAACTTCCGGTCAAAATTATAATTTGACGGTCTAAATTGAAGCCAAAACCTCATAGCTTAATATATTATAATGGATAGACTAGTTTCATCACTTTCAGCCCAATATAGGACATGAGAATTTTTAGTATTCTTGGATTGTTCATGCAAAAGAGCATGAAAATAGTCACTTCATAGAATGACTAGAAAGTCATAAACCAATTGACGAATCAAAATTTGACACACTTGGGTTGATAATGCAAAAAAAAAAAAAAAAAAAAGGTTAGTTACTTTATGCAGTGACTTCCCTTTTTGTAATCTTCTTTTAATTGATTAAGAAGTTTCAGTTACCATTAAAAAAAAAAAAACTTTATGTAGTGACTATTTTTTTCTGTTGGAAACATAATTGGTTTATTCAAGACAGATTATTTCATTCTACATCAATATCCAGGATAAACAAACCATCACAATTTAAACTTAAATCTATTATAACTAGAGCACGAGCTGTAACATATTGTCATTGCTGTAGATTGTCTTGAATTTCACTATTGTAGATTCTTTCACCTTCTCTCTTATCTTTTGCCCCGGAGAATAAATCTTTCAAGGTGAATTATTTGCATTAATAGTACTTTAAATGATTAGATGATCCATTTTTACCCAGATTTTGTAAGTAGATTATATAATTTGTGTTTAAAGGCTCAAAATCTATAGTAGTAGGGTAAGAAAATAGGTTAACAAATCCCAAGTGTAGAGAGGCCCGAATGGGACTTGCAAGTGTAGTTAATTTAATTTATCGATATACAATTGTGTAAAGATGGATATATGGCGTTAAGTCATGATAAGGGAATTCATACCTGCCCATTGTATACAGTGACATTTACTCCACTCGCCAATAGTTCATCTACCTGTATAAAGATAATAAGCACTCTCTTAGATAGTAAGTAATCTCTAAATATAACATGGGAGAAGGTGCATGCTGATTTTTTTTAATTTTTATTATTTTCAACTCTGGTATATACTCATGCTCCCAAGTTCCTAATTAAACCAATAGAAATACAACTAGGGATAGATCCGTCTTTGTTTCTACGGCGAGAGAGATGCTACCATTGAGCTATCAATGGATTCGCAAGTGCTTGCTGAATTCAAAGTGCTCAATCAATTTCTATTTCTAATAGAAAGTCGCGCACAATTGCATTGTTCTTGAAGTGGAGTACCCTTGCAATGGGAAAGGCCCGTGGACTGAATTAGAGTACCCTTGCATTATGCCTGATTTTACACTCATTGAACCTTCACTCACCATTGGATTAAATCTAAAAAAAAAACATTTAGCTTTAAGGCTATTGAATCAAGGGCTGTAATGGTTTTCTGGGGTAGATTTTGAGGCTCCTCTTGTTCATAAGGGGACCTTTTCATATGTCCTTCTCTTATTGATGGGCACGAATTTCAGTAGGTACTATAAGATGAATTGTGTTTTAGGAATATGCAGTCTCCTTGTAGGAGAACATTCACAACTAGAGCAATAGTTTTTCTTTTTCCATTCTTTGCCATAGGATAAATCTTGGACCATTTATTCACTTCACGAGTATTTGGGTCCTTCTACAATTTGGGCCGGTTTTGGGTCTTTGGCTTTCATACCCTACAACCAAAATACCCCAATGCTATGACTGTTTGACTTTCAATGAGGCCCAGTGGACGCATTACAATGAAGAGAGGCACTGCAATGTAAAGGTGAAACAAATAAAAACAAAAATAAAAATATGAGATATTGATCAAGCCCAGAGGAGCTATCACGAGGTGTGCACGGAGACCTCGCTGTGGGGCCCACCTTGGGATGGGAAGGAGGATCGCAAGATCTGTGTCCCCCCTAATGTGTATAGATCTGCGGGGCTCACACTAATTTCCTAACTCGATAATCAAAAGCTGACAAATTTCATCCCTTAAAATCGATGCACAGTCAATCAAGTGCAGTCCATTTGGGTGGGTGCCAAAAAATGGGTTATGTGTGGCTGTTTCGGATGGGTGATCAGGTGGGCCCCAATATGGGGTGTGCACAAAAATGAGGTGTGCACTTAATGCTGATCTTATTGGCTGTTGTACACCGTGATTTTTTTTTTTTTTTGATAAAACCTGATGGCCAAAATTGTCCCAAACGGAGTAAACTTTGTGCTTCTGCCAATTCAAGGAAAGAGTACATGTAAAAAGATTGGATTGATTAAAGGCTACCCTAGAAAAAGGAGTTGGAAAAGCAGGTTATCTGTAGAACTAGAAAAGAAGGTATTACAACCTAACTTGAGTCCAGATTTAGGCCCCTTATTCAAATCTGGGTCCAAGTTTAGATAATTTTCCAACTAGAGTGATAAGAATTAGTATGAGAATTATATTTTTTATTTCTTTTTATATAAAGTTATCTGTTTGGTCATTAATTTAAATTTAAGTATGGTAACATAAAAGCAATCAGAACCCTAACAGAAATCAAAAGCATTTACATAAACTTTTACCTCATTAATTCTTGGCTTCATAATTTCATTATATAGACCGGCGTAAACTAGATCTGACTGCCCTCCCCAGCTGCAAAAAATTTCAATCATAAACATCAACACCATTCTTAAATTACTTTGTAAAAAGAAGAGAGAGAGAGAGAGAGAGAGAGAGAGAGCAAAGTAGAAGTCATTCTTTCATTTCATTAGCCAAATCTCCACCTTAATAGATAAGGTGTAGGCTCAGGCAATCTTTCATTTCATTTGGTACAAAGTACAGAATCACCCAGGTCCACAAGCCAAACCTCTTCCAGATAGGAAACAGATCCCCTGTGTGGTCCAAACAGGGGATCATGGTTAGGCTCAGGCACATGGTGGACCATGGTTTTTTGGCCTGAACACAAAGCAACTAATGATTTAATGAGTCCAATCAGCCCAATTTTGCATTATCCATCGTACACATGTGTAGTATACTTGGTAAATTAGTGCATGATCAATTTATAACATTAGTACCTTAGCCTGGACCAAGCTCAATCCCAATTGACAGACCATTGACCTTTGCTTAAGCTTAGACTCATGCTGTTATCTTGATCCAGTCCCCGGTTGTTTTTGTTTTTGTTTTTTTAAGCTTTGCTTGAAAATCTCCTTCTAAAAAAAGGAGTTAGAAAACTTCTTGCAGACTTAAATTCACAATGCACACTTACGTCACATTCTGAGGGATTATCTTCAGCTTCTTTCTTATCACACCATTCATGAAACTGCCAAAATCACCGCTCAAAGAAACCTTTGAACTTAGGTAACTTGAATACTCGTTCATTGAAACACCTGAAAGTGTCGTGGCTGTCGCTGAAAACGGGCCTCTCCCATCATCATACATAAAGTTATAGAGATCCTGCAAATACATTTATGAACAATTCATAATCAGTTGGAAATCTAGGGGCAATTATGGGTGGGAAAAAAAATCCTACCACATAGTTGCTGCTAGCGCTTATCACATTCGTAAGATTGTTCCATGAATCTGTGGCATTTTTATATTGGCCTTCCTCAATTTGTTGCTTAATTACTTGAGCGAGACTGCTATATGATATGGGTTTGTTAGATAAACCAGATTTCAAAAATTATAGTGTCTGTGAATCATTGATGTAGATTGATTATGTAAAGTGCATTAGATAAATGAAATTATCGACCGATTTGATTCTTCGAGGCCATTATCATCGAGTCGTGAGACATCTTTGAGAAGGGGTCCCCATGAAAACTGCATTATAAACAAAACACTTCATGAGTATGACTCAGAAACAACCAAAGCTCAAGTCATGTGCTCATTTGAACTCTAAATAGGAGAAAAACAAAGGCATCATGAGGTTAAGAACACCAGAAGTTCTTAAAATCTAGCAATTCATATATGCATAGCTACAAAGCCTACATACCACAAAATCTTCTGAAGAAATCCAACTGTCTCCCAAAGCAACTCCTGTTATCAAAGAGGACAAAGAACATGCAATCAAGATAAGTGATTTTTCAGATAACCCAATTCACTATCTCCATCGAGGTAAAGCCAGGTCGACCAGCGGGTAAGCAAAATTATTTTTAAAATTTGGATAATAAATATGAATTCTGGGAATCAACCAGCAAGTTAGAGATATTTTTACTGTTAACATATACATTTATAATCACTAAACATTCAATAAGTATACAAAGAAAAAGATTGCATGTGTTGAAATACTAAAAAGGGAATTATTTACCTCCAAGTGTAAGCTTCAATTCTTTGTTCTGGATTGCTTTCAGAATTGATACTGCGAGAGTAACAGCATATTTCCCTCCATAAGACTCTGCTGCCAAGTAAACTGGGCTTGTATGGAAGCTCTCATTCTTCTCAGAAAGTACTTTCAACAAGGTAGTTAAATCAGTTGCTGACTCTTCATCAGTTTTCACCACCAGACTCTCATCCTCCACATAACTGAATCCTGTTCCTACTGGATTATCCTTTCTCACACACACACACAAAGAAAAAAAAAATCCAAACAAGAAGAAGATAAAAGGTAAGCACTTTTCACGACAGTGGCACATTTGTGTGAAATCTGGACCATTGATGGGCTAATCAAACTCGATCTCACGTGTGTGCGGTGGACTAGGATCAACAGGGAGACAATGATTGTACCACAAATAGAAGATTTGCTTTCTGCAACCAAGTGAAATTCCGCGGCTTCAGATTCGCATCCAACGGCCCAAATTCTAGAAAATTTCCCACCCCAGTTCCAGAACCTCCCTACACCCAATTCAAAGATCAATCATAAGAACAATACAATTCTTCCAATTTCTCAATTGGGTGTCTGCAAATGTCTCTTAAAACTTAAATGCAAAAAAGAGATATTTACCGGACCACCCTGCAGCCAAAGTACTGTTGGCCATGATGGACTTTCAACCTTCTGTGGACTCCTATAAAGCCACCAGAACATGTGGGCCCCTGACAAAGGTGGGCAAATAAATCTCATCACTGTTTATTTCTACCAAAACATACAGCAAATCTGTACAGAACTCAGAAAAACAAGGAATAAGCTTGGTTTAAGATTTAAACTTACTGGGTCGAACTTCAACATATCCCCATTCCTCTGATCCATCCTCTGTTTCCTCAGCAAGGGCCACTTTCCCTTGGAAGAGCCCATGAAAAAACAACAGAGATAGAAGAAGAGCAAGGGAGGAAAATTTCTTCATCTTCAGTGAAAGAAACTAAGAGATAACAAAAACCCAACTCAAAGACTGAAGGATGGTCCCCATGACAAATAAATGAGGTTTCTCTGTTTATTCCTACAACAAAGAGGCCAAAAAAGGACAAACACAGAACTGACTTTCTGACTGATATCACAAAGATGGATACTTTGTAATTAAACACTGTAGAAATCATACATTACCGGCCATTTTGATTACATAGAAGAGGTGAACTTTCTGCTAGTATTTTTATTGGCTAATTCATGGGTTGGATAAAACTCTGGGTCCATTGAGTTATATTTTCTAATTTATTTTAGAATGGACTGTGGATGTGTCGCCGGAAGAGCTGAAGTGAAGAATAGAAGAAAAAAGAAGACCGGGCGAAATCCCTCAGGCCCGATCGATCGAAGCCTCAGACCGATCGATCGGTCAGAAAAGGCATCCAGTTATTTTGTCAGTCCGATCGATCGGATGCACAGTCCGATCGATCAGACAGTGTGCGCAGAAACGGAAAAGTCTAATTTTCTAAATAGATTTAGTTTCCTTTTGAGATACTGTTTCCCAGTTTGAGTCCTACTTGTGCACTAAGTCTAAGGCACGAATTTTGGGTTATTTATAGGGTGTTTCTCTCAACCCTAAAAAACAACCATCACAACTCTCATTGATCTGAGTCAGACATATTTTAGAGGGAGTTATTCTCTAGAGCCATTGAGAGACTATTTTGAAGGGCTGCTCTAGAAGGTTATTGCTGCTTCTAATTTTCTTGTAGAAGATTGATCATCTTGGTTGACAAGGTGCGAGGAGATCAAGTAAAGAGAACGGGGCGCGGTGGATGTCGTGTCAGTGGATTCTTTGCAAGAATAACTACAGTCCTTAGGTCGAGGCACAGACTGAGGTAAATGAGCTTGTGAGTATATCTTGTAACTGTTCGTGAACTCTTGATTTCTGGTTCGTGGTTTTTCTCCCTGGATAGGGTTTCCACGTTAAATATTGTGTCTGCCTTCTTGTGGTGTGTGATTGATAGATAACTAGTTCTATATTTTCTGATTGGTTTATTTCCGCTGCATTGATTGGTTAAATAGAACTAGTAATCCATTCTGGTAGCCCATATAGAATTTTTCAATTGGTATCAGAGCGGGTTGCACTATTTTATTGTGTTGATCCAAATATTGCTAGAATGGATGTCTACAGAGAAGGCACTTCAACCAACAAGCCTCCTCTGCTGGATGATTCTAATTATGCTTATTGGAAAGCCAGAATGGTTGCCTTTGTAAAAGCCATAGATCTGAATGTATGGAAATCTATTGAGAAAGGCTATTCCTTGCTCACTGTCACTACTGATGGGATAACCAGTTTTAAATCTGAAGAACAGTGGACTAAGGATGAAGAATTGGCAGCCACTTGCAACTCTAGGACTTTGAATGCAATTTATAATGGAGTTAGCATATTTGAGTTTCGTAGAATTTCTACATGTACTACTGCAAAAGAAGCTTGGGATATTCTGCAGACTCTGCATGAAGGGACTGATACTGTCAAACAGTCGAAACTTCAGAAATTGTATACAGCCTTTGAAACCATAAAGATGGAGGATGATGAAACTTTTGATGAGTTTAATTCAAAGCTGAATACAATTGTGAATGATACATTTACTTTGGAAGAGCCAATTCCTGAAAATAGAATTGTGAAAAAGATTCTGCGGTCTCTTCCAGAAAGGTTTGATGCAAAGGTTGTGGCCATAGAAGAGAATAAAAATCTGAATATTCTCAAAGTTGAGGAATTAGTTGGCAACCTTCAGACTTTTGAAGCAAACCTAAGAACCAATGGAAAATCAAAATCCAAAGGTGTTGCTTTGAGAGCCTCCAAAGAATCATACAAGAAAATTGCTAGTGATTCTGAGTCTGATTCTGAGGAGATTGATCCCCAAGTTGCTGTTGAGTTTATGAAATAATTTCAAGCTTTCATGAAGGGGAAGAAAAGTAATTTGAAGATCCCTAAAAATTTTGTAAAGAAGAAAACTTCTAAAGGGATTCAATGTTTTGAGTGTCATGATTATGGACACATTGCTAGTGACTGTGCTAACAAGAAACCAAAGAAGATGATGCTTCTGAGGAAGATGATAAAAAATTTGAGTCTGAGAAGCCTGATGCTAGCAAAGAAAAATTCATGGCATTCATGGCAATATCAGTTTCTGCTACTCCATTAGTTTCTGATGAAGGGACTGATCAAGATGTTAGTGAGTCAGAGACAGAACATGATTGGCAAGCTGAATATCATATATTGTTTGCAAAGACCATGAAGATGCTCAAGATGAATGAAAAAGTGGCCACAAGTTGGAAAGAATCTGAAGAGCAGAATACTTCTTCAAAAGCTGAATTGTCTGAAGCTCTTACAAAAGTGAGTCATTTAGAGGCTGAAAATAACAAATTGGCAGATGAATTGACTGCTGAAGCACAGAAGTGTGTTTTGATTAATTATGATATGAAGATCTTGAAAGCTGAAAATACCGACTTGCAAGGAAGACTCAAGATGGTTCTTTCTGAGTTGGATACAAGCAAGGCTTCACTAAACAGGATGAATGCTGGGTCTAAAAAACTTGATGACGTCTTGTGCAATCAAAAGGCAAAGAATAACATGCATGGTATTGGCTACACTAACGGGGCATCTACATCAAAAGCCAAAGGTATTAACTGTGTTGTTCAAAATTCAGTTGTTACTAATTATATTGGTCATGTTACAAATACAGATGCCAAGAAGAAGAATGTGTCACGTTCTGAACGTATACCCACTTGTCATCACTATGGAATTAAAGGACACATTCGACCCCATTGCAATAAGTTGCGAAAGTCTTCAAACCTAAAGCAATGGAAAAAGCAGAAGGAAGTGTCACATATGAAAACCAAAGCTGTCTAGGTCAAGAAAGAAGACATTCCATCTGTATTGGTACACACTATGCTAAACTATCTGAAAATGCAAGTGTGTGTGCCAAAGCCTCATCACCCCTGATCTACAAGATCAAGCCCCCACCCCAGTGCTGATACGAAGTTCATCTTGAGGGGGAGTTTATTTAGGGGGAGCTGCAGAATCCAGATTGACAGAAACTGCTTGAAGAAAATTGTTTGTCAATTGTGGATAAAAAGGGGGAGAATACTGAAGCCAGGGGGAGAAACAAGCAAAGAACTACAGATGCTGATTTTTTTTAGCTTGAAAATTCAATGTATTTTGGGTTTTTCTCTTAGGTAGATCATTTGTATTGTTCTAGGGAGTTTTGTCCATGAATTGCCAAAGGGGGAGATTGTTAGTATTTTTATTGGATAATTCATGGGTTGAACAAAATTCTGGGTCCATTGAGTTGTATTTTCTAATTTATTTTAGAATGAACTGTGGATGTGTCGCCGGAAGAGCTGAAGTGAAGAATAGAAGAAAAAAGAAGATCGGGCGAAATCCCTCAGGCCCAATCGATCGGAGCCTCAGATCGATCGATCGGTCAGAAAAGGCATCCAGTTATTTTTTCAGTCCGATCGATCGGATGCACAGTCCAATCGATCGGACAGTGTGCGCAGAAACGGGAAAGTCTAATTTTCTAAATAAATTTAGTTTCCTTTTGAGATACTGTTTCCCAGTTTGAGTCCTACTTGTGCACTAAGTCTAAGGCACGAATTTTGGGTTATTTATAGGGTGTTTCTCTCAACCCTAAAAAACAACCATCACAACTCTCATTGATCTGAGTCAGACATATTTTAGAGAGAGTTATTCTCTAGAGCCATTGAGAGACTATTCTGAAGGGCTGCTCTAGAAGGTTATTGCTGCTTTTACTTTTCTTGTAGAAGATTGATCATCTTGGTTGACAGGGTGCGAGGAGATCAAGTAAGGAGAACGGGGCGCGGTGGATGTCGTGTCAGTGGATTCTTTGCAAGAATAACTACAGTCCTTAGGTCGAGGCACAGACTGAGGTAAAGGAGCTTATGAGTATATCTTGTAACTGTTCGTGAACTCTTGATTTCTGGTTCCTGGTTTTTCTCCCTGGATAGAGTTTCCACGTTAAATATTGTGTCTGCCTTCTTGTGGTGTGTGATTGATAGATATCTAATTCTATATTGTCTAATTGGTTTATTTCCGCTGCATTGATTGGCTAAATAGAACTAGTAATCCATTCTGGTAGCCCATATAGAAATTTTCACTTTCTTAGTCATAGATGGTCGTTGAGGAAAAAATTACTTGATCCTGTGCTCCAGTAACTGCACATTTTCTTGAATCCATGTGTGCCCGTTATCACTAAGTTATCATATTATTTAAATTGATGGGCACCATAGACGAACTCTTTTATTAAGTAGAACTGTTTTCCTACAAGCTATGGGGCCTATGCAGCCCCTTCGATAATCTCATCATCCAGTAATCTGACATCAGGCATAATTTTACACTCACTGAACCTTCACTTTCCATTTAATTGAATCCAACAAAAGATCCACAGTTAAGATGCCACTATAGTTTAAAGCTTTCAAATCTAAGGGCTAGAATAATCCCGTGGGGCTGATTATTTGGTCACCCTTGTCTATAACAAGACCTGTTCGAATTCCAACTGCTCTCCTTCCACTAGTGGTATAATTGCTCAGAGGAGAGAACATACTCTATTTTATTAGTAGACTAGCAACAACGCCCCGTGTTTAGCCCGGGCAAAAAGTAAGATATTATATTTTTAATTTATAAGATATCACAATTAATTATAAACATATAAGAATATATTCATACATATTTATATAAAGGGGCCGGCTCTCCTAAGCTCAAGCTTAGGATAAGGTAAGCTCAAGTGTGTGGTGGGGCCCACTTGGGGACCCGCATGAGGATGGGGATGGGGGGTTTCCAAGGACTTTCTGAGATCTTCTTCTCTACAAAAAATTAGTCCCAACCGTGAGTTTTATCATTTCCATATGGGCCCAAAAGTTTAATGGTCAATAGTCTATTCGGATCGATACATAGTCGATCCAACGGTCCAGTAAATTCGGATTTGACAGAAAGTTGGTGGACACGTGCAATTTAGGAGACGTCATGTGTTTGATTCATTTGGATGGACCAAAGGTGGACCCCACAAGCATGAGCTTACAAAATTTTCTTCTAAGTTTGAGCTTAAGAAAGCCTTGCTCTTATATAAAAACAATCAACACTTCTTTAATCATAAAATACAAGTGTTATCTTCACATAGGCCAATGGTCATTTCAATCCCTCCGCTCAAATTTCTTCTGTACCCCTTTGAAGTAGCACCAATACCATGTTAGAGTTGATCAAACCGTTTTTTTAGTTCTAAAAAAAAAAACTGCATAAACATCTTAACTTTAAAAGCCATAAATTATGAGACTTTAAAACCACAAGCTAGTGTTATTTGATCCCAGTAATAATTGGCCCATCTTAGATCAATGTATATATCTCTTAATTATGGGTGCATGTGAGCCCACGGAAGTGTAATTATGGTGGGGCAAACCTAGGGTCATTTGTTTATATAATTAGATCAGAAAATGATGCCTATAATATTCAATAAAAAAAACTTCAACCTCAAAACATTTTTATCACAAGCCCATCTATGAGGTGGTCTACCAGAAGGTCAGGCATGATTTTCATTTACATGTGACAATCTTTGAATAGAGTAGAACTCTATTTGGAAACTAAAAGAACATGATATTTTCAATGAAAAATTTATCAATGTGAACTGTTGAAAGGTGACCCCAAATATTAAAATAAAAAGATGACAATCTTGAGAGGATGAAAGATAGATGATATTGAAAGAGAGAATAATCCATAATCCATATTAACCTACAAAACTAATATGTATGCATAATCCATGAGTGGGTCCCATTGCAGAAATAAGTTAAATGTGCAGAGCCTACTAATAGATTTGCATCCATTAAGAAACCAGACAACGGCCAATAGGCTTGCCTCCCTCCATCAGTGGGGCCCCACTCTTAGAAAAAAAGGGGTTAAGAGAAGGCCATTGGGATTTTATTTAATACTGGAGTCTAATCTTGAAATATATTTAATACCTGGTGCCCACTACTGAATCCATCCATTTAGGGATAAAAACTGAAGGGAGAGTAAATGAGCAACAATTTGGATTTCAATCATCAGTAGGACCCACAAAACATATTTAACATGGGACCCATTGATGATTGAAGATCTAAGGAAAAGAAAACAAACCGTTGATGATTGAAGATCTAAGGAAAAGAAAATAATCCGACCGTAAAAATTTGCTTATAATTTGGATAATGGCAAGAAATAGGACTCAAATTTAAATGTTCATAAAAATGTCTTATGAGAGGGGTTTTAGGAGAGAAAGAGTAGCCCTCTTTACAAAGAAAGACTTTTTAGGGATGATGTGGCACCCCTCACACCCCATAGAGACTTTTTTAGGGCTGAGGCGGCACCCCTCACAGCCCAACTCCCCCTTTGCTTTAATATATATAATATAATATGGGTTTTGTTGGATGGTACTTCATCTTATGGTCCATCACTTTCAACTCTTTTTGGATCACTGAACCATCTTCAAATGGGCCTGTACATGACCTATTGCTGGTGACCCTTACAAGTCTAGATGGACCTTAGAGGTAGTGGTTAGTGGGTATGCATTGGTTCAATGGGTTGGTAATTGATATGAGTGAATCCAGACCCTCAGGCCTCAAGAGGCAAGTACGTACTACAAAAGAGACTGATACAGCAAGCCTGGATCCTGTGACTGCTCCACTCACTGTTCTGTGATTATGTGAGGAGACTATAAAAAACTGTATTTATTGAAGAGGTGGGTGGATTGGAATGAGAAATTCATGAGTGGATGAAATGCAAGGGGAAGAAGTACGTATTCAATTCACAATGGTAATTTTCTAGGAGTCTTGTTATTAATGCGCGGTGGGAAGGAAGAATTACTGGATCTTGTACTCCTTAGAAATTCTAACGTTGCATTTTCTTGGACTCATGTAGGGCCCATTATCAGTAATTATTAGTGCGATTGAGAATGATGGGCCCAGCAAATGGACTCTTTGAGTACTATTTCTGGGTGTTTTTCAATGGTCTTTTATCTTAGTTGGGACCCATCAGTTATAAATCTTTGGATCACTGAAGCATTGCCAAATGGGCGGGTCCATAACCTAATGCGGAAGAACCCACACTGCAGCCAAATTGGTAATGTGTTAATTAGTTCGTTGGATTGTTTCGTGCATGGCTCATTTCAAGTCCAGTAGCAGGCGGGCCCACTGTAAGGTTCATCATGTTCTCGAGCCTAATCTCAACTCTTTGGGCCACATGGGCTCACTGTAAGGTTCATGGTGTACTCAAGCCTAATTTTATCTCTTTGGGCCACATGAGCCCACTCTTAATTGAGTGGATTGGTGTTGGTATTGGAGCATCTCTGTCTATGATTTTTTTTTTCTTAGTATATGCATGCATGCGGAAGTGCGAAACTTGTTACCGAGCAATTATACCACAAAAGAGAGACCATGTAATTTTACGTGGTTTGGAAAACAAAAAAAGGTTACCAACCAATGGTTTGGATGAGAGGAAATGGATCCCTTACAGGTGTAGATCTGCTTGATCTTGTGCCCCTGCTAAATTAGGTCTTGTTACTCTGTAGATGTGGGCCCTTAGAGTTTCCATGCTTAGAAAGTGTTTCACAAAACAATCTTTTTGTAGCTCCACTTTTGTAATCTCATTTTCTTTAAATGAATATTTATGTTACTGTCTCAAAAAAAAAAAAAAATGTGTGCCCCTTAGAATTTCCTCCAAGTAGGAATCAGAAGTCCTCTCATGCATTCTTTCTCCATACAGTTGGAAGTTGGTTGGGAAAAAATGTCTAAACTTTGGCTCGAGAGGAAGCCACGTCAGTAGCCTGCAAAGGGTTGTCTCCTTTCATTGATTGCCTCTTCATCTACTTCCTCTTTTTCCTAACCAAACTGTTTGTCATTTCGAAGAAGTATGTCCCTGTGCCAAAAGACGCTTCCCTTCATGTAGTCTCTATTATATCCACTCATTCTGTGTTTCCCTTGAGCCACTTCAGCAATAGTAATCCCCATAAATTTCATTGTAACTGTTACGAGTTATAGTTGATGTTATTGCTACTTGAATATGTATTGAAGATAGAGCTTCTCTGGGTTCAAAATCTCAGGGAAAAAGTAAATTTGCAATCTCTATCTCTCTCCAAAAAGAAAATGGCTTTATGATCGATCAACTGACCCCTGACTCCGCTTTTTTTTGGGACAAAATCTGCCATTGGTTTCTTCCTCATCGAATGCCTTCTCACGGAATATGATCGGACAAAATCTGCCATTGGTTTCTTCCTCGTCGAATGTATTCTAACTGAATATGAACCGTCTGATTCAGACGCTTTTCGCATTCGAGTCCTGATTTAGATTGGCACATTTTCCTGCAAAAATGCAGGCACCTGCACCCGGAATTGTTAAAAGTATATATTGGTTAAATTATTATTCATAAAAATGCACTTATTTCGCATGTCTTTCTCTGTTTTGTAAACTTCACTGTTAAATCATATATTTCGCATTAGACTTAATTTGTGCATCGCACGGGGCTTTATTCTAGTACGTTAATAGAAGATATGAACATGTTTCTCGATTTAGATTCTTATTTACTTGTTTTTCTTTATATCTTTGAATTAATTCTCCAGCCACTATATGTAATAGAAAAGAGAATACATGTTCGGAACCAAATTAATCTTCTTCTGTTCTTCAACCAACTGAAATGAGGATTCTTGTAATATCTTCCCTTATATTTCTCTCTTTTGCTTCAAACATTACATTTTGAAGTTATGCCCTTCAATTTTTTTTCTGTCTAAAAGTAGGGACAGGAGAGTGTGTGATTTCTCCAATCATCTGTAAAGCTATGCATGGTTGATCGACCTGGACCTGCCAAAATCAGAACTCTAGTATTAGAACAAATTAAAGGGACTTTGTACTAGACATCCAAACATCAAGATGGTATGAAGATGATTCTCACGACCATGATGGATTGCAATGATGAAAATGATGGATGGCTTACATCATGGCCTGCCCCAAGAATCCAGTAGAAATTTAGGTTCTTGTATGACTTTCTGAAACCTTTGGTAACTTGCTGGTCATTGTTGCAATAGAGAGGAGTTCGGTCTAAATTGGTGAAGTTCTTTAACCCATTCCACCTGAAATATGAAACAGTATGAAAGATATGTCTGGGTGAATCACATGAACTTCCAAATAGATATATAAAACATTTGCTAGCTTATGCAAGTAGGATAAGGAGAAAGAAATACTTGAGTTTCTGGACCCATGCTTCTGTTCCCCTTGTGGCACATACCAGATCAAGCTACAATAACCACCACGACCATGTTAGGGATAGTGTAACCAAATGAACATGAAGATGGATGGGCTAGATCCATCTTCGATTTGGGGTGCATTCATTCTTACCTTCAATGACGAATTCCTAGATTTTAAAGCCAATCACCAAGAATAGAAGGATAAAAAGGAACCATTGTGGATTAGATTTTGGGCAGATGCCACAAAGCTAACTGCTAAGTGGGTCATTATAATCCTTGATATAAAGTATTATTATTATTATTATTATTATTATTATTTATTTTCTATTTGTTTATTTATTTTTGTACACGGCCGACTTGAACTCTTGCACCCTTACACTCACGCTAATATTCCTAACCAACTGAGTTATATCATCATTGTCGTCATTATCAAGGCATTGCCCCAACTATATCGGAGTAGGCTACACGAATTATGTTTCTCCATTCCGATCTATCTTAAGTCAAATGCTCAGATAAGTTATACATCTTTATATTTATGTTTACTACCTCCATCCACGTCCTAACCAATTGGGCTAATCTTTAGACATAAAGTATTAAAAAATAATAGTTTATTAAATTAGAATATCTTTTACAAAGATCAATACAACAAATGTATAGGTATGATGTGGGAGTGCCAATTCATGGGGCTAGTGCTGTGAGGAAATTTACATGGCTGTAAAGAGACCTCCATAGTTTTTAAAAGTGTAGCTAATTTAATTTAGGTGCCGTTTGGCAAGTCCACTATTTCAATAAGCTTGATTTAAAACTAATACAAACATATTTTTGAGAACTTTAGATTGTTTGGTGTTTATCTGATGCAATCAGTTAGACCTTTTGCATCTTTTCAAAAAAGCAACCAAAATGTAACTTCTCAAATAGTCTTGGATGGCTAAAGCAACTAGACACTTGTTGCTATCTTTTTTTCCCACAAGTGTGCCCAATACTAATTTCATTTTAAAATTTTTTTTGTATGTACTATTTTTACTATATGATAACTTTTTTTTTTATATAACTTTTATATATAACATGAGAAATTCTCTTTTTTTCTTTAATTGAATAAGCCATGCCTAATAGTCTATCTGTTTAATAGTCTAATTGGAAATAAGCTATTGGCATCGGATAGACGATACTTGCGAAATAGGCCCTTAGTTTACACCGCATTGTTCTTCTCAATGCAAAAAGATGTGATACCTGTCCATTGTATATGGTGACATTTACTTCATTCGATAATAGCTCATCAACTTGCACAAAGACAAACAACTTGTTTGGTAAATCTTATATATTTGAAATGGATCTGCATGAAATAAATCTGTTTCAAATAACCCTGTTTGAAGTAGATGCTTTAGAAATAGTCCCATTTGGCAACACAAAAAAATGGATTGAAATAGAATCCATAGGGACCCAGGTACAGTTGCCAGGGGCTAAAGCCCCCTCCCATATATATGCAAAGTTTAAAATTTTTTAAACCCTCCCTACAAATTCTAAAAATTAATATATATTTTTCCAAACCCCACCACCCCAAAAAAAAAAAAAAAAAAAAAAAAAAAAAAACCAACACGACACACATACTTCTTGATTAAATTACAAAAGCAAGTATTTGGGTATACATACACTATTAGTTAAGTTCGGGTTTGGATATACATACACTATACCATAACTACATTACGAACCAATTCAAAACGTATTAACATAAAATTTTACTTCATTAATTCTCGACTTCATAAAGCCATTAGATAGAGCTGAGTAAACTATATATATCAGCCTGCCCTCCCCAGCAGCAAGAAATGTCAAACACAAGCATCAATTCCATTCTTCAGTTAGGGCCTGTTTGGCAAATCTTATATGTTTGAAATAGATCTGGCTCAAATAGATCTGCGAGAAATAGATCTGTGAGATATAGACTCTTTTCAAATAGACCGTTTGGTAACACATGCAATATATCTAATTTAAATGGATCTATGTGAAAAAATATGTTTGGTAAACTTTCAAATAAGAGCTTATTATAGGGGCATTTTTTGTCTTTTGAAAAAAGGTAATTTATAATAGAAATTTAACTTGACATCCATTATCAATTATTTTTCATCTCATTGAGGCAATGTAAAACTCATAAAAGTGAGTTCTAACTTTCATTGCGACACAAAATTTGGTTCCATTCCATGAATATTTATGGCCCAATTTCCTATTCAAGACCATTCTTAGACCTTCTTTAACATGAAAATATATATTGGGGTATCTACCTTCTATAACATGCAAATATTTATTGGGGAAAGGATACAGGATGCTTCAGGAAAAGAAGTTCATGGTCTTTTGTATCTTCGCTGTTATAAGCAATTTAATAAAGAAAAATGACACATTACAGACTGAGGGATAGAGTTCCTAAAATGCACACCGTGTGCAAATGCATCACTATTATCTGTGGAAAAAAAAAAAAACCCATAACACATTTATAATATTTGGAAGGCGAAGACATTCTATCCTTGGTTATTTGGGGGACAATTTAACATCCTCTTTCACAATATAAAAACTAAGAAGATACCATAGTAGGAGGATCTTGATTTAAAAGTGGATAATTTAAATCACTCAACACAGTAGGAGGATCTTCCAACAAAAACATGGAAAGGACAATCTCATATTAATCATAGACTTGGCCTTCATACAACCATATACAACTAATTTGTAACATAACACAAGATGTAAAGTTCATGGGCTTGTTTTCGGGCCTAGAAAAATTGGAGCTAACCATTACACACTAAGACCCCCGGAATTCTTCATGATGTGCTGCACTACCAAGCCCCTTCTGATGATTGAAGGTTGGTTTCAAAGGTTGGAACATATGGGTTTCAAATCATGGGCCTGAATGCAGACAGTCAAGAACACAAGTATTGATGTTGTGCATGTACAAAGACCACAACACTACTCCTTAAATTGATAGTCCTTATTTATGGTTGGAACAAGAACAAGAGGGGCCCTTTTCCTAGTGGCTAGCCCAAAGATCTCGCCCAAGTCCACATCATCAGCATTGATCCCATGTGGCAATGCCCAATCAAAATGAAACAAAACAAAGCAAGCATAGAGCAAGCACCGGCCACTTTAGAGCAAAGCAAAGCACATTGCGAGAACAAGAAAATCCAACACAGGGAAGCTGCAAGAACAGAGAGTGCTACCTTCAACTTCACTACTACAACCCAACTGCTCCAGCACCTACAAGACCTCTGAATTGGAGCTTCCCACCCACACAAAAGATCCAAGAAGCCCAAAGCAACAGAACAAACCATTCCCAACTGCCCAAAGAATTTTTTTTTCCACCAATCCTCATAAAATGGGATTTTTCCTTAGAGAAAGGAAAAGCAAAAAAAGATGAAACGGGCTATGATAAAAAACATTCATCAATAGAGACAAGAGTGGAGATAAGAGTGTCCACTTTCACAATTAAAGAAAAAATTAATTAGAGCGGAGTATCCACTATCCTATATAGAATTCGAAAAAGTAAAAAAACTATACATTCATCAATAGAGACTAGAAAGAGACCATCTCTGATGTCAAAACGATTCAAATTTAATCTTCCACACTATCAATGGAAGTTAATCACACTTTTTATACTAATGATGCACTATTCCCACATTGGGAAAAAAAAACTGTCACCACCCATACATTAAAAAAAATAAATTCACAGTACCCAAATTTCCCCCCAAAATCCAAGATTCTGAACCTCAAGTCAAACCCATTCTGGTTGGAGTCAGTCACAACAATCTCCACGTCAATCCCTGCTGAAATCCAACCCCCAAAAATAATTCCAAATCCCTAGATTTTTCCATCTTCTCAGTACATACCCCCCAAAAACAGAGGAAAAACAGGAGGGGAGGCTTACAAAAAATGCCAACCCAACTTGACTAGCTAAGAAGCCAACCCAAACAAGGAGAAGGTCTGAGCAAGGAAGCACTGCTACAGGGCACTATACCAAGGAGGGAACACAAGAAAACTACGACACCACCGGCACCAAGCACAGCACTCAGCTAATCACAACCCAAAACACCACTCTATACAGCACAGAATGGAAGCAGATATGAAAAATCAGATATGTGTAAAAAAAATGTCATTAGAAAGATCCAATGTGTGTAAAGAAAACTGCAACACAACCAATACAGCTAATCACAACCCAAAACACCGCTCCCATACCTAAGCTTCAAGCTTCATGAAAATTAGATATGTGTAAAAAAAGTCATTAGAAAGGAAACTTCCAACTATGTACAAGCTGTTCAAAAATGGTACCTTTGAATTTTACTTTATTTGATTTTTGAATAGTAACTTCTCATTCATTTAAGCTTTACAGTACAAAAGGGCTACAGTGAAAATCTAAACGCCTAAAACCACAAAATGAAGGATTGAACAGGATCACAGAAGACAAAGTAACCAACAGCCTACTAAAGAAGATAGAAGCTCAACACTTCGCCACGCTACTCAACAGAAAACCACTGATCACTGAACTGAGCACACAACACTGCACTACTAAAACATCAGACTTCACTGCCCATAGAGAAAGCACCCCAAAGCAAAACACTACGCTGCACTGCAGGACAGCAAAAAAAAAAAAAAAAAAAAAAAAAAAAAAAAAAAAAACCATTAGGAAAGTAGTAGAAGAAGAAGAGACAGAGCAAGGCCTTAAAATTAAAACCATTAACCATGTCATTGTTTAAAAGAATGTTTTTTGCTACTTTGTAGTGGACCCTATAATCCCTTATGGAAGGGTGGTCGATTAACATATAAAAATATAGGGAAAAAAAATCCCAACTTCCATTTTTCAGCTTGAGAGGACTCAACTCATAAATTCACCCCTCTATAGAACCCCAACCAACCTTGGGCCAAAAAGAGATTCAATCCCAAGTGCAAATGCAAAAAGGAGCTTGACTACAAGACCTGCCGATTGAGCAAGGAAAAGCTTGATTGCAAGACCCACCACCCATTGGGCATGAGCAAGGGATGTATTCATGCACAGGAAACTCCTTTATATGCCCTTGTATGTATACTTTTAATTCAATTGGCCTATAATCAAATTACATAAAAAAAATTTAGTTGCATAAGATTTGAATTACCTGCCTCTGGTAATCCAAATTACATGTTCCTCACATTTGTACAGAGCATTTTCCACAGAAAATGAAAATGGTTTCTAAGAAAGAACTATTTTCCATCACTCCATGTCAACATTTTCCACATTTTATGAAATTTCGAGATAAAATCATTCTCCACAATCATGCAGAAATCAGATTAAAACCCAAAAAGGAGAAAGCAGTGCATTTTATCTAACCGGGATTTCTTGGAAAGGAAGGAAATTCACACATCGCTTTCCTTTCTTTTCATTGGCTTTTCCTTTTGTGGACAGGCAAAAGCACTGGTGGTGAACCAGGATTTTTCTTTTGGGAGGGGTGGGGGGCCTACATTTTTGCTAATTTTTTTCCACAATAACAATAAAAATAATAAAAATAATATTATATTTAAATAGACACAAAAATTTTAACTGTGTCAATTAACATAGATAAAACTCTGCATCAAATCTACGGTTGAAAATTTCTCGAGTTTGATATACAAATTAAAAAGATTGACACGGAGAGCGAAAAGGCCCACCATTGCAAGTTGCTGAACCGTTAGATGATGTACCTCTAGAGCAACAGTTGAATTGCTCGCCTATGTACATAGGCAAGAGGAAATTTGCATGCAAGAAGGAAAATATACCATGACAAACTTGGCAGTGGCACTAGAGCCTCGAGGAAAAAAACTCGGCAGTCACAATATATTTGTAACTACAAAGAGGGGAAAACCCATACACTACAACAAGTAATTATAGAGAAAATATACTAAAATGATAAAATAAATTAAAAAATCCATCCCAAATGTAAGTCTGATAGAGAGAGAGATGTCCATGTAATGATGTAATCTAAAAAAACCATTCAGGCTTACACAAGAAGGAGAAACACTTTCAAATGTAGAAAATGTTTTACGATAGAAACAAGCCATTCCAGAAAATGAAAAATCTGAAATCTGCATCAATTCTCATTTTACCCCAGAAATGAAATCAATGTGAGAATAAAGATGGTTGATTTCCTAATATCCAAACAGCCCCTTTGGAATTATATTGTTTCTCTGCAATGAATGTACCTCTAGCTAAAGCAAGGCCTCATCTGATCATCCGGACCATCCAAATGCTGGCCCCTCCAAGGATGATGATTGTCCCAAAAACAAAACCTTCAAGAAGCTTCATTCAAGGCATCTCCATAAACAAAATAATTTCATTTGTAATTCGGAATCAAAACCCTTGACGAGGGAAGCTTGTGAAAAATGTGTTTGAATTCGTACCCGGAAAGAGAGACAAGTGTTTGAAGATGATGAAACATTGAAACCTCAAGAGCTTTTCAAAAACCTTTGAATCCTTTCTTCTATTGTGTGGGGAAGAAGATCCAAGGAAGAAAAGGCTTTTTTTTCCTTGTTCACCGGAAGATGAGAGCTTTTCACTGTTCGTTTGACAAGTTGAGAAAAGGAAGCTGAGAAAATGACCCTTGCACATGTGAAAACTTGTCATTATAAAAAAAATATGATGGCAAACTTGTCCAAAAATGTTCATGGGCTGTCTTTCCGCTTCAGACAAATCCATCTATTCCAATTATCCCATTTTATCAACATTTTTGAATTCGTACATGGAAAGAGAGACAAGTGTTTGAAGATGATGAAACCTCAGGAGCTTTTCAAAAACATTTGAATCCTTTCTTCTATTGTGTGGGGAAGAAGATCCAAGGAAGAGAAGGCTTTTTTTCCTTGTTCACCGGAAGATGAGAGCTTTTCACTGTTCGTTTGACAAGTTGAGAAAAGGAAGCTGAGAAAATGACCCTTGCACATGTGAAAACTTGTCATTATAAAAAAAATATGATGGCAAACTTGTCCAAAAATGTTCATGGGCTGTCTTTCCGCTTCAGACAAATCCATCTATTCCAATTATCCCATTTTATCAACATTTTTGAATTCGTACATGGAAAGAGAGACAAGTGTTTGAAGATGATGAAACCTCAGGAGCTTTTCAAAAACCTTTGAATCCTTTCTTCTATTGTGTGGGGAAGAAGATCCAAGGAAGAGAAGGCTTTTTTTCCTTGTTCACCGGAAGATGAGAGCTTTTCACTGTTCGTTTGACAAGTTGAGAAAAGGAAGCTGAGACAATGGCCCTTACACATGTGAAAACTTGTCATTATAAAAAAAATATGATGGCAAACTTGTCCAAAAATATTCATGGGCTGTCTTTCCGCTTCAGACAAATCCATCTATTCCAATTATCCCATTTTATCAACATTTTTGAAACAGACCTGTTTCACCTTAAAGTGGATTGAAACAGTCCCCCAAAAATACTTTCCAAACGAGCTATATGTGGTTTGAAAAAGTTTTAAGTTAAATAGAGGGAGTGAATAGAGTTGCCAAACTGAACCTTACTTTGTGAGAAGAAGAAAAAAAGAAAACAAGTTATTCATTTCTTTTTGTATGTTATTTATTAGGGAATGGCCCAAGTCTAGGGTTAGTCTGGATGAGCGTAATCAGCCCCCTTACTACTTAAGGTGGTTCAAGCCCAGGCACGAGCAAGATGGTTATTTCTTGGCCTGAATCAAAACCCACTAGTGATTCAACGAGCCAGAATCGGCCCATTATGCATAGTGGACACTATGCGAGGAGTCCAGATCCATTGTTTCATCCAATCCACATTTGCCACCTATACAAAATGTACAAGATTAATTGATAACAATAGTACCATGAAGTATGAACTGAACCAAGCTCAATCCCATTTGACTGATCAAAGCAAACTTTGCTTGACCTTAGATCCATGGGCAACTAGGCCTTCACCTTTTAAAGCACAACTCCACAAGCAAACTTACCTCACATTCTTAGGGATTATCTTCAGCTTCTCTCTTATGACACCATTCATGAGATTACTAAGTTGGCCACTTGAAACATCCTTAGAGTTTAGATAACTTGAATACTTCAGCTTCATGGAAATTCCTTCTAATAATCGCATGGCTTTCTTGGAACGCGGGTCCCTCCGATTATCCAGCAGATAGCTAAATAAATCCTGCAAATCCATTTTTGAGCAATTCATCTGTTATATCCCACATCGCTCATGTGGGCGTCTAAAGTGATGGTTAAAAGTAGTCCGGTCCTCTTTGTCTAGCATGACGCGTTTGACGCTCACTCATGGACTTGGGTGCGTTGGAAACAAAACCGTGCTGGTACGCCTATGGGGGCCCAAAATGGACAATATTATGCTGGATCGAGTTTAACTGTGACAAATGGTATCAGAGCCGAGGACGACTCTCCTTTGAGGATGGGGGATTGTTATATCCCACATCGCTCATGTGGGTGTCTAGCATGACGCGTTTTGACGCTCACTCATGGACTTGTCCAAGCCTTTCTGAATTTGTTGCTTGGATATGGGTTTGTAAGATAAACTAGATTTAAAAATTAAACTATACGTGAATCATTGATGCATATTGATTGAGTAAACCATATTAGATAACAGTAAATATCAACCTATTTGATTCTTTGAGGCCATTATCATCGAGTCGTGAGAGGTCTTTGAGAAGGGGTCCCCATGAGAACTGCAATTTAAACACAACACTTCATGAGTCTAAATAGAATTAGAACAGTGGGCCAGGCTCCAAACTCGCAATGTAGAACCAGCCTAAATAATTCTTTCATTAGAGTTCAAATTCAGTCCTGTAAGGCATTGTCTTAATAAGAAAAACATAGCAAACTGAGACAGATCAATGAATCATGTATGTATTTTAAGTTGGAAAGGCCAGTCATAGCTACCACATTTGCAAGATATCATCACCCTAGGTTGAGTGAAGGTCTTTGTTTTTGTTGGGTGGGGGTGTAAAAAGTTGAGAGAAATTGCAGAGCAGGAAAGGAAAGAACACCAGAAGTTTTTAAAATCAAGCAACTCTTGTATGCTTAGCTGCAAAGGCTACATACCACGTAATCTTCTGGAGAAATCCACGCATCACCTAAAGCAACTCCTGGAATCAAAGAGAACAGAGTACATTCCAATCAAGATGTCTGATTTTTCAGATAACCCAAATCCTTCTCTCTATCAAAGTAAAATCAGATTGACCAGTGGGTCAATACATTAATTCTTAATTGTTATTGTAAATATGAACTCATCGGATGGCCACTTAGTCATAGACTTTTACTGGAAGAATATATAAACAAAGGATCGAATGAGTTGAAACTTGAAATATCAAAAGAGTGAACTGTATACCTCCAAGTCTAAGCTTCAGTTCTCTGCTTTGAATTGCTTTTAGAACCGATACTGCTATAGTAACAGCAAATCTTCCTCCGTAGGACTCTCCTACAATGAACAAAGGGCTAGTTTGGAGTCTCTTAACCTTGTTAAAGAGCTCTCTTTTAACTAGGTAGTTAAATCAGTTGCTGCCTCTTTATCACTACTCACAACCAGGCTCTCATCCTCCACATAACTGAATCCTGCTCCTACTGGATTATCCTTTCTCGCACCAAAAATTACAGTAAAGATGAAAATAAAGGTAAGCAGTTTTCATGACTCTGGCACTCTTGTGTGAGATCTGGACCATTGATGTGCTCATCAAGTTTGATCTTACACACATGTACACTGAATTAGGATGATAGGGAGACCCCAAAAGAAAAAAAAAAAAAAAAAAACCATGTACCACAAACAGAAGATCTGCTTTCTGCAACCATGTTGAATTCCGCGGCTAGAGATTCATATCCAACGGCTCTACATTTCGTAAATTTCCAACCCCAGTTCCAGAACCTCCCTACACCCAATTCAAAGATCAATCACAAGAACAATAAAATTCTTCCAAATCCTCCATTGGGTGTATCAAAAGATCCCTCTATGATTAATTTATTTGAAACATAAAAGACAGTTTTACCACACCACCCTCCAGCCATCGTATCATTGGCCATGGACTGGATGCACTATCTGCGACTCCTATAAAGCCACCAGAACATGTGGGCCTCTGCAAAAAACGTTGCGCAGATCATTCTTATGAAATCTATAATGAACACAGAAAAACAAGAGAAAATGTTGTTCATTCAAGCTTTATACTTACTCGGTCGAACTTCAACATATCCCCACTTCTCTGTTCCATCATCTCTTTCCATAGCAATGGCCAGTTTCCCATGGAATTGCCTCTGAAAAAGCAACAGAGATAGAAGAAGACAAAGGTATGAATGCATGTTCATTTTAAGCGGGAAGAACTTAGAGATGACACAAACCCAACAAAAAGATGGAACTAAATCCCCTCAGCAAGAAGAAATACTGAGGTTCATATGCAGGGCCGGCTGTACCATAAGGCCATAGGCCTGCAATTCCTGCCTTAACATAGTCAAGTGACCCAGTAAACTATCTCTAGTAGATTTCCAAAACCTAGTGATTAATTTAATAGTTAAACCTAAACCAAATTAATAGCAAGCAATCACACAACCAGCATAATACACGATTTATACGTAGAAAACCCTGCTCGGGAAAAAACCACGGACCTTATCGTCTAGGCCAACAGACAATCAAGCACTAAAACCATGAAAGTTGCAAGAGAGAACTCACACCCCTTTCTCAGTTGTTGACTCTACCTAAGGACTGTGCTCACTTGCCGACTGCTCGTCGTGCACCTTCGTCGTGCTTTAACAAGTCACCTTGAATGCCTCTTCAAGATGATTAACTTCGTAGAAGAAGAAGAACTCCAGTGCTTAGAACTTCAGATCAACGGGATAGACTTGATGATATTGGGGCTTGAATAGTGAGAGAGATGCTCAAGCAGCTACCCTAAACAAATATTTGAGCCTTTTATATAAGATTAGGTCATCTTACAATCGGATTAGCACAAAGATAGAAGAAAATCGTTTAGATCCGAATTTCTCTCAACCCAGCTGCTTGAGCGCAGGTATGCGCACTCGAGCGCCTAAGGCTACTGTCTTGAATTTGGCGATTTCTGCCTTTGCGCGCTCAAGCAAATTGAGGCGCGTTTGAGCGCATGAAGCCTCTATCTTGAACTTGGCAATTTCTGCCATGGGCGCACTCGAGCTGATGGAGGTGCGCTCGAGCGCGTAAAGCCTCTATCTTGGACTTGAAAATTAACTGTCTATTGTCTTCGACAAACAGTCCACTAGAAAATTACATGTTAAATTTGATTCCCGGTTTTGTCCATAACCCAATGTATTAGCCAACACATTCAAAAGACCTTACAAGGCCCCAAAAAATAAGGACAAAAAACAGGCATCATAACAAATCCGAAAAACCAAATTTGTCAAGTGCCATCCCCTTTTTTTTTTTTTTTTCTCTCCAAAATATAAGGCCTCATAATAACTCTCTCTTGAGAAGATATAACCAAGATTTTCATGGGGCTTAAAGTATCATTTATGACCTATTATATTTCCAAACCTGCCCCTTATATTTCTATTGATAGGAGTCCAATTGATTATAGCACACATAATTCTAGCAGTCCATATATATCAAATCTCAGCCATACATTTAGTCATAAATTTGCTTCACAAGCATTTCTCATTATTTTTGTGTATCTTATTTCAATAGGGGCTCATTCAGATTTGATCCATGATATGGCTGTAATAGATCAATAGCTTGGGATTTTAACCCTAATAATAGATCTTAAAATTTAAGATAAACAATGGGCCCCCCGCCGGAATTTATTCACTTGCCCATAGTGCATATGAGCACCGTGCATCTGGAACATCCAATACGTGGGGCACACCTTTAAAGTCCATCTTAAATGGTCCTGACTCATGGTGCATATTCACAGGTGAAAATGCTTTGACCCCACTAGTACTTTGCAAGGATATAGACACTGTGGCTTATATTATATGAGTCTTGTCATGCATGTTTACATGTCATGTGATTGATGACACATTGTCTTTCAACATACAGATGCTTCTTGCATGCATGAATACATGGGAGTTATTAACAATTGAGAGGATATTCATTTGGGCGTCAGTGTCCAACATGCAATTTCTATAGAAACCAAGATCATTTCAGCACGATTCAAACGGCTGTATCCTATATGTAGTGGGGAGTTCAGGACTTTTCCCTGCATGTGCTCTAATTTTCAGGAGATTTAAGTTTTGAAGTTTTATAGTTGCAACCGAGGTATCTTTTATAAAATGGATTTTACAAAAGAAATCCTCTTAGTTCTAGTGGAGACCAAAAAAAGATCCAAAATATATTTATCCACCATACAGGGGCCCTTTTGAGTACTTTTTTTATAAAAATTCTTGAGCAGGAATATCTCCGCTCACTTATCCTTTAAAACTAGTCACACCAACCCTTTTTCCTCTTTTCTTCCTCTTCCTCTTCTCTTCTCTTCTCCTCCACAAGCTTCTCTCATTTCTTCTTCCTCTTTTCGTGTTGTACGGAAGAGATTTCCACGGGACAATTGTAGGTTTTCTGCCTTATAAAGCAGTACAAAAGCAGGTTTATCACACCTTTATAGGGCGGAAAAACTGCATTTTTAGGCACTTTTTGGCTCTGGGTCTAATAGAGGTCCTTACTAGGCCCGTTGACAGACAAACTTAGGACTGTTCAAGGGCTCAAACAGGCCAAGGCCTAGGCTTAAACTTGTTTGAGCAAAAGCACACTTCATCCCATAAGTAACGTATCTAAACAAAAACACATCTTCTCACGAGTGACAGCACTCATGGGCCTGAAGGAGGTGGGTAGGGCCAACCTGTGATCCCACCATCCCCTCCCTCCACAAATATCTATTGCCTTTCAACTAATTTCCAAGAGGCCAATCTAGAAATCAAATGGATTGAATCAACCATCAGATTTCGCATTGGAAAATTCTTTAGCACTTTCCCACACTTGAGATCTTTGTCAGTGACATCTCCACCATTTGAAATCAAATCTATTGAGGTCAACGTCCACCATCGCTTTTGAGCGGTCATCATTGTGGTCGAGCCCTCACCCTAACCATAAAACTATTGTTGTGTTGGTTCCTATTACCAATTAGTTTTGTGATAAGTGGTAGCTCAATGGGGTGTAGGATCTTACAAAATCCATCTTTCTTTTTCGGTCGCATCTTCCCCGTATGCCCACTAATATGAAGTGCCAATTCATTTTTCCATAACCAACAATGATCATCAAAGATTCAATGAACATCGAAACAGGTTCATGTGATCCCAAGGGATGCGAGGGAGGACGACTGGTCAAAGTCATGGAAATTGCATAGCCTACCCCACCTGCCATGGACCCAAGTCGAATTAAGCAGTTGGCAAACATTAAAATAAATATCACACCTAAAGTGAGATGGATTTGAGAAGGCCCTTTAAAAGCTATATTTTAGCCCATTTGCCAACTTCAGATCTAAATTCTTATTTGGATCCTACTTACTGAAGTCTGAGTCCATGAAGGACCCATATAGTTTTGTCAGTTTTAGGACCCAGGCCCATATCCATATCTGAAAATAGATGTTAAGCTTCTAACATGATCTTTTTCTCTTAAAGCAGTATGCAGTCTAGCTCGTGGTTCCCACTTAGATCATTACAGATAGATCTCTTACTGAAAACGTTTAACAGATTACACCCCCTACGTACACATGAAACATAATCATATGTATATTTTGAAACTTTCATCAATCCAACAATGGGTCATGTATGGATTAGATATATAAATCATAATTGATTATAGGTACATATGTTGATTGTCGTCATGATCAATTTGAATTTAATGAGATAAGCCCTGAATTAATAAAAAAAGATTGAATATATGTAGGGTTAGTCTCTCCCACTAAGTGCAATTTTAATGTTACATGCTTTATTAAAAAAAAATGAGTCAAAGCTTTCGAAAAAGTGTCATTGTGCTCTAAAAACCTATGGTGGTTTGAAGACTATTGATTTTGGGGACATAGAAGGTATTAAAATGAAAATGCGGGGACCTATTTGCAAATACTAAAACATCATAGACATATTTACAAATCCTACAAACCTTAGCGGGGTATATACAAAAAACTCTTTTATTTAAACACAAAAATAACTCATCATAAATCTTAATTGAAGGGCCTACTCTTTTTGAAATAAAATTTGAGGATTGCATTCATTCTTTACGGTTCAGATTATCAATAGGTGGGTGCACGGTGAAATTCCAAACATCCCACCCACTAGAAGGTGGGGGAGATAGGGGATCAAAACTTTTTATTATTAATGAACTAATGGCAGGCTAAATCTGGTCAGGTCCATTTAAATCTGGGGTGGGGCTTGAACTTGCCTGGTGTGATATTTGCAGGCCTAACTTCCCATGGGATAGCCCATGAAGCAACATAGATAGAAGAAGACACAGGTAGGAAGATTTTCTCATTTTAAGCAAGAAAAACTGAAAGACTCATAAACGGAACTAAAAAATTGATTGAAATTCACTGGTAGATTAGTAGGTGAGGCACCTCCCTTCCACACACACCCTGGCTGTCCTCAAATGAGGCCTTGGATGAGTGTGTGTGTGTGAGTACTTGCCTTATAAAGAAAACGGAAAAATTGAATGAAACACATAGGAAAGAACCACAGAGGCTTATTTATAGATGAATGCAAATTGGCCCTAGACCATACCCACTACGGGTCAACCCGATCCGACCCACAAGAACCCACATTCCCATTGTAGGTTACTGCATGTCAGGCTGACCCACATAAACTGAATCCTTCTTGTGAGTCAACCAACTCAACAATTTAATCCGACTCGACCCAAAATGACATGGAATCTTAGCTTGAGTCCAATTTCATTTTAACAACAATTGGAGGTCTATTACCTAGTTTTCCATTGGGAAAAGTGGGGCCAAGGTCCATTAACTTTTTCCCATGATGATGAGAAATAATCTCCGCTTTCATGGAAAATAATATGGAAGATGAGAAATAAATACTCAAGCGACACCTTAGCAAATCAAATCTTAGAAAAATTGAGGTCCCATCTATGTCTCCATTTTTAACATTTAAAAAAAAAACCTAGCAACTTTCTATGGGATTTTTACTTTATCCCCTCCAAGAAATTTTCAATTTTATAATGCCCCCCAAAGGCAAAATTCCTGGTTGCGCCCCTGGTCTCCATCTTATATTTTCTCCTCTAAACTCTAAAATAACCCTTTGTTGGAACCCATTTTACTACTAATGCCGAAAAATCTAATTTGATGCAAACAAATGAGCCCTAAGAAGATTAAATAAAGTCTAGCAAATTGGAAAATAAAATATATGAATTTTATTGAAACTCACTCACAATGTCACTACATAAAAATAAGATTCCTGAACCAATCAAACTTTTACTCAATAAATTTTTTGTTTCTTCCTGAAGTAGAGACAGGCGATCGGGTGATTTCTCCAATCATTTGTAAAGCTATGCATGGCTGCTCGACCGGTACCTGGCCAAATCAGAAGTCCAGTGTAAGGACAAAATGGATTTTATTGTAAGAGACATCCAAATGATGATGAGAATGATGGATGATGACTTACAAAATGGCCTGCCCCAAGAATCCAGTAGAAATTTAGGTTCTTGTATGACCTTCTGAAACCTTTTGTAACTTGCTGGTCATTTTTGCAATAGAGAGGAGTTCGGTTCAAATTGGTGAAGTTCTTCAATCCATCCCACCTGAAACATGAAATAGTATATCAGACATGTCTGTGTAAATCACATCAACTTCCATATAAATATATGATACATTTGCTAGCTTATGCAAGTAGGAAAAAGAGAGTATTACTTGAGTTTCTGGACCCATGCTTCTGTTCCCGGCGTGGCACATATGAGATCAACCTACAATAAGCAACCAGACCCATGTTAGGGATAGTATGTAATCAAAGAAAAAGGCAAATGAATGGACTAGATCCATCTCTGTTTTTTTGATGTGTTCATTCTCACCTTCAATAAGGAACTTATAACTTTTTAAAACCAGTCACCAAGAAAGAGTATTCAAATTTAATGGCTTGATAAATTATATACATGTTTTGTTTTTATAAAGTTCAGTACACCGGATGTTGGGTTCACAGCTTGTTACAATTATAAAAAAAAGTGTTGGTAAAACCATTAAACTTTGGGACCCTTAAGTAGATGATCACAAGTATGAGATTATGCCAATCTTGGATTTGCCAGTTTTTGAAGTACTTTTGATCACCACTAATGATTAGAATGAATCAAGGTGGTCATCACAAAAGGATTTGTAGCTAAGATGTATATATGAAACTTCTAAAAAGGTTTTGCCATATTGAAGCGACAAACCGTGTGGTTTCAGGGACCACCTAGACTCCCAATAATCGATCCAATATGTCCATCCCTTCAAATGAATTAGCACTTGGCCCTTTTTGGCACATAAAAAATTTACACAATCATGATTGATCATGAAAAAAGATTTTACACACTCGAAAGTCCTGGTACAAAAAGTTAAATACAACTAAGAACAATCACCCTAAATGGGTTTCCGATTTCATTTGCGGAAACTTAAAGACTCAAAATCAATGGTAAAACTACTAAAAACTAGGATGTCGAAATCCTACAACGAATAAAAATTAAATATGCCAACTTGAGGTAAGTGGCAATTCATGGGGCTGGTGGTATGTGAGGAGATTTGCTTGACCACAGGGACGCTTCCACAGGGGCAAAAGTGCAGCTTATTTAAGTGTCATTTTACAAGTCCACTTTTTGTGTCTATTTGATTTAAATCTGATTTAAATTGATATTTGGGTGCTTTCGATTGTTTCGCAAAGTTAATAATTGGCCATATAATATTTAGAATATGACACGTTTGTATATACTACTTTAACTTTATCACAAACTTGCCTGGACTACTTTACCAATATGACAAATTTGCTCATATACAACTTTTATGGTATGACAAGTTTGCTTTTCCGTTTTGAATTTAGACATATCAAACGGTTTACTTGTAAAAGGGTCTAAATTTAACAACTCTATTTCAATCGGATTTATTTCAAAGAGATAAAACTTGTCAAACAGGCTCTTAGTTTATGTGGAGTCCTTCTTACTACATATATAGATGAATATCTATGGAAATACGTACCTGTCCATTGTATATGGTGACATTTACTCCATTCGATAATAGCTCATCAACCTGTGCAAAGATAATATGTACTCCATTAGGTGTAGGCCTAGTTTAATATCAAAAGTCACTAATACTCAAAATCAAATGGTAGAAACCGCTTGTAGAAGTCAAAGCAATCAATCAATTTTAATAGAAAGCTCATGTAACCAAGTTTAATCCTCATTGATGAAAAAAACTTCGTCGGCTAAAACCAAATAAACATCAAGAACAAAAACCCTGAATCCTCAATTGATTCAATCATGTAATAGTTCCATCCCAGAACTATAACAGGATCCGGATCCTTTCTTTACAAAGTGGAATCACACTCGAATACAACATGGTTCCATTCCAGACTCTACTGGCCGGTTCCTCAGGTGGAATGGGAGACCTGCATTAGGTTTTGATCTTTGGTTTTAAAACTTAGATTTGAGGGACAACTTATTCACCCTTGAGTCAAGACAGCTCAACTGACTCGCCCTTAATGGTAAAGAACTTAAAAAAAATGATATCCCATCAATTTAAGCCACACATTACAATTACTTACAATGAATTAAGTAACAAAAGATTGCCACATTTGGCATTTATTTAGTCTGATTGAAAATTACTTTGGTCTACTAGTTATGGGCTTTAGTTAGCCTTTTTCCCTGTAGGATTCGGCTCATTCCATATAAATAGACTAAGTGCCAAAATAATAAACTAACAAATTATTTAAATGGGGTTAGTGGATCGACTCTAACCCAACCCTCTAATTAAGTTGGACGGTTTATGTATGTTGTAACCTGACCCATCTAAATGAGGTCAGGCATTCCTGACTGGTGACCGACTCGTGTTTATTGCTGGTGAGGTCATGTGGGTCAAATGCAGGGCTTGTTTGGGTCAGGTCAGATTTTTTCACCCTAGGATTCAGCCCTATGAGACTTAACTCATTAGGATCCAACTCCAAGTTGACTCAACTGAGTCGAGTCAACTCGACCAAGTGGAGTAAGATGACCAATTTTTAAAACCATTGGGTTGACATACAGCAGGCCACTATGAAAGAATTCAAAAGGCATTTACATAAATGTTTACCTCATTAATTCTCGGCTTCATAAAGTCAAAAGATAGACCTTTGAAAACTAAATCAGCCTGCCCTCCCCAGCTGCAAGAAATGTCAAACACAAGCATCAATATAATTCTTTAGTTACTTTGTGGAAAGAAGAAAAATAGAAGACAAGATTTTCATTTCTTATCATGCGTTACATAGTAGGGAATGACCCAAGTCCAGGCCTAGTTTGGATAAGCTAAATGTCCCCCTTACTACATAAGGCGGTTTTGCCCGCGAATGAGCTGGACCTTGTTTTCTTGACCTGAACCCAACCGACTAGTGATTTAACGAGTCAGAAATGGCCCAAAATGTATAATTATACATATGTTAACCACATTTGATAAATGAAGCTCAACCCCAATTGAGAGACCAGTGACCTTTGCTTAGAAGCTTAAACAGTTAAAACTTGTTAAAGCATAGCTGCGCGAAGCAAACTTACATCACATTCTTGGGAATTATCTTCAGCTTTTCTCTTATGACACCATTCATGAGACTATTAATATCTCCATTTGAAGGATCCTTAGAGCTTAGATAATTTGAATACTTCATCGAAATTCCTTGTAATAATCCCGTGGCTTTCAAGGCAAGCGGGCCGCTCCCGGAATCAAACATAAAGTTATAGAAATCCTGCAAATCCATTTTTGAACAATTCATCATCGGATGGAAATCTAGAATTAGAGACAATTATGGGGGGAGAAAAGTAAATCCTACCACAGAGTTGCTTCTGGCACTGATCAAATTCTCAAGATCTCTCCATGAATCAGTTGCAACTCCATACTGGCCTTTCTCAATTTGTTGCTTAATTAATTGAGCCTTTCTGCTTATGTGTTATAGGTTAGATAAACTAGATTTAAAAATTAAACGATCCGCGCCATGAATCATTGGAGCATATTGATCAAGTAAACAGCATTAGATAACTGAGAATATCAACCTAATTGTTTCTTGGAGGCCATTATCATCGAGTCGTGAGATTTCTTTGAGCAGAGGTCCCCATGAGAACTGCATTTAAGCAAAACACTTCATGAATGTAATTACAGTAGAACCAGCCCAACTAATTACCATTAGAGCTAAAAAGCAGTCCTGTAAGGCATTCTCTCAATAAAAAAAAAGCTCAAACAGAGACAAGATCAATCAATTCATGCATCCTTAGTTGGGTTGCAAAGGCCAGTCATTGTTACCACATTTGCAAGATAGTCGCACTCTGAGTTGAAAGTTGTAGAAGCAGAAAAAGGAAAGAATAACAGTAGTTTACAAGATCAAGCAACTCTTGTATGCTTAGCTTGAAAGGCTACATACCACATAATCTTCTGGAGAAATCCAACTGTCTCCCAAAACAACTCCTGGAATCAAAGAGAACAAGGCACATGCCAATCAAGAATTTTGATTTTTTCAGATAACCCAAATCTTTCTCCCTAGCAGAGTAAAACCAGGTCCACCAGCAAAATCTTAATTTTTTATTGTTATAATAAATATGAACTTAGAGGATGGAGCATCAACTCAGAGACAAGTACATACATATATAATCACTGAAGTTCTGAAAACATATAAAGAAAGGATTCTTCAATGTGCTCAACTATCAAAAGAGGGAACTATATACCTCCAAGTATAAGATTCAATTCTTTATTTTGGATTGCTTTTAGAACCGATAATCCGAGTATGGCTGCAAACTTCCCGCCATAAGACTCTGCTACAATGAACAAAGGGCTAGTTTGAAAGCTCTTATCCTTGTTAGAGAGCTCTTTCAACAAGGTAGTTAAATCAGTTGCTGCTTGATCATCAGTCTGCACAACCAGACTCTCATCCTCCCCGAAACTGAAACCTGTTCCTACGGGATTATCCTTTCTCATGCCAAAACATACAGACAAGAAGATAAACGATAAAGGTAAGCAATTTTCATGGCAGTGGCATACTTGTGCGAGATGATTGGCTCATGAAAAACTCGATCTCACAGGTGTGCGGTGAATTAGAATTGACAGGGAGACAAAAATGTACCACAAACAGAAGATCTGCTTTCTGCAACCATGTCGAATTCCGCGGCTTCAGATTCGTATCCAATGGCCCAATTTCTTGGAAATTTCCAATCGCAACACCAGAAGCCCCCTACACCCAATACAAAGATCAATCACAAGAACAATAAAAAAAACTTCCAATTTCTCATTTGGGTGTCTGGAAATGTCCCTCTTTGATTGATTTCTATGAAAGATGAATACAAAAGAGAAGGATTTACCGGACCACCCTGCAACCAAAGTATGATTGGCCATGGACTGGATGAACTCTCTGATCTCTGTGGACTCCTGTAAAGCCACCAGAACATATGGGCCCCTGAAAAAGTTGGACGCATCAATCTCATGAAATCTATAAAATAAAAAAAATAAAAAAAAATCCCAGAAAACTAAGAACAAAGAGAGTTTTAAGATTGAAACTTACTAGGTCGAACTTCAACATATCCCCATTCCTCTGTTCCATCTGCTGTTCCCACAGCAATGACCAGTTTACTATGAAACAACCCATGAAGAAGCAACAGAGATAGAAAGAGGCTAAGATAGGAAGATATCTTCATTTTAATCGAAGAAAACTAGAAGATAACACAAACCCAACTCAAAATTTGAATGAGACTCCCACCCCAAAAGGAGAAAAAAAGGAGGTTTCTATGTTTCTCTCTGCAACAGAGAGAGCAGAAACAGAGAGGCCTCAGAATAACTGAGCTAAGCAGACATGTAAGAATGACTAGATGGATACAGTAGATCAAGATTGTCTTTTTATATAGATAATCATATGGGAATGCATACATTACCAGCTACTGTGTATTTATGGAAGAGGGGGATGAATTTGAATGGATTTGAAGGGAAGAAGTACAGAATGGTAATCTTTCTATTTTGTAAATGCATGTGGGGTAGAAAATTTGCTGGATCCCTGAAAGCACGTGGCTTCCGTGTGGGGTTCATTATCAGTAACTGATCTGTCGCCTTTTGAAACAATGGGGTTTCATGGAAGGTGGATCTTTCATGCAGGGCCAGATGTACCATAAGCCCAAAAAAATAAGGAAAAAGAAAAAGGCCCCCTTAAATAAGGACAAAAAAAGGAAACATAATAATTGTTGACATCTTTTTTGAACATCTGAAAAAAAAAAATCAAACTCGTCAACTGCGATCCCTTTTTTATCTCCACAAAATATAAGGCCTCAAAATAACCCTCTCTCAAGAAGATACAACTAATATTTTCACAGGGCTTAAAGTGTCATTTATGACTTACCATATTTTCAAATCTACCCCTTATATTTCTATTGCTAGGAGTCCAATTAATTTTAGCACACCATTATATTTTTAGCGGTTCATATGTATCAAATCTCAACCATACATTCAGTCATGAATTTGCTTCACAAGCATTTCTCATTATTTTTTTGGTATCTTATTTCAATAGGGGCTCATTCAAATTTGATCCATGATGTGGCTATAATAGATCCATAACTTGAGATTTTAATCCTAATAATAGATCTTAAAATTTAAGATAAATAATGGACCCCCACCAAAATTTATTCACTTGTCTAAAATGCATATGAGCATCGTGCATCTAGAACATCCAATGCATGGGGCACACCTTTGAAGTCCATTTTGGATGGTCCTAACTCATGGTGCATATGCGCAGGTGAAAATACTTTGAGCCCCACCAATGGCGGGCTCAAGATTTTTTTTTTCTTTGGGGGGTGAATTTTGTGACCCAAGATTTCCATGTGAGTTTTGGGAATGGACCCAAAATTTTCATTTGGGTTTTGGAGGTGGACTTAAGATAGGTTAGTCAAGCTTGAATATAAAAACTTAATTAGTAATTTTGCATCACAAAAAAGCAAGAAAAATAAATTTTAAATAAAATACTAATAATAATATTAAAACATAGAAAATACCTCATTTATAATTATCGCTTTAGGCCTCAAAGTGTCTCGAGCCGGCATGCTGTCATGGGACAATCATTTTTAACTATTGGGTCCACCAAGCCGTTGCCACTCTCAGATTGATGGTTACAAGCCAAGCCAAGCCTCGATTCTTTGGGCCACAATGGACACACTGCCATCCATTTGCGTAGGTTGGTGTGGTTTTGGCGCATTTGTTGTCTATGTACAGTGGATGTGTAATCTATGGCCAGTGTGGAAAGAGGGTTGCGTGTGGGAAGGGAGTCTGGATCCTCTTTGGAGCGTACACGTTTGAATGAGAAATGAGAGATAAAGTGAGAAATGAGAGATAAAGTCAAGTAGGATGGATCTCGTGCTCTCCTATGGATGGTTTAATTTCCATGAACGCGGATGGCCTTGTGGGGCCCACTTGGGGCCCATACGTCATGGGGAAGGTGGGAGATTGGAAGATCTAAGTATATGACCTGACTATTTGTAAAATTGTAAAGCTATCAAATCATCATAACCCCTTAAATCGTGACTCGCTGCGTTGATGGCTTAATATGACTAAAAGGGGATTTTTATGAGAAAATGAAGCTTAAAAAGTAATTAAACGGTTATAAAGAAAAACCATAAAGCGACAAGAAAATTGTTCATACACTTTTTATTTATTTATTATGTTAACGATATCATCAATTGGTTGACGATATCATAAAATTCCATTGCATAAAACGATATTATACTCTATCTTCTTCTACCTAGTGATGGAAGGTAATAGGAGCCCGGCCCAATTACGTGATTAGGGTTGAGTCATTGGCCCACACAAGTTAAACCTTGGGGTTAGGCATGTGAGGCTGATTCAACAGGATTGGATTGCTTTCTTAGTGAAGTAGTAGGATTTATTGGACTAATTATGTGGTGATCTTTCCTTGATTTAAGGGATATTTTTTTAATGTTCTTTTTATGTAAAGTCAGCAGTAGGGCCGGCTGTACCATAAGGCCAATAAAGCCTTTGCTTTAGGCCCCAAAAAATAAGGACAAAAAAAGGCCTCAAAATAATAGCTGACATCTTTTGAAAATCCAAAAAATCAAACTTGTCAACTGCCATCCCTTTTTTTCTCCCCAAAATATAAGGCCTCATAATAACTCTCTCTTGATAAGATACAACCAAGATTTTCGTGTGGCTTAAAGTGTCATTTATGACCTATTACATTTTCAAACATGCCCCTTATATTTCTATTGCTAGGAGTCCAATTAATTTTAGCACACCATTATATTTCCACAGTCCATATGTATCAAATCTCAGCCATACATTCAGCATTAATTTGCTTCACAATCATTTCTCATTATTTTTGTGTATCTTATTTCAATATGGGCCCATTCATATTTGATCCATGATGTGGCTATAATAGATCCATAGCTTGGGATTTTAACTCTAATAATAAATCTTAAAATTTAAGATAAACAATGGGCACCCGCTGGAATTTATTTACTTGCCCACAGTGCATATGAGCACTGTGTATCTGGAACATTCAATACGTGGGGCACACCTCTGAAGTCCATCTTGGATGGTCCTGACTCATGGTGCATATGCACAGATGAAAATGCTTCGAGCCCCACTAGTGGCGGCATGTGAGTTTTGGGAATGGGCCCAAAATTTTTATTTGGGTTTTGAAAGTGGACTTAAGATAGGTTAGCAAAACTTGAATATAAAAACTTAATTAGTAATTTTGTATCACAAAAAGGCAAGAAAAATAAATTTTAAATAAAATAGTTATAATAATATTGAAACAGAGAAAATGCATCATTTAAGATTGTTGCTTTAGGCTTCAAATTGTCTCGAGCCAGCCCTGTCAGCAATTGCTATGTATTAATAAAAGAATAATAAGAGAGGCATTAGAATATTATAAAAAAAATCTGTACTTGCACAAGGAGGTGTAGTCCTCCTTGAACTTGGACACAAGGGGGTTTAGTCCATCCTCAGATTTGGGCAATCCTATCATCATCATCCAACCGGTATCATATAAGAAAGATTAAGAAAATTGTTGCATTTTGTGTCCTAGTGGTCTTTCTTAAGTGGTCTCGGCAGTCTTCCTTAGGTGTGTAGGTTCCATGCTTAGTTTCTACACATTTGTGGTCCCTCTTTGCATGATTGTGGAGAGTTCGAGTTTGGAGTGCAAGTTGTTCGGTGAAATGCCTAAATGGGGATTTTCCCTTTATTTAGTAATGGTTTCGTGTAACGTTTGAGGGATGAATTTGAGTATGCTTTTGTTAACATCTAGAGCTTGAAGCCATTTGTTTGGAAAAATTTCGTAGGTCTTGATGTTTGTGAGCGACATGTAGGAAGTCATATTGGGTAATCTTTAGATCATATTTGGCAACCAAATCTTTGGGGTAAAGATTTTTTTTTTCCTAAAGTTGTGGTAAATCCATATCTGGAAATTATAAATTCCTGAGGATTTGAACGAATGAAAATGCTCATTTGTTAGGATTTTCAGGTCCAACCACCACCCATAAGATTTGAAAATCCTTCCTTAAGTGGATTTGCACACTTAATCTTATTTTTCTCAACTATATGCATCCATACACACCAATATCAATGTGAAATAATCAACTACACAAATCCCTAGTGAGCAATCCCTGTTCCAGTGGTAGTGAAGAATCATTAGATCTATGGATTTCTCGCCTGTTACCAAACATGCTCTTAGTGAATGTGAGATTTTCTCTTGGGTATTGTATTGTTTGTTTGGAGTTCTAAAGAGTGTTATTTCTTTTGTTGATATGAAATCTTTGAACCAATTTTAAGAATGGATTTGATAGTGGACGGATTGAACTAACTTATTTATGTGATTTGTGAAATACTTATCAAATTCTTCTTCTTCGATGCATTTATCACCTCCTTTTGATTTTTCTTTATTTTTTTTAAATGGATATTCATCTCCTGTCAAATTTCAGCACCATCCTCTACAAACCTAAGACAATCAGATATGAAAACCATCAAAGAAGTAGAAAAAAAGTTGAAGAAGAAGAAAGTTGAAGGAGGTTGATGAAGTTAATGATATCGTTAACTGGATTGATGGTATCGTCATCTTGGGTAACTTCATCAAAAAAATGTACAAACTATTATCTCGACATTTTATGATTTTTCTTTATAAAACCGTTTAATTATGATTTAAGCTTAATTTTTGTAAAAGTCCTACAAAAAAAAAACCTATGATCTAACAGTTCAGTCCATTCTCATGGGTACAATCACATTGGATCCTATATAGTTTAGGAGGGGCCTTGTGTGTTTGGGTGATTTAGATTGGTGATTAGGTGGGCTCCACATGGATGTTCCCTTGGGAGTATTCTCTTTATATATTAGTAGCCATGTGGTGAGACCGACCAACTCTTATTTTAGTAGAATTTGAAGATATCTCATTTAAGGAGAGTACATTCGTTTTCAACTGTTAAGATTTTCATTTTCAATTGGGGAGAGCCATGGTGGACTTTCACTCCCCTCGCACATTGGAACCCCTGAGGGCTTGTTTGGATAAATGAGGAGTGGAGTAAAATGAAGTGAATTTTACGTGTGGAGTGGAGTGGAGTGGCAGAGAAGTAAGTTGAAGTTAAAGTAGAGTACTTCACTTCACTCCATTTGGATTCTTATTTTGAAATTAAAATTTGGAGTAGAATCGACTTTTAATAAAAAAAAATGAAAGTATTTAGAGTTGAAGTAAAATAGAGTACATGTGGCTCACAACATAACTTCATCTATCACGTTAGACTCATCCAAACATGATAGAGTTAAAATTTTAGACTGTTATGGCCCATTTAGCTTCACTCTACTATCATCTTTTGCCTATCCAATACAACACCCTGACCCTGAGTAAGTGATACACTGATGGGATATTTCTAACTCATGGAAGGTAAACTGCTTAGATTGCAGGACAGGACAGGTAGGACAGTAATTGGAAAATGACTCAACACTGAGGGCACGTTTGTATACATGTAATTTCCGTGAAAATTAGAAATTGCCACATCCGCAAAATCCATGGGTTTTAAATTCTTTGGAAAAGTTTTTTTGTGGGAGTCAAAATTTTATGTTTGGTGCAAAAAGGATTTCCTCGATGAATTAGTGCTAATGTTGTTTGGTGCAACTATGGATTTCTTAAGTGAAAACCACTTTTTAGTGGAAACTATTGGGTGGGTGGGTTGGTATGTGTGTGGGGTGGGTGGGGTTGGGAGGGGAAGAGGAAGAAAGAAGGTGGTCGGGTGAAGTGAGGGTGAGAGAGGAAATTGAGGGGTTAGTTTTCCGTGGAAATGGACTTCCCATACCCCCCCGATAGGAAGTCTATTTCCATGCCTAGAAAGGAAAAAGCTGACGTGGCGAAAAAACATTTCCACGGAAAACTGCCGCACCAAACACATGAAAAAAGAAATTTCCGCAGAAAACTACAACATTTTCTGTGGAAATGGACTACACAAACATGCCCAGAACTTCTTTGAGTTCAGAATACCACTGAAAGGTTCATAACCCCCTTCCATTCTCATCCCCAAAAGGTAGGTGGACTGTCTAACTGTTTTTTAATTTTTGGTAAAAAGTGGACTGTCTAACTTGGACCAGTGGTGGAGCAACATTCACTGGTTTTTACATGACATGGTAAAATATGATATTTATTTCTCTCCCAAAAAGGGCAAAGAGACTGCAGCTTTATGAAGTGGATCCACATGTGATGTGAGGTCATCTCCTGTTCATAGGACATGCTCAAGATTAACTCGTTTGTTCTTTCTTTATTCCAAATATATTGGGGCACGTTTGTTTGCATCAAATTATATAGAGGATTTTACTTAGAAAATTCCGAGATACAACCATTTATCTCAAAGGGTCCCTACAAAAGGTGCAACACCAATGGGGTCCCTCAGGACTAATTTGATTTTTTTTTTTTTTAAATCTGAGATAAGTGACGCTAGTGTCACTTGGTTCTGACAACAAGTGAAGCCAGCGGCGTCCTTCATCATCTCGTAATGCCTTCTTCTTCCTCTCCTCCTATTTCTCCATCTCCAGAATTCGAGCATGACCTCTTTCAGCAACAGTGGACAAAAGGCCCTCTCCTTGTACTATTGTAGCCATCTGTTCAAGCAATCCTCGTGAAACGCATGCTTGCATTTCAGTTCCCTCATCTTTTCTCCCTCCTTGAATTCTTGCAAGCACATAGAGCATTCCTTGGTCTCGGCCCACTTCACCGCATTACGAAATTGATTTAAGGGAAGCTGATTTTCTACCGATGCCATATACCGATCCAATGTTGTCTCATACAGTGAATTCCTTTTTAACCAAATAAGCCCAATAATTGCATTGATCTTCACTATTGCTTCATTTAGTATCAGAAGGAAGAAGACGATGGTTATTTTGCAGACCTTATATGAGAAGTTTGACAGATGTGCAAGCTCCATGTGACTGTGACTGTGAGAGAGAGAAAGAGGTCTTCAAATGGAAAGAAAAAGGATGATGAGATTTGATAAAGAGAGGGGTATGGATCGACTAGGGGTTGTTGAAGGAAAACTTTCACTTTAACTTACTCTAAGGATAGATTTGGGCGTAAAGAAAATGACAGGTAGGAGATGGAGAAATAGGAGGAGAGGAAGACGAAGGTATTAGGAGATGGCGAAGGACGACGCTAGCGTCGCTTGCGTCAAAACCAAGTGACGCTTATCTCAAATTAAAAAAAAAATCAAATTGGTCCTGACGGACCCCCATTGGTGCTGCACCTTTTGTGGGGATCCATCGGGGTAAATGGCTGAATTTCAGGATTTTAACTGTAAAATCCTCAATTATATATTAGGCTTTTGTTCCATTGATGAGTCCCAGGTGCTTTAAAATTTTTTCCTAAGACATTGGATGAAGTTGGTGGAATGAGAACTTCTTTCGGTTTTCAAAAGAAATCCAAAATAATAATCATACTAAAGACTGGATCTCCCACATGCTTACTCTAAGTGCATGGAGTAGAACCCACAATGGAGACCACATGATAAAAATCTAGACTATTTGGGATATCCTTAGATTTTACTCCAAAATGCATTGGCCCCGCCATAAGATTGAGCATATAATTAACAACGAGATTAATGAATATGATTAATAAAGCATAAGATCGTAAGATTGTGCATATCATTGATAATGATAATTAGTTTCTGGTGTGTATCTCTATACATATGATTGAGAAAAGTTATTATCGGTGCATGAATCCACAAATATGAAGACTCCCAAATCCAATAGGCATGGGGAGGTTGGACCAGAAAATCCTTTAAAATGATGATCTCCACTTACCCTAATTGTCAAGGATTTACAATTACCAACCATATTTTCCAAATCCTTGAGGAAAGACAATAGCCAAACATTAAACTAAAAGAAGTTTTACATTCTTAATATTAATTAACACAAGATCTTCATTTAATATTTCTTTTTTTTTAAAAGAAATTCCCACCTATCTTGCATACTAAGGGCCTATTTGTTTGAATTAAAATACATAGGAATTGAATGCATATGATTTGTGCCGTAAGTAGTTAAAAGCGAAGATTATACGGTAATTTAAAAAAAAAAAGAGCATCAAATAACCTTTTCTTTTATGGAAAAATAATCTAATAAAAATGGGAAATGAATACATAACCATCACTCTTGTTATTAATTTCTGATTAGATTCTATTTTTTATAAAAAGGAAAGGCTATTTTATGCTCATTTTGAAAATTCACCTTTGGTCTTTATTTTAACCACTTATGACATAAATCCTATGTATTCAATTCCTATGTATTACAGTGCAAACAAATAGGCCCTAAATGTTTGACAAATGAATCCTTAGGAGAGAATATCTCACCATCCACAAAAGTTGTGGAAAACTTACTTTTGGCAATTATAAATTCATGAGGTAGGACATTAGAAAAAGAAATCTACCAGAAGGTATAGATAAGAAATATAATTACAAGTGAATTTCCTTAATTGAAAGATAGAGGATATAAAAACCTCAAATCTACAGATTTTCATCTATTACCAAATATGACCTAAAGGAATCATCCACTATACAAATCCTCAGTGAGAGAAAAGCTTTGTTCCAGGTCCACAACTATTACCCAACCTGACATAAATCTCTTCAAAAGAAATCCAAATGAGGAAAAGCAGATTTCTTCTCCTCCAAAGAGTTTTTTCTTCTCACATCACATCCAAAGTCTCATCTTAGGCCCACTCTAAACATTCACCTGGCCACTCATAGGCGGTGCTCAAAATATGCATAGCAGGTCTTTAAAATGGAAAAAAAAAAAAAAAAAAAGTGGTTTGATGTGTTGTTCCACCTTCCGTCTACCCTTTCACGCATTGTAAGCAGAAACTTACAAGCAAGGAACTTAATAATGCATAATCACTCCTGCTGTTTTTATTTTCGTGGGGGCGGAAAATGGTCAATTGAAAAGGTCAAAATCAACACCAAAAAGCAATGATCTCTGGCTATTTAAGCACGTGATTTTGTTTTGGTGAATTAAATATAAATAACTCATATCTTATGGTGGGGCGGCGACTCTACAAGAATGGGGCATGGCCATAGGTAAGATTTTTAAGATGTTATTAGCTTCATTTTAACTTTTTCAACATTTTTTGAAAACCACCGCCTTTTAACAGTTTACATTTGTTTTTGGGGAATCACCACCTTATCTCAACTATCATCATATCTCCAAATCATGGATTCTAGCCCTATGGTGGTCAATTTGGAAGGCTAGAAATGATTTTATGAATATCAGTATTAACATTGAGAAGATTATGTCTCGGGCTAAGCATAGAATAAATTCCTGGTATCCCCAAACTAAAGTGCTTAATATCGAAAAGGCTAATGTTGATAATGAGTGTCAAATATTAAAGATGGCAAGAGATGCTGTTATAACTCATGTAATGATTCGGCTTATGGTTATTTTACACCCCATTGGTAGCACCCGCCGCGACTCCACACTCCACCTGTGAACTCGCAAAACACGTGTCATGTGACGACTTCTCCTGTAAATTCAATTGGTGATAGGAACCAGCACAACAATAGTTTTATAGTGAGGGCGAGGGCTCGGGCTCGACCACAATTATGACCGCTCAGGAGCGAGGGTGGACGTTGACCTAAACAAAAAGTTTTGCCTAAAGTACAACTTTGACTATCACATTTTCTAGGTTCTTTGTATCATGCATGAAATTGTTTTACCCAATTCATTTTCTTACATTTTAAGATCCATTTAGACCCTATTTGGGCGTCATTCTTGATATGATCTTGATCCTTTGCTAAGATCAAGTTGTTGTTAGGTAACATTCATCCCTACAATTTTTCTTCTACTTGGGATGATCACATTCCCAAAATTATATCATCATCAAAATCACATTTTCAATATCCCTTGTTCAAGGATGTAAAGAAAATGATCAAAGCACAATACAATTTGAGGAGATGAAGAAATTAGGATCTTATTTAGGTACATATTGCCAACCGAGAATGGAATGGAGGGAGGTGGGGGAAGAGGAACAGAGGGTGAGAAAGAGGGAAAAGGGCAGGAGATAGTTGCAAAGAGTGAGGAAAATGGCAGTGATAGGGCGATGAGGACGCCAATGGCAAAGATCTCATAGTTATTTTTAGAGACAAGGGGTCAAAGGTTTGGGTTGGGAGGAACGGCGTAGAGAGGGTTTTTGGGATATTTGCCTTCTCCATTAACTTTGCTTCTACTTTTGACATCAGTATGAAGTGGGGGACACGAAGGATGATGGAGGATTCCCCACATGCAAGTGGTTTTCACCAAAAACTCGTCCCCATGATACAATGCCAGTGTCTGACCAGGGGCGGACCTAGGTGTTGGCATGCGGGTGCGGTCGCACCCGTAAGATTCAAGAAATCCCTTGATCTTAAAAAACTTAATTACATAATTTAACTTCTTCACTTGATCGTTGCCCGCACTACCCAAATGAAAATTTTAGGTCCGCCATTATCTGTCAACATCGTCTACACACCAAAGAGACCTGATATGGAATTGCCCAATTTCAAGGGGGATTGATGGAAATCAAATTCTTCTTGACAGTTTATTGCAAAGTTAGGGATGGTCTTATACAGAAGAGGGGAGGTTGTCCCCAATAGACACTTGAAGGGTCACACCCTTCTACAAATTAAATAATATTTTAACATAAATGATAGGGTGTGAAAAGATCATACCCTTTAGTAAATAATTAATTTAACATGAAAAGACACTTGATTTAATGCACCGCTTCACAAAAGCGTAAATAAATAAATTTAAATTATAAAATATAATTTTATTTTAAAAAATGTCCAACAAGGGAGAGAGAGAAAGAGAGAGTTCCGTGAAATGTAAAGAGTTTGGCAACTCTACTAGTAGAGTCAAGTGAAGTAAAGTTGATTTTGAAGAAAGAATAAAATAGAAGTAGGTTATGATGTTATTTTGTTTTTAATTGTTTGTTCTTGAATTTTTTTGACTTTTTGTATGGAAAAAATGAGTTTTTTTTTTTTTTTTTTCTATTTTAGTGGATAAAGGTTATTGTTTTTTTATTTTTTTTGAAAAAGATGGAGGGAGTTTTGAATTAAATTTTTTTTGATGTGACATCTTTTCTGAAAAATGGAAGCTAGCTTTACTTGACTTTTACTATGTTAGTAAAATGTCAAACTAACTAGCTAGAGAAGAAGATAGAACAAACACAAGACAATAAGAGAAAAACTCACTCAATTCATTAAGAATGATTTCTTACCTAACATCAACACAGGATGGGCATTTATACATTGAGGTAAGTAGGTAACTAACTCAAGCAAACTAAACAAATTCTGTTCTACCAATCAGCTGTTTACAACAAATTTCATTATGTATCAAAGTAATCAAACACAAGACTTCAAGACAGTTAACAACCGACATGACACGTCAATGAGTTAACTTCAACTGTAAAGTACTGAGTTTGGCTTGGTCAATACCTATAACGTGAGAAAAGATTTTGGAACTGTTTCGAAATTCCCTTCCCATTTTTTTGAAAGGTAAAAAAGGATTTCATTAAAAAAAAAAACAAGGTACAAAATACAAAAGACCAAAAAAAGAGAGGAAGTGGAAGTGCAAGAGAAATGCATAACCTCCAACCCTACTAACAAAAACCCACTCAGCCAAAGAAACAACCTAACAACTAATTACATAATCACACCCACCCAAGAAAGCATGTATACATTTTGCATGTAAATTCCCTTCCCATGAGGAGTCATGTATACCTCCCCTCCCCCCCGCTTTTTTTTTTTTTTTTTTTTAACACTATTGAAACGCACCTTCGAACACATTCCATTTCTTAGTAGTCATGGGGACATGAGAATGTCCTGTTAAATTTTTAAAGTGCATTTCTAGAATTTTTTTAGTTTAATCCTATTCTTTTGTTACTTTTTATTTTGGGTGTTCTAACGAGGCTATTATATAATTTTGTATTGGGGCCTTTTGTAAATGGGTCAAATTTGCACATGTGTGGATGACACATGTCACACACTCTCTCGGTCTTAACTTCTCTCCACTCAACCACTTTTTCAATTTTTCATGTTGCTACATCATTATCTTCATCAAGTCATTACCGACACATATTTTTCCACGCACCTCATTACTGCCATTCATTTGTCCCTATACCAAGCCACATTTTCATATGCTTCATTACTCTCATCCTCTTCTTCATATGCCAAACCACTTTTCCCATACATACCCCATTACTCCTTTCACTTCTCCATACACCAATTTTAGACTTCTCATACTACATGCATCTCATTACTTCTATTCAACCATTTCTCATCCTTCCCATCGTACATCACCTATATATAACGTGGGTGGCCTCTTCATTCCCATGTCTGTGAAGTCACCTTGGAGCAAGTAGAGAGAAGTAGAGTCATATCAATAAAAACTAAGAAGTCCATATTTTGTGCAAGTGGTAGCCTAAAGCTAAACTTATAATATTTATCTTTTAATGAAGTTATTCTCTTCACCCTTTATCTTTTGAATGTTCTCCTTTTATTTTGGTATTGAGTCTTGGACTTGTATGATTTTTCACACTAATGGAGAAGCAAAATTCTGAATATTTGGATTTCAACTTTCTCCATATGTCCTCGCAAAGCATTTTTTTTTTTTTTTTTTTTTTTTTGCTGCTATCGGAGGGTTCCCAACTCTTTGGGTTGGACTAATCCCTCCGGGCCCAAAGGGAAGTCGGGTAAACTTCCCTGTAGCCCCAGTGTGGTAGTGCAGTTTCGAACCTACAACCTCCGGATGCAAATCGTAGTCCTAGGCCAACTGAGCTACCCCTTTAACAAACAGGCCCTTAGTTTCAAATGGAATAATGTGCAAAGCAAAGAAAATTAAGCAACTGCCCCACAGGAAAAAAAAAAGAAAGAAAAGTAATGACTTGAGTAGTACTAAAGAATCTAGAAGTATCGAGAGGCTTATTATCATAACTTTCCTTCCATTTAACTGTCTTTTGCGTGCCTTGAACAACAATTTTTTTTATTTATGTTCCTTCATTGTTTTAAGAAGTATGGACAGGAGAATGGGTAATTTCTCCAATCATTTGTAAAGCTACGCACGGCTGATCAACGGGTACCTGCCCAATCAGAAGTGCAACGTTAGAACAAAAGGGACTTATAAGAGACATCTAAATACCAAAGATGGTATGAAGATGATCACAATGAAGAAGGATTATATGATGATGAGAATGATGGATGGCTTACAAAATGGCCTGCCAAAAGAATCCAGTAGAAATTTAGGTTCTTGTATGACTTGGTGAAACCTTTTGTATCATGTGGGACACTCTTGCAATAGAGAGGAGTTCGGTCCAAGTTGGTGAAGGTTTTCAATCCACCCCACCTGAAATATCAAGCAATATGAAAGACATGTTTGGATTAATCACTTGAAACTTCCATATAAACATTTGCTAGCTTAGTAAGTAGGAAAAGGAGAAATCTTACTTGAGTTTCTGGACCCATGCTTCTGCTCCCTTTGTGGCACATATGACATCAAGCTACCAAAACCCATTTGATCATGTTAGGGATAGCATGCAACTAAAGAAAAAGGAACACAGATGGCCTTGTTCCATATCACCTTTTTTTCAGGGGACACAAACATTTGTTTTTCCTTGTATTATCTACAACTTTAGGTACTAAGATTTCTTTGGATGTCCCCAAGTCGAGAGTTGTGAATATACAAATGATAACCAATTCTGCAAAATATAAATCCACTGCGATTTGCAGTGCATCCAAAGCAGCTCACCCACAGGGCCACAATCATGAAATTATAATTTTCTAAAGCCAATAGGCAATAATATTACGGCGATGGAAAGGTTTCATTGTGGATTAGATTGTCATTAGAAACCACTTAATTGGATCATCGCAACCATTGGCATAGAGTTTCGAATTTGATGCTTTATTAAACTGCATTATTTTTATTTGTGTCAGTTCAACAAAGAGTTTTGAGTGTCAAATTTATAGGAGGATAATGAGAGTGTAAAGGGGATAAAATAGATTCCTCTAGAGATAAAATTTTCCAATATAGAAAGACTTCTCCATGGTACCCAACTTGATGCATGCTGATTAAGGGTAAAGGTGAGATTAAAAGCACTTTACAGTGATTAAAGGTGGGTTAGATACTAATGCGCTCAAATGGCAACCATCTATCTAAAAGCCTCAAGTTTTGCAATTTAGTAATTGTTTGTACTTGGGGCCCTTAAAATAGATGGTAGCAATCATCGGATTGTACTGATTTTGAATTTGCTCCTAATCCTAATTACAATACTTTAATTTAATGACTCTTTATAATTTGCATGCATTAAGGTGATCCTCACAGAAGGGTTGATAGCCAATATGTGAAAATCTTTAGAAAGGCCTGGTAGTGGAATTGGAGCTTTGAGCAGTTTGGCTTGAGGGTCAACCTAGACCCACTATTCATCCCAGTGTCGATCCCTTCTCGTGAATTACCGCTCAGCCCAATTTTATGCGCATCATAACTTTACCTATTCTTGGATTTTGCATGAAAGAAAAAGAAAAAGAAAACAGAGAAAATGAAAAAAGAATGGGATAGTTGCTTTACGCAATGCCAGAATCATACAATGACAAGAACGGCTCCTTACCCAAGTGGTAAGGAGTGCCGGATTTAATTTGGCTGCCTGGGGTTTGAACCCCAGGTAAGTCACCTCTTTCTATTTGTACAAGCTATTTACCCATTTGTGTGGGTTTTTTTTCCGCTTGTGCGAACCTTCTTAATTCCCACTTGAGTGGGCTACCTATGTGTTTGTGGGCTCTCTCTTAGGTCCCAGCCCCCTTGGTTGGGGTACAAAAAAAAAAAGGAATCATACAATGACACCCTTTGGATCATGAGTGTTAAAATAATGAGTTGGCTCCCAACTTTTTGCAGATTCCTAAGTCATAAGTAGACATTTTTCAAGAAAGGCTCCTTACCCGAGTGTTAAGGAGCGGAAGTTCTCACCTGACCGTTAGGGTTCGAATCCTGGGTACGCCACCTCCTTCTTCGTGTGCGAGCTCCCTCCCACTTGTTTGGACTTTTTTCCCACGTGTGCGGGCTCCTTTTTCACGTGAGTATGCTACGTCTTCCCGTGTGTGTGCAGGCTGTCCCTCTCTTGGATCCCAGCCCCCTCGGTTGGGGTACCCAAAAAAAATGAAGACCTTTTTCATCCGTCGCCTATGGGTGCTAGTGTTGATCATTTGGTTTATATGATTACATACATCCTTCTTGGAATCATTTAGAAAGCCAATTGCATAATTTAGAAAGCCAACTGCATAATGATAGGAACAAATACCTGCCCATTGTATATGGTGATATTTACCCCATTCGATAATAGCTCATCAACCTGTGCAAAGATGATAAATAATCACTTGAGAATGTAAATACTTAGTGGTATTAAAAAAATTATAACCCAAGGTGAAGATCCATGAAATGCATTTTGAAGTAAAAGCAATTAATCGTCCTCAAATTATGCTCAGCTGGCAAGGGACGTGAGTGTGTGAGTTAGACTGTGTGAGCTCGAGTTCCCAATATAGCAAGAAAAAAAAAGCATTCAATCAACTTCTAAGTTTATAGCTATGTGCATGAATTGTGGGAACCTGGAACAAAGAAGCCCATCAATCTTTTGATCTGGCAAAGGTTCTAAATTCCGACTTGGGGTGACTCGGTCACTCTCGGGTCTAGTCAACTTGGTCGAGCTGGACTAAACACATTATAATGCACAAAAAATCTGAGATTTATATATAATAAAAAAAGAAGATAATGTTGCATGAAATTAAGCCACATGTCTTAAGATTACTTAGAATGGATTAATGATAAATAATCGTGTTTGCTGTTAACTTAGTTTTTTTCTCTTTTTTTTTTTTTTATCCCAACTTAGTGGGGCTGGGGTCCCTAGCCCTCTAGAGAGGGGGCCCTTAGATGAGGGGAGTAAACCTCGGATGAGGTGAGGGCCCCTCTTGTGAGGAAAGTAGACCTTCGGTGAGGTATCAGAGCGGCTGGTCTAGTGCCTACATTTTCAATAAACTGTGGTTTTTATCTTACAAATTAGTGCAAAAGGACCTAAAAACCTATAATATCTCATCACAAAAATAATTTTTTTATAAAAAAAATATTTTTTTAAGCTTCGCCCTTTTTTTCCAAAAAAAACTTGGCCGTAGGAAATGTGGGAAGTGGACTTGACCAATTTTTAGAATCATGAGTGAGATGTGCCAAATACCACTTCGGCCTAGATTTTAGGCACACAGGACATGAGCCACATTTGACTTTTCAATTCATGCCTGCCCCAAGCCCAAATAGAGGCACATTAATATTCCGTGCTTGGAATCCTGATGGTTGTCTGGATGATACTTGGTTGTTTTGCATATTGTTTTACAAATCTCTCAAAATCCACAAGTAACCCCACACTTTGGCGACCCCCCGCGCCCCCCCACGCCCGCCATGTTGTCAAAATCACCATCGCCCCCCCTTCCCTTCGGTGTTTTGGTTGTTTTGCACATTATTTTACAAATCTCTCAAATGACTCCGCACTTTTTGAAAAACCCCCAAAACACCCCGAATTGCCACCCTTTTGGAATTTATGATTATTTCCAAAAAACTAATATAGCACTTGTTACTGCTCCTTCGTAAATTTCTTTAGTGATGTGGGACAGTCTATATAGATAAAACGCATCAAATCAAATCCCTTGGTATCTTTATATGGGCCTTTTCTAGATCAATGAATTAGGACATATGAAGAATTTTTTTCCCTTCTCTTTGTATTTTTTTCATTAATTGCCTAAATTGAAAAGATAACTTACATAATTGATCTCTCTGGTCTGAAAATAAATTATTCTTCAAATATTTTGGTCTCTTGACTTATAAGTCTTTGCTCTATTAAACTCTCTCATAGTTATAGAGTGCAGTTCATAAGTTTAATATCACGATAATTGGTGCAACTTTATATATCTTATTTGTTCTTGTATATAGGTACCATAACACTTTTTCCCCATTTATCTGACATTTTTTTTTTGTCCTTAAGCAATTTCAAGCCTCTATTGGAAAGTCATCTAGCCTCTAGCCTTTCCCATTTTCATTTGTACCAATGCATTATCCACTTCAACTATTCTAATTCTATAATAAAAGGTATGTGCTGCTAGCGAAGTATTATCTCTAGTACTTCTTAAACCTCCTATTGAATCTTCATATAGAATTTGTTAAAATACTATGTCCACCTTTCTTTCATATCATTGTCTTTCATGAAAACCTTTATAATATATACTCCAAATATGAACTCTAGAGCCACGAGAATAGCAAAATAAAAAGTAGTTGATGGGATTTGTTTGACCCAAGACTAATTGCATAACGAGATGCAGTCCACATGTGAAGAATGTAATCTTCATATAGAATTTGTTAAAATACTCTGTGCCTTTTTGCAAGGGAAAGATATGAATGTGTTGCCCACTAATGTCGGTGTAAAATTTTTGGTGTGAAAATGGTGTTATTTACACACTATTTTTACACATCATTGCACATCGTTTTTATAAATGAGTGCTAGTAAATGTATAACCATTGCGTATGTGAATCATTTACATACGTAAATGAGTGTGGGCTAGTATGGTTACTTCCAACCATTTCCTAGCTCGGGGGGGCGGGGGGGGCAACTTAACTCTAGGCTTATCATGACTCAAACAGAGGGGGGGCGGGGGGGCAACTTAACTCTAGGCTTATCATGACTCAAACAGAGCTTGCCCACGTTCATGTCACGATATGTTTTAATTTGCAACAATAGGATTTAGGAATTAGGAAGATAAGGATGATTGTTCATTTAAATCTTATCTTATTAATCTTCACTAATTAACTTTATTAGTTATGGTCTAATTTAAATTTGGGTATGGTTAAAGGACTCTTGTTAATAAATTCAAGTTTGGATTTGGGTACTATAAACCAACTCGACTACTAATTTAAATTTGGGTATGGTTAGAGGACTCTTGTTAATAAATTCGAGTTTGGATTTGGGTACTATAAACCAACTCGACTATAAATGGATTTAAAAGAAATAGCATATATTTTCACCTCATTAATTCTTGGCTTCATGAAATCCTTGTAGAGACCTGAGAGAACTAGATCTGATTGCCCTCCCCAGCTGCAAGAAATTTCAAACACAAGCGTCAGTTCCATTCTTTAGTAATTTGTGGAAGATGAAAAACAAAAAAACAAGTTAGTTTTCTTCTTTTCATTTGTTACCATGTTATAGAATGGCCCAAGCCCAGGCCTTGTCTAGAAGAGCTCTCAATCTCCCCCTCACTACAAGAAGTGGTTTAGGTTAGACCTAGGTACGGAAACCCCATGGGATAGCTCAGTTGGCCTAGAACCACAGTTTGCACCCGGAGGTTGTGGGTTCGAAACTGTACTACCACACTGGGCTACAGGGGAGTTTACCCGGATTCCCTTTGGGCCCGGAGAGATTAGTCCAGACTAAAGGGTTGGGAACCCTACGATAGAGAAAAAAAAAGACCTAGGTACGGCTGCAAATAGATATCCTCTTATCTGAATATCCCAAATATTTTATTCTCAAAAACGTGGGTATAGAACCTATTTTTGGATCTAGATGAAATTCGGATCCATCCACATACAATCCGGAAGAATCAGATCTGAAACTAGATCGTTGTATGTTCTAAACCGAGGATCCAAGTCATGGACGATTACATTCACATATTAAAAATAATATGTTTTAAGGACCTCAATAGCTTGAATTATAATTATATTTTAGAGTTTATTTAGAAATCATATACCACACTTAACTTTAATCGTCTACCATTTAATAATCTCACTTGTATATTTATAACAAAACTCTGATGCACTTTTATCCAATTAAACTATTGCACTCAACAACTTATTTCAGATTCAGACGAGATTGAATCCGAGTTCTTAAGTTGATGCTGGATCCAGATACAACAAATAGGTTCCGTGTTGAATTTGGTTCGGATCCAGAGGCAACTCTTTAAAGACGGATCATGGTTGAAGGTTCCGCCCCAAATCTGACCGGTTTGCATCCCTGTGCCCAGGAATGAAGTTGGCCCCAAACCGACTAATGATTTATGGAGTCATAATTGGCCCAATATGCATTGTCCACACTCCATATGTATGTAAATCACTTTGATTAACATGACAAGATAATATTATGATAATAGTACCATGGCCTAAGCCAAACTCAATTCCACTTGACAAACCAATGACCATAGCTTGAGCTTTAGACCCATGACTAACAAACTAAGCCTTAAATTTCTTAGGACATTAACTCCAAAAAGTAAACTTACACCACATTCTTGGGGATTATCTTCAGCTTCTCTCTTATGGCACCATTCATGATCATGCTAAGATCAGCACTTAAAGAACCCTTATAGCTTAGATAACTTGAATACTTCTTCATTGAAATTATTTTTGAAAACCCCATGGATACCATGGAAAGCGGGTCCCTCCAGGAATCCAACATAAAGTTATAGAAATCCTGCAAATTCATTTTTGAACAATCAATAATCATATGGAAATCTAGAATATTTAGAGACAATTATTATGGGGGGAGAAAACAAATCCTACAACAGCGTCGCTTCTGCCAGTGATCACATCCTCAAGACTGCTCCATGATACTGTCGCATCTTCATACTGGCCTTTCTCAATTTGTTGCTTAATTACTTGAGCCTGACTGATATTTGATATGGGGTTTGTTAGATAAACTAGATTTCAAAACTGAACTATCTGTGAAGCATATTGATTATGCAAACAGTTTTAGCTAGATTAGCGAAAAAAACTTGCCCATTTGTATCTTTGAGGCCGTTGTCATCAAGTCGTGAGACGTCTTTGAGAAGGGGTCCCCATGAGAACTGCATTTTAAATAATACTCTTCCATGAATCATGTATATAGAGCTAGAACATACAAAACTCACAACATGGAACCAGCCCAACTATGTAAATCATTAGAACTAAATTTCAATTTAACGTTTCAAACATTTCAAATTCAATCAACCAAGTCACAGTCACCACATTTAAAAGATACCACTCTGGGGCAAAACTTCGCACCCAACTCAAACATTTGTGCTATTATTGGCCCACCATGGTTGTCAATGCAATTGATTTCGCCAAAAGATGTTGTCAGGTGTGCCAACTGCACTCAAATTTCATCCACCAACTGCCACTAAGTTACCATTAACCAATGGTCTTTCTATCTTAGGACTTGAAAATTTCTCTTTCAAGAATTGGAAAGTTGTAAAAGCATAAAAAGAAAGAACAACAGAAGTTTAGATAATCAAGCAATTCTTGTTTAGCTAATAAGTACATACCACAAAATCTTCTGGAGAAATCCAACTGTCTCCCAAAGCCACTCCTGTAATCAAAGAGAACAAAGCATATTGTAAGGATTTAGTTGGCTAATTTATAGGAGTTTGGACAAAACTAGATTTCCTTAAAATCATGTATTGAGTTTAGGAAAGGACTGCAAGAGTTCTAAAAAGGAAGTATTCTACAGAGTCCAGAATTGAACTGGTCGCTCGAGCGACCATCCAACCGCTCGAGCGGAACAAACAGAAGATCAATCGCTCGATTTTTCAATTCGTGCGCTCGAATGATCAAGGTTCTGGAAATCAGTTTCAGAGTTCGCACGACGTCCGCTCGAGCGAACCTCTCACAGAGAGTTGTTCGCTCGAATGCTTATAAATGATCACTCGACCAACAAATCAGTTAGCTGTTCGTCTATTTCCAGAGAGCGGGTCGCTCGAGCGAACCCTGTGACCGCTCGAGCGAACCTGGGAATTCTATTTCAAGAAGAACTCCTATTTCTATTTTCTATGAAAGAAGTTACCTGTTTGAAGTAGCCTTTGTTGCACGAATTATGTCTTATAAATAGGCTTGTTATCTCTCCTCTCTATACAACTCTGAATTAGAAGAAATCTATGAGTGTGAGAGTTTGAGAGATCCATTGTTCTGCCCCAAGGCTGTCAATATGAATGCTATGCTAATGATTCAAGTCTTGGTTTGATTCCATACACTTCTCTTGAAGACTCCGTTGTTCAAGCGCGGTGAAGGTGCACGGCGAGTAGTCGGCAAGTTCTTTGCAGTCCTTAGGTTGAGTCAGCAACTGGGAAAGGGTTGTGAGTTTTCTTATAACTTTCAATTTCATAGTGCTTGGCTGTCTGTTGGCCTAGACGATAAGGCCCGTGGTTTTTTCCTGAGTAGGGTTTTCCACGTAAAAATCCTGTGTTATTATCTCTCTTGTGGTGTGATTGATTTAAACAGGATTAGGGTTAACTATTAGTTTAATCACTTGTTATTGATATTCGTCTGAGATCGTATAAGTGGGACCTCTGCCTGTGTTAAGGCAAGTTAAGTGGTTTTTCACATATGCCAATCAAGATATCTAAATTTTCAGATAACACAGATCCTTCTCTCTATCAAAGTAAAACCAGATTGACCAGCGGGTCAGTATATTAGTTTTTAATTGTCATTATAAATACGAACTAAGCAGATTGCCACCAAGTAACAGCTATTTTTATAGTTACAATTATATTCACTAAGCTTCCAAAAAATATATGGAAGTTTGAATGTGTTGAAATGTACTAGAAAGAAGGAACTAGATACCTCCAAGTGTAAGCTTCAGTTCTCTGTTTTGGATTGCTTTTAGAACCGATACTCCTAGCGTAACAGCAAATTTCCCTCCATAAGACTCTCCTACAATGAACAAAGGTCTTGTTTGGAGTCTCTTATCCTTGTTAAAGATCTTTTTTAACAAGGTAGTTAAATCAGTTGCTGCCTCTTCATCAGTTCTCACAACCAGCCTCTCATCTTCTACATAACTGAATCCTGTTCCTACTGGATTATCCTGTCTCACACCAAAAATACAGAAAAGAAGAAGATATTAAAAGTAGTGTAAGATCTTACACCTCGTTGAACTACCACTTATCCCAAAATCAATTGGTGATGGAAAACGGCACAATGGTTTTATGGTGAAGTCGATGGCTTGACTACAATTATGACTACTCAGAAGGCAGGGTGGACGTTGACCTCAATAATCTCTCGCTTTTCCCGTAACTCGAACACCCGACCTATTAGGCTCTGATATCACTCGTAGAATATTACACCCCATTGAGCTACACTTATCTTAAGATCCTACAAGTTGAGCACTTTTCATAACTATGGCACACTTGTGTGAGGTCTGGACCATTGATAGTCTCATCGAAACTCGATCTCACTGGCGTGTGCCGTGAATTAAAATGATAGGGAGACAAAATATACCACAAACAGAAGATCTGCTTTCTGCAACCATGTCCAATTCCGCGGCTTCATATTCAGACCCAACGGTCCAATTTCTAGAAAATTTCCAATCCCAACTCCTGAACCTCCCTGCACCGAATTCAAACATCAAACACAGCAACAATTAAAATTCGTCCAAAATCTCAATTGGGTGTTTGGAGATGACTCTTTTTGATTGATTTCAAAGAACAAATATTAAAGAAAAGACAGATTTACCGGACCACCCTGCAACCAAAGTACAGTTGGCCATGGACTGTTTGGAAACCCTGCTCTCTGTGGACTCCTGTAAAGCCACCAGAACATCTGGGCCTCTGAAAAAGGTGGACACACACAGCGATTTATGAATATTAAAAGTACATGAAATCTATACACAACCCAAGAAAAATAATAAGAGATTTAGTTCAAGATTTGAACTTACTGGGTCTAACTTCAACATATCCCCACTCCTCTGATCCATCATCTGTTCCCTCAGCAATGGCCAGTTTCCTGTGGAGAAGCAGCAGAGACAGAAGTAGACAAAGGGAGGAAGATTTCTTCATTTAAAGAAGGAAAAACTAAGAGCTAACACAAGCCCAGCTCAAGATTGAACAAGTTCTCTCGCTTATAAAAAGGAATAATGACGTTTGTGGGCAACAGACATACATGAAACAGAGAGCCAAAGAAGAACGGACTGGGAACATAGTTTTTTGATAGATACAGTGCAGCTATTTATAGATAATAAACTGATTAACATAAGTGAATTGAGTCCAGTAATTGCGCACTGGGATTCTTGGATGCTTTTGCTTTCACAGGATCCATCATTTTTTAACTCTTAATGAAGGTATTAGAGGTCTAATCCTTGTCAACCCAACTTCACATCTTTGGTCCACATGGGCCCACCGTCAGTTGGGTGGATTCGTGTCTGCTTTTAGTGGCAGAAAAGAACGGAGGGAAAGCGATCCACCTCTGAAATTCCTTATCAACTAAGAAAGTACCTGTCCAACCGGGAGAGAGCAACTGTACTTGTGAAAAAGAGCTCTCAGAAAGGCATGTGACAGCCTTTATCAATGGAGGCACAATGGGGCCCACATGTTCAAATATGAACCGCTAAAAATCAAGGACCTCTCATCCAATGGCCTTGATGCCGTTATAATATATTAAGTTAGGAGATTTTGGCTTCAATTTTGACGATCGGTTATGACTTTGACCTACGGTTATGTAACTACTCATGTAACTACCTACTCATTTTTCTATCATACTACTCAAGTTTTACTTGTTTCTACGTAACTGCTCAAATTTTTCTATTTCTATTTTATCCAACTTGTCTTAAGGAAAGAGGTAGTTTTTTTTAATATGTGATTATTTATTTTGCAGTGCAGGGAGATACGGTGCTGAACACGAGTTATTGGGCTAGTTATAAGATTAAGCATATGAGTAAAAACCAACTCCTAATTTAATAAAATTTAGCAAATCTCCACTTAAGGGGAGGGTGATTAGGTAATGGTTCGAGTAGTTGAGCACCATAGTAGATTTTCACAACCCTTACTAGTGCATGAGTGCGACGCCCAGGGGATTGTGAGTCTCTGATAGGGGTGTTCATGGCCCGGGCTAAGGAATATTGAGGCCCGGCCCAGAGTAGGTCCTCATCGGGTTATAAGGAGCTGGCCCAAGCCCGGCCCACCTTAAATTGTATAAGCCCAAGCACAAGCCCATCCCGAATATAATTTAGAAAGAGAGAAGAAATTACATATTCTCATATTTAGCCCAGTTGGTTTTGTCTTGACAGTGTCAATGAAAGTATCACTGTTTGAATCACATAACTATAGCTTTTATTATTATTATTTTTCAATCAGGCTGGGCTTTGGGCTCTCTGCAATTGAGTCCAAGCCGGGCCCAAATCAGGCTAGGCCTGTGCCCGGCTAGGGCTAGCCCGATCCAAGAACACCCCTGTCTGTGACTCCTAACTTGCATTTTGGTGTCGGTTTACACCTTCACCAATCACCATTCACCATTCACCTTTTAGGGCAAGTTTGGTAAACAGAGAAATACCCCTATTTAAAGGATTCCCTTCATCTCCTAGTACCAACATATCCTCATATATGATTTTCAATGAGAGTTCTAAGTTTCATACTGAGAGAGGATTCCTACCATTTGTAAGATGTATGATATCAATTGTCGTAAGTTTTTTTGAAAATTTCTCAAAATCCATGAAAACTCAAGACCTCAACTTTCACCTCAAAGTTTTTTTTGGCCATCTAGAGAAGTTGAATGGTTTGGATCGTGCAAAGGGGATCCGCGGGAATAAAAGTTTTAAATTTAGAATTTGGACTATTTCTTGCAAATACCTCAAAATATAGTAAGGATCAACAATAGAAATTTGAGCAACAAGCCACGTTTCACATTCCAGAATTAATTCACGGTCATATCACAATTTTGAATCCCAAAAGAACAAAAAAACTGAGAAAAATAGGGACTTCGTTTTCATCCCATTTTATATACTTTATGAAATCAACGGTTAGGAGTTTTTGGCTAATTTCTCACGATCCATGATGAGTCAGGCTACCAAATTTAGACACATTATTGCTTTAGGCCTTTTGAAGAGACTGGACACACAACACCAAAAACAGGAAATTGGAACGGATTACCGTTCCTAATCCGTTAATCCGTTCCAATTTCCTATTTTTGGAAATAGGAAATTGGAACGGATTAACGGATTAGGAACGGTAATCCGTTCCAATTTCCTGTTTTTGGTGTAGTGACAGTTTGGATTTTGCAAATGAGGCTTGCAGAATTTCAAAAATCGCGATCCATTGGTCTGGACTTTTTTGCAAATTCCTCAAAGTCTGTAAGGAATCAACGATTGAGATTTTTATCAAATAGCCGTTTTGGAGCCTTTAAACATGATTAACAGTTCGGATTTTAATTGTGGGACTCAAAAGGTAGATTTTCAAACCAAAAAGGATAATCTCTAAGTTATTTCTCATTTCATTGTAGTTGTAGCTTTGCTTTTCTTTGTTCCGTGGATTTATAACGTTCGACTGGGATAGGTCCAATCCCAAAATTATTTGCTTATGTCGATTTCTCATGTCGTTCCTTTCAAAATCAACGCCCAAACAAATATGGATAATCCATACATACGCGGAAAAGCGTGAGGATTCCCCTACACTGATGGTTCCCAAACGTGCCCTTCATGACCTAGCCAGGGTCTATTAACATTGTCATCTCAATCATCCATGCTGACAGCAAGGAATCATGACCCATCAAATGATAAATGGTAACCCACCAACAAGTTCCCATTAATTAATTAAGGGTGGCTTGGTTTACTTTCAATCATCATGGCGTGAGTGTGATTATAGTGAGATAGAACTCTTAATGATTAAAAAAGGATAAAACGATCATTTTGAGCAAAATTCATTATGGTTAGCCATATTATTTTTGTATTCTAATGTTTTGAGAAATTTTGTCTTCCAAAAAATTGAGGAATTTTCAAATTCAATCTCTCTTTTTAAACAAACGACAGGATTGAACTGTTGTCTTTAGAAGTTAACAACGGCTTCGAGCAGTCATTTTTTTATGAAAAACTACTCACGATTTCTGAGGTAGGATCAACTAATGGAATTGCTGACTCTCTTGCCAAATGGGAGGGGTACTGGAATCAATCCTACTGGCAAAACCTTTGATGATAGATATTAGAGCCGTCGTTTTATTAAGTTGAGTATCATTTCATATAAAATGAGGCCCATGTTTGGCATCTCTATTTCATGCCTCTATCTCTCTAAATGTCTAAATCGGACAGAGGTTTGAATAATTAGAGCGTTTGGCACAAGATTCTAGACTCTGTCCGCTTTAGACATTTAGAGTCAAATCTTCTAAAATCCAAATACTCCAAAAGTGGGCAGATGAGAAATAGAGTTTTTTTGTCTTAAATTATAGAGGCGAGGTATTTAAAATAGATTCGTGTGTTACCAAATGCGTTTTTTTTATTCTGACCTCTTTTTTTTATGACCCTTTTTTTAATGGCTCTATTTTAGATGGATCTATTAAAAAAAAAAAAAAAAGAGTAGAGATGTCAAACAAGCCCTAGGTATTTACTAGAACAATCTGATCTATTCTCAACCCTTTATTTATTATATTGTATATATCAATTATTATTTTATTTTTTAATCTACTGAAATTTTATCAATTAGAGTTGGGCCCACATAGACTGTTTGTATGTGTGTACAAATAAATGGTTAAAATAAAAGTCAACGTAAAATCTCATGTTTTATTGGCAAGCAATGTTAAGGGGCTACTTTGATAGGAGTTAGCCATATATTAATGTTAATAAATAGCTGCAGGGGTGGACCCAGGGCGTTATGGGCCTGAAGCACCCACCATATCTGAAAAGGTTAAAGAATTTTTTTTTCAAAAAAAAAAACAAAAAAAAAAACCCTGCAGATTTTGAAAATTATTATATGTTTTTCTTTCACATTTGCACTTTTTCCTAATGGTTCTTTTACATAAAGCCCGCCCAAGTTGATTTTCCTAAGCCTGCCCTTGCACAAGGGCACCATCCTTTTGAATTGCTCGTTATTTTTTGGTAGCCAGGAGCCACATATGGATTTATTGGACTCAACTTAGAGAACCATATGAGATCCTTTCGATGACGAACTGTGAATTTTCCAAAATGAATTAGATAACTATGGTGACGAGGATGAAAGAGGAGGGGAAGAAGTACCATCGCAATACAATGGTAATTTTTCTAATAAAAAAAAGATACACTGGGGGCTCCAGCAAATTGCACCTTTTTTTTTTTTTTTTTTTTTTGAATTTGTGTAGAGGGGCGTCAGCAAGAGGAGAATGAGAAAAAAAAAAATTTGGGGAGCCCTCTATGTGAAAAAGAAAATCTTCGGAAATAATGCAAATGTAAATATGTATATATATATATATTAATTTTTAGAATCCACAGATATTTCAACAGAATTTTGGACTTCTTCCAAGTTCGGATGGCCCGTGCCCACATCCTTGTACTTGGGTCCGCCCCAGCTAGTGTGGCTGCCACTGAAAACAATGGTCTGGTAAATGGAATCTTTGATTACTAGATCTGGAAGTTGTTTGATTGTCCTTAATCTACGATGGGATCGCTGGCTAAAGATATTAGAAATCTATCAGTTAGGTTCACAGTCAGATTGCAGTCATTGTCATTTGTCAAGCCAAACTTCATCTCTTTGGTTCACATGGGGCCATTGTCAGTTAATTGAGTCGATTGCTGTCTGCTTTAATGACCGAACAGAATTGAAGCGATGGAATCATGCAAACTACTGTGGGAGAAATAACACCATATGTGGAAGAGATGTCAAGAGGGATCTCTTGATATGATCAAGTACTATTTGTTACCCTTCAATAAAAGAAAGAGCTGCAGCACATATTAGGGTGGATCCAAAGGTGAGATTTCTATATCATAGCTTTTACAAGAAATGATCAAATACACAACTAGCCCACTTATGGATTAATATGATATGTTGATTGAGGGGATAATTTTCTTTGCTTAACATCTTTGAGAGTCAAAATAGAAGAATATTTGAAAACCCAATCTAACTAGATGTGAAGGGAACAAGAAAAAGAAAAAAAGTCATCAGCCTGGTAGAACAAGTCTACCATATGTTGTCACAGATGGAGAAAAAGAATTTTTCTATCAGAAAGTTCTACTCTTAAGTCTTGATATACTGGATCAATCAGATGATTATACAACCATTGAATTGAAGAGAGAGAGAGGGAGAGATCTGTTAGATGACTATGAGGTTCGAAGAAATCTACTAGATCAAAACTCAACCATAGATCTTGAAAAGATACATCTACCTGTCAAATTTTCAAAGGTTGATACTGTGGATCTGGAGATAAAATATCATTAGGAAGGTCGTACTACAATAGAATACTCTAATGTGACATAAACTAATATAAACAAAGTTAGTTGTCCTTCAGATTGAGTTTCCATTATTAATTGTAATGCAGTTTTTTAAGGATTTTATCCAAAAAATCCCCACTCGTTGAAGATCAAAATGGGCTTAGAAAGTCTTCATGCACTGAGTGGTCCTACAGGCCTGATTTGGTTTAGTTTTTTTTAGATTTCCTGAGAGAGGATATCGCCGCTCATCTAGCCTTTTTATAATCGATCAAAACCGATTTTCCCCATTTTTTCATCTTCCTCCTTTCCTTCACCTCCTCCATCGATCTCAACCCAAGGCGCTCACTGTCGATTGCAATGCTTCCTCTTCCACCTCTTTTCACATTCTAGCAAGCACGTGGAGATCCTAGTTGTATTTTTCCTCTTTGTGACCCACAACTCATCGGATCTCAAGAAGTGTAGAACACGAAACCCTACCCTATTTCTCTATTGTAACGTTTAATATGTGAGGTTTGGGTTTGAGATTGAGTTGGAGTTGGAGGAAGGAGGAAGATGAAAAACGAGCGGATGAGGAAGGAAGAGGAGGAGGGAGAATATGAAAAATGAGTAGAGGAGGAAGGAAGAGGTGGAGGAAGAAGAAGAAAAATGAGCGGGGACAATCGCGGGTGAGCGGCGATATCCCCGCTCATGACAGATTTTTTTTCCCAAGGATGAACACACTTATATAAGAGCTTAACATTTTATGTGAGGGGATATCCCCGCTCAATATATGAAGTTTATAGATGATAGGCGGCGATATCCCTTCTCATGACAGATTTTCCCAATGGATGAACTGGGAACTTAATCTTTTAAGTGAGGGGATGTCTCCGCTCAATATATGAAGCTTATATGCGATGAACGGCGATATCCCCACCCATGACAGAGTTTTTCTAAATGATGAACACACTCATCTGAGAGGTGCACCTGTCATGAGCAGGGATATCCCCACTCACCCGCGATTATCCCTGCTCTTATTTCTTCTTCTTCCTCCTCCACTTCCTTTCTCCACCCATTTTTCATCTTCTTCCTTCCTCAGCTGCTTGTTTTTCATCTTCCTCCTCCTTCCTCCAACTCCATCTCAAACTCAAACCTCACATATTAAACGTCATAGTAGTGGAATATGGTAGGGTTTCATGTTCTACACTCCTTGATCTCCGACGAGTTGTAGGTCACGAAGATGAAAAATACAACTAGGATCTCTGCGTGCTTGCTAGAAGGTGAAAAGATGTGGAAGATGAAGCATTGGAATCGATGAGCAACGCCTGTGATCAGTTAGGTTTAGATAGATGGAGGAGGTGAGGGAAAGGAGGAAGATGAACAATGGGGAAAATGAGTTTTGATCGACTGTAAAAGGGCAAGATGAGCGGCGATATCCCCTCTCAGGGAAAACTGAAAAAAACTAAACCAAATCAGGCCTGTAGGACCACTGCAGTGCATGGAGCCTTTCTAAGCCCCTTTTGATCTTCAATAAGTCTAAGGAGATTTTTTTGGTAAAATCCTCCAGTTTTTTCCACACAGGCAAGCCTTTTGTTCTGTCACCGAGCATGGTGTGTCAGTGTCACTAAGTTGGTCAACCCATGAAACCAGGTGTGTTACCAATTTACCATCCACCATGGGTTAGCAATTAGAAACTTACAATAAGCTGCCTTTATGACCATTGGGTTCCCTTGTAATATAATATATTCTTTTTTTTTTTGCCCGATCAAGGAGAGAGCACGCACACAGGAAGATAGCGTGCATGCGTGAAAAAGAAGATCGCTTATACACAGGGAGAAGACAATATATCCAAAGATGGAACCCTAAGCAACTGGTTGAGATAAGAGGTTTCAAATTTTCCTTATACCATCATTGAGTCTACTTTAAATATCCTTTCTATGATTTTGAATTTTAGAAATGAAAATCCAATTTAATAGGTCTTTTAACTCTTAAGGGCATGCTTGTTTTATGTAAGTGAGTTCTTGGGAATTCTAAGGCTCACTATTTATTAAGTGGTTAAAAAAATCAAGAATAAGGTGAACATCTAGAAATAACAATTAAAGTGAGGGAAGATAGGAAATGAATACTCAGTCATCACCTTAGTAATTCAAATCTTAAGAATGTCAAGTCCCATCTAGATAGCAACTTATATCCTTCACTCCTCACCTCATGTCTTCTTCCCCCTACCTCTTTAATAATTCTTTGTTGGAACTCATTTGACGATAATTTCTTTTGTATTCTATCAAACAAATATACCTGTATAGTTATTTTGATGGAAGGAAACTAATAAAAGCAGCAAAGCAGGGGCTCGATTCACTCGATGTTTAGAATGGATAGTTCAAGAGTTGTCCTACATTTGATCTTGACAATAAATCCTCTATTTGGCTTCATCAAGAGAAGATCTGATCCGTTCATCTCTACAAACAGACATGAGATTACATCAAAACCATTTAGATCTCTGGTCCGGTGCTCGACCTACCGACGGAGGACAATATATAAAGCCTGTGATCTGAATCCAGCAAATCGGCCCATGGTGGTGATCCAGTCCATCATACATTAGGACGCAGTAGGCCAGTACTGGTAGCCAGTGGCGGATGGAGTGTAATCAGGCCCCCAGTGGATTTCTAAATTTTATTTCTAATACTGGTGGGGCCCACTAATTTTTTTCCATTAGGCCCCCAATGAATTTTTTGGGCCCTCAATGGATTTTTGTAGCCCAATATTAACTTTAATTAATATATGTTCGGATATTCCTTGTGTGTTTAAATATGTCCAACTGCTATTGCAGGCAGACTTTTTGGGGAAAAAAATTATGTACACTAAGTTAGGCCCAAATCAATTAGGCCCCCAGTGACATTGAACCAAGCCCCCCAATGAAAACTCGTAGAGAACAATTGTGATAAATAAATATATCTTGTTTTATTGCTTGAAATTATTATATTATATTTGTTCCATATAAAAGGTTTGGGGTAAATCTACACACTATTTGTCCTTGCTAGGCATGATTTGCAATGCAGTAGAAATCTACAAACTATTTGTCTTTGAATGCACATTTTTGTGTATTAGTTACTGATAGTGTATGTAAAAGGTCCACTACTTTTTTTGTGTATTGTTTTTTCTCAAGCATGAAGAAAAAAAGAAGAAAAAATCATTTTCAATCATATAAATAACCAAAAAAAAAATTCCGGGGCGTTGCCCCCGGACCCCCTACTACTTAATCGTGCCCCCAGTGATTTTGAATCCTGGATCCGCCACTGCTGGTAGCATGTCCAATAATGAGAAATGATTGAACGGCAGTGATTGTATGTGGCCCATTCTCATCAATCTCAACCCATGGATCAAACTCTATTCCTAATGATCACAGGTAGGTAGCTCTCATAATTTGCATTGGTTTCATCTAACAAATTAAGAACATTGCACCAGTGAAACTTATATTTGAGCTTGTCACTAATTATCAGATGGTTTACTCCTAAAGAATCTCAAAAGCTGATATATTTTCATAATTTCATTTCACCCCATCATTCAATTGAGAAATGATCTGAATGATCAGAATTGGGGCCATAAAGGTGTAGATCTGCTTGATCTTGACCATCAACAAATTAAATCTTGTTTATATTTTGGGATTTCCCATGGTCAGAAAGAGTTAAAAATGAATCTTCCATATGTCATTTGCAGTTGGAAACCTTGGACTTTGGACAGCCACCTCTCATTTGGAATCTCTTATCACTGATTCCCAATCACCAGCAGAGAGAGAAAAGGAGCCAGAGAAAGCAGGATCCAGAAATCATGGGGTCCAAATGCCTGAAACTTCACCATCTCCATCATCCCTTCCTCTCCATCCCCACCAAGAAAATAATAAGTAATCTTCCTCTCATCAATCACCATGTCTTCAAATTATCATCACAGACCATGCATGATCACCAACACCACTCCTTTCAACTGCTGCTACAACAAAGAAAATTCTCCACTTCAATTGCATCAAAAAGTCCCACATCAGGATCCGAATTCCAATCCTATTCTGATGCAGACGCCACCCTCACCAACGATGATCTTAAGCCAACGACCATCGATCAGAGGACCTTCTCAGGATGGGAGATGGCCAGCCTTTGGGTAGGCCTAGTGGTGGGTGTTCCTTCCTACTACCTTGCAGGCAGCCTGGTTGATCTAGGCATGGCCTGGTGGCAAGGCGTCGCCACCGTCGTCGCCGCCAATATCATCCTCTTGATCCCCCTAATGCTCACCGGCCACCCGGGGACCCACTACGGCATCTCCTTCCCGGTCCTCGCCCGGTCGGCCTTTGGAATTCGCGGCGCCCATGTCCCAACTCTCCTTCGGGCCTTGGTGGGATGTGGTTGGTATGGGATTGAGTCATGGATTGGTGGTGAAGCTGTCTTCCTCCTCCTTCCAGCATCACTCAAGAAGTCTAATTGGGCTAGCTACCTCCCATGGTTAGGCGCTTCGCCACTCGAATTTGCCTGCTTCATCTTCTTCTGGCTAGCCCAATTGACCATCATTTGGAAAGGCATGGATGGAATTCGGGATCTAGAGAAGTATTCTGCTCCAATTCTGATTGTTTTAACTTCATCACTACTCTGTTGGGCCTATATCAAAGCCGGTGGCTTTGGTCACATGCTCTCTATGTCTTCCCGCCTTTCCAATTCAGAATTCTGGTCTCTCTTCTTCCCTTCTCTTACAGCAAACATCAGCTTCTGGGCCACTGTTGCGCTGAACATACCGGACTTCACTCGATTTGCCAAGAGCCAGACCGATCAGATGGTCGGCCAGGCGGGTCTCCCCATCTTCATGGGTCTCTTCACCTTCGTCGGCCTGGCAGTCACCTCTTCCACAGAGGTGATTTTCGGCCGCGTCATTTCTAGTCCAATTCAGCTGCTAGGCGAGATTGGTGGTGCTTTCACTGTCTTCCTTGCCATCTTTGGAATCAGCCTTGCCACCATCACCACCAACATTGCAGCCAATATCGTCGCCCCGGCCAATGCGCTTGTCAATCTCAGCCCAACCAAATTCAGCTTCAGGCGAGGGGCGCTGCTGACTGCAATTCTTGGTATTGTTTTTCAGCCTTGGAGGCTGCTCCGATCAAGTGAGAGCTTCGTCTATACATGGCTGGTCAGCTACTCTGCACTCTTGGGACCAATTGGAGGTATAGTTCTAGTTGATTACTATCTCATTCGCCGCACTGTCTTGGATGTCAATGCGCTGTATTCTACTAGTCCTCGAGGCGCTTATTACTACTTTAAAGGATTCAATGTAGCTGCATTGGTGGCGCTGATCGTCGGGATTCTTCCTGTGATTCCTGGTTTCCTTCACACGGTTGGAATTTTGAAGTCGGTCGCAGATGTATCCATTGGCATCTATAACAATGCTTGGTTTGTTAGCTTCTTCTTTGCAGGCACTGTTTATTGGTTTCTCTCACAGTTGAGATCAAATGAAGAGAGCTCTCAGCTTATTGATCCTCTACTGGATGTATCAAAGTAGTGTCAATTCTATTCCTTTCCTTGTTGTTAGGGACAATAATACTAGTTGTAATCAACTAGATTGGAGTTAATCATATGAACTGGATCTGCCTTTTTCTTGGTTAATGATTTGAGCAGGGAATAGAGATTTGGGGGTTTGGCGATTTCCATCTAGGGAGTAGCTAATGCAAGATTGTTTGATATCTGAAGATCAATTTCAGTTGTAGGTCCTTATAAGGATGTTTTTGGAATCCCAACATTCAATTTGTAATGTGCTTCGGAGGCCTAAAAAGAGGGGCCCCACCTATGCTGATGTGGCTAACAGTTACCTGATTCTGATCATCCATCAGTTGGGACCCCTTACATTAAGTACCATAGTTTAAGACAGGCTAATCTGCTCACCATGTAGGACACAATGGAAGACTAGCCCTTTTCTTTTTCATAACCATCCACTTGTCATATACCTTTCCTAGGGCATGTACCTATCTTCCCAATGAACTGCCAAGATCTCACAAGTCCTACAAAAGAAATCCAAGAGTAAGTGCAGATCCACTTCTTCTTCCAAACCTCCTCTGTATTTGTAGAGGTTCTTTGGACTATTGATTAAGCTTACATGTTTTAGAGCTCCTTCTGTGGGGACATAGCCCAGGCCCATTTTAACATTCCATTTTGCCAGTCTGGGGCTTAGAACTACATGTATTTATTAGACCTCATCCTAAATTCAGGACTTGTTAGTTAATAAGAGTTGTATAAGACATGGGTTTAAAGGTTTGATCCCTTTGAGTGAGAGGCCCAAATCCATGGACATGAATGAATGCCTATTGCGCCTGATGGGCAGTACTTGGGTCAGAACTACTGGACTCAATGTCCCATTCAAAAACCCTAAATTTGGGACTATACTACCATTTTTTTTTTTTTTTTTTTTTGAGAAAACAATTCTGAAGAACAATGTTTGTGACAATGAAATCAATCCAATCATATCAGATTCCAAGGGCCCAAATCACTAAAAAGTCATTCATGGATTCCCTATTTGGTTGGGAACGACGAAAATAGACTCATATAAGTGCGGATATATATGTCCATTCCTAACAAATTTTGCATGTGGGCTGTATGCAAGCTAATAGGTTGAAACCAGGTTTAATGTCCTCTTAACAGGCTGATGGAAAGGTCCAAGTAGGGTCCAACCAAAAATACTAACCTTAGTTTTTGGATGTGGAGTTCATTCCTTAGAATGTTAACAATCTTGCTCATTGGGTTGCTAAATGTGTGGTCAAGCACTGTATATGGTATTGTGCCTACCATTGCTTGGCTCAAATTTAAGACCTGTTACTGCTGCTGTATGCAAAAGGTTTGGATTAAATTAAGGGAGGCAATTGGTCGTGACTCATTCAGAATTCAGGTCATGATCACTCTAGGTAACATGTATGGCCCAACCTAAGTCCGGCCTGTTTATTAATCGAGTTGGAGATGTTAATCCGAACCCAACTTAACGTTTAAATAGCCTGATCAGAAAGTCCATGTCTGGTTGGTGTGTGAGGTGGGTTGAGTCAGTTTCATATTGGGTTGGCTGGTAGGATAGCAAAGCTCGCACCCTACAAAAGCAAACTTGTCTTCTAGTTGGGTTACAAATATAAACCCTAACCCAACCCAAAAATATCAAGGCTTAACCCGAACCTCAAATTACTTTGTTAGATTTGTATTTATTGGTCGGTCAGGTCAAGAATTGCCACCCCTTTGCTTATATGGGGTTTGGGGAGTGTTACATTCAGAATATGCAGAACCTTACCTAATGACACAAATGAATTTCTTGTTGGTCCTTTTTTCTCTTTTTAAGAAATCGACTTCTAACTAAGTCAAAATAGTTAGCCACTAAACCCACTCAAACACACATTGGACAAATCTGTGATGGATTTTGAACACAAGACATGGCCACTCCACCAACTCCCGAGTGGGTGGTTTTAGAGCCCATTTAATGAAGGAGAAATGACAGATAGCGAATCCTCATTAGTTCGAGAAACGAATGAAATCTCTAGATGTGGAAAATTCCCTTCTTGAGATTTATTACTTTCCTCGACTAGTGATTCTGTACTATGATTGGATTTGAACTTAAGCTATGCGTGAGAACATAATTTTGAACAGAAAAACTCAATTTGAAGCTAGTAATGATTCATTAAAAGACACTTTCAATAAAAATCTCAATTTCACTGGAAAAAGGCATTTTTCTGTTCCCAGAGGAAAAACTCGTTTGTCCTCTTTATTTTTCTTTCTTCCCTTTTTTGGCAATAAGTAGTTAAAACTTCCACAAGAAAAAAAAAAAAAAAAAACAGTTAAAAGAAAGGAAAAAAAAAAAAAACCAGAGAAATGCTTTTCTCCTCCAGAATATGTCCAAATAGAGGTTTCTCTGGAAAACAAGTTTTTTTAATTTTCTACAGGCCTATTTTTTTTCGTGTATTTTCGCAGTAAGATTGTTTCATGTATTTAGATACCTGTAATTGCATTTCTATATTCAAGCAGCATAACACTTACCTGTAATTTCATAATTGCTTGGTTGAAAGATGGTGATCAAAACACTAAATTCTTTCACCATTCAGCTAGAGCTAGGAATTCTATCAACAAAATCAATCACATCTCAGCTAATGGCAGAACCTTCGAAGATCCAGCTACTATTCAAGCTCTGGCAGTTGAACACTTCTCAAACCTGTTCCAGCCTCAAGATTGCCAACCCAGTCCCTCCTTGTTCCAGGTTGATAGTCCCAAAGTCTCAGACATTGAGAACTTTATCTTAATTTCTATCCCCTCTGCAGAAGAAATTAAAGATGTGGTTTTTGGTCTCAAGCAACATCGTAGCCCAGGCCCGGATGGTTTCAATGGAGTTTTCTTCACTTCAGCTTGGAGCATAATTGGTCAAACAGTTTCCAAGGCGGTGCAACACTTCTTCCAAACCAAGAGAATTCATAAAGCTTCCAACACCTTCTTCTTGGCCCTCATCCCAAAAACAAAATCTCTTACTAATTTTGCTGAATTCAAACCTATCAGCTTGCTGAATTTCACTTACAAAATTATTTCAAAAATCCTAGCCTGCAGACTTGCCAAAATTCTCTCTAATCTGATATCCTATCATCAAGCTGCCTTCATCAAAGGCAGGAACATTCAACGCCATTCAGGCTTGGCTTTTGAGTTATTCTAGATGCTGAACTTCAAGCAATCTAAAGGTTGTTTCTGCCTTAAGCTAGACATTACCAAAGCTTTTGACAAACTAAATTGGTCCTTTTTTTTCTCTGCCCTCCAATTTTTCAAATTCTCTGACACTTGGATCACCTAATCAAAGAATGTGTTTGCACTTCTAAATGCTCAGTGCTTGTAAACCGCACCCCTCATGGTTTCTTCAGCTCTTCCTGTGGTTTAAGACAAGGAGATCTCCTGTCCCCTTACATTTTCATTTTAGCAGAAGAAATCCTAAGCCTTCATTTCAAAGTCTTTTAAACCAAGGTATTTTTCGCCAGATATCATCTATTCCCTCCACTCCTTGTCACTTGTTATATGCAGATGATATTCTCATCTTCATGAAAGGGGCAACCTCCAGCATCCTAGTTTTGCAAGACTTGCTAGAGACTTACCAGGCAGCAGTAGGACAGTTCTTCAACCTCCAAAAGAGTCATCTCCATATAGGCAAATGTGGCATCAGAATGAAAAACAGAATTAGTTTCATTCTTGGTATCAAAGAGTCTTTGACCCAGCTTAAATATCTGGGAATTCCAATATACTTTGGAACCCCTAAGAGGCGTCATTTCTTCTCTCTGCTAGATACAGTCAATGTTAAGCTCAGTGCTTGGAAAGCAAAATCTCTCTCTTTTGCTGGTCATCTTATTTTGATTAAGCATGTGATTTCTAGTATGCCAATCCACTTAGCTGCCACTTTACCTCTTCCTGCTTCAATCTGCAAAGAGCTAGAGAGATTGATGAGACAATTCCTGTGGTCAGGTAATGCTTCCCACTCCAAGCTCAACTACGTCAATTGGGCTACTATTACTCTTCCAAAGGCTGAAGGAGGTCTTGGCATTAGGAAAATTGCTGAAGTTAATACTGCCTCTTTTCTCAAGCTTGGTTGGCATGCGTCTACTGCTTCTTCTCTTTGGTCAATCTGGTTCAAGGACAGATACTTCAAATACAAGCCAATCTGGCACCATTTGAACTCAATCTCTATGGTTCATATATATGGAAAAAAATGAGACGCCTGACACCTCTTCTTCACAGTGGTAGTACTTGGGCCTTTGGCAATGGTCAGGACATAAACCTCTGGTTGGATTCTTGTAATGGTGGTAAGCCTCTCTCTGAAAGATTTCCTCTAATGTAATTCCTCAGGACCAATCTCTTTCTTCTCTTTTCCATTTGGGTTCCTGGTCTCTCCCAGAAGGAATCCTGCCTGCTATCCACAACTATCTCTCTAGATAGCTCTCAGATCTCTCTCCTAGGCCCGAAGTTAGAGATTGTCTCAGATGGAAAGACTCTCTTGATGGCCAGCTATCCCTGCAAACAGCTTGGAATATAGTCAAACATAGAGCTAATATTCTTCTCTGGCCTAAGTTCATCTGGAATAGCATCTCCCTTCCCAAAACGAAGTGCTTTGGTTGGCGCCTGTTGCATAACAAAACTCCAACAGAATCTCTCTTGAAATGCTTGGGTTTTTCTCTTGCTTCCAGATGCAGTGGTTGCCACAAAAAAAAAAAAAAGAAACAGTTCTTCACCTCTTCTTCTCCTGTGCTCAAGCTAGATCGATCTGGCTTTGGCTTTTTAGAGCTGCTGATTTGAGGCCTCCCAGGATCTTCTCTGCTGGAGAAATTTGACAATCTCTCTCTCAAGGAAATGACTTACCAGGTTCTAAGTTCATGGCTGTAGTTTTCATTGAAGTTATCTATACTCTCTGGAAGGTTAGAAACAAGTCAATTTTTTAAGATCACAATCTCCCCCTCAATCTCATTATTTTGCAGCTGCAACAAGATATCACCTTCTCTCCGAAGAACATTAGTAAGTCCTTTTGTAGCTCCCAGCTCAAGTCTATTTGCCTTTTTTTGAAAGTTTAAGTTGCTAGCTAGTCTTCCTTTTGTTCTGGCTCCTTTTATTTAGCTTTATCTTCCTTTTGGGGGTCCTATTTGACCCTTGTATATCCCTTCTCCTGTTTTCTCCTTCTTCTTTTTAATTTAATTACCCTTAAAGCAAAAAAAAAAATTGCATTTCTATATAAAGTGGTTAAAAATGAAAAACCAAAAATGAATTTTAAAAAATGAACCATTGAAGAACCTCCTCTTTAATGGAAACTGAATCAAGAGAAGATGGGAAATGCATACCCAAGCACACTTCGGGTTGTTCATGGGTTGGGACCAGCTGAGCTTAGGCATATCCAGACGTGGCCCTACTTTAGAAACACAGGCCCATATGATTGTCAAGCCCAAGCCAACGCACTTAGTCATTCAGGCCGGGTCTAATTGGGTTTTATATCAAGGGTACAGGCTTCTACAAATTGTTTGGACAAACTATCACAAAATTACAACACATTCCTTTTTTGGGCTGTCTGGCAGGGCCTAAATTTGGGCTTTCTATCACTTAGTCCAAGCCAGGTCCAAATATTATATGGGCACACCATAGCAGGCTGGGCCCAGTACCCCGGCATGGCCCAGCCTACCCTAGTAATTCAATGTTTAGGAAAGTCAAGGTCCTCTAATCTTGTCTCCATTTGTTTCTTGTCTTCTTTTGTTTGCTTATGTTGTGGTTTGTTTTGTTTCCTAGTTAATGAAATTTCTGATTTAACTTTTTTTTTTTTTTGCCTCATATCATCCCTCCCTCCCTCACCTCTTTAACAATCTTTCCATAAAGCTGATTTCACTATAAACTACTATGGATTCAATTCCTATGCATTTTATGCAAACAAACAATCTCTATGTAACTACAATTTTTCCTCTTTCAAAGTGCCTTCCATTCATTTGGAAGCATGTTATCCCATAAATGTGTTTTTCCCAAAACTTATTTTCTACAAATTTGTGACGCCAAACTTCAGTTTCAAGAGTCAAGACTGAGATTGCATTGGTGGATTCAATGGGGGTTAAATGTATGATATTACATGATGGGACATGCTCTGGTTCATTTCTCTCATGGACCCTTTCTACATACTCCATTCCAGGGTCCACCGGCGGGCCACACCAATCATGCAAACTTGGGAAATTGAAAGATCTGGATGGGACCTGCATGTGTGCAAACTCTTAACTCCGCTAGATCATTATAACCGTTTAATCCATAACCATCAAGTTTAATGTCTTTAGAAGGCAACATTTTTGTTTTTTTAGGATTTCAATCCAATGGTAAGTAATAATTGGATGAGTGTCAAATTTGGGCTTGGGCTAATTCAAGAAGAGTTGTAAGTTTGATGAGGTTGGATTGATCTCAAGAGGTCCCACGTGTTTAAAAAAGGGTCTACACAATGTCTCTCGTGAGGGATTTCCTCACCTGAGCCTCATCCTAAACAATATACATAAAATGGGCCCAATAAGAACCATTGGGCCCAAGAACCTACGATGAGACCCAGGGCCTGTTAGGCGTTTCGGACCCAAACATGGATTCAAGGACAAACAGCTGGACCCTAATGTATGTCCAGGTCTGTCAAATGGAACCAGATCCGGGCCAGGCTGGGGTGGATCGAGACCATTCACAGCCTTTTTCCAACAATCTAACCAGCGGTTTCACCTGCTAGCAAAGATAGAATATTTAAATTTCTACTCTTTTGTCTGGCAAGCATAGACTTATTTTGACTTGAAGGTGCAACTACATTGTTTCAGTCATGTTTGAAATTGATTGGACTCATTGTTTTGTTTTTGTCATGATTCAATCCCCTAGCTGCAACAGAGTCCACTCTATTCTATCCAAGGAGACATAATTTGACTAGTGGTTAAACAAATTTGACCCAAAATAATTAACTATCTTTGTTTTTTTCTTGGGTTGAATCAATCTTAAGTATCTGTTGGACGGTGAATTGGTGATTATTCAATTAACGTTTTGTAGCGTTGTTCCACTTAATTGTAGAGTCAATATTGTATCAAAAGTCACCACCTCTGAAAGTTTTGAATACTATCCTGCATCCATGTTTTGAAATGGAATTTGCATTACTAGTTGAGATTCTATAAAAACCAAAACTTCACAACTAACTTTGAAACTTAGAACTTGCAAGTTTGTTCTATTGGTAACAGTAAAGTTTCTTGAAGATAGAACATATCCAATGGAGAACATATCCAATGGAAAGTTGATGTGAATTTAAATCCAATCTTTTAATACTGCAAGTGCACAATTGTCTTTTTGAGACAGTGGCAAGTACAGGTCGAATTCCACAAGGAGCACTACTAAGTTAAAATTTAAAATTTGATTTTTTTAATCAAAGATTAATAAGTAATTGAGATCCAAGGAAAAAAAACTAGAAAAATTAAAAAACACAAACCAATTAAATATATAAAACAGATCAGAACATCCAGAATCCACTAAGCAAGATAACTAATCCATCCATGCAATTATTCTACTATTTGTCTAAAAAATTAACTCAGATCATAAACAAATCAATGTTTTGGATCCGGAGGATTTGTCTTCCACAAAAATCAATTGTTAATAAAAAAGAATAAGGCTACAACCCAAGACCTCCTTCACTTCATGAAAGAATGAAAAATCATAAGCATGACTCATCAAATTAAGCATAAACTATCAAAGGATTTCAGCCCTAAGCATAGTCTATCAAAATAAATATAAATCATCAAATTATTTTCACTAGAAATCAAAATAGACGTTGCCTAAAGCATGAAGACAGATCTATTATTCTAATAGAGCATACATTTGAAAGAGACAAGAAAGTAATAGAAGAATCACATAGATTAGATTAAAGATCTAGTTAGCTTCATCTATGTGCTCCAATCCAGAAATCTAGTCAATCATTGAAAAGAACTCCATAAGTAATTTCATTGATAGCTTCTGGAACAGGCTCCAGAATACCCAAAAATAACTCTTAAATACTATTAATTCCGGAAAGAAGAGAAAGTGGAGAGGGAATATTATGGACGTCCAAGGGGAGGGAGTTGTCTCCTATGCTACTTTTGGTTCCTTTTATTTCTCCGGTTATCTTACAGATACATTGAATCTGGACACCTTCTTTGCAGATTTTATTTATCTTCATTCATAAGGTATATCTCTTATCCTTTTTGAATTTGAATGAGGTAGAAGCTTCTGGAAACCTCTGGGTGGCTTGGCTAATCTTCAAATGGGGTCCCACAAGGGATGTGCAGCAATTGATTATCAATGGTGTGGATTTAATTGCAATCTCGTCTAAAAATGAACATGAAAATATCCGGACCCATAACTTTTTCAATATAGCTCTGATTTGCACATTTTTAGGCTCCACGAGTATCTACTCTGAATAAGCTTTCCAACGGTAGGTAAATTTCATCGATCCGACGGTCGGATTGAAAGTTATAGCCATTTGAAGATGAGTTGTCCTGAGAAAAACGGGATTAGCTTTTAAAATTTGATCTGCAATGGATTCTATCTCTGCACAACTTCCATTTTTGAAAAGACATCAGATGTGGATGATTCAAACTCTTCTTCTTTTGTTTCAATCAGAATGATACTCTTTGAATTATCCATTAATAATTTCAAATTTGCAACCACCGTGGACCCTGCCATGTGAGACATTTCATCTGTTTGAATAGTGGGCCCTATGAAAAGTCTTCTACTATATTTAGAATTCTTCAAGTGACATGATGAGTGGACCCCTCCTTTGATTGATTTGCATATGGCTTGTATGTGGGGTCCACGTGGTGAATTCTTCAATTTTCTTCTTTTCAATCTTCAATTCAGCAATTCAGGGCTTAGGATGATTGTGTGCTTGAAAGTGGACTCCGTAACAGAGGCCTGCAATTCTCATTTTCTGCACATTGTAATTCAACACATCAAATACTGAAGAGCCCATATTGAAGCGGGACCCATCCGGACCGAGTTCTACTCCAACTGGGACTCTTTGGAGAAACTTTGCAAAACAATCTAAGTTAATGCAGAAAATATAAGAAAAGTATGAAAATTCAGGTTCCTAGGTGAAAATGCATGAAATGATGAAATTAGAAGAATAATGATGCAATTCACCCAATTAAATCTCTAATTCATCATAAAATAATGCATAAATGTGCAAATTCATGAACTCAACAAAAGTAAATACAATATAAAAGGCATTGGTATAAAAGCCTTGTGCCAACACCTAAACCCAAAACAAATCTTCCAATTGAAGCTACCATTGAAACTATCCTGTAATCCTTGTTTGGCAAAAGATTCAGCCATGCTATTGGCTGAACGACATACATGAGAGTAAGAAACCTATGCGAAGAAGACAAAACTGATTATTGATTGAGCCAGCCTAGTCTGGTTGGGTGCAATTTGGCTAATCCAAGGACTCACCCATCTTAGTGACCAAGCCAAGTAGCTTCCATGACTTCGACAAGTGAGCACAGCTTTAGACTGGTTCTAACCTACATGTGGAAGGATCAGATGGGTAGAGGTGGAATAAATGCAGTGGCAAATGGTGGAAAGAAAAAAGATGAAAGTGTATATATATAGGGAGATGTTTATTTCTCACTTTATATGAGAGATATGAGTGGAAGCCCTCACATTTAAGTTGTCTCTTATATGAGCATCTCCATATATATATATGAGCAAGGCTCTCCTAAGCTCAAGCTTAGGAAAAAAATTTCGTAAGCTCATGCTTGTGAGGTCCACATTTGGTCCATCCAAATGGACCAAACACATGACTTCCCTAAATTACACATGTCCACCAACTTTCGGTCATATCCGAATTTATTGGACCATTGGATTGACTATGTGTCAATCAAAATGAACCGTTGACCATTAAACTTTTGGGCCCATATGGAGATGATATAAATTGCATTTGGGGCTAATTTTTTGTAGAGAGGAAGATCCAAAGGAGTCCTTGAAATCCCCCCCACCCCCATCTCCATTTGGGTCCCCAGGTGGGCCCCACCACACACTTGAACTTATCTTATCCTAAATTGAGCTTAGGAGAGCTGACCTATATATATATATATATATATGCGCTAAAAAATTAATATGAACAAAATTGTCTTGGAAAACAATATGATAGGGAGTCATAAAAATTGTGTCCAGCCAACTTGATAGCATTGGTTGTCATTTTATTCCTAGAAGATTGAATGGGGCTTCATGCCCATAGGGTAGCAAAGTTTGGCAAAGTCATGTAGTAGGGCATCTTTTGGATTGGTTGATGTTTTGGTTGTTGGAGTTTTAACTTTTTTTTTTTTTTTTTTTTCTGTTTTTTTTTTTTTTTTCCCCTTATTGGGCTTTCTCCTTAATGAATTATCTCATTCACCAATACAAAAAAAAAAAAAAAACACAGCCCGTGCCCTTTATTTGATAATGAGGGCACATGTTATTTGGCTGCTAAGGATGAATCCTTGGGGTATGCCGCTCTTCCCACTTCACTGGGCTATCCATCTAATATGTGGGCTTCCTTTTCCCACTTGAGTGAGCTCTCTTGGGCCCTAACCCCGTAAGCTATATGGTACCAAAAAAAAAAAAAAACCCTTCATTTATAGTATAAAAGAGGATGCATATGTCTTGAAACCTGCTCATTTGATTAGAACCACCACTTTCTCTTCAGTTCATTAAAATATGTACTTTCTCATCTATGAGACCATCTAGGGGAGGGGTGATTGGGAGGATAGAAAGGTTTATGCATGAATAAAGGGTGTCTTAGGAAAGATGAGGAAAAGATGTAAAGGGAGAAACCATTCATTTTATTGATTTTATATCTAATCGATGTATCACAATTACATCAGAGGATTTCCCATTTTATAGGCTAGAAGTCCTATTTTGAAAAGGACAAATAATGCTAAGAAGAAAGTTAAATCTCCTAGACAACCCAAATCAAAATAACTCAGTTTAATTCAAAATTAAGATGGAACATCCTAGAAATATCTTAAAATACTAATTGTTACCCGCCTATCCCCTTCACTGGGGGGACCAAAACTCAACTAAAAACAATTTTAAACAGTTAAAATATCAAGGCTTCAAGATTAATGGTAAGAAGGAATTAAAAAAGTTATATACTTAAAATTCATTGGTGAATCCAGTTCGGGTAAGCGTCAATTATGTTCAGTTCCATTTTCTTAGGTTGAGTCTATCGGGGAGGAAATCATCATTTTAATATCATGAGTTACATGTCTCAAAGGATCAACTTCAAACCCTAAAAATCATGATTGTCACGCTTTTAGGTGGGCCTAAAAGGCTAAACCAAATCCAAGCACGCAAGTAATTTCTATCAAGGGCGAGGTGTTTTTAGATCCATCCACTCTAAAAAATAATAATAATAATAATACTAAGAAGAAAGTGTACCAATCATTGAACTTCTTTTGCATGTTTTTAATCATGCAACCATGGCAATATAAGGAAGATTGGCCATTCCACATTAGGTTTTCTAAAAGGCTAACACTTCCAATATTTATTCATCCTTCAATTGGGTTTTCTAAAAGTCTAACACTTCCAATATTTATTCACCCTTCAATGAACTTAAAGATGGTGGATTTTGGATATGTTCCGAGGACCTTTTGGCAGCCCATTGGTTGGCTAAAATGGATTTTCCCTTTCTGCAAGATTTTCTCCCAAATTGGCTTGTAGGATTAGCTAGACAAGGGGTTGCTCTAGTTTTGGTGTTTGTGTTTTTTTTGCTTGGCCATGCATTTCTACCAAAAAAAAAACCATATCTGAAATTGTCTTTTCAAAAAATCATGTTCTATAATTTGATAATATTTAATTTTAAAATACTTTAGAAAAATACAACAGCTGAGGTGCATGAAAAAACAAACAAAAATCCAAGTCCTAGATTTATATATCTGTGACACTAGTCCAAATAAGTGAGACATGAAACTCTCAATTCTCAACTCATATATTTTTGGCATTACTTATTATGAACATGCAATTAACGGCTGTGACCGGTGAACTAGCAATAAAAAAAGTTAAAAAGAAAGTTGATGCCAGATATGCAAAGTACATCTTCCAAAAATATATATATATTGTCACCCAAAAAGCTACATGTCCCTATAAAGAAGTCATGACAAAAAAAAAAAAAAAAAAAAAAAAGGCATTAGATAGATTTAGAGTCCGATCCAATTTGCTAACTAATAGACAAGGCAAGGATTAGACAACCCTTTGTACTACACAACTCACACACTGAGCTATGGACTCAAAATAATATTAGAGAACTGATGTGGATTCTTACCATGCAATGAATGGAGAACAAAAGACAAAAGGGCCATTCATTGGAGACTAATGTGGAGCAGCTGCCATCCTCACATCTATTTCTTAAATGCTACTGTCACTGTATAGGGGAATTGACTTGGGGTCTTAGGTCACTGGTACCATCCATATTACTTTATGCGCCTACCAACCTATGAGAGCACATAGTTTCACAACCAAACATCAATTGCAATTAGTTAGTGGTCATGACAATGCCCCATGTAATTTGCAATTCAAAACATCAGTATCTAAATCTTCAACACCCACCCCACAAGTTCATTGTACTCATCTGTCGGCTTTTGAAAGTGCCAGGGAGAAAGGATCTAAGCAGTGTAAGACGTGGCTTGCATGCCATGGTATTATCATAATAAAGAGGTCTTCTTTAGTTTAGTTCTTTATGTTCCTAATCTTATTTAAATAGGGCTACATGTTTTTAATTTCCAACAGAGAAACTATAGAGAACTATGAATAGGGGGATTATTTCAAATCTAAGATCCATATGAACAACTTGGACTGTCAATTATCTAGTCCTTTACAAGTACAATAATAGCCTTTATCTACTTTTAACAAATAACCACTTGCACTGATGTGCAAATCTCAATTAACCACTTGAACGGGGCTTAGAGACCCATTTTTTATTTTTTTATTTTTTTTTTGTTTTTTGTTTTTTTACTAATTGATTTAATTTGATGAGTTTTATTGTAAAGGATAGAATATTCTTGGACCTAGCTGTTGAGATTAAATTGAGGGCATAATTAGTCCTGCTTAAATTGACACAGGTTATTGCTCTTTTAGCTTAATGCATGCCCTTAGCTTAATCCAAAATAGGTAAGAAAATATTTTATTTTTAAGCTAAATAAGGGCTCTGACTCTGGATCAAGGTGGTTGGCTAATATTGATACATGGCTAGAGGAAGTTATTGTTTGTAATAGAAAAATGGAAACAGTTCTGAGTTAAAATAATATATTTTTGGGAATTTCATATAACCATCAGTCTCTTCTAATATTTACAAATAACCACCTTTATTTTCAGTGTTTACATACAACATCCTATAGTCTCTAGACTACCGATCAGTTTCTCTCATCATTTCCAACTGGTTTTAATTAAAAACAACTCAAGACTGGATGAAAATATCCTTTAACTATACTAATTAAAGTCTACTGTTTAAGATTGGTTTAACCTATGATAAAAATAATATACTAAAGTCTACTAATATTTTGGCTTGAATTATTCTAACCAGAGAAAATGACATGGATAACAAAAATGGAAATCAAACAATTATTTGAATTGTCACCAATATAGCTAGTAATTTTTTTGTAACCCAGGTGTCCAGATCTCTTTTAAGGTTTTAAGGACCCGACTAAATCCTCAAGGCACATGGAGTCCCTACCTCCCCCACGCACCGATCAAATCAAGCATGTACTTGGTTAAGTGGCTCCAGAGAGACCTGAGTTGATACTACAATATCTAGTTCATGAACTGGTCCTAACCAACCGCGATGCCCCTCGTGGTTCTCCAATGGCTAGTGAGTCCACTCGATTTGAATTATTTATATGGATGTCACATATTCTCCTTACATCTGGTGGGGTCCATTGACCTGATGGTCAAAATTAAAATTGATGAATTGCTAAGAATTATCACCTTTTGTAGCTAGTAACTCCAATTGATTTCATCTTTCATAGATGTCTATCCACATGCCCACTTCATGTGTTCATCTTTAACAAGCACTTCCATCCTCAATCTGAAAGATTTCGATTGTGAATGATTTAGATGGTCCAACTGTATCAAGATGCTTCATATGAAGTAAAGTGGGCCCCAACAAATATAAAATTGGCATGTGATTAAACATCTATTAAAAGTCAGATTTTCTGGGCTTCACTAGCAAATCAAACTAAGGTGGTGAGGGGGAGGGAGGGGAGGGCGAAGGGGGGCAATTGCCCTCCCTCAAGTTTTTGAAAACCTAATAGATAATGAAGTTTTTAAAATTTTCTTGATGGATAATTATGTGTTTTTCCCTATAATTGCCCCCTCTTCAGGTTTTGCAATGACAGATGAAAAAAATTATTGAAGAAAGTTGGGGGACAAAATGGTCTTACAATTTCTTCAAAAGAAAGCAAACTTATCTCTACTGTCTATATATATAGGTGGCGTTCTATTACCTGCATGGCAACTTGTCTCCTTTCTTCTAACCAATTCTTGTTGGTTGAGTGCCCACTGCCCTTCTTTGTTCAAGGTCCATATCCCTGCACAACCCTTGCCTTCTTCTCCAACATTTCAACTCAGTTGTTTGCATTGTACAGTCATTTGCATCTATGTGTAGGGAGGTTTTAAACAGTTCTTCAACCCATTTGCCTTTTATTATTATTCCTTTCTTTTTTTTTTCCCTTTAGTTTAATGGGTGTTGTTTGTTTTTTTGTTTTCCTCTGTTAAATAGTCACACACCCAACCTATCCAAGACATGGAGAGTGTGATTAAAAACCCAAGGGTGTCATTGAGAAAACCAATCAGTACTGTTGAAAATATCCCACATGGATGTGTGTTAATTAATTAAGAAAATTAATAAATAATCCTTCAGATATCCAAGTCATCTTAGCGGCTTCTTCAAAGCCTGAAAAGGTGTCCAGCGCCTAAGAATTTATCAAATTTGGTACTTCACCAACTACTTAATCTTTAGGGCCCGTTTGGTAATTTACTTTTAAAATAAAGTGGATTGAAGTGAAATGAAAAGAAAGAATAAAATATAAGTGAGTTATGATGGTATTTTATTTTTAGTTGTTTGGGATAGAATATTTTTGACTTTTTGTATGGGGAAATGAAAAATGAAGTTTTTTTTTGTCTTTTAGTGAGTAAATGTAGTTGCTTTTTGACTTTTTTGAAATAAGATGGATGGAGTTTTGGTAAAAAGTAGGCCTGTCAATGGGCCGGGCCGGGCCTGGGCTTGGGTTGTCCAATTCCGTCCCGAAAATAGGACGGGCCTGCCAGGTGTTGTCCAATCCCGGCCCTAAATTGAACGGGCTTACATCTAATCCCGTCCCGTACGGGCTCGGGCTGGGACAGGGCCGGGCCTGGGCTTAGCCCGATCCTGGAGATAAGCAAAACATTCTCTAATTATTCCTACTGTCACCAGACACCGGTGTGAGCCGACTTTAAACCCTCCTCTTTTTTCCAGGCTTGGGACCGGCAATGCAATGCAACAAGCAACATGACGGAGTTAAAAAATTTTTTTTTTTTTTTTTGCTAGTGACAGTAGGAAATCAGAAAATCAATAGAAATGAATGAGTATACTATAGGCTATATGGGTCAAGTAATGTCAAAACCTTTTTTTTTCCGGTAAAAGTAGAAAATCAGAAAATCAATAGAAATGAATGAGAATAAGTATCCTATATGAGTCAAGTTAAAGTAATGTAGCATCAGTTAAAAACTTTTTTTTTTAAAGTAGAAAATCAGAAAATCAATAAAATGAATGAGAATGAGTATCCTATATGGGTCAAGTAATATAAAAAAGAAATCAGTAGAAATTAATTTTCTGTTAATATGTCTAAAACATCAATTAGTGCATTCCCATCATTATCTAAATCACCATCACTAGTTGGGTCATGACTAAACCAATCTTGGGCAGAAGAGCAATTGAGTGTGGGATGCTTTTAGGGCTTGCAACGTCTTATAAAAGAGATAGACTGATGGAGGGCACAGTTACAAGAATGCCCCTCCTAACTAGCCATTTTTTTACTGTTAGTGATGGGCAGTTTAGGTAATATAATTTTTTTTATCAAAATTAACTTGGAGCAGGCCTGGCCGGGCTTGAACCTGCCCAGCCCCAGTCCCATTTTGGTCGGGCTTTAAAATTATTGACCAAGCCCAACCCACTGGGCTCAATTTTTTTTATAAAGCCTTGTATTTTCGGGCTTGGGACGGGCCGGGCCGGGCTTTCTACCCGTTTCAACCCGTCCCATTGACAGGCCTAGTAAAAAGTACTTTCGATGGGATATTTAACTTGATTTGACTTCACTTGACTATATTAATAAAATTACCAAACGGGCCTTAGTTTGTTTGCGCCGCGCTATAGGCATTAGAACTTGACGATCGGCGGCTTTTCATTTAGTTCATCTATGAGCATTTTTCTTCTTTTCTTTATCCTCTTTTGAGGACGAAGTATGTACTTATGTTGGGTTACACCCAAGTACTATTGTACTATTTTGGATTACACCCAATTTTGAATAGAATCCGATGTACTATTGTACGATTTTGGATTACGCCCACTTTTGAATAGAATCGAACGTAACCCCAAGGGGTAGTTCAGTTGGCCTAAGACTACGGTTTGCACCTGGAGGTTGTGGGTTCGAAACTGCTCTACCACACTGGGGCCACAGGGGAATTTTACCCGGCTTTCTCTCCTGGGCCCGTAGGGATTATTCTAGCCCAAAGGGCTGGGAACCCTACGTTATCAAAAAAAAAAAAAAAAAGAATAGAATCGAACGTACTATTCAATAAAGAAGAAGAAGTGTATTTTACCTTTCATACATCCTGATGATGATTTTTGTGAGTAATCTTTTTGTTGATCACAGGTAGGCCTTATATGAAGCAGGGATGAGGTTTGTTTTTATAATGATGAAACTAAGACATCCTATGCTGCATACAATATAGTTGATACTTCTTTTTTTTTTTGATAATGCAGCCAACGGGGCTAGGATCCAAGAGAGACCGCACACAGATGGAAAGACATCCTGCAAGAAGGAAGAAGGCTCATACAAGTGGGAAGATGTAGCATATTCAGGATTCGAACACTGAGCAGCCAAGTGAGAACTGTCACCACTTACTAGTGAGGTAAGTGGCCGTTCTCAAAATTAAATGCCAAATTCTTTTTTCAATTATTAACTTTTTTCAAGTTTTTAAAGTTGACACTTGAAAAAGCAATTTCGCAATTAATTTTGCAGGACCTAAACACAAGATCTTTATTTGGGGATGGTTGACTTTGCAACAAATGACCTAAATTAATTTCTCTAATGTGAGTTCTCATCACCTCACATGTGTAAATTGTGTCATGAGTCTAAGTATCACAGCCCCTTCGTTGGGTTAAAAAAAAAGAAAAACTAATTTCTTTGATTGCAGGTCTTGGTTTACCTAGATTGCATGAACCATGTGATCCCCAACCTGAGTCGTGGTCATCTAGACAATGGGTTTGGACAATCTGGATTGCTATGTGGGATGGTGATCCCAAGACCCATGTTTCTGATGTGGGTTGGAATTTGGATCACATTAAATTGTTTTCCATCCTTTCAATTGTTCATCAAACTAATAAACCCCAAAACCTTTATATTTGTTATCTTAAAGGAAAATATTCTACTGTTCACACTGCATCTGGACCACGCATGCATATTTAGAGGTGGGTCCTACCTCTGTGGTGGTCTAGATATGCTGCTTAGTCTCACCTCTTTTTTTAGTGTTTATTTCATGGTTTGAATTGCTCAATATTCTCATAGTAAGCATCAAGATGTTTACGTTCGTATCTTACATCTTCACCGATTTTAAGAAATTTGTGAAAAGCAACCAAAAACACGAAACACAGCTAAAACAACAACACTCATTTGCTCATGTAAAAATGGTGACTTTGACAAAGACGGTAGGTAATATATTTCACATATATAACATTTACATATGTAAAATTAGTGTCTTCCCATGCTTTAAAGCAAATGAACCTTTTTTTTTTAACCCAGCCAAGGGTGTTGGGTCCCAAGTGAGAGACTGCATACACACAGAAAGACAGCCCACTCAAGTGGGAAAGTAGCCCGCACACCTAGGAAAAAGTGGCATACCTACGGTTTAAACCCTGTATGGTTAGGTAGAAAATGCCACTCATTACCACCAGGGTAAGGAGTCATTCTCAAGCAAATGAACCCTTAGTTGAGGTAAGAGATTGATTTTTCTTTCTAAAAATGTATATCCTATTAATCCAGTTAAGATGATGAAGAAATAACTAATAAATAAATATTGAAGTATGGCTTCTAGTTAAAGTGGTTGACCAATGTTATTAAAACAGTATAGATAGTATATAGAGATGGATTTTGTAAATATTAAAATGCTATTCGGGAAATGTGAGTTTCCCAACAAAATTGACTCTATGCCTATAGACGATATGGGTTAAGGCCAAGTTAGACTGGCAGCTTAGATATATCCAAGCCTGGCTCGACTTTAAAAACATAGACTCATATCTGGCCCAAGCTCAATATTGGCAATAAATTTCTGGCCTAACCTCAGCCCACCTAAAACATGTCAAGCCCCCAGCCCACAGCTTTAGTCAAACAGGTGGATCAGGTCAAATAAAATATAAGTGGCCCTAAGTTTACTACCCATAGATAGACATGTAAATATGTAGGGACATTCAATGATTTGTAGATTGTCGGTCACGTGTGATACTCGTAGCTTTTAGGAGGTTTTGGTAAGAACTAGGAAGGTAGTTTTGTCTTGAGCATGAAGCGAAGTTCCAATACCCTCTAGGTCTAGGGCTACTAGATTCACTGCACATTGCATTATAAGAATATTCCTTTTTTTTTTAATTTCTTCATTATTTATTATGTTAGGCTATAGCTTGAATTTATTATTTTTTTTATTCTTTTTTTGCTTTTCAGTAGAAGAGAATAGAATTTGGGCACATAACACATTATTTCGAGTCCTAACAAGTGGATCTACAAGTAAAGATAATTATCCCTTTTAATTGATTGGAGCGATAAGTACAAGACATTGGTCCATTGGTTGCGAGGAAGTAACGGCGTCCACTCTAAATTAGGGCATTTATTTTGAGTGGTTCCGTAATTCAGTAAGCGAGTTGCATTGTAGAGCTCGACTCCTTCAACTTAGAATTGCTCTTCAGAGCCTGAGATGATTTTGATTCATAGAAACTGCCCTTTCAGGATATACATAAAGTCATTGGTGACTAGATGCCAGTTCAAGTACATGGTCAATGTTGCTGAATCAGCATGAACGCTTACAAATGTAGCATTTATAAATTTAATGGTCAAAAAGGGAAGGTGATGATTTCTGTTTTTAATTCTGTCATAGTATAAGGTTCAAATGAGTCAAATGTTTTGGCCATTTTAGAGGTGTTGAGAACTTATTTTGGTGCTTTTCATGAAAGTTTGATTATTATTATTATTATATTTTATTTTTGAATGACTTCCAAGATGCCATTTTGTGAGTGTCTGGGGAGGTTAATATTCTATGAGAATGTCAATACTTCATGAAAGAGATAATTAGATTTTTGGGGCATTTTTGTTATCACTGATTCTCCAGCATATTGTTAACTGTTGGGCCAATGCCATGGCGGATTCCTTGGCAAAACAAGGAGTCAATGGGGAAGCTCCTTTTTATTGGTATATGTTCTTTTTTATTTTATTTTGTGTTTGAAGAGGCCGGGGGTTGGTGTAAGGCTCTTATACTTTTAGTTTCGTCAATAATAAAAATAAAAAATTAAAGTTCAAAAATAGACAAAACCATGACCCATTGTAGGTTGTTTCCTATGGGGGGCATGGTTTTGCGAATAGGACAACATGAAAGATGGGACCGCCGTGGATAAGGGTCACTGAATAATAATTAATAACATAGGTTCTTTGAATGAGAAGGAAAAAAAGTGGAAAGAACGTTATAGATAAAGCGGAGAAAATTATCCACATTACAAATTTAACTGGGACCAAGGTCTTTTTTTTATGTTTTTATAGAAAGGCTCCTAGACAATGTTGGAAAATTTTCTTAGGGATAATGTGCAATGGGAAGAATTAAATGGATAAATAAATAAATAATATAATAAGAGTAAAGTGGAGAAAATATGAAAGCACTAAAATAAAAGGGCAAGGTGCATGTAAAATTGAAATGCTTTCTTTAAGATGATATTTTCCCTATATGCTGATGGTCTGTATAGAGAATTTGTACCCGCCAGATATGATACAATGTCCTCTTTGCCTCGAGACTACACTAAATTAAGAGATAGAATATGGATTTCCCTAAAATCACCAAAATCAAGCAGAAAAAAATGACTTTTTGAGGAAGAAGAAATCAGTAAAGAGACTACATTGCGATATCATGCGGTTTTTCTTTTTTATCCTTGTTTTTTGAGAACTTGAGTTGGCCTCTAATTTAAAGAGTTGGAGACAACCCATGGCCATTGGATCACATTCATTTATCTAAAGCCCAAAAGACACATGATATCCAAAAAGGCAAAAAACACTTAAAACTTTTTAAAAGAGATAGAAATTTGAAATGTTGTTAAAAGGCACACTCAAGTGCATCTTGAGATTTTTTTTTTCTTTTATTAAATGGAATTTAGAAAACATCAAACAGACAGCATAAAAAAGGCCCCATATTTTGTATTCTTACTAAGATGGTAAGATCTCCCTAGTCTATGATGAAACAAACAATTGTTGTTTTTCATGAGAAGATGAAAAGAATACCCTTTGTTAGCTTAGCAAATCTCACGGGTTCAAGTTATGTGTGGTGTGGTGCACCAGGATGCTTTTTTTATTTTTGGAAAGTTAAGTGAATATTCAATGAAGAAAAGCTAATCCTCACCTGTCGATTCCTACATGATTAAGGACTTGAGGAGGAAGAGACCAAACCCAAAAAAAGAGGCATGCCAATGGAATGTCTTAGAGATGGAATTAATTGGATTGGTAAGATAATTGTAATATATATCTAGCCGCTCAAATGATCCTAACCTTTATTTTATATCCTCAAATCTTAATGTCTATATATATTGCGTAAACTTTTCATAATAAATCAATGTGTACGTGAATGATTTCCAAATAGTGTAAAATGGGATAAGTTTGAAGCAAGATCCCAATCAATGCAAATGTAGATTGATTGATCAAAGGTAGTCTATCTATTAGTATTTCCTCCTGTGCTCCCTGGTACATCATATGGGATTCTCTAATAGAGTGGGTTTCAGATTCTCCAACCTATTGCCTTAAATCCATTAGTGTTACCTACCATTAAATCTAAATTGCTTGAAATCACTATCCCCTCTTGTTTAATCATCAAGAAAAGTTTTATTCTAATGAGACACTCATGCCCCACAAAATTGACTATAAATTGTGGACACAGAAGATATAACTTTATTTGGATTACGATTTTCCTTGATTACATAATTAAACTTTATATTAATTTTAAGCTGTTTGAATTTCAAGGATGGGCCACACTAACAAATTTTTATTGATCTGAATTAAAGAATCCTTAATCACCCACCCCAAGAAATTCTAGACTCTTCCTAGTGGTGCAGACTCATACTAAAATAATTCTTTCCGAGCTGCAAACACACATCTGATCACAAACTTCTAATCCAGAAAATGATGGGAGATAAAATAACAAACGCAGACAATTTCTACTAGGTAAGAGATAGGAAAAAACAATAGCATGGCCGCAGGTGCAACGCACGTGACAGAAGAAAACGAGGGCATGCGTCATATCCAAGTAAGAAAATACACGTAATGGTGTATACGGGATACCTGCTGCAGTAAAGGCATAAAAATGTTACATTTCAATGCCTGCATATAATATTTTATCCCAAGGAAATTTGGTAATACAAATATATATATATATATATATATATATATTGCTATCGGAGGGTTTTCAACCCTTTGGGCTGGACTAAACCCTCCGACCCCAAAGGGAAGTCGGGTAAGTATGGTAGTGTAGTTTCGAACCTACAATCTCCGGTTGCAAACCGTGGTCCTAAACCAATTGAACTACCCCTTGAAATTATAATACAAATATTTATAATTATTACGAACTAAAGTCTAATTTTCTTTTGATATTAAGAGCTGAAAGTTTGGATAGAAGGGGTGGCAATTAGTGACTTGGCAAATTGAGCTGGTGTCGATTAATTTGAATTTGGGTTGACATTTTAAACCCGGATAATAAGTTGGTTGAGCTCAGGTTAGATTCATGCATATTGGTCAGACCAATGAGCAACAAGTTTTATTGGGTTGGGCACATATTAATGCCATTTGTGATCTATATCTATGACCTGTTTTCAGCTGATTAATTTTTTGTTGCAATGAAGGCCCAGATGCCAATTCAAATGGGTTTACAAGGAAAGAATAGAGTGATCCAATGAGCAGGCAAATTAAAATAGGGTAGACATTTTAAAACTGTTATTGACATATTTGAAAGGAAAACAATACATTAAAGCCATAAAATAAATAATATATTCTAACTCAACTAATATAAATAAGAAAACACTAGTGTAAAAGCAATTTAGAACATGAATAAGAGAAATCTTAAGACATAAAATGACTCATCGTCGTTATCCAAGCAATGTCTCAATTACTATATTGGGGTCAACTAGATAGACTCTGTTTCGAGTATATTATCAGAATTCATGATGGTGTTTACCAAGAAGTCAACCACTCTCCTCAATTCAGGTTTGAAATCGACAATTACAATATGTGGAGTTTAAAATGGGAAAAAAATTCTAAGTTGTAAAATAAGTAACATATATATTCTAATTAGACTAATAGACGATAGAGGCTTCTTGAATCTTTTCACAAGAGCCCCTTAATTAAGTCTCAAGCCATAAATCCAAATTGAAGGAAAAATGAAGCAAAGAGATTAAAAAAAGGGAGAAGTGTTCAGTATAGAGAGTCGCAAACTAGCTCGTTGTTTTGGTTGGTAAACCATTCTTGTTGTTTTGGTCATGTCTATCATTCCATTCCATTTGGATTATAGTCACTTGCCAACAACTATAGGTTCACATGTTCAATTTGTTCTCTGAGATTGTCTTGTAATATATAACCTTGGATTTTGTTGGTTATCTCAAGGACAATTCGCAACACACCATAGGAACCATTTATACAAACTTTGAAAACGAGAGAGAGAGAGAGAGAGAGAGAGAGAGAGAGAGATCACATTTTAAGATTTTTATGATAGTTTACATCCTTGGGTTGGGTATCTTAAATATTTCTGAAACATCCATTGCATGAAACGTTTCAACTTCTTTTACTTTCTATAGTCACATGCATTAAATTGGTTGATTGCTTCTGCGCAAATTGTAGATTTTTAAGTAACTTGTGAGTTGTAACAGCTATGAATTAAAAAATCTTGAATTTTATAACAAGCATCTTGGTAGCCCAAAATTCAAAGTTTTCTATGCAATGGCTATAGGTTGGCATAAATGCTATATCTCCACCTCTTTTGTTTTCTGTACAAGAAAACAATCTCTCTCTCTCTCTCTCTGCGCGTGTTTGTCTCATTTGCAAGCTGTAAGGTATTCAAGAAGAAAAAAAAAAACCATTCAAAAAAAGATGATATTCAAGAAAAGGTCATTTTATCTTGAGACATTGTCTACAAGAGGTGCTTCAACTTTCTAATACCAGGTTCTATTTCTCTACATCGATTTATTTTAAATTCCTTTTTATTTTGAATCACTCAATTTTTACCAAGGTCGTGTTTAAGTTTAACCAAGTCTACAATGGCCAATTAATTACTCTGACTGTCCCATATCTACACTGGATTGATAGAAATCTTAATCTTGATAGACTAATAAAATAAAACCAAAAAAGAAACTAACACCAACGTGACCTTTTTATTATACAATGCAATTTCCATATAAAATTCAGAAACAGATGCCTTTAGTTGGCCGTTGTATTTATATCTATCTACTCGTCTCTATATGTCGGTCTGGGAAGCAAGAAACCAGAGAGAGAGAAAGAGAGAGAGAGAGAGAGACGCCAGCGTTGAATTTGAGTGGGCATGGGTGGCTGGGGTACTCTGTTGCCCTCGTGTGCCCTCGTGTTCTGACTAAACCAAGTCAACGGATCCAATGCAGTGGAATTGGAACAGGTCCTCTGGATTCTTCAAAGCATACCCGGCCCGGTTTTGGAAAACTAGACACTGTTGTGTTCTTTGCCTTCTTCTCTATAAATGGTTCCTAACAAAAACGTTTCATTTCATCCTCCCTCACTTCCACAACCTTCTTTTCCATTACATTAGCCTCTCTCTCTCTCTCTCTCTCTCTCTCTCTCGCTCTCTCTCTCTCTCTCTCTTATGGACACTGTAATGAGCATGGCAGTGGAGACTGAAATGGAGGACGGTTCATTAGAGGACAGGCATTTGAAAGGAGTGAGACATCTGCTTGAGAGTGGAATCACAAGGATTCCAAACAAGTATTTATTGCCGGTGTGTGATCGACCCAATATAAAGGGAGGGGAAAGGAACAACACCCAGCTCAAGCTTAAGCTGCCCATCATCGATCTCTCTCAATTACATGGTCCTAACAGGTCTCAAGTACTCAAGTCCTTGGCAAATGCATGTGAAGAATATGGCTTCTTTCAGGTATTGGAGACAAGTAAAGTTTAATGGTTGTTGTTGTTATATATGTGGTTTAAAACGCCATTATTATCTCCTAGTGTGAGAATATATAATTAGATTTTACCCACCTGTCCACCGTCCAACCTGACACCATTATTGCAGGTCTAAATCTGTGGCACAACTGGAAACGATGTGATTGCTATGTACAAGAAAACGTTTTTACCATGATAAACAGTTGAAAGAAATCGGAATAAACTACAACTCAAATAAGGAATCATTGTAAGGGATCTATATGGGCTACAAAAATTTTCTAATCAAATAAATTTGTGTATGTAAGAATTTCAAACAACAAGCAACAACAATCTGCATTCAATTGCAATAACACACAAAATCACATCCATAACAGAAGAACTTTTTTCTCTTTTTTATGTGATAAAGTCTCAATTAGAAAGAAAGATGCACTGCTATAGAGTAATTAAAGAACAATTGCCTCTTGGTACCAGTTCTAAACACTAAAAAAATTCATCTTTTTTCTTCATTTTTCCTATAGTACCTTTTTTTGTCTTTTATGATCCTCTTTCTGGATTAGATGTAGAAAAAACAGGAGACTGAAGAAGGTATCTGTTTTTTTTTTTTTTCCTAGATTCTTTTGGTTGCTTCCCTCTTTCTAGGAAAGTAACCAATATTCCAGCTGCTAGTGGTGGCTTTAAAGAAACACCATATGCCTTTTTTTTTCCTTAAAATTGTCATTTCAGATCAGTGCATCGTCAATTTAAAATTCAAATAAAAAGAATCTCACTAACAATTAAACTCCTATATTATGAGACTTACAATGGGAAAATATATCATGGCGAATTCGGGGCTAATGCAGTTGTTGTTGATGGTTGCAGGTGATAAACCATGGCATTCCATGCGATCTCACACGTAGTATGATCGATGTGGGAAGACGATTTTTTGAGCTTCCTTTTGAAGAGAGAGCAAAATACATGTCCCCTGACATGTTTGCACCAGTTAGATATGGGACAAGCTTCAATCAGAACAAAGATGGGGTCTTTTGCTGGAGGGATTTCTTGAAGTTGTACTGCCAACCTGTCTCAAGTTTCTGTCCTCATTGGCCTTCTGAACCTAGTGATTTAAGGTGAGAAGGAGAAATTTCTAAGGCCCACTTGGAATTCACATAGATAAAAAGACAATGAGATAACAGAAGCATGCATAAGTTCCACATATGATGATGCATCCCTTTTAATTTCATAGAGTTACCATTCCAATCCATCTTTACTCTTTTTAGGGTATGCTTGAGTGGAGTATTTTCTATGGAAGTAGATAATATTGCTTTCCATGGAAGAATGATTGTCCAGTCCTTTCTAGTGTTACAAGTTTTTTCCAATTTTTCTTTTTTTCTTTTTTAGATGGAGCATGCTTTGTAATTTTAGGGAAAGCTGATTTGAACCCAAGAGGTAGAAAATAATTTTATGTAATTTTACACAAAAGGGGAAACACACAACTATAAAATAATTCTCTCTCAAAAATCATTATCATTTTCATTGGAACCTGTCCAGCAAGGAATAGTTGTGGACAAAAATTATGGGCTACATTTTATTTTTATAGTGATTTTAGCTTCCATGAAAAATGAAACCTGAAGATTTAGTTGTCAGTGATTTCAATTTCAATTGAATGACACAGCTAGGAAAAAATAAAAAACCTATCTGCCTCTTGGACTGAATGGAAAGTGTTTTCAACTCAACAAAATTACAATTGTGGAAACTATCAACACAGGCTGTGGGGAATCATTTACTTTCAAAAACCATTTTCATTTTTTCACAAAAAAATGTTCTGTACAAGCATTACCCTGAAGCCCTATTCAGAGGCAGAGAAGACTAGTGAAAATTTCCAATGATCCAAATCTAAACTGCACAAGCAATATACCATTGTTGGGCATAAATAGTTTCAACAGCAATATCCCTTGCAAATGTCAGCTCTACCCAGTAGAGAACAATTTTCATGAAACTTCACATTTGACTTTCTAAGAATATTTTTTTACTGAAAGGTTTTTATAATGTAGATGGCATTTGTGCAATGTCGAGGATCCTACACTATTGTAGAAAATGCTTTAATTTGTTGCACTTATGATATCATGTCAATCTGATCAGCCCAATGGTTGAACCAGTTTGGACCCAAAGGTTCAACCTTCTGTTTGGTTTCCAAGAAATTGGGCAGAAGGGCATATACCTGATCAGTTGACACTAATTAAAAATGCAATCAGCTTCTTTCTAATAGTTTATACGAGTACGTAATATTATGATACTTTTCTTGATTCTTCTTCAAGTTTTAGCTGTAAATCATACTTAATTATTAACTACGTTCGTGTGCTAGTTTGTTCGTTTTTTTTTTCTAGTAATTTTTATTTAATTCCACCCCTCCCCCCACCAACTACTTGTTTAGATTTTTTTCCTCATTATTATTGAAGTGGTACCAAACCAGATTTTGATTGATTACATTAAAGTATGTCAATGCAATTATATATTGGATTAGTGATCTTACACAATTAAACTAACCATTAATATTGTGTTTTAAACAGGCAAAAAGTCGCATCCTACGCTAAGGAAACCAATTCTTTGTTCTTCATGATCCTAAAGGCGGTCGTCGAGAGCTTGGGATTGGTTGATGATGACGACATTACAAAGGAATTCGGCCATGGGAGCCAGCTAATGGTGATCAACTGCTTCCCATCTTGTCCTGAACCTGACTTAACGCTGGGCATGCCACCACACTCTGATTATGGGTTCCTTACACTTGTCCTCCAGGACGGCGTCCATGGTCTTCAGATTCAGTCTCAGGGAGAATGGGTCTCTGTGGATCCTCTTCCTAACTCCTTTGTTGTTAACGTTGGCGATCATCTTGAGGTTGGTGTATCTGATGTTGGCTCCATGGCTTCTCCCTTCTTATCTAAGCAAGTTAGCTGTTTAAAGCAAGTAATCTGCTAAAATAGGAACATGATAAGTAAAAGAAGGTGACAGTAGTGATCACCTTATAATGGTTTAGTTCTTTTAACCAAATCACTTAATTATAACATATCAGGTGTAACTTCTACCCTGTCAAACTGGAAGCAAGGGCAAAGGGAAAAAAAGTTTCCTTGAGAGGCCAATATATGATAAGAAATTTCCAGAGAGGCCAATATGTAAACAATAAGAGATTCTCAAAAAAAAAAAATTGCGTACTCCTCCCAAGGAGAAAACACATGCAGGTCAAGTGTACTCCAAGCAAGAATATGCATCCCACGATTTATGGTTCCACCAACATGCAGATCCATGCATGGGTCCCACTCTGTTGTATGGGCTATCCTTTACCACCCATTCACTAAAGCCCCATTTGTTAATTTGTGTAGCATTGGAGTTGTAGGAATTCTAAAAAAAAAAAATGTCTTCCTATCAAATTAGCTGAAAATGAAGAATCAAATGTAATGATTCACAAATGCCCATCAAATATTTTTCCTCCGGCGGAAAATGGTACCCAACCATGCCCTAATATGTCAAAACCTTAGTAAACTCAAGGTCTATCTACTTCCACCCTGTTTCTTTCACTTCTCACATTCTATTATTTCTTCAACCAAACTCACTTTACCATGAATTCCTCAAAAATCAATACCGCATAAATAAATGAGCCATAATTGAAGTCAACCTCATCTATAGCTCAGCTACTTAGGAAAGAGAGTGTGCGAGTTTGATCCTTTATGTAGAAAAAGATTAAAAAAATTCATATGAATATTCAATCAAAAGATTTGAGATGAAGAAATCAATTTTCAATAACTAGAATTTATTTCAACACAAAGGTTAAAGACATAGCATGAATCGAATTGATTGGATGCGTTTGTACAGATATTCAGCAATGGAAGGTACAAGAGCGTGCTGCACAGGGTTCTGGTGAACTCTTCAAAGACTCGCATCTCTGTGGCAACGCTGCATAGTCTCCCATTCGAAAGTGCAGTGAAGCCTTCGTCCAGACTCATCACCCCTCAGAATCCTAAGCGCTACAAAGAGACTGACTTCGCCACCTTTCTCGACTATGCCTCCTCTTGCGAGCCCAAGAAAAAGAACTTTCTTGAATCCAGGAGGCTGACTTGAGAGGTCAAAAAAGTCAAGTCAGACTTCAAAGACATTTTTGTATTTTGTATGCCATCTTTCTCTCTCCCAAAAGATCGGCAGTGACTACATATGTATGTGTGGACTACTGTGGAGTGTGTAAGATGGTAGAAATAGCTTAGTTTTTTACCTTTTCTTTGTTTTTTTTTAATGTTTTTTTTGCTTATATTTGATGATGAAGATAAGGTGTCTTAATTTGATAAAAAAAAAAAAAAAAAAAAAAAAAAAAAAACCGTGTCTTGGTTTTCTTGTGAGCTCCATCAGTTTTTTAAGGTATCTTTCTATATTGCTGTATTGCTTATAGTGTGGACTTGATGGAGGTTTTTAGGGTTAATTTTAGGATGACCCATTTTGAGAGTAGCTAATGACTAAAAGTGAGAGAGAGAGGGAGCTACTTTCGAAGTAACAGAAAGAAAGGCAACGATTGGACTATTGGGGTGGGAGAGTCAGAGTCGAAATGAGAATTCCTCACTTCTTTTTTTCATTAAAAATCGTGTATGGGACTTTCATCTCGCACGGCTCTTAAGTGATAAAAGAAAGAAGAACTCACCTTTTTTCTTTTTTGATTACCTTCCTCATGCATGTATAAGACTGAATCCATTCAATTTCTAAAAAGGATTACTAATCCTTAACTTTTCGAGGAATCCTTCATCAGTGGTTGTAAATGACTGACCTTTTCAATCTTTTCAACCCCAGTTCCGTAGGAGCACAAGTCAAAAAGATTGATAAATAGAACCATTTGATTTGATTCGTTCTCAATAGCCATGAGATGATCATGTTAGGGTGATCCTTTTGTCGACGTACGGATGCTCCTATTACACTCATAGTCTCTGAAGGATGAGAACCAACTATGTAGCATCTAAATCGATAATTCAAGTATTGTATAAGTCATTAGAGAGAGAGAGAGAGAGAGAGAGAGAGAGAGAGAGGGGGGGAAAATAAAATCACAAGGCCTATTCATTTAGGGAACATGCCCCTTGTTATTACATGGACACACTTCATTGCTCTTTTTTATGAATTTTCAGACTGCCCATGTTACATTAGAAGCTCTAAAACTCTCCCAACTAAATATAAATGGTTCATGGTTCCAGCTTTTAATCCAAGGATATGAAATTGATGTATACTTTGGATTTGAAATGAATGCTTGCAAATCTACTGTATCTGATTTTAGTGCTTTTTAGATCCTATACTCTTGGGAAGCATTATGGAGCTGGTTTTAACCATGGATAGGTATATAAGCCTGATTCATCAAACTACGTACTCAGCTACAAATTAGGCCCAAGTTAAGCCCACGGGGCTGAAAATACAGTCCCAAGTTCAGCCCACAACGAGTTGGGCTCAAACTAGCATGGCCCATGAGCACCCCCATTAAGAGTGTTTCTTTTCAGAAGAAACCCTATTAATAAGCGGTTTAGAACAAATTTAGCAGTCCATCCACTATCAAGGCTCTGACGAACTCCGGTTTTTTGCAATGCCCTCATGGGCCCAAGGTGGGCCTAAATATTGTCTTTCAGGTTTCTTCTAAATTTAATATTGGGCCACAGTATGCAATATCAGATTTCAACAATTCTCCCACAAATCTGAGCCTAATGTGAGATTTTGTACAAGACTTAAGTATAGGACGTTTAAAACGACGAGTGAAGCTCACCATATTAAATCCAAAGATTCCCGCACTCTACCACTCTTTAAAAAGACTTTAGTATAGGGCGTTTAAAAAGACATCATTTTTAGCTTGGTGGGGATGTAAATGGGTACCCGATTCTCTGATTACCCGAAGGTTCTGATCAGTTAAAAACCGGGTCTGGGTCCTTAGTTAGGCCCCGATAAGTAAATGGATCCCGATCCGGATTCGGTTCCACGTTGGTTCGGACCCATAAACCTGAGACTCGACATATTACCTCAATTTTCGAAAATCTCCCCTAAAAACCATGTTTTTTCAATATCATTCTCTACCTAAATCCGGACCCGGATCCAGACTCGTCCCATATATGGTTCTGGTTTCGATTCCGGAGCCAAGAAACAAATTCCGAAACGGTTTCGGATCCGGATCCGGTTCTACCTTCTCCTTAACGGTTTCGGTTCCGAGCCCACCAGGAATTTCAACCCTACCTCCAAGAATCGATTTCAAGGGAGCTATTGGAGTGGGCCTGCTGACAACAGCGACAGTCCTATGATTCATGCACTCTGTTGTAAGATTGATATATATTGTTACATTGCTCTTTATCAATTTAAAAGTTTAAAGTAAGTGGTTATCAACATTGTATCCGAACATGAGGACGACGAGTTTCATGAACTATTGTGTCTAGTATTCTCCCAGAGTAAATGTGATTCACGTACGTAAGGTATCGTTTGAGAAGGAGGTAAAATGAGGGGAAGGAAAAAAAATGGGGAAAATGGAGGGGAATGTTGAAATTGAGGGTGTTTGAGAAGGGGGGGACGGAAAGTGGGGGAGGGGAATTTGGGGGTAAAAATTAGTGTGGGGCCCACTCCAAAATTTTCCCTTCAAAAATGGGGGGGGGGGGGAATTATGAGTGGGGGAGGAAAATTTTTGGAAAATTACTAAACTACCCTTTTGTTTCTTATCTTTTTTGTAAAAGTAAGAATAAAATGGTAATTGTCTCTCTACCTCACAGAAAAACAAAATTATACTTTTTCATTTTTCTTTTCCCTACTTTTTTACTTTTACTATCCGAGGAGATAAAATTAATTTCCTTTCTCCTCCCCTCCCCTCTATTTTCCTTCTCCCTCAGTTTTCTCGCCCCCTCCCCTCCCCTCCCCTCCCAAACATAGTGTAAAGGTTTTGGAGGACTGGGCCGGGCCACGTTACCTGCGATCTTCATATTCGGTTCTCCTACCGAGTAGGTGACGTGTGTTATATGCATACCACCTGATCATGTCGGCTACACGGCTCCATGACGAGAGTGATACACTGCCCCGAAAATGCATTGTGTAATGGCGCTTAACTCCTTTTTCCTCCCTCATTGGGAAGCTTCATCTCCTTGAGCACCAATCATGCGCTTAATTTTACACTCAGACCCACTTCTTTTGAAGTAAAGATTTGAAGATTATATCACCAAAAGAGATAACATTCATTTTGATGGGCTTCTCTAGATTATCAACAGGTGGGCCCTAAGGTGGAGTTTCACACATTCCTAACTATTACATCAACTTAATAACTGTGGTTGGGAGATCCATTGTTGGCCCCATAGATAGATAATCCGGACCGTTCAAGATGACTCTTATCACATCCCGTGACATTTACATATTTCACTTTATTAGGATTGAAAACATAATTTAAAATGTGATTGGGTGTTAACGACATCGTGGTTGATGTGGCGTTAATCACGTTTTGGTCACGTGCTCATTCGAACGGTAGGATCCACTCCTATTAAAGTAAAATACGATGAGCCGGGAGTCTAGATCCTCTATTGCAATTATAACAGATGAACCGTTTAACAAATGCCTCAAACTCCATCACGGGCCGACATAGAGATAAATCGGGACGTTCAAGATAAATCTCATCTCATCTAATATTATATTATAATTTAAAAGGAGTGAATCCCATCGTCCCGATTGAAAACCATGACAAAACATCGTAACACCATGTCCGCAACAATTCCACATCAATCCCTAATCACGTTTCCATCATGGTGCTCGGTAAGACCATTGGATGCACTCCTTCATTAGATGAGTTGAGATTTATTTTGAACGGACACAACTCTCTCTATGTTGCACCGTAATGGAGTTTTCGGCATTTGTTACATAGTTCTCTTGTAAAAGCTGCGGCAAGGCAAGCACTGGATCGAAGGGATGTGATTCATCTTGAATTGTCTAAATTACCTCCCTTTTACCCCCCCCCCCCCCCCCCCCCCCCCCCCCAAAACTTTGGTGTCCCCTCTTATTGCTGCCAAGAAGATCCTGGTACAGCCAAGCACTCAGCCCAAACGCTGTGACAGGATTTTCCTTGTAAAATCTAATCCACTCCACTCGAAAAGCCTGCCTTTTTCTTACTCCACTTGCTGACCAGGGACACTGTAGTCTCTCAAGTCTCTGAAGAGTGAAGAAAGACAGAGAAAAGGAAGACAGCTTGAGCTGCTGCTTCCATGGCTTCCTCCTTCATTTCTCTATCTTCTTTCTCTTCATTCACCTCCTCAAACCAACCCCACCTACCAAAACCCTCCCATCTCCCCTCCAGAAACAAGAACCTCCTCATCAAATCCTCCTTAGAAACAGACTCTCCTCCTCCTCCTCCTCCCTCCAAGAAGAAGAATTCCGGCAGCATAGCCTCCAATGGCTCGTGGGTGAGCCCTGACTGGCTCTCCTCCATCGCCCGGTCCCTCGCCCGGGACGACTCCGGCATCCCCATCGCCAATGCTAAGCTCGACGACGTCTCCGACCTTCTCGGCGGCGCCCTCTTCCTCCCACTCTTCAAATGGATGGAGGAGTACGGCCCCGTCTACCGCCTCGCCGCAGGCCCCCGCAATCTCGTTGTCGTCAGCGATCCCGCCATTGCCAAACATGTTCTTAGAAACTACGGCACCAAGTACGCAAAGGGACTCGTTGCTGAGGTTTCTGAGTTCCTCTTTGGCTCTGGTTTTGCAATTGCGGAAGGACCCCTTTGGACTGTAAGATGGATTGAGCTTATTCTTGTTCACTATTGGTAGAATTAGAAAGGATTTATGGTAATTAAGTTGTTAATTTAATGGATTTGAGTGATTTAGATTGACCCCAGAAGATTCTGGGATGGTAATCTATGTATGTCAAACTAGTTGGGGGTAATCTGCTGATGAAGTAATGTGGCCCACCTGTTGAGTCAGGTGGGCCCATTGGGTTAGTTATTGAGAAGCTTGAGGTATGTCTTCCTTTGGTAGCTAGTGAATTGCTATCAGTTTCCCCCCCTGTTGCATCAATGGGTATTGGCAACTGGGTACTGGAGGTTTGTGCTGATTATCTGTCTTGAAATTGCAGTCTCTAGTTGTAGTGTGTTTGTTTTTTAAAATGAATTGTTTAGGTTTTTCTTTTCTTTTTTTTTTCTCCTTAGTTTGTGTTTCTTTGCAATTTCTTAGTGTGTTTAACTTGTTTTGATGTTTGATGGATGGTTTGAATTTCTGAAATGTGGCACTTTGTATGGGTTTGAACCCATGACAAAACTATGTTTTGCCTCTTTTTTTTTTTTTTTCTTTCTTTTTTGCCAAGGCTCATATTTATCAGCACAGTTTACTGGTTGATTATTGAAATTATTCAATTGGAAATATATTGTGCCATTGCCTACATGTGGTGGGTCCCAACAGATGAATGGTTCGGATAACTACACCTGTGGGAAATGCCTGGTATAAACAAGCTGTAGATCTGCTTGACAAATGTGCATGATATATTGTTTGTTCTCTGTCATTTTTATGGCATCATGTTTTGAGTAAAACATTTGACTTGTTGTACCAGGTGAGGCGTAGGGCTGTTGTTCCATCTCTTCACAAGAAGTATTTATCTGTGATAGTTGATAAGGTATTCTGCAGATGTGCTGAGAGATTGATGGAGAAGCTTAAGCCAGATGCCCTGAGTGGTGCTGCAGTTAATATGGAACAAAAGTTTTCTCAACTAACATTAGATGTGATAGGTTTGTCATTGTTCAACTACAATTTTGACTCACTGACTTCAGATAGCCCTGTTATTGATGCAGTTTACACTGCATTGAAAGAAGCAGAGGCTCGTTCCACAGACATTCTGCCATATTGGAAGGCATGTTTTTCACACCAGTTCCTTTGTTGTATCTTATTATAGTGTAGATACTATTTAACATTTTCACTGTAAATGCTTTCAAAATGGGTTTTTTTATAATTTCATCTCTATATGACTATATCATTTATCCCCATAATGGTAAAATTTTCAGTTTAAGAATATCTCTGATTTCCTATAATTTGACTTATGAGGAATTTTTTCTGATTTCCTAGAATGGTAGAATTATTAAGGGTTTCTCCTTTTTTTTATCTTTTCTTGTGTGGACAAGTAAAGTGTTGGTTGGTTGAAGATCTTTTGAGGTCAACGTCCACCCTCGCTCCTGAGCGGTCATAATTGTGGTCGAGCCCTCGCCCTCACCATAAAACTATTGTTGTGTCATTTCCTATCACCAATTGGTTTTGGGATAAGTGGTAGCTCAATAGGGTGTAAGATCCTACAAGATCTTTATTCAATAATTGATTGTGGTTCCCTTCCTTCCACCCAATCCCAACAACTCTTGAGTCTTCGAGACATTTTCGATTATTTTTGTAGTTATCTTGTTTTAATAACTTGAGTCCTCTTCTGTCCTCCATCCCTAGAGGCCTTTTCTTCCCTCCTCATTCAAATTCATACCTTTTCTTCTATCCAACGAAAAATATTGTATTCATGTGCATTTGAGGTTTTAGGAAACAGATTGAGTTTTGAGGATAAAGACCTAAGTCAATTTTTGTTTCATAGTTGGGTCATGTAGGTCTTTTCTTTACTTCCTTTTTCTTCCTCTAATAATCCCATCTACATTTAAAAAAAAAAAAAAAAAGTATTCAATGAAGAAATTTTGCAACTAGAACTGTTTGACTGAGTGGTGTTTTAGCTGCATGAGTTCAAATCGCCATAGGTTTGCCATTATCATTCAAATTTTGCCGATCTCTTGGTAGTTCCTTGTCGGATTATTCATCTGCACCTAGTTATGTCCTGTATTGTTCTTTTTAAGCTTCATTGTTTGCCTATACTTTGATCTCTTGTGCTGTGTGCTGTCTTTTGCTTGTTGCATTAGGTTGATTGTTGATGCTCCTGGGAATATAATATTAGTACCATTCTTGTTTGGCAGATAAAAGCTTTGTGCAAGGTAATTCCTAGACAAATTAAAGCAGAAAAGGCAGTTAGTATAATCAGAAGAACTGTTGAAGAACTTATTGCAAAGTGCAAAGAGATTGTTGAAGCTGAAGGCGAATGCATTGACAGGGATGAATATGTAAATGAGGCAGATCCAAGTATCCTTCGTTTCTTACTTGCTAGCCGAGAAGAGGTAGTTAAAAAAATTTTGACAGTCAGTCACTTGTGACAGCTTAAAATTCATTGTTGCTGTGCAATTAGATATACTTTTCCACTAAAACTTCACGGGCAAAATATAATAAAATGGCAAACATAATCTGTTTTTATCATCATAGAATCTCCCTTTTTTAATCATTAATCTGATGACTAGGGATGATTTGATAATTTTTTATTCATGAGTGGACTGAGCAATCTAGGGTTATACCCATGGATGGATGGTGCAGTCAATGACTAGGTCATATTATACCTATAATCGATACAAGCCATCTGATTTTTGGCTACTGATTGGATGTCTTGGATCATTTAGCTGAAGAGATAATGAGAACCCCACAGTCCGATGGTCCAGATCCGTGGTCGGACCACTTCAGTTATAAGAGATCCTAATTATCTGGCTCTTGGTCAACAAATGGGTGGTCAACATCAACTATAACATAAAGCCCTAATTAATAATTTGGATTGTGAATCCTGCATTCCCATGTTGGACTACGTTGCCTTTCACAAATCGTTTTGATCTACCATTAGACAATGGCCAACAAAATGGATGATTCATGTTAAAATAGAATAGATCATGTATGAATGCCAATGAGTCTTATTGGCCATAGGTAGATTACTTTTTAATAACTATAATTGACTTAAGAAATGAGAAATTCTAGGTAAGAGAAAATTATCCACAAAATTGATATGATCAACTATAGTTGCCAATTCCATTCAATTCCGGCCGGAATGTTACTTCCCAGAGAGTATACTGGAGCGAAACAACCCCATATGAAATTCCTGGAAGAATTTGGCCTTGTTCTGGTCTGTTCTGGTCATTTAGGGTTCTGGCTGTCAATGATGCAAATATCGGTGTCGGGATAATATTAGCAGGACCTGATATGCTACTTCTGCTGTTTGCATATTCTTCTATTTTCTTTACTTCCAAGAGTGGCTTTATGTTGACTTGTCCGTCATATCTTTTGTTTTCTTTTACTTTTCTCTTTTACATGATTGAAGGACAATATTTTGTTTCCATTTATGTCAGGTCTCTAGTATGCAGTTACGTGATGACCTTTTATCAATGTTGGTTGCTGGCCATGAGACAACTGGTTCCGTCTTGACATGGACACTATATCTTCTAACTAAGGTATCTTTCCAATTCATATGTCTTTAACTTCAACATGCGTCTTTATGAGTTATGAGAGAATATATATATATATTTACATATATATTATACATTCTTTTATTTTTCCCGTTCCACGTGGGATGTAAAGCCGAACCTTGACATTTGATGCAAAAGAATTCTAAAAGTTTTCTTCTGAAAAAAGAAAAACAAGGTACTCTACAAAATGTGCATTTTATTTCAAATCAAAACTAATATGGGCTATTGACCCCTTTTTGTTGTATGTCTACAGACTACAAAGAAAAGTTAACACCTGCATTTCCTTTTGCTAGTTAATAAAATTTTGTAGTTGTGGGCTTGTGGCATCATCAACATCATTATCCTTTCCTGATGCAAGGATGATCCCAACCTGCTTCAGTTCCCAGGTTGGGCCTGTCTATCATCAATCTAAAATGCGTGTTTTGGTTGGTAAGCATCCCAAATTGACACTGATATAACTGCTGTTTAATTACAATTGGATTTAGTCACAAAGAACCTTTATAAGCTAGAAAAAGTTGAAATTTAAGGCCCTTTAATCAAAGCCTAGAAGGACCTGATGGGACCATTTTTAGCGCACACTAAGACCCACCGCTATTCGTCATGATTGGCAAGCATCCAGGAGGGTCCTACAGAGTGAAGTCACGTTAAAAAATCGCCCTATAAAGACTATACGTCTATATACTTATTACACCATAATTTGTGGAAGCTTTGTAGTAACTACTACTAGTGCTTTTACCTTTTGAATGGTGAGAGGGTTTATTATTAAGATTAAGAGAGTTTATGAGAATATACTGAAGACTTTTACGAAGTGCTCCAAAAAGAAGGGTCCCCCAAAACGCACCCAAATGCCATAAGCCCACAAGCAGAGTAACACCCCAAAATAGATAAGCCATGAAAATGACATGAGGCATGGCAGCTCCTGCTTTTGCTAGATAGCCTGCTTCTCCTTTGTAGCTTCTTGGAATATGAGAGGAGGGTAGCACCAAATCTCTACAAGTCTCGGATTTCTTTCACCACAGCCAAAAGAGACCTCCAAAGCCACCAATCCCCTTTGGTCCATTGAATACATAGGGAGTCTCCCTTGACAATTCTTCGATTTAGGTTTCTTATTCTCCCTCAATCCCAAGAGAATTGGCTTTGTTTCTACATCATTTACTGTAGCAACAGCCATTGGTCCCAAGGAGAATAGGGTTTCCAATTCCGAGTTCCTGAGTAACCCTATCATAGCCTATCCTGCGTTCCCCACTGTGCTTCGATCAAAATGCAATGTTAACTATGCTTTCCAGGGGGAGGAAGACCATCCTGGAAGGATGTGCTGTCTTCGCATCTAATCTTTGGTTTCCACTTCATACGGTGATGAGAAAGCTCCTCTATTACAAGCCCAAATGGCTGCCAAAACTTGGCAGATTCCACTGAATCCTAGCACTGCAGGACAAACCCCTGCCTCTCCAAATTGGAGTGTAGGGATTGGTAACTACTAATACTTGAGAAATTTAAATAAATGGCATGACTACTACTGCTACAGCTACTACTACTGCTACTATTGCCACGATGATGATGGCAAAGAAAACAATGACTACTACTGCCACAGCAGTGGCGATATAACTATGATGATGATTACCACCAACCCTACAAAAGGGCTACTACAAGACGCTGCTGCTGGTACTACTGCCACTGCCACTGGGGCTGCTGATGCCACCGCTGTTATTGCTGCTCGTACTACTGCTGCTGCTGATACTAGTATCTATATTTTCAAGCCCTTCATCCCTCCAATTGCCATCTTAGCAAAATTCAACTGCTCCACCATATTTTTTTTCCATTGAACAGATTTACTGTCTTTCAATTTGGATTCACTACTCTAGATGCCTTACCTCAAATAGACCCTTTCCCCAATACTTATAATCCATATGGAACGATCTAGGTAACCTCCCACAACACTACTATGAGATTGAAAGACTTCAGCCTCTAAATACAATCCCTTTCTTCTCCAACAAACCTATTAAAACTTTAAGAGATAAAAAGACTTGTCACATATCTCTTTGAATGCTTAGATGAACTGCATTTCATAATTTTCTCATCACAAATAGTTTTCTCCAACCCTAGGTACTGAGGTTAGCACGTACTGCCAATCCACTAGTAGCCTGATGGTGAGGCATCTCGCTACCCACATATACAACCAGGGATCCATCCCTGGGTTTGTTGGATAGAGACTTGGGTAGTGTGAGTGTGTGGGTGTGTATGTCCCAGAGCAAAGAAGAAGGAAGAAGCAGATACTAGTCTGACATCAGCCGTAGGACTGCTGTATGTCCAGAAAATCCTTTTAATGTGCTGCTCAAGTGTCTCTAGACTCCAGGCTTTATGTGCCAAAGAGAATGAGAAGGGGAATAAGAGGAAGAAGAAAAGAACTTGGTAAAAAATTGAGGTTGCATCCAATATAGTGCTGGGCAACCAGTCAAATGGTTTGATAATACTGAAATTCTGTATATTTACAAATCAGTCCCTTGTGTTTCCCGGTGTCGTATAAAAGTTCCTATAGTTCTCCAAAATTATAAACAGTCCGTGGTACGAGTTCCAATGATTAATATTCCTTTTTCGCTACTAAATTTAGTAATAAGTGTATAATGTGTTTTAATTATTTGTTGGTAGTGAAAATTCACTAGATATGGATGAAATCTTTTTAACCCTCTTCTTCTTCAGGATTCAGCCTCTATGATGAAGGCACAACATGAGGTTGACAAAGTTCTACAGGGAAGAACTCCTAGCTATGAAGATGTAAAAGAGCTGAAGTATTTAATGCGTTGCATAAATGAGTCAATGCGTCTTTACCCACATCCTCCAGTAAGTTGAAAGTTTTTATGTTGCCAAATTGTCTTCTTTCTTTTGGCTATGTTCACAATGGCTTCATTCATCTAAAACTTGTAGGTTTTGATAAGGCGGGCTCAAGTCACTGATGTGCTTCCAGGAAATTACAAGGTTAATGCTGGCCAAGACATAATGATTTCTGTATATAATATTCATCATTCTTCACAGGTATCTTCTTGTGACTCTTTGTTGGGCAAGATATAATGAGTTGATGTTATGTCATTGTGCAATTAAATGCATGTTAATAAATCAATGTAAAAGAAATTAAACACAGACATGTGAAGGTTCCTATTCCTGATTTCCTAATTATGCTATTAATGAGCTATGTAAGAAAACAAAGATGGTACTATTGCTCAAGTTAACTGGGATTCATTTCTGAGTTCGTAAGCAAGATTTCCCGCTATAGACTAAAACATGTATTGACTGTAGAAATCTTGATTATCCAGGAGCACCATTTCCTGAAATGCAAATTCATTCACTAATTGGTCTAGTAAAATTAAAAAGAAAAAAGAAAAAACTGACAAACTTCAGATTCATTGTTCTTTTTTACTATAGTTTCCTTCATCTGATTCATGATCCATTCAAATTCCCCTCCACAAAAATGTACATGCACAGGAGGGAGCATGTCCCAAATAGTAACATTTGGCTTCCTAGGATGATAAGCATTGATTATGACATTTTGTAAACGCTGCTAAAGGAACAAAATGACAAACAACGCTGAAAATATAAGATCGGGAAGTGCATATAAATGTGATGATGAAGTCATCATATTCATAGGAATATTATAAGCATGAAGGGTAACCATTCTTCTTAAGGGGCTGTTTGCTTGCACCCATTTACACATGTGAGACATTTATGCATATCCATGGTTGCACTCATTTACACGTATGAGGTGTGAAAATGGTGTGTAAATGAAGTCATTTTCATATGAAAAATTTGACACCTGAAAAGGGGTCACAACTCCTTGGTCAAGAAGCCTACAGCAAAAAGGATGCCTTGGATAGGTCACGATATCAAATCCCTTCACAAATTTATTTTTTTTAGTCCTGTAGGCCTAAATTTTTTAATTATAACCATTCGAATTTTTAATTGACCCATTTAAACCCCAAAACATTTAGTTTCATGTCTTGAACATTCATAGATGTTGAGATATATGAAGATTTTACACATGTAATCTGAACTCTTCAACATTTATTCATTTATATATGAAGATTTTACACGTTAAAATGGTGCTTCCAAAAAAAAAAGGTATTATGTTTCACATATGGAAATCTGTATATACATTGATATGTAAATCTTTTTTTCATATCCCATGCATAAAAGACAAATGACCCCTATAGGTGAAGATATCAGTGTCTGCTTGAAGTCTTCTGAAACTCATCGTCTTTCGCTTCCTAGTTTTCACGTTCGCCTCTGTTTTCAGTTCATCATCTATTGTATCTAACATTTAGATGATGCAGAAAGCATGTTGCAAAATGTATGATATCATTGATATGTTGACATTGGCTTGGAGTTGAAATTTAGCTATCTAGATAAATAATTCTAGGGTTCTGTCTAGTTGATATAGGCACCGAGATGCAGATTGACTTGGCATGAGTGTCTCATTTTGCATGTGAAGTGAAAATTTCAGAACTGTAAAATGGCTCGTTCTCAAGTATCGGTGGATATGCATGCAGACATTGATGCAGTCTCATGAACCATCGTAAACCTAGATTTGTGAGTTTGAAATAGGCCAGAGCATGGAGCTGTGGGTAATTTATCATTGTGAAGCATGGCAACTTTCTAAAATATTACGGAACTATGAGACCAATTGGTATCAGCCTGAGTTGATATAAGTTTCCGTTCTTCCCTCCATGTGGGACTCCCCTAGATGAACTATAATCAGCAAGGGCGGGAAGTATTAGAATTAGGAAATGTGGAAGAGAAGAAGAAGAAACAGAGAACCAATATGGGAGAAGGTCGTGCCTTTCTCATAGCAACGACTAATCTTTTATAATCATAAAATGCCTTAATCAAGGCTGTAATAAAGCAACTGTTACAAATCATAATATTACACAGAGGAAAGAATCAATTAGATACTGTACAAACGGAGGAAAATCAGAGGAGAGAAAACAGGGATTACAAAACGTATCCTATACAGATTCGGGCCTGCTGGGCTTATTACTTCATGAGTCGGGCCTGCTGGGTCTGTTACTTTTACACTCCCCCTCAAATTGATGTGGGGAGATGGAAAACATCAATTTGGTAGTTAGATCATGATGACGGTGTTTGGGAAGTGCTTTGGTGAAGATATCCGCCAACTGGTTAAGAGAAGACACATGAGGCAGAGAGATTTTCTCAGTAACGACATGTTGACGGATGAAGTGACAGTCAAGCTCAATGTGCTTTGTTCTTTCATGGAAGACAGGATTGTTGGCAATTCTGGTAGCACTGGTATTATCTCCATGGAGAGGTGTAGAACTACCAACAGGAATACCCAATTCACACAGTAGGCGACGGAGCCAGATAATTTCAGCACTGGCAGAAGACATCGCTCGATATTCTGCCTCAGCAGAAGACCTGGAGACAGTGGTTTGCTTCTTGCATTTCCAAGAGATCAAAGAGTTGCCAAGAAACATACACCAGCCAGTGGTAGACCTCCGAGAATCAGGACAGCCAGCCCAGTCAGCATCCGCATAAGCTGATAATTGCAGAGAATTACCAGAAGAGAAGAAGAGACCATGATGAAGAGTCCCTTTCACATAGCGGAGGATGCGTAATGCAGCAGCAAGGTGCGGTTTATGAGGATTGCTAACAAATTGACTCACTGTATGAACTGCATGAGAAATATCCGGCCGAGTCATAGTTAAGTAGAGTAAACTACCAACTATTCGCCGGAAAAGAGAAGGATCCTCCAGGGGAGTGCCATCATCGGAACTGATTTTAGTGTTCAATTCCAGGGGTGTATCAAAAGAGTTAGCCTCACCAAGCCTGGCTGACGTGATCAAGTCTTGCGCATATTTTCGCTGAAGAACCCGAATGCCTGATCTATTACGCACAAACTCAAGCCCCAGAAAGTAGGTAAGAGGACCAAGATCCTTCATTCGGAAGTGGCGAGTAAGGTGGTGTTTGAGAGCCGTGATGCCAGACGTATCATTGCCACTGATAATCATATCATCAACATAGACCAAGAGGAATGTGTAGCCCTTCGATGTCCATCGTAGGAAGAGGGAACTATCAGAGTGGCTTTGACGAAATCCGGCTTGAAGAAGTGCTGCACGAAATTTATCAAACCAAGCCCGGGGAGCTTGTTTAAGCCCATAAAGAGCTTTCCGTAATTTGCACACATGCTTTGGAGGACAAGCATATCCCGGTGGAGGTTTTAAATAAACAGTCTCGCGCAAGTCCCCATGTAGAAAAGCATTTTTGACGTCCATTTGCCATAGAGGCCAATTGCGGGCTGCCGCGACACCAAGAAGAGTACGAACTGTGGTCATTTTCGCCACCGGTGCAAATGTTTCCTCATAATCAATACCATATTCCTGCTTATATCCCTGGGCAACCAATCGGGCTTTGTAGCGATCAAGACTCCCATCAGAGTGTACTTTGATAGAGTATATCCATTTGCTGCCAATTATAGAAGCGCCATCTGGAGCCGGGACCAAATCCCATGTTTGGTTGGCTTCAAGAGCAACTAATTCCTCAGTCATAGCATCCTGCCAGTAAGCAATCTTGGAGGCCTGTGAGTAGGAGGTGGGTATGGGAGTGCTATCTAAAGAAGTAAAAAGAGCAGGAAAGCCATAGCGGTTAGGAGCAACAGAAGAACGACTAGAGCGTCGCAAAGAGATGGTGCTATCAGAAGAAGTGTTAATACCTGAAGAGTCAGTAGGCGGCAGTGGGAGAGGATCAGGAGAGGGAGTTGCCAGAAGAGGGACCTTGTTCCGCCGGACATAAACTTTGAGAGGAGGTGATGAAGAAGGAGATTCTGAGAATTGTGGCAGATAGGATACAGCAATAGGATGATGATCCAAATGTAAAGAAAAGAATGGAATATGTTCCAAGAAAACAACATTTCGAGAGATGCGCATACGTTTTTCCAACTGATCATAACATAAAAATCCTTTATGTTCAGGACTGTAACCCAAAAAAATGCATTTAGCAGCCTGTGGAGATAATTTTGTGCGTTCATTAGGAGGAAGATGAACAAAACACAAGCAACCAAAAACACGTAAGTGAGAGTATGAAGGAGTTTTACCAAAGAGAACTCCGTAAGGAGTAATCTTGCCTAAAATAGTGCTAGGAAGACGGTTGATAAGATACACAGCAGTCTGTGCAGCATCACACCAAAATTTTGGAGGAACTAAAGATGCAAGCAACAAAGTACGAACAGTTTCAAGAATATGTCTGTTCTTGCGTTCCGCAATCCCATTTTGCTGAGGAGTATGTGGACACGATTTTTGGTGAATAATTCCTTTATTAGACATAAAGGCAGAAAATTCATGAGACATGTATTCACCACCAGAATCTGATCGAAGAATTTTGATAGCTCTCTGAAATTGGGTTTGGACCATGTTATAGAATTTTTGAAAAATGGAGAAAACTTCAGATTTCATGCGCATAAAGTAAATCCAAGTATAACGAGAATGATCATCAATAAAAGTCACATAGTATTTAAATCCGGTCCTACTCAAGGTAGGAGCAATTCCCCAAACATCTGAATGAATGATATCAAATGATGCTAAAGCACGAGTATTATGAACAGGAAAAGGTAAAATATGACTTTTACTTAAACAACAAGTTTCACACTTGGATTGAGAGAAAGAAGATATCATTTTATTATCAAACTTAGAATCCAAATCACCAAGTTTAAACAAGGAAAGCAAATTTGCATTGTTGACATGACCAAGACGTTTATGCCAAACAGTCCACAATCGATTGAAATCAGAATAAGAAGCATAAAAAGAATGTTGTCCAATATCCAGCAAGAACAGGCGCCCATATTTACTCCCCGTCGCGATCACCTTCCCAGTTTGTCGCCCCTGTATAACACAACCAGAGGAAGAAAAGTGAACAAGATAGCCATCATCGATAAGTTGACCGACAGAAAGAAGATTGGCTGATAATTTGGGAACAAAGTAAACATTTGAAAGAGTGAAGGACTGGCCAGAAACACTGGACAAAGTAATGTTACCAACTCCTGAAATGAGAAGTTGATCACCATTAGCAGTGGTTATTTTCTCTTTTCCAAGATAAGGGTTAGAATCTGTAAAGCTATGCTCGACAGATGTCATATGATTGGAGGCTCCTGAATCTAAAAACCAGGTGGAAGATGTAATAGGAGAAGAAAGGTAAGCAGATGAATGAAATACAGGATATGCTATAGGAGAAGAAATTTGGTACCGACCACCAGAGATGCCCATAGATGCATATGCAGAAGTGACCGTGCTCTGAATCAGATCTTGAATCTGGGCTGGAGTCATGGATACAGTCCCGGAAGAAGTGCTGCCTGGATCAGGGAAAGGAGCTTGAACTTGGAATGCAGCTGGAGTATGTTGTCTGGACGCAGTGGGAGGATGTTGCTTCTGCTGGGGTCCAGTCTTCCTTTGTAAACTACGACAATCATCAATAAGATGACCTGAGCGTTTGCAATATCTGCAAACCAATTTCTTCCGACAGTTCTTGGCGAGATGACCAAAGCCTTTGCATTCATAGCATTGAGTAGGCTTCTGATTGGGGGTTGCAAGAAGAGCAGTCTCAGCCTGAAGAGAAGTCTTTGGTTCGTCTAGGATGACACGCTGAGAGTTCAGGCGAAGTTCTTCTCTAAGAACTTCTTGGAAGCAAGTGTCCAGATTTGCTGTGACTTCTCTATTCATAAGGGCTGAGCGGACAGATTCAAATTCTGATCTGAGGTTCATAAGAAACTGACTAATGTGAGTTTCTTCTTGTAATTTGAGAGCTTCATTCAGAAACCCAACAGATACGGACTGAATTATCATAGCATCCCTCTCTGTCCATAATGTGAGAAATCCATTGTAGTATTCTTGCACTGTTTTATCACCTTGACTGAATTTCGCAATTTCACTATCAAGTTGAAATTTGCGAGCTTTATTGGTTTGGTGATAAACATTCTTTAAATGACCCCACATATCACAGGCAGCAGCATATGCTTGAAGAGCAATAGCAAGAGAAGGATCAATGGAATTAAGAATCCAAGTGATAACCTTAGCATTTTCTTTAGTCCAGGTGGCTAAGGCTTTGGTATCAGTTGTAGTAGGTTTAGGTATCGTCCCATCAAGATAACCAAACAGTCCTTGGCCTTCTACGAAATTCTTCAGGTGAAATGACCAGGCCATGTAATTATTTCCATTGAATTTAATGGGAATAACATCATATTTCTCCATATTAAAATAGTATGAACCAGCAACAAATAACCAAGGATGAGCTTAGAGAGGCAGCAAGAGAATATAACTTGGACAGCTTCGAATGAAGAACAGAAAAGCATACACAACCAGCTATCCACTCCAATTCCAGCACAGACAGAAAACAAAAACCAGCAAAAAAAAAAAAAAAAATTGCTCAATTCCAGCACCCAGAAGACCTTGAATCTAATGGCAGAGGAGGTACGTGGACCCCACAGTCTGATCTAAGCCCAGATCAGATAGTTCACAGCATGCAGCACAATCAGAAGTAGTGGAAATCAAAGTAGGATAGCAGAGCAGAGCACACAGAGTGCAATTTTGCACTAAAGTAGTGCCAGACGACCTGCACTCTTGAATCTGGATCTGTTCGTGGGCCCTACTATCTGATTTATTCACACATCAGATAGACATTCCTGGAAGATGATAAAAAGATCTACCTCCTAGTCCAAGATTGATGAAGATCGGACACAGATCCACAATATTGGACGGTGGTGATGAAAACAGTTTTGTACAGAAACATCAAAACCGTCAGAGAGAGAAGTGGCTAGAAACTACCTCAAAAGGTGATAGAAAAATCCAGAAAAACCACCATAATTCCTAGAAATCCCAGTCGACCACTGCCGTAGTAGGTGCTGGAGAGTCCATGACGATCGCAAGTGGGCCACGTCTTGATCAGGGATGATCAGACACTATCAGAGATGATCAGACACTCCAGGAAGAAGAATGATCAATGATAGAAGATAATAGAAGAGGGATTGCTCATAACCATGGCTCTGATACCATATTAGAATTAGGAAATGTGGAAGAGAAGAAGAAACAGAGAACCAATATGGGAGAAGGTCGTGCCTTTCTCATAGCAACGACTAATCTTTTATAATCATAAAATGCCTTAATCAAGGCTGTAATAAAGCAACTGTTACAAATCATAATATTACACAGAGGAAAGAATCAATTAGATACTGTACAAACGGAGGAAAATCAGAGGAGAGAAAACAGGGATTACAAAACGTATCCTATACAGATTCGGGCCTGCTGGGCTTATTACTTCATGAGTCGGGCCTGCTGGGTCTGTTACTTTTACAGGAAGTAAGGTCCATTATGCATTATGGTTGGGCAGATCCTTCAGATAATCCTAGCCTTGAAAAGTTAAAGAGCTTTAAACTCTGCATTTCATTTTCAGATTTAATTAGTGGTCAATATAGGTCTAATAAGTGTCAAACTGGGGCGAGTGCCAATTCATTGGGTCAGTGAGTGTGAAAGGGGTTTGATTGATAATAGGCAGGGCCTATTTCATGGAAAAGATGTAGTGCAGCAAACTATATCAACTCTGGTTTATCTTGGTTTTAGCTGTGATAAACCACTTCTCTGAAATTAGGGTTCTAGTAGCGGTTTAAACTTTAAAATTAGCTACTGTATGAGTATCATTGTTATGTTCCAAGCTGAGGATCAAATGCTCGTCGAAGGTTGAACTCTTGAAACTACTAGTGGGAGATCATTTCAATGAAGTTTTTTGGCAGATTTAGCTTATATTGTGCCTACATTCTCGATAATGTCAGTTTGTTATTCTCTGGTTTCTATTTATTATTACTCTGAGCTTGTTTGGGATTTTCTCTGATCTCTGTACAATTTGTCTCCGTCTGGCGCCTTGCATCTTATATCTGTATTTTCTTTCTTCTGTACAAGAATTCCACTTATATTATCCTCTTGTCCAAGGTCTGGGAGAGAGCTGAAGAATTTTTTCCTGAAAGATTCGACTTAGAAGAACCAGTCCCCAATGAAACGAACACTGATTTCAGGTGGGCTGCTCTTACTTTTTCTGGTAAAAAAGAAGCTGCTTTTGACAGAAGGGTTGCTTTTTAAGCACACCTAAATACACAAGCACAAACTTCACTATCCTCTAGTTTCAATCATTTTTTCTGTTTCTGATAGAGACCCTTCTTTCTTAGTTGAAGTATTTAGGTGGGTTTCTTGAAACTTCTTTTATTTTATTTTCTGCATTGGAGTACAACAATTGTAGCTGAACCAAAATTGATGGGGATAAGGATTTGTTGACGATGGTGGTAGAATTGGTGGTTCAGCAGGTTTTTCAGGAACTAATCTTTATTGATGAACTAAAAGCAGGGAATTTAATTATGGAGTAACTAAATGCTTCAGTGATTGTTCGTTAACATGTACATTTGTGTCATTCCATTGTTAGTTATACAGCCATATTAGACAGAATTCTAACTTGGGATTTTACTTATGCTGCAGATTCATTCCATTCAGTGGAGGTCCTCGCAAGTGCGTCGGTGATCAGTTTGCACTGCTCGAAGCAATTGTAGCACTTGCAATTGTTCTGCAGCACATGAACTTCGAGCTGGTCCCCAATCAAAATATTAGCATGACGACTGGTGCTACTATTCACACAACAAATGTAAATCTCCATCACCTTTGTCTGTTAACTTATGAGTCTTTTAGTACACTCACTCAAACGGAGGACTCATTATTATGTTGATGCACAGTCCTGCACATACACGACATAAATTATAGAGAAATTTTCAGTGGAAAATCTTGTCCCAAAGCATTGCATGAAGACATATACCATGGACATTGGGTTCCATCACTATATATTGAGTGGACAGTTGAAGAGGAGCCTAAATTCGATTCCTAGGCTCCCTTCCATCTCTTTGATTGGATGATCCTAGTTTTCTCTCAGTAGCCTGCAAACTGGATGGCCCAGTCGTATTTATTGCAACCTTTTATTCTATTTTAGCAACTCTTCGCAGATGCTTAGGATCAGTGGAACAAGGTTAGTGATTAGGGCCCAGTTAATCAATCGTGAGTCCTTCCTATCCAACAGTGTTGATTCATAGTGGGACCCACTCTCAATATTTATGATTGGGATCTCAGCATATAAATATTGAAATGGCTTCTATATATTTTTTGCAGGGATTGTACATGAAGCTAAGTCAAAGGAAACCACGTCATGAATTTGCGGCATCTTCATAGGTAGCTACGATTTTTTTTTTCAAAATACGGTTTTTTTTTTTCATGTGTTACTATTGTTTTTTCTGTACAGCATCCAGATGAATGAAGTTAATTTTTAATTAATATCATAATCATTCATCTTATGATATACCTGGTTACATTATTCACATGTATGTGATACCACATGCTTTGATCGATCAGTAAACTATGAACTTGCCCAGGTAAAGCAACTTGGTGATTGGGTCAGGTTCAACTCTGTTTAGACAAATTTGATAATGAGGGCACTTCTGTAGTAAATGGGCAGACAAGATATAATGAAGGACAATGATGATTGAATGTAAGTAGAAAGATAGTGCTTGTAAGTCAATATATATTATTGTTCTTGGCTGTTTTTTTTCCTGAGGGTTTCTATTTTTCTAACCCGGTTGCGACATCCATGTACCTTGTAGAATAGCATCTATGAGTTCTGTGGAATGAAAAACACAATTGGTTTTGGTTTAGGCTAAGCCAGAGTCCAACGAAATGTGCCTATTTATATATGCTAGATCCAGCCTTGTGAGCTTGACAGTCAGGTATGTTTCCATTTGTATTTAATAATAAATAATAATTAAAAAAGGTTTATTTGGCTTGTCTGTTCTTATTTCAGCTTCAACTAATCCCTCTTAAGTCCAATGTTAGGTAGTTAGGACCATCAATAAAAAACAAACTAGGTTATCTTTCTCCACACTTCACCTGCTGGGTTAATAGAAAGATTAAGATCATCTTTCAAACTTGTTGAATTGGTTTGCATTTCGAAGGGTATAATACTATAAAAAAAAAAATTATATATTTCATATATATTAAGCATATATTATTATACCAAAAAGTAAAGCATATATTGTATATGTTGGAAACATATATACATATGTTTATAGATTAGTCAGGTAACTGCTGGGTTCATGTATTCCAAGCCCAAGCTCAAAACATATAGGAATTCTACGCGTGTACCAAATTTTCAGCATGAGAGTTCAACCTTGATCCAAACAAGCCTAACCCAAATTTGGTTAGCTCGAGCCATGCAGGTTTTGAGTCAAGTCCAACCGAAGTTGCAACCCTCGCCAGTTTTACTTTCACTCATCCCTTGTCAGGTTTACTATTCACACTTTGTAGTCTAATATCAATTTTTTTGGCTGGTAGATACATGACAGTTCAGGTTGCTGGCCCATTGCCAAAATGGACTGATTAGGTCTATGGTTGGTACAGGTTGATCATTTTTAAAATGGTGTGTGCTATAGACAAAATAGATATCACATGTGGATTAGACTTTTTTGTCCACTCAATTCAATATTGTAGTCATTGGATTACTGGAATCTGTCTCTCTCAAATAAACAATTTAAGCAAAGATTTAGCTGATAGATGGACCCTCAAGTGTAAATTGTGTAATTTGGGATGTTGAAGATTGGTCTGTTTTCTTCTCAGCCATCTTTGTTTGCAAGTGTAGCCCAGCTGTAGTATGGATCGTCCCATTTATGCAAAGGATGCATAGTGTGGGTCCACAAGAAATGCCTGTGTCATTTATCTTGATGGACATTCATGACTATAGAAACTCAGATTTTAGGGGGAACTACTTGGGCTGGTACAAATCCAAGCCTGCCTTGCCGTCCATAAGAAAGCCCAATTCAGGTTTGCTATTCTTGGGTTTAGGCTTGGGTCTGATTTTGAAGGCCGCGCAAATTCAGCCCGGGCTACCTTTCAGGCTGGGCTTGGGCTTGGTCAATATTGAACACTACCCGCTGCCTACCCCAATGCCACTTCAAGTTAATCCTTTTTTTTTTTTTTTTTTGGCTATCGGAGGGTTCCCGACCCTTTGGGCAAGACTAATCTCTCCGGTCCCATAGGGAAGCCGGGTAAACTCCCCTTGTAGCCTCAATGTGGTAGTGTAGTTTCAAACCTACAAATTTCGGGTGCAAACCGTAGTTCACAAGATGGCCCAACTCTGTTGAAGTTGGCATTGTGTCATTTATCTGACTCTTACAATTCAGGCCAATGACACTCTTTGTTTTATTTTATTTTATTTTTGCTTTAGCTAATAGTAAGATTCCGATTATGTCCAAGATATCTATAAAGGATGAGGTTGGTGTCAAGAAGGAGGTAAATCAACTTAGAAAAAGCTCATTCTTTAATGTATATAAGTTTTATATTTATAATATATTATAGAAAACCTATTTAGGAGTTGGTAGAGTGGCATAAGATATGGGTTTTTGCTTCCCACATCTTATGTTTGAAACCCGTGTCAAATTTATCTTGTTCGGTCAAAGACCTCATTAATACCCACGTCAAAGTGAAACTAAAAATGTAAAAGAAATTGAAAATAAAAAAAGAATATGAATACTTTTGGGATAAAATTGCAAGAAAATATTTTATTGTATTGCATATGGAAAATATTTTATCGTATTGCCCAACAGCTTTTCTTTCTTTCATAACATTGTATGATATATTCTCATCAAGGCCGTGCGGCAAGTGGCACAGGGTCCCACAAGATACCGCCATGCGACGACACCGACGGTTTTGGCAGCCAACCCAACAAATCCAAAACACTGCAAAGTGCAAACTACCAAACCAAACTACTCTTGCCGACAAAACTACAACTTCGCTTTTGATTGGAGTATAATGTTCAAAAATTTGTCAAAGTTTGAAAAAATCAAAGTTCAAATTTTTATGGGGCGCACATGAACCCCCCCCCCCCCCCCCCTCCTTCCAGTCCAAGCTAATTATGTATGGATAGTAGAGGCTGAATCTTCATCCCAACCACTTTGAACAATGACTAATAGGTTTTTACGGTCGAAAACGAGCACCCCACCCCACCCCACCCCAAGCTAATATTATGTATGAATAGTAGAGGCTCGAATCTTCATCCCAACCACTTGAACAATGACTAATAGGTTTTCACGGTCGAAAACGAGTACATATTCAATCAATGGTCTAGACCATTCATATGGATGTCAAATTCAGGATAAGTGGGTTTCAAAGGGGTCTTTGTTTTATAGTGTACTCGGATGGAGCACCAAGTGGGCTCCACTAGATATTTAGACAATTGGTCCCTTATTTGTGCGTCGGTGCTCACATGAGGTCTTTATCAATTAAAGCTTCGAAAGATGTGCAATCATTATATTTTGAAGACCTAAAACTAAAGGATACGACCGCTTGATATTTTGAATTCCTCTTATGCATCTCCGAGCTGTGTTTGTCTTAAAGAATAACACATAGCCGTGGTTGCTGCCCGTTTAGGTGTGTAAATAATATTGTATAATGGGGGCAGCTCTCTTGAACTAAAGTTTAGGATAAGGTAAGTCTAAGTGTATGGTGGGACCCACATGGGGGATGAGGATAGGGGCATTTCAAGGACTCTCCCGGGACCCTCTTCTTTGCAAAAGAAATCAGCCTCAATCGCTGCTTCTATTATCTTCATCTGGGCTCCAAAAGTTTAATGGTAAATAATCCATTTGGATCAATACACAGTCGATCCAATGGTCCAGTAAATTTGGATTTGACCAAAAGTCTGTGGACATGTACAATTCAGGGGATTGTGTGTTTGGTCCATTTAGATAGACCAAGGGTGGGCCCAACAAGCGTGAGCTCATAGAATTTTATCCTAAGCTTTAGTTTAAGAGAGCCTTGCCCTTGTATGATATCATATATAAGCCTTGCCCTTGTATGATATCATATATATTATATTATATGATATTATATGATATTATATATTTTACTTAGTTCAAACAGATCTATAGATATTGTTCATGGTACTGTTGCCACATTTCAATGTGCAAGTTTTTTGCAATCGTTGGCGTATCAGTCACTAATTCTCTTCATTTAGGCTAAGGTATCATCATAAAAGATTTCACACTCAAAAAGCAAAGGCATTAGTGGTTGATGACCCAAAATTTATATACTTGGAGCATTAGCCCAAGGCCTGTTTGGATAAATGATGAGTGGAGTAAAATGAAGTGGATTTCACATGTGGAGTGAAGTGAAGTGAAGTAGGTTGAAGTTAAAGTAGAGTACTTCACTTCACTCCATTTAGATGCTTATTTGGAAGTTAAGGCTTTGAGTGGAATCCACTTTTACTCAAGAAAATGAAAGTATTTAGAGTTGAAGTGAAATAGAGTATATGTGGCTTACAACTTTACTTCACCTATCGGGCCAGACTCATCCAAACAGGATAGAGTTGGAAATTTAGACTGTTAGGGCCCATTTAATTTCACTCTACTCATTTTTGGCCTATCCAAACAGGCCCAGGGTTGCAACCAGGTCGGGCTAGGAACGAAATCATGTTGGATGTGAATCAGGTCTATTTCAAGTTCTGGATCCAACTAAATAAAATTATTTTGTTAACAGATATGAGTCTGGATCATTGGATGAGAACATGCATGGATCCTATAGATAACAAAAGCAGAACAAATCTTTCATTAGTCAAGATTTATCATGGATTGTGGATTTAGCAGTGAGAACACAGATAAAATGCGGTTGACATATAGGTACGGAAGAGGATTCCCTGTTTGGACCAAACAGGGGCCTCCACGTGCGGGGGCGGAGGAAAGAAAAAGTCAACTTCCTACAAGTACATATGATAGTCTGAATTACTTGTGGGCTATGGATATCTTCCACTGGCATGTAGGATGGTCTTTTGCTACAGTATCTTTCAGGGAGCCAATTTCTAGTGTCATATTCAAGAGTGTCAGATATTTATTAGGATAGAGTGAAACGGAGTAATGGTATAGTTGACTATAATTTAGTTGGAATAAGACTTTGATAATGATAATGTGTATGACGATATTTATTTACACATTAGGTTAGACGACCGGCGATAACCTTTGATCAATATAGGTTATTTCACACTCTCATCCTCCTATGACCTTGCATAGGCCCAATTTCACTCTCATCTATCGTCCCATTGATCTCAAAGAAATCCATAGTTAAAATACCACTAAGAACTGAGATAAAGATCTAGAAACATGGCTATTAAATCAATGGTTAGGATTATGGGTGTACACGGATCGGATTGATGCGAATTAGGCTAAATCCATCACCAATCCATTATCTACGGATAGATAAAGCTGAAATCCGTCACCAATCCGTGGTTGTTAAAAAACGATCCGATCCAATCCGATCCGTGGAGGACCGGATTGGATCCGTTCAATCCGTTGAATCTAATGTTAAAAAAAAAAACTGAAAAGCATGCTCTCAAGGCTCGGGTGAAATTTGGTATAGAGTTTCATTTGTTATACTTATGTATAAAAGTGAATTACATTTTGACCCCTGGAGTTTTTTCTTCTTTTATATTTAAACCTCTTAACTTACATTTAGACCCCTTAAGTTTTATTTATTTATCTTTAATGTCAACAAATCGATTAGATTGAATCCATTGATTGAAGGTGAAATCCGTCACCAATCCATTGCTAACATATTACAAAATTCTCAATCTGTCACTGATCCTTTTACCTTCGGTTCAGTTAAAAATCTACGGATCGAATCGGATCGATTTTACGGATCAACGTATTTTTTGTGCACCCTTAGCTAGGATGTTCAGACGAGATCTTTTTTTCTTTCCATTTCTTTTCTCTTTTTTTTAACACTTCCCCATAAAGAACCTAACTTCCATGCACCTACCACTACTTATAAAGTAACATTTAAGTGAGCCCCATGAGCTAGATTGCACAACAGAAGTTTAAGGAGACTATTACGCATTGGTGTTGCGCCAATTTTACATCATCTAAAATTAGGCCTGTCATATAAATCAGCCCGTACACACATGTAAAGACAGTCCACTCAAGTGAAAAAAGAGGTCAAACACACGGGAAGAAAGCCCACAGATGGAAAGGAAAGCGCACAACCCTACACAACCAAGAACTGTCACTCCTTACCACTCGGGTAAAGAGCCGTTTTTAGAAATCACGGAGTTTGAAGAGTGGCATAAGGTTGTTCACCACATCTTATGTTCAAAACCATCCCAAATTTGCTCAATTTAGTTTTAGTGTAGGTTTAAGGGACGCCATATGCAGATTAGTACTATTGGATCAAAGACATCATGATACCTCCGATAAAAAATAAAAAATGGAGAGAGAGAAGGTCCCGGTGTATAAACCTTAGGGGCCTGTTTGGATATATGGTAAATTGAAGTATGGTGAGGTAAATCATCAAATCAATAGATAATAAAATATAAAGTGTTATGATGATGTTTTGCTTTTAATTGTTTTGTATGGAATTTTTTTGACTTTTTGTATAGAAATGTGGAGTTTTTTTGTCTTTTAGTGGAGAATTGAGGTTGCTTTTTTTACTCTTTTTTAAAAAAGATGGAGGGAATTTTAAAATTATGTACTTTTGATATAACCAATTGTCTTTTCTTGTCTGGATAATGAAAGCTTTATCTCACATCACCTCACTTCACCACACATCCAAACACGCCATAGGGCTTGAACCTGTATAGCTAGGTGAGAACGATCACTCCTTACCACTCAGGTGATGAGCCGTTCTCAGAAATCACGGAGTTTGAAGAGTGGCATAAGTTTTCCCCATATCTTCTGTTCAAAACCACCCCAAATTTGCTCAATTTAGTTTTAGTGTAAGTTTAGCGGTGCATATTAGTCCTATTGGATGAAAGATATTAGGATACCCCCGCATAAAAAAATAAAAAACGGAGAGAGAAGGTCCCTGAGCAGCTTGCATTTCGAATAAACCGTTTACACAGAGACTGCCACTTCAATCAAAATGACATTTTTGCACAACTATACAACATTTCCCAGTCTCCCACGTATACAAATACAAAGACAGTTTGAGAAAATAGACAGACTTGCATGTTTCTGGAGCCCGCGCAAACGTGTTTGTTGAAATGCCTCTAACACTGCGCCACCTATATAACATCTCTACACTCCACACTCTCTCCCTCTCTACCCGTTCTCTCTCTTCTCTCTTACTTATCTCTTCCTCTCCTCATCCATGATGCCCAACCTCCAAAGACTCCTTCTAAACGAGGAGGCCGCCTTCAACGGCGGAAGCGCCCTCAAATCAACCCAAGACCACCTCCCCACTCCACCCGACCACCCCACCACCACCACCACCATCGACTCCTCCATGGCCGTCACCATCCTCATCCTCCTCGCCGCCCTCTTCTTCATGGCCTTCTTCACCATCTACGCCCGCCGCCTCGCCGAAGATACCGCCGCCGACATCTCCCGCCGCCGGATAACAGCAGCCCAGTCTCGAGGCGGCACGACCCGCCCACGCGGGGTGGACCCCACCACCCTCCGATCGCTTCCCATCGTCGCCTACCACGGGTGCGGCGGGAAGAACCCACTCCTCTGCCCGGTCTGCCTCAGTGAGTTCGAGGAGAAGGAGACGGTCAAGATAATTCCAGCGTGCGGCCACGTTTATCATCCCGAGTGCATCGACTCGTGGCTGGTGAGTCGCGGGTCGTGCCCGCTGTGTCGCTCGACTCGGCTGTTTCCTTCGGAAGGAGAGGTTCGGTTGGAGGTGTTTGATGAAATGCCTGAAAGAGTTAGGGAGGGGTTGGGGGTGGTGAGAAGGACGAGGAGTTGGTGCGAGAGGTTTGGGAGGGGAGCTCTGCTGCAGAGGAGCTACAGCTTTTGATGCATCTCAGCAAAGTGGGGGGTAAAATGTAAATAGAGAGGGGTCTGGAGTCTGGAGTCTGGAGTCTGGACTATATTTACTGCCTTTTATTTTATTTACTGGGTGTATCTTTAACCTTAAGTTTTAGGTAATCACATGCATAATACATGATTAGAGTGAAAGATTTGGGGGGGAGAATCACTTGTGGTGATCAGCCTTATTGTGAGGCCCACTTTTGATTGGATTGAATTGAATTGAATTCTGTGGATTGGTGATAAAAAGGGGGGTTTTAATGGGTTTGGATTTGAGAGTTGGGACCTGGTGATGGATTGATATGGCTTGCCTTGGAAGATTCAGATTTGTGGATAAGATAAACTATGCTGAGGTTTGCATTTCAGGTGGACCACTCTTTATTGACCTGACCCATATGGGGCCATCCTGTCCAAAAGATCAGAGTGATGGAATTGAATGATCAGTGGGTCCTATTGAAAGTAGATCATTGTGACCAAATCCCGGTGCTGAGGACTAAATTTCTGTTTATGATTGGGATGACGTTTGGGGAACACTGGCCTTTTCCCATGGTGTTGCCTGCCACCTGAAACTGGGTCTCACCTGTACCCACCTGTTCTCGTGATCACTCTGGAAGAGAAAGGAAGAAAGGTAAAGCTGACATTTAAATTTTACTTTATTTATTTATCTTTGGGCCCTAGAAAAGGATGAGATTCATAACACCCCAAATAAATGAGTCTAATACAAAAGGCAAAAGACAAAAATAGAAAAAAAAATACTTATCACGGAGTATTGAAAAATGATATTAAAAAAATTTCCATCATTATCTGGGGTTCTTTCATCTGTCAAGACAGTGTTGAGACAAAAGACAAAAGGGTCGCTTATTAGGCATTAGCGTTCCTTGGACGTTTTGTGTGGGGTGATGTGTTTTGGTGTGACTTTATAGAGTTTGTCTTAGATACATAAACTATAGAAGGAACTCTCTTGTGTAGCTAAAACAGTGAATTTTTAGAAAGGAATCCTTCATACTTTGGACAGGAAACGGTAGTTGGGTTTTCAAATGGGAAGATTTGATATCCTATAAACGAAAAAGACCCCAATAGATAAGTGTGAAACACAGTGAGCCAGTGAGTCAGTTTTGTATATATATTTTTTTTAACGCAAGAATCCTAATATCAGAGCATCTCCAAGAGACATGCCAAATCCAAGGTGCACATGCCACATGGAATTTTTAGCATGAATTTTTGCTCCAACAACTATGCCAAAAATGAGGTGGCATATGGGAGTGAGATGTCAAATTTGACATATGAAAAATTAAAATGCCAAATAATATTTTACATTATCTTATTCCAAATGGATTATTGTCAAAGAGTTGAGTTTAATATATAAATAAGGTAAAATAAAAATAATAATAAAATATTACATTTGACATATGGGGTGGAGTATACTCCAACAAAGATGTCAAATTGTAAAGGGTCAATTTGCCACATAAGCCTTCATTTTAAAAAAGGCTTCTCCAAATTTAACATCAATCTTGGAGATGCTCTCAACGTCCTGTGGCACTGCATTTTCAGCTGGTGATGCAAATGGACAGGCGGTGGTGGAAGAAGGCAAAAACGCAATTGGGAAATTGGACCAGCAAGCAAGCTAATGTTGACCAGAGTCACACGGCTCTATTGACACTATTAGAATTCCAGTCATGATATTGGGAAAACCGGGATTAAAGACTAATATGTCAAAACACCTATATTAAATAGAATCCAAATTACCTGTTTAGTCAGAAGGACAGACCCCGGCTGTAAAATTTGGATATGGAACGTTTTAGATCCCTATTGTCTATTGACAATTGGGGTCTGCTCTTGAGCTTGAGCCTAGTTAATGTTGGGTCAGATATGAATCCAGGTCCAATTGAGCCTAGATCTTATTACTGATATATTTGAGTATATAAAAGGCACAACAATATATTGGTACATATCATATCATATATTAAACGTATACAAGATAAAAGCTGTTGCATGTGAAAGAAACTCATACAGATCTAAATAGAATACATGAGAGCTTACGTGTGAAACACAGGTCTGTCTGAGCATACATCTTACAAATAAAAGTTCAACACAAGGCAATTTTATTAAAAGGCTACAATTGCAAACCTGGCTTGCCATAGCCAATGGGCCCAAACTGCCTTTCCAACCGCATTGGCCCAGCCAAATGGCCATGCTGTGCTCTGCTCCGGACCATAGTTTAAAATATTGAATACTTGACTAAGAAGGTTACCATGCCAACCAAATTGGGCAAGTCTAACCCAGAGAGTACTCAAGACATTCAACTATTTGAAAAGAAAGTAGCTGATCAGGCCCATTATGACCAGCTCCGAATCCAGATCAGAGGCGACCTAGGTCTGGCCCATAGACAGCCCTATTCTGCCAACAAACACTACTAAATCAAAGTCAAATTTTCTCAAACCACCTGTAGAAAGTCAATCAAATGCTATGTTGATGGGCTCTGATTAATCACTGATCACTTTTGGAACTCTAACACTGTGTAGAAGTGATCAAGATAGATAGCCCGGAAACCAGTAAATCCCACAGACAGGCCGAGCTGACGGAATTCTTCCTCCGTCCGATGTTTCCCCTGAGCCTGGTAGATGGTCATCACAAAGATGTCACCTGCCAAGAGGGCCCGAGTTCGGTGACTGGAGTCCGTTTCTTCAGGCAGCACCGGGTCACAAGCAATTAATCTCCCCTTTTCAGGCAGTGCATCATAGCTGTTCTTCATTATCACCTTGCATTCGTCGTCGGTCCATGTTGTTAAAATCCACTGTAACACATTCATTTACATTACATACATACATAGTTAGAGAGCATACAGTACAATAAACACTTTCTAGCAGCTATATTTATCAGTAAGTGAATTAAATCTAATCTAGCTATAATGTGAGGAGGCTTCTATCCTGGATTTAAAATCCTTCACTGTTGCATCTGGACCGAGCCAACGCTACACTTAAGTTGACCCTGCAGGGCCTGACTTGATCTTCATAAGCCAAGTGCAAGCAAGCTATCCAGTTTATGCATATATGATGGTTTATGCACAAGCAAATTACAGTTGCTATGTTTTTCGCCATGACCAGTTACAGGCAAACAGGGCCTGAGCACCGGACAGAGGTCAGTGCAGCGCAGTCCAGTGGCAACTCTAGACTCTAGAACTTTGTACTTGTGATTGCCATGCTGGCCTCATGGGGAGTACTATGACTATAAGGTAATCGGATTCTATACCTTCATAAATATTGCATCACCAGAAGGAATAGACTTGAACATATCGCCGCCGACATGCGTCACACCTGCAAACAAAGGTCCGAGTTCAGACCACCGAAGGAAAAGGAGGAAGACAAAAATATTGTTAAGAGAAAAGAGAGACCATCATCTCATGTTAAAAAATAAGAAAGAAACCCTTACAAATTTACTGACTTTACTTAAAGGAGGAGAGAAACTTACTATATATGTTTCAAAAATAAAAGTTAAACAATAAAATTAAAACAAAACATTAAAAATATTAATCTCACACTGCTTTTAACTTGGTCATCTAGAGATATCTAATACTGGGCTCGATATTTTGTTAAGGAGATGAGTCCAGGTGGTTGGTTCATCATTCACTCAGCAGGATTTTGCTTATGCATTCACCGCAGATGGCTTGGGCTGTTTAGATTGATACATATAGACTGTGAATGGACAGATGATTGCTAGTTTGTTCTGACATTTAAGAGTATGAGAAAAGGGTAGTCCACAGATTGTGTATGAAGTTTTTGGACCCCCTTGAAACAGATCTCACAATGGAAAGATAATGCATGTTGCTTTTCGTTTAAAATTATAAACCACCAATGAATATAATGAAATAGAATCACTTTAAAGGTTGCCTATGAAATGTTGCATGGAAGGGAGCCACTGTGAAGAACTGTGAAGGTTCTGGCTTATATTGGCCATGGGTTGAGAATGGATTTGAACTCTACGAGATTTGAGTCTCCTGTTATTCCTGAATAGAACAGTCAATGGTAAAGCGGTTGGTTGTTAATTGGCTATATAGAATCATTCCATAGACTCTTTTGATCATATGTAGTAAATTGTTGATTATTTTTTTGGTCTTACAGTTTTTTAAACTGAATGTATGGTTAGGATAAGTTCCAGTGGCATGACAATGGTTAGGGTAATTTCCAGTGTTGATACACAATTTTGATTTATTTGTTGGAGGCTTGGAGCCTTTGCAAAGAATACCAACTTTAGGAAGATTTCAGAATGGGATTCTGAGCCTCAGTTTTGCACTAAATTCCTATGTGGCATGACAATGGTGGGTTCACTATTTGTCAATGAAAACTGCTCAAATTCATTAAACCCCCATGTATTGCACCGAGTCCATGCGCCATGTCGACACAAATCATGTGCAGCTGCTCCCCCCATTCGATTCAGTCTTCAAAATCATGTGGGCTTGTGTCAACATGGCACAATGTGATTGGTCCACTCATGGTGAGCATATACCAAGTGCGATAGAGGATCTGGATTCGTATTGCACCGGCTTAAAGTTCAAAGTTCACCTAGGGTGCATTTGTGCGAAAAGAGATTTTGAGGTAGAGATGAAAATTGTTTTGACTTTTCGTGAAGCTCGTTATTTCGTTGTCTGGTGAGACATTTTTCTTGTGGTGAAAGAATAAAAAGGAAGTTCAATTTTTTATGAGAGGGATAGGAATGTGAGATTGTTAGGATTTTTCATGTGTTGGCTAATTCATGGCTGGGACAAAACTCTGGGTCCATTGAGTTGTAATTCATGGATAGGAATGTGAGTTTTGTTGCTTCCACATTCTCATAGAAGATCCGATCATCTTGATTATCAAGGTGTTGCTGGGTCAAGCACAGGGAGCGGCACGCGGCGGAGAAGTCATGGCAATAGGAGAAGTTATGCAAGAACAACTACAGTCCTTAGGTCGACGGAATGACTAGGAAAGGGAGCTGTGAGATTATCTTGTAATCGCTCAATAGTGTTTGATTTCATATCGTGGTTTTTCTCCCTAGATAAGGTTTCTACGTAAAGTATTGTGCATGTCTTCTTGTGGTGTGTGAGTGATAAATCTATTTGCTAGTTTGCTTCGTTTTATCTACGCTGCATTGGTTATTAGACTAGCATTCATTCTAAATAAGAGGGATTTTCAGAGACTCCTCTTTAAAAATATATGGAGTACAAAATCCCTCGTTCCACAAAAGAAAAGTTCCAAGATGAGTGATATCCATCATTGGATTGGAAAGATGTAAAATATAATTAACTATATTTATTTATTAAAAACTAATCATGCCGCTTTTATCATCACCGCATGTCACCAATCTACTACCAGCTAAACTCCTTAGAAAAATGGTTGGCAAATTTTGAACCTATTCCTTGATAGGTGAAGTTTGGGACCGCATGGACCACTGCCAATACAGCGCCGGCACATAGGCTGTTTCTACTCTGAGAATTTGGAGTATAGTCCAAACATATGCACAGCAAATGGTTGGACAAGAAAGGCACTGCATCAAAATTGCCATTTCCATCATCATCCAATTCCCAACTAAGCAATGCCCTCTCAATGGTCAGACAGGAAAAGCATTACATGAAAGGGAGAAAATCTCCAAAAAGGCAGTGCTGGAGTTTAGTCCCAATGGCCCAACTACATGGACAGTAGGAATTAAAAATCTTGCACCAAACTTTGTATTCAGAGGCAGGCCTACATACATATGTTTTTTGGGGGCAGTCACGCCAGTCAGACCAACTCTGCTTTGCTTCCAAAATCCACATGCAAACCTTGAGTCTGCACCCAAAACCCACATAAAAATCCTGGATTTGCCCCAAAACCCAATTACTGCTTGTATGGGACTCTGGCAGGTAAAGAGCTTGCATTGCATGAAATGCCATTTTCATGACAATCCAACAATCCACTTCATTTGAAGGACGCTGAAGGACCCCAACCAGCATTGCAAGTTACAAGTTACAGCCCATCGAAATGAAAAAAGACCCACTTTAAATCCAAACAGCTAGAAAGCACAACCTAGCCATATTTGGAAATTGGCCCAAATTCTACATCAGGTAGGGTTAGGCCCACCAATTTACACATAATGACAAAAACCTTTCCAGAACATATCACACCCTCTAATTTCTTTTCCCCACATAACGTCTCATGTCTGAAAACAATCCTATAGTCCCCCACAGCACCTGTCGTCAGACACATGCTGCCTTCACTATGAGCCGAGAGCATAATTAACATCTATGGGCCCACATTTATTTCATACAAATTCTCAAATCAAATGCCCTGAACCTGAATTGATATGCATGAAAATATCAAGCTTTGTTTCTTGTGCATGACAATTCATCAACCTTTATTATTCCAAATGAGGTGAAATTTGAGTCCCTGCCTCCACACTCTAGTAGACCAAGACTAGGACTCGGCTTATTGGCTTTCAAAAATGGACTCGGAGAGAGTCAACTCAATGACTCAGGAGAGTCGATGTTTTTTTAAAAAAAAAATTCAAAAAGATCAAATACTTAAAAATTTTAGATTTGCATGTATTTACATGTATTAATAACAATAAATTTAACTTCGTAGATTCATTACATTTCAATCGATCATTCTTTAATTACCGACTCCAAACCTCAATCATTGAATATCTATTTAACTCGGCCAAATTTAATCTATATTCAACTCACTCTTTTATTGACATGTGGTGACTCACCAGAGTCAAGAGTCAACTCACCCAAGCCAATTAGTCCAACAAACGAATTTCTAAAACTATGGGCGGGTGATGGGCCCACCCATTCAGACGTTAGGATCACACCCACACCCAAACCCAAGTTGCCAAGTCCCCTTCCACCCTTGAGAGTCAGTAGAGAGTCCACATCAAAGCCCCGCGTAGGTTAGCAGGGCAGACTCTGTAGTTTCTAAAATAAGCTAAAGCGACCAATGAAAGAAGAGGGGGGTTTCGAAAACAAACCGGGAATGTTGGGTGCCTTGGCCACTACCTCCGGCAGATCGAAGTTGATCCCCTCTCGCACGTGCGGGTACCTCTCCATGATCATCTTCAAGCACGCGCCGGAGCTACCTCCCACGTCCACGAGCCGATCCACACCGTCGAATCCCTCCACGTACCCATCCATCATCGCCCTCATGAACGGCACAGATACTCCCGTCATCGACTTCTGCATCAGCTCGTTCATCTCAGGTCTCTCTCCATAGTAACTGTAGGCGGAGATCCCGTTCGCCTTCACGAACGGGTCGACCGTCGGATCGAGGACGGCCTCGTGGACCAACGGCCAGGATCGAACGAGGGCGTCCTGGTGGTGCTGGAGGACGTAGGCGCCGTAGGAGAGGCCGTCCTGGTCTGTGACTAGTGTTTTACCGACGTCGGTGAGGGAGTAGCGGCGCTCGCCGTCGAGGAAGTGTTCGAGGAAGACGCCGTGGCTGGAGAGGAGGCGGAGGAGGCGCTGGAGGTTGGAGGCGGAGGCGGAGGCGGAGGAGGGGAGGAGGGAGAGGATGCGGGAGGCGGAGATAGGGGTGTTGGATCCGGACTGCCAGATCGCGTCGGGGATTTTGAGGACGACGACGGCGTGGAGGGACATTGGCACGCTTATCATGTTCGCGAGCTCGATGATCGCGATCCGAGCGTCGTTCTGTTGCTCGCTCTGGCTCCGTTGCTTGGGGGGCTCTGCTGCTGCTTCCATGGCTCGCTGGAGGTTTTGTGGCTGAGGATTGGAAGATTGGCTGCGTTAGATCACTCAGAAGTCAGATCAGATTTTTGTGGCTCGCTTATGAGTGTCCGGGTTTTGGGAAAGAGAGAGAAGAGGGGTTCAGGAGGACAAGATGGAATCAAAGTCCGCAACGTCACCGGGGCAGTATACCCTTACATAGCCATTCATCCCCACAAGGGCCGCCATGATGACGTGGCAAATCACGTGTGATGATGTGGCGGATAGTAATTGATCACTCATGAATAATTATGATCAAGAAATTAGTCACCGTAGTATAACACTTTTTCTATCATTGCACGTTGTTCCAAAAGATGAAAACGGGACCCAAACCTGAATTGCATCAATTGTACGTAGGGTGTTAAACGGGTCGGTTCCGGTCCGGATCTATAGTGGACTCGGAACCAGAACCGTTTAGCAGAAGGTCGATCCGAATCCAGAACCGGAATCGCTTCGGAACCAGTTTCTTGTCTTCGGAACCAGAATCAGAACCATATATGGGACGGGTCTAGATCTGGGTTCGGGTTTAGATAAAGAATGCTATTAAAAAAAATATGATTTTTAGGAGATATTTTCTAAAATTAAGGTAATATGCCAGGTTTCGGTCCACGGGTCCGAACAAAGGTGGAACCAAACCCGAACCCATTTACTTATCGGGGCCTAAATAAAGACCCAATTCCAATTTTTAACGGGTCGAAACCTCCGGGTAATCGGAGAATCGGGTACCTATTTACATTCCTAACTGTATGGTAGCCAGACACTTACTCGGTATTTAAATCAAAGACCTGAACCTGACCCGGGCTCGAATAAAGGGCCTGGACCTTAACCCATTTGAGCCCAAATACGTGTATACTAATACAATGCACTTAATATATTTAAACAAATGCACAGTAGTGGTCAAGCCAGCAGTGCAACTTGGGCACAGACAAGCCCGACTGCGCAAGGCCAGGATAATGTAATTTGGGCTGTCCATGAAAAAGTCTGGTCATAGACATTGGCTCAGCCTTGGGTACCCAAATTGGGCTGGCTACTGAATTACCTGAACTGATCTGCCATAAGCCTGGCTCAACTTGCTTGTGGGAAAGCCCGAGAGTGAGCCTATAAAACCTTGATTAACAATATCGAGCCTCAGTTAAAAGGGTTAATCACGACCGAGCCCACCAGAGTTGGACCCCTAGATCAACCCAAGCCGAGCCCATACAGTTCAGTGCTAATTTCAGGCCTGCTTGGCCATGGTGAAAATCAAATCCGAGCCAGGCCTCATTAATATGTGTGAGTTGCAACTTGCAAGCAATCCAAAGTTCAGAAAACATAAATGAAAAACCATAAAAAAAATTGACAACTATATATATATATATATATATATATATATATATATAAAAGATGTCCTCATCCAAATGTCATCATCAACGAATTTTTTTGATTGGGCAACAAGACAATTTTGTAGTGGTTATTATTTATGTAGATGTGACACTTAAGAATAATCAAAGCATCAAGGGCATGTATTTCTTGTGAATATATTTACCCTCAAACTTGAGCAAAAGCTTAGATTAATTTTGGCACAGAGTGGATGGAGTGGTTTGGCTTCTGAGACGGACTTAAGGCCATGCCAATTGTGGAGAAGGAGGTGGAAAGGTCTAAACAAGACCTAGGTGTGCCATATTATCATCTTCTTAGATCATCTTAATCCCTTGGATTTTAGATGGACCATGTGATTCAAAATTAATCCAGACCAACAGTGGGCAATTTCTTGTTCTTGACCTAGGCTTTCTTGGTAACTTTACTTATCTAGTGGGGTGAGGTGAATGATCAAAATCTAAAAGAAACGACCAAAGAAGATGGGTCAAATAAAATAGTGCTAAATGAGAAAAGGCCATTAAGTGACGTGAGAATGTGTTTTTTTTTTTTAAATAAAAGGGCCTTTTGTCATTGAGAGACATGAGAAAATAACTTTTGACTTTTTTTTAATGAAAAAGAGATGTTTTTAAAATTAAAAAAAAATTATGCTCTTAAATAAGGATCACTCTTGAGAAAAAAAAAAGACAAAGCAAAATAAAACCTCTCAAAATGACTTCCTCCCTCTCTTTTTAAGAGACTTTAATAGGAGTTGAATCCGTCGTCTATTTAATTGCTATTAAAAAGTTGAAATTAAAAAGTTGAAATCTCAAAATGATTCATTTATATATTTATAAGCCAATCTTAAAGTGGGCCCCACTTTGATATCTAATTAAAATTAGAGAAGTGGTGTATCATTGCAAGGACATTTATTTTTCATGATGATCTAGATTCTTATTTCATGAACATCTTAGGGCATGTTTGTGGAATACTTTTCCTTGAAAAAGTGGATGGTTTTCAGCAGAAAATTCATTTTTCCGGTGTTTAGTGTAGAATTCCTCCGAAAACTTCTCCCTCTTTTCCCCACTTTTGTCAATTTCAACCCAAAACCATACAACTCTTTCATTTTTTATTTCTTTAAATAAATTATTATTTGATGTTGAATAAATAATATACATGTTATGTTATTTTTCTTCAAAAAATTATTTTACCAAATAAATTTTTTTGATTTTCTATAAGGAATCCACAGCCGCACCAAATAATATTAGCACCAATTTAATGAGGAGTTTTTATTGCACCAAACATGAATTTCTAAATTCTACGAAAATCATTTTCTGAAGTTTTCATTTCTATGGAATTAGCTGACATGGAAATTTCCCCATCCACGGAAAGAGTGTGTGCACAAACGTGCCCTTAAAGGTAGACCCACCAAATCTCTGGCCAATACTTGTTTTTGCCGGCGTGGCTATTACAATGAACTATTTTCACTTTTCACGAACTCTATTGTGGGTCCCAGCCAAATGTAATCCAGACCATCCAAAGTGAGTTTCATTGCTTCCAATCACATATCCTTAAATTTCAGATTAAAAGGAGTGAAACTCACATTCTAATTGAGCACCATGATGAAAACAATACTAGGCGCTAACTTGATATCACTGCTAATATGGTTTAATCACATTTTCATCATTGTACTAAATCGACAGGTGTGATACACTCCTTTTGTGCTCAAACTTAAGAACATGTGAATTTTTTTAGGAGTGGAGTGACATATAGTTTGAACTAGAGCTTCAGGGCCCACGTCCAACGCGAGCCTTTAATTCATTGAAAGAAAATCCCACTTGAAACTGAAAGTAAATATCGATTAGAGAAATAAACTTCATTTAAACTAATTTCATATAAAAATAAAAAAATAGTCGGCAGATAGGACTATTTGAAAAAAAGTGAATCAAGAAAAATAGTCAAAGGATAATTAATAATTAAATTCAAGAGGATAGTATCCAATAGGACTCATTTGAAAAAAAAAAAAGTAAAGATCTCTCTAATGAAGAACAAAGAAAAATAATAATTGTCACATTGATTGATGTACATTCAAATTGACCCATTCCTCAATCCCTCTTTTAGTAACCAAACATCTAAGCTAGCCCAACATGAAGTGGGCATCCTGTTATTTAAAAACAAAAAAAAGAAATAACCCACAAGGAAAGGACATTTTGTTTGAAAAGAATACTACAATTTCTACTTGGTCTCATTGAAAAAAAAAATCATGAATTCTTCTTATTCATGACCCAAGGATCTGAAGGCTACATTCCATTTTGCAATGAAAATTGGTAAAATACAATCCTAATTCCCTAGGCGAGAGGTTTTGGATTGTGGTGCAACTCCATTCACCTCCTATTTTACATGAGTTTTTTTTATTGATCATCAGTAGGAAGTGATGGGGTAAAGGGCGTTTTGAGATTGCATACTGGCAAACTCATATCTCCGTTTGCCTTGGCTCACACACCCAATATATATTTCATGCTTATTATATATATATATATATATATATATATATCTATATATTATTATTATTTAATATATGTTATTATAGGGCTCGGGCTCAGCATGGACGTTATGATCAAAACAGTCCTGATCGGATCACGGGTCTCCTAATTAGATTTTTATAAACATTTGCATAAAAGAGTCGGTGGGTGTAGTGGTGGAGATGTTGTTGAAAATGCCAAAGGTTGTGGGTTTGAATTTTCTATGCCATCTTTTTTTAGGGCAAGCAGTAATAGACCGAGTTAAACTGATTACGTTGAGGCTAACCTAACCTGACCCCCATTTAATGAAGGTTATGATTGTTAGGTTCAATTGATCACTGGGGGGGGAGGGGGGGGGGGACTGTCCTTTATCTGCAAATTTAATTCTGCAAATTAGATGAGCACTTTCTTAAGCAATTAACCAAGCAATCACACAATCACAAGAGAACACAAGGGATTTTTACGTGGTTCACCCGCAGGCTATGTCCACGGTGTGCAAAGTGCACACTTCCACTCACTACAAGAAATTTTGGGTTTAAGGACGACACAAATTTGTCCCAAAATGTACATATTTCGTCACCGAAACTAATTGAGACGAAAATTTTTCGACACCCGTTTTGTTGCCAAAGCCTTGTCGCTAAAAGGCATTGGAGACGAAAAAAAAATCTTCATTGAAAAAGATAAATTTGTGACGATTTTTTTTTTGTCTCCAATACACTTTGTTGGAAACAAGTAATTTTTTTTTTCGTCTCCAATACATTATGTTGGAAACATACTTGTAAGTAATTAGTGACAAAATATTTTGTCACTAAAGGAAGAAATTAGAGATAAAAATATTTTGTCATAAATATAAGAAATAGAGACGAAAAATTTTTGTCGCATTTACCCCGCCCAACTCAAGTCACCCATCCTAGTACTGCTCCCGCCCGAGCAAGCTTAACTTCGGAGTTCTTATGATTTTTGGAGCCGCACGATTTTAGAAGACTTGATGCTAAGTTAATACGGGGTTTGACTTATAAGCCATGATCAAGACTTGGATATTTCCGATGCGGGCTAACGGAGACTCATCATTTGAAGCCCGTGGTTGACACACTACGCCCCGTGGTTAAGAGTACCGCCCGGACCAAGATCTCACATTCTCCCCCACTAGAAATAGAGCCGTCCTCGGCTCTGATACCAACTGTCACAGCCCCGCCCAACTGAGCATGAAATTGTCCGCTTTGGCCCACGTGTATGTGTGAGGACTTCCCAAGTGGTCACCCATCCTAGTACTGCTCCCGCCCGAGCACGCTTAACTTCGGAGTTCTTACGATTTCCGGGGCCGCACGGTTTTAAAAAGCCTCATGCTAAGTTAATACGGGGTTTAACTTATAAGCCCATGGTCAGGACTTAGATATTTCCGATGTGGGCTATCGTAGACTCGCCGTTTGAAGCCCGTGATTGACACACTACACCCAGTTGTTAAGGGTACCGCCCGGACCAAGATCTCACATTCTCCCCCACTAAAAATAGAGTCATCATCGGCTCTAATACCAACTGTCACAGTCCCTCTCAACTCAGCATGAAATTGTCCGCTTTGGCCCACGTGCACGCGCGAAGACTTCCCAAGAGGTCACTCATCCTAATACTGCTCCCGCCCGAGCACGCTTAACTTCGGAGTTCTTACGATTTCCGTGGACGCATGGTTTTAAAAAGCCTCATGCTAAGTTAATACGGGGCTTGACTTATAAGCCCAAGGTCAGGACTTGGATATTTCTGATGCGGGCTAACGGAGACTCACCGTTTGAAGCCCGTGATTGACACTCTATGCCCCGTTGTGAGGTCCCACCCTTGGTGGGCCCTCTAAGGGCTATTTTATAGACTAATTAACCCTAATTTATGTTAATTATTGTTTAATTATGTTAATCTTCGCTAATCTTCGCTAATTATTGCTAATTATGGCTAATCATTGTTAATTACTAATTATTTGGGCTAATTAGGGGGCTAATTATATTGACTAGTTAGATTTCCTAAGTTAGTTAGATTAGCTTAGTGGTTAGTGTTTTTAATTGATTGGGGGTTGTGTTAATCCTAGGCTTTTAGAGTTAGGTTAGTTGTTAATAGAGTTTAATTAAGTTAATTAAGAGGGTTAGTGTAAGCTAAAGGTGCTCTCTAGAACCTTCTTCCCTAATGACCAAATTAACCTCAAACCCTAACCCTAATTCCACTAAACCCTAAGGCTAATCAAGTAATTAGCCACCCCTCTCCTAAACTATAAAACCATCTCTTAAACCCCCTTTGCAAACCCTAAACCTAATCTCAGCCCCCATCCCAAGAAAACCTCCAGCCCCCTTCCCAAGAAGAACTCCCAACTACCTCCAGCCCACTACTGTTCCTCCCCTAACTTCCATTTCAAATTCCCTCCTACGGTTATGCTACTACTACCATCTCCTTTTTCTTCCTCCACATTTCATTTCCTCCCAGACACTCTGCTGGAATCCATCTTGAAGCTCTGCTGCACCCCATCTTCTTCTCCCTTCATTGCTGTCATAGCTGGAACCCATTGGAGCTACTGCTGTCCTTCATTTCTCCCTTCATTTTCCTTGCTGGAAATCTGTGCTGGGAGATCCTTCCAGTGGCAGCTGCTACACCATCTCCATCTTTTCTGTTGTGTGGAGAACTGCTGGAATCCATCTTGAAGCTCTGCTGCATTTCTTCTTCTTCTTCATTATCTCTGCTGGACTGTTGCTGATTGCTGTAATTCCATCTTGAAGTTACTGCTGGAACCACATCACTGTGATTGCTGGAGATTCTTCTTCTTCTTCTTCTTCTTCATTTCTCTACCTGGGAGCTGCAGTCACTACTCTCATCTTCTCTTCTTCATTATCTCTGCTGGTCTGAGCCTCTGCTGGAACCAGCATTCAGCTGGGATTTGTCTTGGTGTTGCTGCTACACTCTGCTACTCTGCTGATTCTTCTTCTTCTTCTCCTTCATTTCTGTGCCTGCTGGAGAATCCTTAGAAGACCTACTACTGTTATTGCTGGAGTTTGCTTGAGGAGCAGCAGCTGCTGTGTGATTCATCTTCTTCTTCACTTCTCTGTTTAGCTGGACTTGGACCTCCTCTGTTATTTCTCTCTTCTCTCTACAAATCAATTCTCTCTAATTACCAAAGGCAAGTGCACCATACTGATAACTTAGATTGTATATTTCATTTCGTGATTCAGTGGTTTTTCAGTTCATAAACATGCTCAGTTCAGTCTAGATTACATTTGAGCTCTGTTTTATAATTTTGGTTGAAAGGTCACTGATGGATGGGGGTTTTCACCCCCCATTTGGAAGATCAGTGGGCCATAAGGTGATGGATGGATGGTTTATGTGTTATTAATTGATTAGAAGTGTTTGGGTGGAGTTTGGAAGGGATTGGAAGTGATTTGGGTGTAAAAGGAGGCAAAACAGAAAGGTTACAGCAACTGGGCAATTTCCCGTTTCAGGGTACCCGGTTAACCGGTGGTTAACCGGCAGTGTAGCCGGTTAACCGGTCTGTGCAGGCCGGTTGACCGGCCACACTGAAGTTGCAGAAATGGCAGCTCCCAGTTATTCTCTGCAGGGCCCTTCTGCAGCTCAGCCGGTTAACCGGGCTTTGCAGGCCGGTTAACCGGCCAAACTGCAGTTTTGCAGAATTTCTGCTCCCAGCTTTGTTCTCCTGCAAGATGATTTCTCTTGGGCAGGTTAACCTGGGCCCTACCCCGGGTTAACCGGCCAAGCAAGAAAAGTTGTGAAAATTGGCCCTCAGCCATTCCTTGCACCAATTTCATTTTTAAATGGCCAGGTTGACCGGGCCTTGCACCTGTTGACCTGGTTCATACTGTTGCTGCAAGATGTGACTGAAAGTTGGTTTTCACCCGAAACGTAAACTCTTTACACCCAAATGGACTTGATACTTAGGATTTTACTTTAGATAATGTTTAAAGCTGGGACATCAACCATATCTAAGGTTTTTGGAGTATTCGATCAATCACCCAGGCCAGGGGTTTGACCGAACACGCTGGAAACCTTTGGAAACGAATTGAGTTGTCCAGGAAGCCTGATTTAGATTAGTTAGTGCACTCGGTTGATCTTCCAGGCCAGGAAATCAACCGAGCTCACAACACATCAGGTTCACCTGGAAAACCCTGATTGTTCCAGTTTTCAGCACTTAGGAGATATGATCAGTTGTGGGGCCCATTGACCATCCAAATGAGCATTTGTCAGTGTCCTAAGCCCGAGTCAACGGTGTGGCTCAACCTTGACTCGCGGGGACCACTGTTTAGAGTTTTGGTTGATAATCTAAGATGATTCGACCTCTAAGAGTTGTCATAGATGCCATTAACTAACTAAGCACCAAATACAATATTTTACGGCATTAATGACATCGTTTAGAGATCGAATTACCGGAGATAGACCCGAACCTAAAGTGGCCCATTTACCTAGGATTGGACCGTTGCTTTTCCCGTTGATTCTCTGATTGAAGTTTATACTTCATTATTATTACTCTGTCATTCTTAGATCTTTAGATTAGCTGTTTGCTATTAATTAAACATAATTGGAAGACTTGAACCTAGGGTATCTAGAGGTGACCCGATGATGTGACTTCGGAGATCATTGACCCGTGTCTGTGTCTAGGCGGGCCCTTATTGGGCTTAAGTGTGGTGATGTGAACCATTTAGCTTGAAGAGATAGTTTCTATTGGACTGTTAAGTTATATGGATTATAATGGAACTGTTTGTCAGTAGTAGATGGATTGTTGCCTCGTTTGGACGGTTATAGACCAGGCCATGTACTGATGGGCCTTGGTATGGATCCAACGAGTGGGCCTGGACCTTGAATGAGATCCAGAGACTGTATTGAGATGTGTAGACCTCTTAGAGATATTGTTAGGACCTTGTTCACGCAAGGCAAAGCCTAGACAGACACAGACCTTAGAGTTATTCTTGAGTCGGCATGAACATTCACTCGGTTGATTTAAGCTCAGCCTGTGGACTGATCATCCCCGGTAGGAGCTAGTTGAGTGTTGTGGAGCTATCATGATGAGCTGTGTGGTTAAGACGGCAAGGTGTCATACCGTGCCGATCTGGAGTGATGAGTTGATGAGTGAGAGTCGGGATTAGTTATTCCCTGGTGAGATTCCCCACCGCGACTGTGTTCAGTATGGGAGGGCCGCGGCATAATATCCCGCGGTATTCCAGCTCGTGTGAATGTGCCACATTGTTTATAGTAGTTTAGATGTTTCTATTCATACTGATTCTTTATGAGTTAAATGCACAACTGCCTAGTTCATTTCCTTTGTTACTCATTTAATTTATGCACCTGTCTTTACTTCCTTCGATATATATATATGCTATGTTAGTAGTATGCTGTATCTTGCCAGATCGTTTAGATCTGACCCATTCTATGGTGCTTAGGCCTTGACCCAGAGATTCCCGACGACGCATTAGCCCTAGTGGAGGCACCCGTGGCAGGAGAGTACGCTTGGGGCCCGGCCGACACGGACGTCGAGCCGGAGGGCGAGGAGTTCATTCCAGGGTTTTGAGGGACATTGTTATTTTGGGTTTTTGAGAGATAGTCTGTAGTGAGAAGGGTAGAATGAAAATGTATAACCTTGATTAACATTGAATCATTTTAATAGACTATGTTTTGCTCACACTTAAATTTATATCTCGATACTATTGCTTCCGCATTGTTTAAATCGTTGTGCTTCCGCAATTTAAATATTATAACTCTATTGGTCAAAAAGTTTTAAATTGGACCTCACTGCGGCCTACGATCTTGGAAGTTCTCGGATTTTCCGGGAAGTAGCGCGCCAATTTCGGGTAATCGAACGAGTATATCGGTATCCGGAATTGGGGCGTTACACCCGTGGTTAAGGGTACCGCCCGGACCAAGTTCTCACAGTAGCAGAGACTGGGAGAGGTAGGTGTACCTAGTGGTGGCGGACTCCTGGATGGAGGATGATGGGCACATATGATGGTGATTGGTGATGGTGGCTGCGTCTGGGAATTCTAGGCGAGAGAGACTGAGAGAAATAGAGATGAGAGGGATCACTAATCAGGGATGGGTCTGTACTGCATGTGGTGATGGAGGGTGATGATGATTGATGGGGGTCAATGGGCCATGGGGTTGCTGCTTGAGACGATGGGTGGGAGATGTTGGAAAAGAGTTTTGGAAAATGGGGAAAATGGTTTTTCTCTCCTCTTCGGGAAAAGGGTTTTGGAAAAGGGGGAAAAGTGTTTTGGAAAAGAGAGACCGGGATAGATGGAGGGACAAAGGGGGAAATGGGTTTTGGAAAAGGGGCGTTGGATTGGGGTGGGGGGGATGGACGTTAGGGCATTGGGGGGCCCATTTTAGTCATTTTAAAGGCTTTTCCAAAGCAATACTTGTAAGAGAGGAATAGGCTCAAGTGCGAACGAAATTGGTGACACCGCAAATGAAATTGACGGCTTATTTTGGTGACCAAATATTTTCGTCTTCTATAACTTATCCTTAATAGTGACGAATTATATTCGTAAAAAAAACAAATTATATTTTGTGACAAAAATTTTCGTCTCCAATGAGCTAAAATAATTCGGGCAAAAACAAATGAAATTGGCGTCTTATTTTGGTGAAGAAATATGTTCATTGTCTATAACTTATCCTTATTGGTGACGAATTACATTCGTCGCAAAAACAAATTATATTTTGTGACAAAAATTTTCGTCTCCAATGAGCTAAAATAATTCGCGCCCGCAAATGAAATTGACATCTTATTTTGGTGACGAAATATTTTCGTTTTCCATAACTTATCCTTATTAGTGACGAATTAAGTTCGTCACAAAAACAAATTATATTTTGTGACAAAAATGTTCGTCTCCAATTAGCTAAAATAATCCGCGCTAAAGCAAATGAAATTGGCGCTTTATTTTGGTGACGAAATATGTACGTCTTCCATAACTTATCCTTATTGGTTTATTGGTGACGAATTACGTTCATCGCAAAAAAAATTTATATTTTGTGACAACAATTTTCGTCTCTAATGAGCTAAAATAATTGGCGCCAACACAAAACAAGTTGGCGCCATATTTTTGTAGACGAAATTTTGTTTTCGTCTCCTATACTTTTGAAAAAAATGAAAACAGACGACAAAATTTATATTTCGCCCCCTTTGAGTGTTCTTTTAAGACAAAAAAAAAAAAAAAATTTCGTCATCAAATTTCGTCGCAACAGCCTAAATTTCTTGTAGTGACTATTTAGCAGCACCCACTACTAGGAGCACCAACCCCTTACAATTTTCACCCACATCAACGAACAGGAGCACCAACCCCTACACTCAAGCCCCAACTTGAGTGATTACAAGATATCAAATAATCTAACACACACAGGTGTCTTACAATATATCCCAATGGCATACGTAGATGCCTTATAGAATTTCAACACAAAAATATAGCATACGTAGATCCTTTACAATATTTTCAGTCAGCCAAAACAAACGCCTGTATATCATGCAGTATTCGTCTGATCGAAACAATTCAACACAATCTCAGATGCAGTAGAGCCCAACAGTGAAACCACAATGAAAAACTTGCACACCACTATTCAGAATTTTGCACTATGTACAAATGCAAGACAGATCTAATGTAGAAACAGGAATTTATTTAAATTTTGATGCAACAAATCCACGAATAACCAACCTGAATTAATCGTTCTTCACTGTAGATTCTTCTCTTAAAAACAACACTCTACAATTTTCTCAAAACCAGCACACTACTATTTCAGAAATTACCCCTCACTACATAGCAGTTGTTGTTCTGCACTCCTTTTACTTTCATAAACTGCATGTCAATCCATGAAGAAAGCAACCAGTGCATTGTTGCATAAAAACTCCAATAAGGCAAAACTCAGCACGTCTTTCCTTGTTTTTTTTTCTTTTTCTTTTTCTGAATATTCAGTTTTCAAAGCTCATATCTTAGATCCTAAAAAGTTGGATCTCAAGCCAATAGGAGAAGTTGCTAACAATTAAAAATGATAGGAAGAATATTTTGTTGACTTTCTTGCCAAACAAAGGACCCAACAAGCAATTCCTCGTTTGAACTGGGCTAACCTCCTATTTGAGTCAGATGAATCTGATGGGCCATCTGCTGATTACATTCCAACACATAATGGGACCCACAACAAAGTACCAAGAAGAAGAATTAATCTCGCAGTGTAGAAAAAACTGTAGAATTTGTCTCCACTAGAAAATTCATAACTTCCTCTTCTGAACTCGAAACGACATGATTCTTTATCCAAATGAAAGATTTATCAAAGGGAAACAACTTTCATGTTTTGAGATTTAACCCAGAATAAATGGAAAGCAGTGTAAAATCACCTTTAAGCTGACTGGTCACAGAAAAACAGCAACCTGAGTGAAGCAGAGTTGTCCCGCTGTCCGAGCCATAACTTTAAAACCTGAAGTCAGATCGACCTGATTCCAAAACCAAAAATCAGGCTCTCTCACTGATGCACAAAAGTCATGTTGACCACTTTTTAATCCAGATGTTAGATGTGCAGATATAAGTATAACAACATGCTTAACTGATATGACCTGAACATGCAATTGCTCAATTTCACTTAGAATGCTTGTAACCATCATCATACTGCTTTCCAACACCATGCCAACACCCTAGGTTTACTGCTTTCTAACACCATGCCAACACCCTAGGTTTGACAACAATTACAAAACTAAAACAAACGGCCAACAATGCGGTCGGTCATAGGCCAGGGTACAGAAGGTGGGCCCACCTCCAACCTGACCCGAATTGGCCCGACCCGCCCTATATTCATCAAAGGGATTGAGTTCATTTTAAAATTGGAGAAATGATGTGAATATTGGCCCCTGCTTTTGGCGAGAGTCTTGGATTGTGGTGGAACACGAATTCACCTCCTATTTTATATGAGTCTTTTTATTGATCATAAGTAGTCTTTATTTTAGATCTCCTTTTGCCTTGGCTCACACACCCAATATCTATTTCATGCTTATTATATATATTATCATTATTATTTAATATACTATTATTTAATATATGTTATTATAGGGCCCGGGCTCAGCATGGACGTTATGATCAAAACAGTCATGATCGGATCACTGGTCGCCTAATTAGTTTTTTTTATAAACATTTGGCATAAAAGAGTCGGTTGGCGTAGTGGCGGAGATGTTGTTGAAAATGCAAAAGGTTGTGAGTTTGAATTTTCTAAGCCATCTTGTTGTAGGGCAAGGGGTAATAGACCGAGTTATACAGGTTTAGAAGGGCAATTCCGGAAAAAGAGTTGCAAAAAGTTGTCGCTCTCCAAGGAAGTCCCCTGCCGGCACGTGTCGCTCTCTCCCGAAAAGGGCATTGCTTTACTATATATATATATATATATATATATATATATATATATATATATATATATATATAATGGTATAGATGATCTTACGTGGTCCTCGACGCCTGTGATGGAGTTTTAGAAATAAAGAAACCGGATTACTTAAGGGCCTCGGCTAAGGAAGCGCCCAAAATGGGGCCAGGTTCGCAAATTTCAAGCCCAACAGATCGGTTGAAAAGTTGTATAAATCTTAAACCTAACCCATTGTGTGACATTTAAGTGTGCTTATGGCATATAATAAACCAATACAATGATTCTGAGAAAGAAGTTTAAATATTATCTAAAAGTACCCCCTTAGCAAGTGGCACATGATGGCCCGGCCCGATGCACTGCTTTCTTGACCCAAGCCTCATTGATGAATCTTTGGGTCAACATGAAACCCAGCCCATTGGCATTTGTAGTCTACATGCCAGAGCCCAGTAAATGGCAAGCCAGGCTTAATACCAACACATTATGATAACTCAAACGTCTGTTAACATTGATACAACAAACTACAAAACCCTCTACTTATATTTGATAAAAGAAGGTGCTTTCTGGGGTTGATAACTTTGTTCAGACAAAACCCAAAGTCACAAGACCCAAACCCTACCAACACTGAAGTTCAGGCTCTGCTTGTCTGGGTTTGGGTCGGGCTTGGGCCTACATTTCAAGTTTTGGATGAAATCTGGGTCAGGTTCAGGTTTGGGAGTCTGCTACTGATAATAGACATATGCATATGTTAATAGTACATATTAGATACACTCACTATATGCAAAGTATATATTATAAACTCTATACAGATTGAAAAGCAAACCCAGAAATTCAGGAAACACACTCACATATGCCTCATTCTATTTTAAACTTAAACATCCTTTTCTCCTTTACTTACAGGCCCTTGATCAAATGATTTAGGATTGTCAGACCTCTGAGATTTTAAGGTTTTGGCCAATCCAAGGTGGGTCCTGTGTACTGACTGGCATGGATCTTGTACAACATGAGCCACATAGATGAATAAAATGACTCATCAGTCACTTAGAATATGAAACAGATATATTGTTTCTGGGCTTGCAAGTTGCAACTGGACTGTGCAAATCCAGGCATTCCTAATTGACCTTCCTGTTTGATTTAGATTACCGGTCTGATAAGCTGCAGGCACAGAGCTTCAGACCATATGATTAATTTTGCTGGATCAGGGTCATGTTTTCTTATCGCCTAAAGGCGACCCCAGCTCATTTAAAATCACCTTGATTGCATGCTGTCATGCTGAAATTGGTCCTGTCAATTGACAATGGCCCATTTCAAAGTAACACTGCAAATGAAAAACAATGGGTTGGGCTCAGCTCAACAACATACAGATCCATATAGTTTTTTTTTAGTAGGTTCCCTCTCCAGATCTAGATCCAAGATGGGTCCTGCATATTGGGCCCAATTCTAACAGAAAGAGGAAGCAAAGATCCATGGTTGGGAAACTCTCGAAGTCGACTCTTAACTCATATTTTGACAAAAATCCGAATAAAAAAAAGGGAAGATTCAGCCGAGTCATTTCATTTCAATAAGTTGTTTGCATTTCGAACCCTTTAACATACAGATCCAATTTTGAATAATTAAATTTTATTTATTAGTAATTATGTATGAGGTTCAGAGTCCGTAATTTAAAAATGATGACTGAAATATAATTTGAAACTTATATTTGATCTTTTACATTCGACGTTTGAATTAACAAATTACGTAATATGCAATATTTCTTTCTTTTATTTTATATAATATTGTACTTTCCTTGCATATATAAATTTATTAATTTGAGTTAATTATCATGAATGCATGCAAATAAATATATTTTTCTACTTTATAATGTAATGGATTTATTTTTAATTATTTTTAAAACTATTTTTTTTAACATGACTCTCTCGAGTCTTCGTATTGACTCTGTCCGAGTCAATTTTTTTGCATCAAACGAGTCGAATCCGAGTTATGAGTTTTCCAACCTTGCTACAATCTATCTATCCAAGGATTGATCCCTTGATGATTGCTTGTTTGGTTAACACTATTGGCTCAAGTCAGGCCTGAACATATTACATACAGTGGAAAAACCAGGCTGGACCTTTTTTCAAAAAGATATATAACCCATAGACGGTGGGCAGTATTATAATAAAATGGGATAAGAAGACTATTCAAAATAAAAATTGGACAAGAAGGATATCAAATCTACCCAAAACCCAATAAATTCTCTTGGCCTAAAGGGACATCAGTATAGTCAAAATGAAAGGAATCAAATCCAATCAAATGGACAGAAGCATTTGAGAAATGAATGGTACACATGACTTTTTGCAGAAAGGTACCAACAAATTCCATGGGTAGAAGGTGACGTTAAAGAAACAATCAAAACATGAATAAGATATAGATGTCATATCTAATTTGCATGGGCCCATCCATCCATCCCTTTCTGTTGTTCTTTTCTTCAACACAATCAGATGTAGGCTTCCAAGATTTTGAAATGGTAATCCAAATCCTAGTTTCCTGAACAGACCAGATCTATCCCTGGTTGAATACAGATAGTGAATGATATCAACTATAAAATATGAAGATTGGATCGCATGTTGATGATGATCTAGACCGAACAACTATGTTGGTCACCTCACCTAGTGATGGAATGACCATTTAGAAAAGTAAATTATGAGGTTATTGAAATGTTCAATCGAAGATTACTTTCCCGAACAGTAAAATTCCGATTTGTTTCAATAGATGAAGAAGTTCCACTTGTAATTGTCATTCTTTTATGGCATAGCCCATGGGCTTGTAATGCTCTTATTCCTATGTGAATGCCAAATTTAGAGACTAAAAAGGGGATCATTGTCATTCATTCCGTCTTTCTTTGTACGTTCTCTGTGCTTGTGACAGATTTTTATTGATTTTAAGAATCTGAACTCCATTGCCTCTGCATCAATTTCTTTGCACTTGACACACACTAAAGGCTTGCTTGTTCGTATAGAAAAATAGAAATTCATGGTCAAATTAACTCTATAAAAATATTATTAAAGAGGTGAGTGGTAAAGGATATAAGATAATGTCTTCGTAGGATTTGAATTATTAGGATAATGGCTAGGTGTTCATCTTTCATCCTCCATTAATTCAATTTCCATTAAAGAAAAGTTATTAGATAGCAGTCATTTTTCATAGCTACCTTTGAATTCTTCTTCTTGTTTTTTTTTTTTTTTTTTTTTTTTACCACTATTAGAAATACAAAGTCTTAGATTCCCTAGATTTATATTACATGAAACAAATCGGCCCTGAGGAATTTTTGTTCTTATTTCTTTAACCATCAGACCAATTTTCATGCCCGCATCGAGTGATAGACCATTTTTCTATCCTTTCATTGACACTACATTTGTCTCTCAATCCACTAATTTTAAGAGAAAGGGCCGGTTTGGCATCGTTTCTCCGATGATTCTATCCTTTGTTGAGATTGGATTGTACTAAGATCACATTGTGACAATATTGATCTATACAAAACTTATTTGGCAATTTCTTGTTGAAGTCACCACTGGAGGGGATGAGCCGGTGATGCTAATTAAGCTAGGAGACTACTGCTGTTTCTTTCCTTAATCAATTGGGTTTCCATATTTTCTTAGATTTATAGTTATCTTTTATAGTTGTGCTTGCTATTTTGGTTAGGAGTCTACTTTAGCAAGTTTGTTTTCAGTTTTCTACTAAATTGTATTCTCCTTTCCTCTCCTCCCTTCTCCCTCAACACATCCATCCCTACTATTTTTCATCCCCTGGACATAATCATATCCCTTTTACTATATTCATCATAAAAATCATATTTTCTCTTCAGCAACATTAGCTCTTGGGATTATCAATCCTATAACAATTCTGTTTGATAATATCATGACTCTTCAAATTCTCATCACGATATATATTTTTTTCCTGGTATTTTAAAACCATCATGATATTATTGGGAGATTGTAATTGTTTTTGTATATTACCATGATAACATTATGAGATTTTCAAAATATCACTGGTATTTGTGAAATAGAAGCATCACTCCATGCAAAAGAATATGTCCATCTAATGTGAAAAGACCCCATGTGAGTACAGACCCCACTGTCACTCCCTGTGCACGAGGCCCCCACCCATGTAAGAAAAAAAAAAAAAAAAAAAAAGCTCAATTATTCAACAGTTGGAATGAAATGATTTCTGGATTCTAGGAATTGGAGTTTTCCTGAAATTATAGAGAGGCTGATATGAGTCAAGGAGACAGTGTCATGCTTATGAAGCAAATGAATGACAGATAACCAAACATGTCCCTTGTATTCCTATCCTCACCCCCTTGTCTCCATGCAAACAGACCCATGAAAACCACAACCCCATAAGTTCTCAAAACATATACATACCTAATTCATCTCTCTTTGAGGAATGAAAACAATATTATTATTGGTTAGGTATTCCTAGTTGATGTTTTTAAGGGATAAAAGTTCATCACTAGATCCTATGGTGCACAAGCCCATTGACATAGTTCATTGGTTGAAGGGCCATTTCTTCCTCTCTCTTTTTTATATCATCTTCCTCTTAGTTTGCTAATATGCCAAAAAAATCATGTTTTTGCTAAATCACATTTGATTACTCCAATCTAGGATTTGCTCAATCCGAGAAGTTAACAGAATTGGAGCTTCATAAGAAATAAGGGATCCTGTGAGGCTGGTGATCTCTAAGAACTGAGACATCCTTACATGAGTCTTTCTTGTACCTCACATGAATTATATCTATACTTCGTTTAACAGGCTAATATCATTTCAATGTTCTTTCAGTTGCAAGTGAAAATGGCTCTCCAATAATTTAGTTGTTGAGGGGATTTTGTTGTATATATATGATTGCAAGTGTTGATTGGGTCAAAAAGAGCCCTCGAGGCTCTTCATGGCTACATGTGTGAGCTCACATGCAATTGAAACATTATGTATTAATGATCAAAGCAAACACCACATGGTAATGCTACCCCATTATGTGATGGTTCCTAGGGACACAGAAACAACTGACTGTTAGAAACTTATCACGTCCTATATAACTAATTTTATTTTAAAAGTGAGTCCCAAAATATAGTTATTATATATAGCACAGCTCTAAGTGGAGATCAATAAAACAAGCTCACAAATTAAATTAACTTCAGATAGATGGAATAAGGCTTATATAATGATCATAATCACACTAATGATCATAATTATTCATTAAGTAGGCTCCACCAAGAATCAAACTTGGTACTACAAGAAATCAGACTTTTAGTGGCAGATGAAACTGGATTTAGCGGCCGGTGGTTTTTTTCCTCAACTAAAAGTCCTATTTTTTGTGGTGGAATTTCTTTTCCTTCGAAAAAACTGTTGGATTTGCCTATTATAGAGGGACCATCTAAGAGATTTTAGTAGAAATAACGATGGAGAGAATTTTCTGCTCAAAATAGGACTTTTAGTGAGGGAAAAAGGCTGCCACTAAATCTAACGTCATGCGCCAGTAAAAGTCTTTTTTTTTTAGTTGACCCAAAAAAACATATTATATAATCGGATGATTATGATCATCTTTTCATAAAAAGGCCTAAAATCTTCTATCTATGGTCCGTTTCACCACATAAACATTGTTTATCATTAGTACTGTATGTATTCACTTACATTGATATATAGTAGATACATGCATGCATGCATATAATTATCGTTTCTTGGAAAAAAAAAAAGAATCATGTCTGGACTTTTCACCCTCAATTTTCACCATAATCATTGTGTTAAGGAGTGAGTTCCATCTAAAGGCGAGTATTGAAAAATATTTATACTGTCTCTACTAACATCTCGAGATTTTGATAAAAATGGATAGTTGAGGAAATTTAATACATTGTATCTTGCCACATATTTTAAGTTACATTTGTTGCTAATACGCATGAAAACAACATATTCCAGGAAATATATCCATTTCCTTGACAAAATTTGTGAGAATAAATAGAAAGACCCACAAACTTAATTTTCAAGCAGGTGAGTGCATAATTATTTATATATGAGAGACTTTTTATGTTTATCGTTGCAATAACCAAAGTGTGGTCACTAGTTACATTGAAGGGATATGAACAGTAGCATTGTCCACTAGCACATAGAAAGCCAGTGGAGCACAGATGCAAGGGTGGTTCATGGTCCTGGATACAAAGTCAGTTCATGTTCCTTAAATCTTTTCCAGTCATCTTTCTGGTGCCAAAACACAGCTGACCCATGCTTGTAATCATGTATCACATGTGATCTAAAATGAGATTACACAACCAATACCAATCCATAAAAGAGGTAAGATTAAAATGCAATTATTGACAATTCATTTCAAGTTATGGTCCACACTCATTTATCTAAGATGAACTAAAATGCCCAGAAATCTATAGAGCTCAACTCAAATGAGGAAAAAAGTTTCTTTATTTGTCTCTATTTCTCTGCATCTATCATGTAAAAAAAGAAAAGACAACTGGTTTTGATCAAGAAACATTCAAGGGTGGCCCATCATTGACAGACTGTTGATCTTTTACTTCCTATCCGACCGATAAATGAAGAGGACCCACAATGTAATGTGTTACACATGATTGCTTTAAGAGACTTATGATCAAATCCCAGCTGACCATCTATTGTGGGTCTTACATTATGAATTCCCCATTAAATATTAAAACAAAAAGGAGTTTCTTTTTAAAAATGTAATGATATCTTTGTTAATTAACATTCACCAGAATAAATTTAAGGTTTCTGTAATAACATTTTGGGCCCTTATTAAAGAAGAGACATTGATTAGTGCCCACCATAGTAGTTCCATGCATGCTGAATCTCAAGGGAGAAAAGCTATGTTAGAGAAGACCAGTTCAAAATCTTTATTTTTTTTTTTTTTTGTAAAAATATCTGAATCTGTACTTAAGTAGGATATTTAACATAATAAAAATTGAATTATAAAAAAGGGTGTTTCCACGAGAAATTCAGGTTATGCTTGTGCTTGTTCAAAGTGATTACTGCATAAATGGATCCGCGTTTCCTTACTCTTATGAATATCTTTGCTCGAGGCAACTTAAGTCGCTACGGTAAATCACGAATAAATAGCCATTAAATCCATACTTTTTCATATTTTAGAGACCCCCTAGTTTGCACTTCCACTTTCCCATGCCATGGCTTTATACAAACAAGCCCTCTTAACCAAGATAATGCATAAAGCTGAAAAATGATAATAATGAAAAAATTAAAATTATACTTTGGAGAAGTTTTTAATAGAAGCTTTCCTCTTTCCCAACCTCATTCCAACGAGTGTCGATCACATGTGATTGAATTTCTCGAGTGAATAAATACATCATATCATGCATTTGTAACATGTAGCTGAGGTTGATTTTCCATGCATTGGATTCCACCCTAGGCGACAGCTAGAGCTGTCAACGGAGGAACTCTCTCTCTCTTTCTCTCTCTCTACAATTGAGAATAATGTCAAAAGAGAAGTGTCCCTCTCAAAGCTCTATTCCTCTGTCAAAGGATTGAAATGGAAAATGGTTTCTTAATCTCTTTCTTGATAAAACCAGAGTCCAAAATAGAAAACAATGTACAGAAAGCAGTGCCCGGCCCAGACAATGCTCTAAAACTCTGTCGAAGGCTCCAAATGGAAATTGAGGTTACTGAGTTTTAGGATCCAGTGCAAATGAAGTATTAATGTGATTGTTTAAATATACATTGTATCAACCCCATAAAACCATGATTACTTTGCACTTTGGATCAAATAGTTAAATGTGTGAGGGTGTTATCTAAGTTCATCAACCTCATGTTGTGGGCCCCACAATCTCCCACCTACATGTGTGGTCCTCTGTATTAGCAATTGAGGGCTAGGTGGGCCTCACATTATAAACACCTTAAAATCAGATGATATCTTCTTTTTCAAAAAAAATAAAATAATAACAATAATAAAAGAAAAACGGAGTTTTGCTTTGCAATAATCCCTTTTATGGTTGAGATTTCTTGATAGGTGCTATTTTTGATGGTCCAGTGTGATCAGTGGCCACTCATATACAAATTACTGATGTCAATGGGCTAAGTTTGCTTTGGGTCAGTGGGGTAAAAATTGCAGCCCACTTGGGACGATGGATGGGTCAGGCTTGGGTCAGTTTGTGGATTCATCCCTAAACAAAAAATATATACCAAACAGGAGAAATCAAGCCCTACCTGCATAAATTATAAACATGCACCAGCATCAAATATATGAACTCATTATCGGGTTTGAAGTGGGTCACTTGGTTGTGCTGAGCTAACTCAGTCGCAATCTAGTGGCTAAATGGGGAGGTATTTTCAAACCCAAGTCCAACCATGACCAATGGAGCAACCCAACTTAGAGGCATAGTTTAAGAACTCACTCAGCTCAGACTGAAATGCACTTTGGCCCTCATATAAGCCAAAAAACCGAGTATTCACTAAAAACTTGGTGCCTGAAGCCTTAGATGAGTGTTTGCTGGAGGTTGACTTGGTTAACTCAGATATATACTAATATGAGTTTTAGCTTTTTAACTCAGTATAAAGACTAAACTGAGTCTCCCAACCAACTGGGCCACATATGATTAAATATTGTAATGATGAGATGTTATTGGCAGTACATCATATATATAAAGATTCCCTATGAAAGATCAATATCAAAGTAGTTAGTACAAAATTCTCTTGGGTACATGCAGATCTCTCAACCATCATTTTTCACATTTGTGGGCATGTTCAGTGATCTTAATCTGGAAGATCATATATAGATAACCAACTCCCTTTTACCCATTATTTTGGTAATGAACCACCAGAACCACCACATTATGGTACTAGAAACAACAGAGAAAATTGTTTATCAAATCAGTTAAACGAGTTTAAATACCTTGTTTCACTGAAACAGAGGATACTATTTCATCCTTATATCAAATCATGTCATCTGTATAAAATCTTTTCTTTTCTTTTTTCATCACAAAAGAGGGTTCATTAGTTGGCATGGGTTTTTATTTAGTGAGACATGATTAAGTGAGGTTAAAAGGTTTAGTGTAGATCATGGATGGCCCAAAGTTTGATTATGCTAATAAAATCATACTAGTATTTGGCCTATCTCTACTCCATACTAAACTTCCCCCAGGTCGGCCTCACAAGGAAGTTCACAAATCTAATTATTTTTATTGTCAGCTTGTAGACATATTTTCCTCTCGAAAGTAATCACTGGTGGTACCTTCATTTGGAGATGATTGAAACTACCTTAGACTGAAATAACATGGCCATCTAGCCCTTCTGCTTTGCCATGTTCCTTTCATAGTCTGGTTTCTCTTAGGCCACATTGCTGGAAATATGACATAGGGATCACCTTCCAAATTTAATTCACTGAAAATCACTTGCAGCACCATACCTTGTTCTATCATTAAGGAATATTTTACTCTGATAACAAATATGCATGCTTATGATAGATTCGTCATGTTTAAAGCACGCAACTTTGACTCTTCTTTCTCAAGTCAATCACATTTTAACATGACCAACCCAACTGTAAGCGACTCTGTTTGGAGTGAAGACTTCCTTCTTTTCATAGATAGATGGGACTCAAAGCTGGGAACCATTGATGATTTATATCGGGCTAAGATAACCACTTTTGGATGTGATCATGTGGACGTACAATGTTTTCCTGCCAGCAGACTGCATATTACAAAGAGGCAATCCAGCTAGTGGGATCCACTTAGATATATGTCTCTCAATGGGAGAGGGCAGGTAGAAAGGTCTCCTTATAAATAAGGGGGAGCCAAAAATCAGCCCCACTAGATTATCCAAAGGCTCGAAGTTTAATAGCATCTTAATTGAAGACTTTTGTTTAGATTCAACCCAATGTGAGTGAACGTTCAATGATCTTGTAAACCACTAATCCATTAGTTACATGTTGCAAGTTTTCAAATATAAAGATTTTCAAGGGTCCCCACCAACATTAGGAGTTAGGAGTATCGGCAATGTGACAAAACGAGCAACCCAAGCTTGGAAAACTAACTTCTTAGAATCCCTCAATCTCCTGTTAACAAAAAAAAAAAAAAAAAAAAAAAAACAACTTTTGAGATAAAAATGGAGGATTAAGAGGCGCACGCCAAGTAAACAAGTTAAAAATAATAAATAAATGGAAGTGGAAGGGAGACTCATGATCTTTCTCTCTTTTTTTCTTCTTATCTTGAGAAGAAAATCTAAAACAAGAATTTTATTGTGTGATTCATAAAGTATCATGATTTTCAATAGATTACCTTAGTTATTATATTTATGTTTTTGCCTTTAACACTTTGGCCTCCTAACAATTTTTTTAATCTCCTCTTAAACCGTACTTTCTTGTTTACAAGCTAGCATAGGCTTTTGGCATTCTATAGGTAGATCTAATACGCCAAAACATCTAAGACCAACCTCCAGGTAGGTAGAATGGTTGGTCCAAACCTTCTGTAATTTTAAGTCTTGCATGGTTGGTCCAAACCTTCTGTAAATTTAAGTCTTACTCAGATTGCACTGATATTGACTAATTGAAGTCATTGCATCGCCCAAGATGAATTTTGAGATTACTGTTTAGCACTTATATGTTTCGATGGTAGAGGCTCCTCATTGCAATCTGTAGGTGTCCGCTTCGAATTCTGGTAGAGACTTTAGGTCACGGCTTGGTGGTGTTCAGGCTTTCAGGTGGTAGAGGCTTTGGGTGCAAAAAAGTGGTGTCCATTCTGAAACAGTAAGTGATGGTCGGGGGTCTGGAAGCAACCTGAGCTACGGCTATGAAGGTGGATTTCCCTCGTTCACGATCAACCCCTAGCGGAGACTTAATTTGGAAGAAAAAAAAAGTGAAGAAGATTTGTTCGATCCAATGGTGAAGTTACACCAATTTTGCACTCGTGGGTGGTAGCTGTGTGGGATTAAATGGTGAATACAGTTGGGTTGAGAAATTATCCAGGGGGTTACAGAGAGAGAAATGACACATATGTGGGATCCATATCAGCTGTCACCCACAAGTACCCCATGGGATGATGCAAGTATTAGTAATAATGATATATACATAGAATAAAAGTACATTTCTGTCTATATAGGATTGGAATAATTTCCAATAACATAGCAACAATAATGACAACGTTGGCAGGAAATGGGGCAAATGCATCGTGGGTCCCACACTTTGTAGATCTTTCTTACCTTTGCACTCATGCTCCTTATAAAATCTCATATTTGATCTTCAGTAAAAAGATGAAGAATGTCACATTTTTAGCTTCTTCTAACAAACTACTAGAATTGCTTAATCTTTAAAAAAGTAGAAATGGGAAACCCATTTTTAGCTTCTTCTAACAAACTACTAGAATTGCTTAATCTTTAAAAAAGTAGAAATGGGAAACCCAACCCCCCCCCTGCTTAAACTTTAAAAAAGTAGAAATGGGAAACCCAAACACCCCCCCCCCCCCCCCCCGCTTAATCTTTAAAAAAGTAGAAATGGGAAACCCAAAACCCCCCCCCCCCCCCCCCCCCCCCCCGCGGTCGTTCTTACCTTTGCACTCATGCTCCTTATAAAATCTCATATTTGATCTTCAGTAAAAAGATGAAGAATGTCACATTTTTAGCTTCTTCTAACAAACTAAGTAGAAATGGGAAACCCCAACCCCCCCTGCTTAAGGAGTAGCACACTCATGAATGAGAAAATGATATGATGCATATGCATGTACTCCATTTCACTTCAAGACTAAATATTTTGATTTTCTTGAGTAAAAGTGAATTTTACTCGAAACCTTTAACTTCACAATAAGCATTAAATAGAGTGAAGTGAAGTACTCTACTTCAACTGCAACCTACTTCTCATCCACTCCACTCCTCATGTGAAATTCACTTCACTTTACTTCACTCCTCATTTATCCAAATAAAATGTGACCTTAAATAAGGACCAAATATGTATAATATTGGCTTATATACCTCGATTTTTTTTGAGAAATGATACAAAATATCGGCAAGATACCTTACTTATACTTGGAACGCAGATATATTATAACTGATAACACCTATCACAATGCAGATGGACACTTTCTAATACGAACTATTATTTTACTTTACTGAAAATAAAATTGCCCTAGTACAAGAAATCAGTATGTATCTACCATATTGACAATAAGTAGTCATCAATTTTTTGCATTTCAAATATGACTTTTCTCACCATCTTGCCTTAGTGATCGGCACGATATAGGTGGCTAGTCAATCATTGTACAAAGAGAAAATGTGATGGAAGGAGTCAAAGTAGATGAGAAGATGTGCAATATATTTGAGGATTTCGTCATGATAGACTGGAATAGCCAAACAAAATACATGTTAAATATAATTTGGACAAGGCTTTGATGACATGATAGTGATGGTGATGATGTTGATGCATGAGTTAATCATTTTAATGCACATTAGTGGCACTGGCATAGTACAATCAATGAATTAGAGGGTTGGTACTATTTATTAAACCCACACTGGCTTTTAAACCTATTAGTTGAATTAAAAGGAGAAATAATTATACACAGATCACAATATGAGAGTTCATACAAATGAATATCTTGTACCTGTTAGGACAATTGGGTTTTGATTTGGGTCCAATATAGACTCCCATCAGGTAATTCTATCAAGCCTATATATCCAAATATTCAAATGGGTATACTGAAAATGATCAGGTGACAGGTCTATAACTGGATATGGACATCCACAACTTTATTTTTTATGAGTGATCAGATCTCTACCATTCAATCAACATTGTGAAAACAAATGATTATGTTAGATTTGCAAACATATGATGTGGTTACTCGCCTATGTTCTAATTGAACCAACGTACACCAACTATATATGTGGTGTTTCAAAACAAAAATGGAATTCCCATGGTCATTCATGGTTCACATGTTGCCATCCTAACAGCTTTCACTTCATTGAAAAGCTCCAGCTGAGACTCCATCCCACCAAACAAACAGTACTGGGGTTCATTGAACACTTGATTTTGATTTTTTAAAAAAATAAATAACTATTGGGTCCATGAGATTTATGTGAACATTGCTTCCAAGGTGGTGCTGATCACTTGTCAAATCCATACATGGAGAAGAACAAGATCAAACATTTCATTCAGAAGGTCCATCTGCCAATATGTTCTATTAAATAAATTACCATGATCACATGATAAAATTGGTTGAAATAATGATGAATCTAAATAGGATTGGATAGATGTGAACTCACAAATTTAACTACATCTGGAATAAGCCATTGATGATAATGATGATGATGAGATAATTGTAATATCCTTTAATTTAATTTTTTTTTTGCTAACGGAGGGTTCCCTACCCTTTGGGCTGGACTATTCCCTCCGGGCCCAGAGAGAAGCCGAGTAAAACCCCTATGGCCCCTAGGTGGTAGCACAAGTAAACTCAACCTTCGGCTCTTGAAGAGGGGGGAACCGGGAATCGATACCAAGACCTCTAGCTCCGGAAGAGGGAGGAACCGTGGTCTTGACCACTCGGCCAACCCCTTGGGGTTGTAATATCCTTTAATGTATCTATTGCTAACATATAATGAGGGAATCCTACATTTTGAAATTATTGGGAGCATCCTACTATATCGAGTTTTCGGTGATGATTAATGAAATAAGGCGGCTAGATGATATATGGTTGAGATCCTTAATCACCATCAGAGATCTACCTTACAAAGAGTGGGGTGTATGATAATCATTGGAGGTGCTCCCTTGTTTAAGAAACATGAAAGCATTTTGTTAAGGCTAATATGGAAAATTCTACTGTCTGTTGTTGGTCCCAAGGGGTATGTTTGTTCGTAAAGAAAATGTTAAGGGTATTTTTTGATATAGACATAAACCTGAACCTACCCAATATTCTTAGACAGCTCTGTTATATGATTGATCATATGTTTTTGTTTTTATTTTGATTAATAACTACCCAATATCTTGCTGCTCTCTCTTCCTTTCTTTCAAGAATTGTTTGGGGTCCTAGCACCACAGACTGGTTCAATGATCAGACCATCCATGTGATGGGACCCACGAAAAATTGCGGCCCCCCACATTAATCTTTTACTTTGGAAGAATCCCAGAAAAATCATTAACCCACTAATAAAGGGTTAAGAGGAAAAGACAACACCAATTTAAAGACAAAGCTCATCATTGAATGGTTATAATCTTTCTGTTTAGAGCTTTTGGGGAATCCGGAATCACCCATCAAGTAGGCCCATCAATTCAATGCCCTTCATCACAGAATCATGTTCTACAGTTGTTCACATCTCCATCCATCAAGACCCAATAATTCATCCTGTGAAAGACACAATAATTCAATAATTAGTGGCTTTAATTCTCTATTTTTTTCTTACATAAAACTTGGCAGTCCTTGAAAAGGCCAAGCTAACATCTCCCAACTGCCCTGGCGTAAGAGTAAGAGAACCGCTTGCATCATAAAGGGTCCAGCCTTCTGTACAGGGACTTGATTACAGTGAAAATAAAAAAGGAACACATTTGTTTTGAAGCTATGTGATAGATATTTTTACAGTTGAGGTCATAGAAACAACTACCAAAAATTTATGGTCCACGTGACTGCCAAAACAAGGTATTGATTGGAGCCAAGCCCACGATCAACTGGGTTCGACCAAAATCAGTGCATTGGACTATTCATTAACCGAAAACCCTTAAGCTCACCCTACACGCATACATGATATTCTCTCTGCTTTGGCAACGGGCCTCACGGTTTTGCTTCTAATAGGTCTCATACAATCCCATCAAAAGATCTCAGGCAAGGTAAGCGTGTAAGCTCCACATATAATCCCATTTACTTTTCTCTCTCTAGTAGTTGATGTGAGATTCTAGAGCGTCACACGCAGTTTGATTGAACCATCCATCAAGCGGTTCAGCTTCCAGTTGTGTTTTAAAAAAAAATCTGGTTACGAGGGACATGTAATTTGACAGTGGGCCTCATCATTCAACCAAGGGGGCACTGCCAACTACATTTTTCCCAATTAAGAGGTTACAGCTTCATATATTTTTATAGCTATGGACCATATAAATGAACCCATTCATTATTGGCATTTTATAGTCAATCTCTAAATCATCCCATCCACGAGTGGTCCAAAATTTGACAGATCAAACAATTTATCAGTTTCTGATTACACAACTTGTACCAAGTTTGTGTCGTTTTTTCTTTTCTTAAAAAAGCAGTATAACAAAAGTTATATCCATTGATACATTTTTGGTTTTGGCTTGTTTGTTGTTTACTTTTAAAGCACTTTTAGCTGGCTTCAAACTGATGGGATTAGGATCACAAAATGATGATTAGTCTAATTGTAGGCTTGCTTTTTAAATTACTAGAGCATTTCACCATTATGCTTATATATGTGAAAACTCCAAGAACATTGGGGCCCATAATTCAAATGGTGGGGTTTTAATTTGACGGTGATTATATAGACCAAAGGGATAACCCTAACATCCCATTTCTCACCAAACTACCAAGTGATTCTCTTCCTATGTGAGCACGTTTCTCTCCCCTACAGTAATTATCACGACTCGGGCAATGCTAACGCATGGAGGCAGTTGAAATACCAATAGGTAACTCAAGTGTATGTGGCTCTTCCCAAGTCATTTTCCTATCTATATACATGTCATTTTCAATATCAGCTCTTGTAAAAATGAATATTTATCCACAAATAGCCTAAGAGCCAGTTTAGGCACGAGTAAACTGAGTGCAAGTAGCTCAATTAATATGCATAAATTGTGTAAGTCTATTATGGCAAAAGCATGACAACTTAAATAACCTCTCAAATGGTAGAAACTAATATGAACTATCCAATTTATGGAAGTTGCAGGGATTGCAATCTACCTATTTACATTTCTTACTACATGTCAGTATGATGTAAATTGGTTACATTTAGTCAAATTTAATAGAGTACCCATAATTAAAGAGATGGGATTGACTCTAAGAGCGTGTTTGGTAATCTACAAGGAATGAGGAACATGTAAATCTAAAGGATTTCTCATTGGCCTTAGATTGAAGATTTCACGTTAAGGATTTGTATAGTTCGGAATATCTCATTAATATCGGTGCATAGCATTGCATAATATAATTGAGAGAAACTTCTTTGAATGCACACAAAAAAAAAAAAAAAAGGATTTTCAAATCCTATGGGGGAGGTCGAACCTTAAAACTCTAAAAAAATGAGAGTTTACATTGATCCAAATCCTCAGTGATTTACAATTGACAAGTATGGGCTTTTCATGACTTTGTGAAAAGAGAAAAATCTTACCATTGAGAATTTGGTTAACATGACCAACATGTCTCAATATGATACAAACCAATTATTAGGCTGGCTAAAGCATGGTTGGACCAAATTATGGATGATTGGATGCTCCAAAGTCCAAACAATTCAGGTCTTAAGTTTTTAAGCCATTACATTGAGTCAATGTAAAAAAAAAAAGGCTTCGATAAATTATTGTCTTTGGAAAATATTGCGGTGCTTTCAAATTTTGTGGGTCTCCCCATTGCTTAAAAAATGACATTATAAAACTGATTTTACACAATTAAAAGTACAAAACTACGAAAACAGAACTTAAAATTCCCTATTTATTTTATCATTTCATCCCTAAATATTGTGATTTTCTCATGGCATTTTTCGAAATTTCCTTATATTTTGAGAATTTTATGATCATAAAAGAATGCAACTATTTCAAATTTTATGATATTTGTGATGATTCTTTGAGATGCTCATGGTCATTGTACGAAAATGAATGATGGGCTAAATAGTTATGAACCTGTGATCAACATGAATCTTGGTCAATGTCTCTATCATTGCCTATGAGGAAATGCACAACTATTTCTCCAAACATTGTCAATAGTTACACTACTTTTTCATGAGACTGTTTTTTACCAAGACTGGACATCTGCATCTCAACATATTTTATCACTTCTTATTTCCAAATTCTAACTATTCCCTTGACAAACTAATTGAACTACATAGGAAAACTCTGAGATTTTAAGATATCTTGATCTTTTCTCATTTGATAAACCACTGTTTTGAACATTCCATGGTACTTAAAAAGGGAGGTGAAGTTCCTCTGCTGTTCTTATTGTCTCCTGAACAGTCTACACTTTCTGATGATAAGCAACATCTATCTACTGGGCCCCACTTTGGGGATGGTCCACCTAGTGTACTTGGGATAATTCAACATATGGAGTTGTTTGATCATTTTAATCTTCTATCCATGGCCCACCTACAATAGGTCATTTGTATGGTTTTGAACATAAAAACAGAGTGAAAGCACCAGAAATTTTGTGCTCATGACAGCCGTAGATCTAAGTGGGTCATCACAAAAGGGAGAAATAATAAAAAAAAAGTAGGGCATCCAATCAAAACACATGACATTAATTATGATGTGCTTCTTTTTCTTTCTTTTTCTTCAAATTTCAAAAATACTTTCTACCTTTGTAACCTTTAGCAAGGCATATTCCATGTCCTTACATAAATGGAGTGACCATGGCATTTTTTTTAAAATTTTTTTGGATCCATGACCCGAGCAGATGCAATGGGAGTGCCAGCAATAGTTGTCTTCCTATAATCAAGTGGATTGAAAGTTTTGCACTATTAATCTTAAGCCATGAAATAAAGGTATTGTTAAGGAAATCTTTAAAATCTAAAGACAAAATTGGTATTCCGATTTGTATCTTTGGTGTATTAGAAATACCATGTAAAACATCTCTAATTCTCTTAGCAAAAAAAAAAAAAAAATCTCATAAGGCTAATATCACATCAAATTGAAAATATTGTATTAGTACAAGAATTATGAAATAGTATTGTGATATTTTGTGATGTTTCATTTCAAAATGCCTATAATCTATAAATTAATTGCTTTTAAGGGTCTATTGTAAGCATTAAAACACATAAAAATCAAATACAATAATCTATATAATTACCAATTAAAAATGAAGATCAAAGTGCATTTAAAAAAAGTGAACATCAAATAACCTCTTTTCTTTTAGAAAAAAAAATAAAAAGAAGAAGATAATAGTTCATTTCCCGTCTTATTTTTATTCTATTCTCCATATAAAAAGTTATTTGATGCTCATTTTTAAAATTCACATTTAATCATCTTTTTAACCCGCTGATACGAGCTATATCTTATCAATTGCTATACCCCTCACCATAATAGCACAAGAAATGCAGAAATCTTTGTAAATCTCCCACCTTTTTGCATTCTTTTTAATGTTATTTGCGATGTCATCACAAGCACCTCTATTATTATCATAATACCAAAAGAAAAAATATTGTTTCTAAATCTGATAATTTTATTTTATTCTTCTCTTCATGTACAAATTACTGCTCAAAATATTGAAAAAAATCAAACCCAATGAAAACCAACACATTTATCATCTTAGTTGCATGGAATTCTTTAATTACACTAACATGCCTTGATATTACATAACCCTCTTCTTAAAAGAAGAAAAAGCAGAAAAAAAAAACCTATATTCTCTTCTTCTTCTTCCAAATTCTCTCTTTTGGAACCCTTCATTTTTTAACCCCTAAATCATGATTTATACTCGGAGGTTGTAATTTCAAAACTACACTACTACACTGGGGTTACACAGCTTTGCTCGGGACTTAGAGGGATTAGTCCAACTCAAAAGATTGGGAAGCCTCTTATAGAAAAAAAAAAATACTTATATATATATATTTTTTCACTCCCCCAATTAAAATCCCATAACAGTGTTTACCATCTTGGGTGGTTGATCCGGATTGAAAGGTTTTCCACGGTAACTCGGAGCAAAAGACAGTAACCACTATCCACGTGGCACTTTCCTGTAGCACCCTAAACCATGAAGTGGATGTCACGGAAAATAAAACCAATACTCCTAGAGAGAGAAAGTGCGAGTGAACTTTTCTTTCAATTCCAAAATCACCGCTCTCCATTCTCTCTCTCTCCTTTCCCCTCTCCTTCCTTGAGATCCCAAACGTTTCATTTCCTCCCGCTCTCAGAAGAGAGGAAAAAAAAAAAACTCTCTTTTCCTCATTCTCTCTCTTCCTCTTAACATTTATATATTCCCATCTTCACCTCTTCTTCTCTTCCTCTTCTCTCTTTCTGACTCCTAACACTTCACATATTATTTGAGTTTATTCAAACTTAGGGTTTTATTTTTATTGTTGCCGTAGGAACAAAGAAATCTCTTTCAGGTATGTAATATCTTCTTTTTCTCTCTCTCTCTCTTCTCACATTCCATCTGTTCTAGATTTTCAATCTCAACTCCTTTTTATGGAATCCATTCCGATCTGGTTCTAATCAGACTCCTCTCGCTCTCTCGATTTCAATTCCTTATCTTTCGGAACAGTTTTTTCTCTCTCTCTTGATATGGCATTTTCGTTTCATCTTGTGTCTTTCTCTTTTAGGCATCGAATGCGCGTGAGTTTGGCTTGAGTTTGCAGAGAATTGCATTTGGATGTAATTTAGATTGCGATTTGTGAGTGGTACTGAGAGGAGGATTCTAGAATTTTTAGAATTCTAGGTTTTCTTGTTTGTTTGGATGGTGTTTGATTTTTGTTTTTTTTTGTGTCGGTTTTGAAGAGTGAGGAGTTTGGGAATTGGGGATGACCGATTTTCTGCAGAAGCAGGAGTCGAACGATGCTCACGTGGAGTTCCGTCGCGGTCTGGAGGTGCTGATGAGAGGGCATTTGGATGACTGCATGTCCCTCGCCTCCTGCAGCTCCGCCCGCGAGCAGGAGGATGACGACGAGGAGGGGGATCAGCTCGTCCGTCGCCGTCGCCGCTCGGATCTCGAGGGAGACGACCTCGCGGAGTCATCCGCCGCGAGGAGGCGGCACTCCCGCATCCTGAGCCAGTGGGCCGCCCGGCAGGAGATGATCACCACCATGGAGCGGCGTAACCGTGAGTCGGAGCTCATGGCCCTCGCCGGCCTGCACACGGTCTCCATGCTGGACTCCTCGTTCCTGAGGGAGTCCCAGTCCCCGCCACCGACCTCTCGACGGCAGGGCGCCGTCGAGAGGCCGGTCACCCAGGCATCATCCCTCCTCCAAATGTGGAGGGAGCTGGAGGACGAGCACACGCTCAGCCATGCTCGAGAGCGGGTGCGAAATAGGTTGAGGCAGCACCAGCAGGGTGCGGGGCAGAATAACAATGTCCCAAGCACAATTGCATCCGAGAGCCGAGCCAGCGAACGCCAGAGCAGTTTGGAGGATGCGAGTGAGAGCGAGAATGACTTTGCTTCGTGGTCCCAAGACCAATTGGGCTCTCAGAATGAACAGAGGGACCATAGCTCTAGCAGGGAACAGTCTCCTGATCTCGGAGATGTTGAGAGGGAGAGGGTGAGGCAGATTGTTAGAGGATGGATGACAGATAGCGCAATGAGTGACCGTGCTTCGCAAGTCTCCCAAAGGAATAACGGCCAGAGGTCGGAATGGCTTGGTGAGACTGAAAGGGAGAGAGTGAGGCTTGTGAGGGAGTGGGTGCAAATGGCAAGCCAGCAAAGGGATGCTCGTGCCACTAGAAGGGAAGAACAGGATGCGGGGCAAGGTGTTCAGCAGGATCGGGCTCGGGATGGGTTGGCTGCTGATCATGATGAAGGCCAACCAGAGCATATCCGGAGGGATATGCTCAGATTGCGTGGAAGGCAAGCTCTTATTGATTTGTTAGTGAGAATTGAGCGGGAAAGGCAGAGAGAACTTCAAGGCTTGTTGGAGCATCGCGCTGTTTCTGACTTTGCTCATCGCAACCGCATTCAGGTGAGCCAGATGTATTTCCTACATTTTCTGCACTTGCCAAGTACTATGTTTGCTGTTGTTTGATTTGTTTGTACATAATATCATGCAAATTGTAAGTGAATGAATGCATATCAAGTTGAATTGTTAGATGCTAATGATTAAATGTATGTGTTTACACCACTTTGGAGATATTTAATTTTAGATAATTTTACAATTCAATGTGCCTAGTTATCGGCTTTGCTTTTCATCATTCTCCTTAAGTATTGTTTCTTTACCATCCTAATATCTTATTCTTTGCCACCACTGCCATTTTATATTATTTGGCATTAGATTTGATGCTATCATGACATCACTGCTATCCGTCGTGGACATCTATGGATTGCTTGGTTGAGTCTCAGATTCAGTTTCTATAACTATCATAAGAAGGCTTCAGTTTTGTGTTTAGGTGATCATGGCTAGCATGTTATTTTTATTTTCTCCTCGAGTCATTAATGTCCCTTATTTGACCCGCGATCTAATTACCCTAAGAGGATAAAATGTACATCCTTTCCCCCTTTTGGTTCTCTCTCTCTCTCTCTGTGTGTGTGTGTGTGTGTCTCTGAATGGCTTTGATTCTCAGTTTTGATGTGTCATTTTCATAGAAGCTTCTTGAATTTAAGCTATTTGTTGGCAATGGCTATTAATGGGTTGTCTCCCTCATAGCTGGCCTATGAATCATGTGGTCAAGTGGAAGTTAGGAACTTCACATGATAGCAGTGTCTATTCAAATTCATACATTGCATTATGATTTCATGATTGCCATATTGCATTGTTCATAATCCATTGTGCTGTAGTTTCACTTCTGCCTATGAAGCTTGGTAAATTATTATTTCATTCCTAGACTGAACAAATAAAGCTGTTCACAACTATTGTGTGGCAATCTGATGTATGGATCTTTTACAGTCCTTACTCAGAGGAAGATTCTTACGAAATGAAAGACCTATTGAGGACGAGAGGCCACCTTCATTGGCCGTGAGAGAACTAGGTCAATTGAGGCAGCGGCATACAGTCTCTGGTCTAAGGTAAGTGACCTTATATCCCTTATATTTTATGAATCCGCTTTTTAGTCATTGTGCTGTATGTTAATGTTTTTGTCAGTAAGTTGATTCTCCTTGATCAGTTATTGCAGCCTTTGGGCAGTTCATCATCATCATCAAAGCCTTGTCCCAACTTTGTTAAGATCGGCTACATGAATTCTATTTATCCATTCCAATATATCCCTCTTAAGACCAGCAATTTGGAAAGGCTAAATTCTAAGATGCGTAATGAATAATTCTGCTCAACATGTAAGATAGAATCTACTACAAATAATATTGGGACTGGATACTCAAAGGGAACTTTTAGATATGTTTCAACAAAACCTGTTAAAATAGCTTTGTTAATTTTGAATCCAGTAATTTCTTATATCATGGTATCATCATAAAAGGCCCAGCATAAATGCTTTCTAAGAGAATTTTTGTGCCTGCATCAAGATATGCACGTAATAGCTATTTTAGGATGACGTGGATGACTAGCAAACTCCATTTGATTGATTTCTTATTATCATTTCAGTTGGATTTATCAAGGATAAAAAAACAATTGCTGAGGGCGTATTGGTCGCCCTCCAAAATGATATGTATCAGGAAGATACCTATCGGTTGCAGCAATACCATATCTCTCATCGCCCATCGGGGTGGATTTTAATTGAGGTTAAAAGAATATGGGCAATATAAAAAAACAAGAATATAAAAAAGTGTCAGATTTCAATGTTTATTTTCATTAATAACTAAAATAAATAGGAGTATCAAAACCTTCATGTTTGTGTAGGTCCTATATTGATGTATTATTTTAGAATGAAAATATTGATATATTGGTTCACGTATACTCAGCCGCAAACATGTTTAGAAATAATGCAATACCAACACCATTGGATCTTCCCCCATTCAAATCTCCAGCCCGTAAACCCATAATTACTCATCCCTGTTTCTCAGTGCATCTTATTCTGACCCCAACCATGCAGTCCAACTCCTCTTTCCTATGCCTGGTATCATATCTAATTGCTACTGTGGTTGTTCCATCTCTTCCACTTGCAAATTCACTCTCTTGCTGCTGCACTTCTAGGCCCACCATCTGCCACTATAACCAAACCAAACCAAACCAAGCCTTTTCCCACTAGGTGGGGTCGGCTATATGGATTTGACGACGCCAATCAAATCTGTTTAGGGCCATGTCATCCGTTAGATCCATGTAGGCAAGGTCATGTTTAATAGTTTCTTTCCAACTTCTCTTGGGTCTTCCTCTCCCTCTCCCTCTCCTACTCTGGGCAATCTCCATTCTTTCACACCTTTTAACAGGTGCCTCCGTTGGGCGCCTTCTAACATGGCCGAACCATCTCAGTCGATTTTCTCTCAATTTATCTTTAATCGGTGTTATTCCTACTTTGCCCCTAATCTCCTCATTCCTAATCCTATCTCTCATTGTGATCCCGCACATCCATCTTAGCATTCTCATCTCCGCAACTTCCATCTTCTTAACATGATTATGCTTTGCTGCCCAACACTCTGATCCATATAACGACGTTGGACGTACCGCCACCTTATAATACTTTCCTTTAACCTTGAGGGGGACTTTCCGATCACACAAGACCCCCGAAGCACTCCTCCATTTGGTCCACCCGGCCTGAATCCTGTGACTTACATCAGTATTAATCTCTCCATCCTGTTGCACCATAGATCCAAGGTACCAAAAGTTTTCTTTCTCTACAATCTTTTGTGTGCCTAAACTTACTTCTAAGTTACCAAGTGTCCTACTTTGACTAAACTTGCATTCCATATACTCCGTTTTGCATCGACCTAGCCTAAACCCTTTTGTCTCTAACGTTTTTCGCCACAATTCTAGCTTAGCATTCACTCATTCTCTCGTTTCATCCACTAAAACACTGTTGGCCCTATATCATAACTAAAAACACTGTTGGCCCCATTCCAGACTTGACCTCAATTGCTACTCCATTATACATCTGTTGCCCATTTTTCATCATTGCCTATGTGCATCATCCTTCGTTCAACGTCTCTGTTTGTAGCCATGCACTGACAGCCATAGCCCCATGTGTTTTTTTTTTGAAAACCAAAAAGGAGGAGATTCATTAAAAATGAAATGATTACAAAAGCAAAACAGCTAGACCCAAGCGAACTTGACGGGATATCCTAATTCCTAGCTACATCCAAAATACAAAACCCAAAACCCATTGAGTCTTTAAAGATTCATATGCTAGTTTGCTGCTATTGTCATTTCCTTCTTCCACTGATTCTCTATAATAATCTCATTTTGTTTCCATGACAGAGACTGCAGACCTTTGCTCATCTATCTACTCGTGCCCCACCAAAATTAGCCAATACCTTCATGTGTTTATTGTTTTTGATGATTTGTTGCTATTTCGATTTTTCGTAGATGCAGCATCTGATTCATCCATTGTTCTGCTACTCCACCTTCACCTTCCTGGTTCCTATCCCTGCCCAATTCTTGTTGACTTTTTCGCCTGGCCATTCCAGTTTTCCATCTTCTCCCTTGCAGTTCTTTTGCTTAGCTTTCTTCCTCCTGTGTAATAAGTTTGAGCCTTCATTTTTTTTAGTGTGCTATTGTTCAATTGTGCCATCATTTTTCAAATTTACCACATTTACTGTTTTTTTAGTTTGCTTTTATGGAATTGATGACTTGTCTAGGATCAGGTCTTCGAATTCAATTTTCATCTCTGGATGAGATCTTTATTTTTCTTTGGATCAAATCTCTGTTTTCACATGCTCAATGGATCATCATTTTGGCGGTCATCATAATCCGATTCTCTGACATTGATAACCTTTGTATCCATTTCCTTAATTTTAACTATAGAGTATCTGAATTACTTACTGCGCCTGCATTGTTGATCTACTACATATTGGATCTAGTGTTGCGCATGCAACTTGCCCATCCATCCAACTTCTTTACATCCGTTCTTTGCATGAGCTTTGATGTACCTGCTTCATGTTGTTCAAACTACAACTTCCCTGAGTGCATTGAGGGACATGTCAACCATCTCAAATTCTATGTGTGTTACTGTTTTGCCAGTGGCACAGCGAAAAGTGCTCACTATTGCAACCTTGTGGTTGTGGGTTCGAGTTGTATTATCAAACAAAAATAAATGAATAAAATTTTTGTATAATTTAGCTCACAAAGGTTACAGAGTTGTTTGTGGCTCCTTCAATTCTCAATACCAAGGTTTCCTCCTTCCCTTGAAACCACCCCCCACCACCACCAACAAAACCAGCCCCCACCAACCCCAACAAAACCCCCAACCCCAACCCCCCCCCCACGCCCCCCCAACCAACTGCCACCGCCATCCCCAGAGAGAGAGAGGGAGGGAGGTTCTTGTGATCCGCACCGAAACAAATGTTTAGGCTGAAATTTCTGAAATTATTCGGTACAGCCAGTGATCTGAACCCAAACCAACCCCACCCCCCCCCCCCCCCCCCCCCCCCACACACACACACACACACACACAATCACAAAAACCTATCTATCTATGTAGATATATTCGATGTTGATGAAGCAAGAACTATCCATTTCGTTACGGCCAGCAAGAATTATCTATATCTAAATCGGCTGAAATATTTCGGTTTGGAGGCCAAACCGAATGGGTTTTGAAACGAAATTCTCAGCTATGGTTGACAGGGATTTACTTTCTGCGAACAGACTTTGTTGATAGGACTTACGAGGCAAAGTTTTAGGAAAAATAAGAAAGGAGATTTTGAAGTTTTTGGTTCAAATAAATAAGAACAATAATAATATTTTAAGAAACACATGTTGAGAGTCCACATTCCTCTAGTCTTTGGATCAAAACTAAAATCTCTCTGATCATCCTTATAAATAGAGATGTGCAGTAAACTAGTTTTGCGAGTCTCTTTAATAAGAAAATAATATGGCCCCTTGGACAAATATTCTCTTCCAAGATGATTACTTCCTTTGAAATTTTCAATCACTAAGTCCCAAATAGTTGTAATTCAAGGATTAGCACCAAGGGAGGGACCCAGGTAGAAAAATGGAAAAGAACCTACATTGCAGCTGAGCCTCACTACTAATGAGCCTTAAGTGTGTTTTTTTTTTTTTAAACTAATTGATTTGGCAGATTTGTTTTGGTGGAGATTCATGCTATATGCTTAAAGCCACGTTTGTGTGACTGCATTTCCGTGGAAAACGGTGGAAAGTTGAAACACTTTCTACTCTGCAGTCAAATCCACGTTTGGTGCTTAACAGTGAAAACGTGAACTGACTTTTCCAAGGTTTCTCAGAAAACCCTTTCCAATGGGGGGGTTGGTCTTGGTTTTCTGTGGAACAGATAAAGGCTTTTCTGTGGGTTTGGTTTTCTGCAGTGCCGCACAAACATGCACTAAGGGAATCCAAACTTCTCTCTCATTTAGCTCTAAGATAGTTTTGATGGAGGTAAGTCGTTTACTAAATCTCTTTCCAAGCAGTTGTACACAATGAATCCTTATGACATTCTTGATTTTGATCGGACTCAGATACTAAATGGGTTACAAGGATAGTTCATGATGGGATCCTCCCTAACAATAGCTGAGGTTGAGGGCTTCAGTGTTTCTATTTTCTTTTTCATTCTCCATTACTTCTTTCCAACTTTGAAAGGAATCTTCCATCCATGCTCGTTCAGCTGCATCCCGACAAGAGCTCAATGGGTTGGTTTTAATCTTGTATCTTCAAAAACAGAAAAAAAAAAAAATAATAAGAAAAAAATCCCCCTTTTCCACTAGTTTGGGCTTCTTGTTATAGAAATTTCTCCCCTGCCGTAGGACTTTTAAGTTTTATTATGATAGAATTATCCTTAGAGCTCCCTTGATTGGGAAGGGCATATCATCCACCTATCTATTTACTATGATGCACGGATACTTCAAAATGAGCAAAATATTGTGTCGTATCGTATCCGATACTTCATTTTTTACGTGTAAAATCCGTGTCCTTGCCGTGTCCATGGCATGTCCCTACCGTGTCTATGCTGTATCTGGGCATCATAGTCTATTTACTAAGCTATATTTTTTAGTTGCCCATATCTTCCCAAACAACCCAAAAGTTAGTTCCACATTGTTGTGGCTGATTTGTAATTAAGAAGCATGTTATTATTTCTTCCTTGTATGTGAAGCATATTTTAAGGGAAGTTGATCCTATCTTTTCTTTTTGGATTAAAATTGAACAATTTCCTTTTCTACTGTTTAGCAGGAAGTGCTTTTCTCCAAAATTGATATCCTTTTCTATTATTATAAACAATATTGCGTATGTTTGCACATGTGTGGATGTTAAAGCTTTATCTTATTTGTTTATTTATTTTCTTATATGTATTGCCTCTAACCCCTTGAGATATATATATATATATATATATGGGGCCATGTCGATAAGGTAAGCTCAAGTGTGTGTTGGGGCCCACCTGAGGACCCACGTGGGGATGATGGGGATTTCAAGGACTCCCTGGGATCCTCTTTGCAAAAAAATCAGCTCCAATCGTGATTTCTATCATCTCCATCCGGGACACAAAAGTTTAATGGTCAACAGTCTATTTGGATCGATACATAGCTGATCCAACAACTCAGTAAATTTGGATCTGACCGAAAGTTGCTGGACATGTGCAATTCTGGGGGGTTGTGTGTTTGGTCCATTCGGATGGACTAAAGGGTGGGCCCCACAAGCATGAGCTTACGAAACTTTACCCTAAGCTTGTGCTTAGGAGAGCCTTGCTCTCTCTCTCTCTCTATATATATATATATATAAATATATATGTGTATGTATGTATATATAGTTGCTATTGTAAACTTGATGCTTTTATACGAGTGATCCAACTTGATTCATATAATTGTTGTGTTCTCTTGTGGTGTTTACTTGTGGCCTGTTTGTTAATTACATAAAGACATAAATATATAATGGCCCTTATGGTTCAGTTCAATAGGCTCCTACATGGATGCATTTTCTTCTGGTTTTGATGGCTTCATGATTAATTTCTTATTTTATTGCAAAGGAAAATTCAATTTAGTCTTTTATCAAACTATATTTGGTATAAGTGCAGTGGTTCACTGATTGTGGGGTATATGGCTTCCCCTTGTGCTGTCAGTGTGTTGTGATTGTGATTCATTGAAATCTTAAATACACTGATTTCTGGAACCAGGGAGGGATTTCGATCCAGATTAGAGAATATTGTTCGTGGTCAAGTAAGCAACCAGTCTGATAATTCTGCTAGTCGTAACATCAGTGATTCTAGAACCAGTCAATCTCAAACCAGCACTTTGGCAGAGGTGCCTGATGAGAACAATGAACATTCTCATCCTAGAAGTCAGGAAAGTGATACTCATCAAATGCCAGAGCATGCAGGGGACTTGGGCAACGACACACCCATTGAAGATGTGAATTGGCAAGAATCTGCTTCCCAAGGAGGGAATTGGCAGGGGGAGATCACAGAAGATGGGAGAAGAGACTGGGAACAGGCTGAAGTTGAGTTTAATGAATGGCAAGAAGCTACTGCAGAAGAAATGGATGAAAATTGGCAGGAGAACACCGATCGGGGTTGGCCGGCAGAAACTCCAGAAAATGAAGATGAGGAAGATAATCATCTACAAGATGTGCATGAGGAGTGGAATGAGAGTGGTTCTCAAGAGGTTGTGGATGATTGGCAAGATGGGCCTTCTGACCCTTCAAGAATGCGGCGAGCCATCCCTATCAGACATATTAATGGATTCCACCCACCTGATGATGACAATGTGTATAGTATGGAACTCAGGGAACTTCTTAGCAGGTAATCTGGTTGGCATTTTCTTCGATATATATGTACATGCTGTGATGTGCAGAGTTTATCAGTACAATTAATGCTTTCAGTTTTGTTAAATTATATGTTTCTGACTAAATTCTGTGTGTTTGCAGAAGAAGTGTCTCTAATCTTCTTCGCAGTGGATTTCGTGAAAGTTTAGACCAATTGATACAATCTTATGTTCAAAGGCAAGGTCGTAATCCAATTGATTGGGATCTGCAAAGACCCTTCCCTACACCTGCTACACCAGAGGAAAACCAGGATCAGCAGAGAGATGATCAGAATGATCAACCAGACACAGTTACTAGACCTCCGCTTGTGGTGCCATCTCCACCAGCACCACCACCTCCCCAACCACTTTGGCACCAGGACCTTCATCATACCAATTGGTCTCGGCACACCATGCATCGTTCAGAAATTGTGTGCCCCCTTTCCCCCATGTTTGAATTATCAATTGATAGTGCATTCCTTACATGAAACTTGTAACACATTCATTTTCTCTTATTTTTCATCAATATGAATTTGCTTTTATAGTTTTTGATAGTATTTTAATTGTTTAGTTATTTTGTGAACATGATTTGTGTATGAGATGAGAAGTTTTGACATGAATGAACTGATGACAATTGTGGTCCCCAACATTTGGCCCTGCCACATTAGGGATCATCATCATCATCATCATCCTCATCATCATCAAAGCCTTGTCCCTACTATGTTGGGGTCGGCTATACAATTTCTGTTTACCTATTCCGATCTATCCTGAGCCAAATCCTCAGATAGGTTATACGTCTTCAGATCCATTTTTACCACTTCCATCCATGTCCTTTAGGCATACCCCTTCCCCTTCCCCTTGGTGGGCCATCAACCTGCATAGCCCAACTTTTCATTACCAGCACCGTTGCCGGCCTGTGTTGGACATGTCCAAACCATCTCAAACAGGTTTCACTAATCTTATTCCTTATTGGTGCTACCCCTAAATGCTCTCTTAGGGATGCCTTGCCACATTAGGGATTCTTTTTTATTAATTTTTAAAATAACTTTTAGGGAGTTTTGGTTACTCAAGATTTTATCTGACATTTTCACCCATTTGGACTGTTATGTGTCCTGACTGAAATTTTTATCATGTGGGCAGCAGAAAGCTGGAGGGGAGAGATACTTTGATTGATAGGGTTGCCTTCACTCTAAATTTTGAAAAATGTGCCTTGTTATAGTCCTTGATAGGGTTGTTCTTTTTGCAATGAGTCTACCTCCCTTTTTTCTTGCTTGGAAATGTGTTAAATATAATAGAGGTGGGGTGTGTGTTCGTGTGGATGTTATGATATTTAGCCATCTCTTTTAAATGTTAATGTAATAGCCGATATACACTAAGTATTTTTTTTTAATTACCACCTTTATAATTATATAAAACCATTGTTGTGAATTCTGCTTTCTCTGACCTTCCCTTATTGCATTTGGAATGGTGCATTTTGTGGAATTGATGTTGCCCTAAATAATCCCTAATAAGACTAACTGAAGCGTCGGGTGATGGGAATAGCTCAAATGAGAAGGAAAATAGAAGTTTCCTAAAATTGTGACTGAAATGGATAGAAGCAGGTGAAACATGATAAATTGTCCGAAAGCAAACTGATATATGGACCAAAGTGCTCTCTCTTTCCATACTTGAGAAGAATGTCTTGTCAGAAGAACAAATTTTACTACAATTTATTAGACAATAACTAAGTGAACGGCTCAATGGAAGTTACCCCAATATTGGAATATAGACTGCACAAGAACACTCCAATCACTTCAAATTACTGTTTCTGACATGATTGATCACATATCTGGAACAGACGACCTTTTATTCTCCGTTCTGATCATATTTGAAAGTGTCTTCTTTACTAATGGTATTTTGTATTCATTTTTGCTTGTGAGGTATTAAACTGTGTGGTATTTGGTTTTGGTACAGGAATGGGAGATTATTAATGATTTACGAGCTGAGATGGCTAGACTTCAGCAAGGGATGAGTCACATGCAGAGAATGTTGGAAGCCTGCATGGACATGCAGCTAGAGTTGCAGCGCTCAGTTAGACAGGAAGTTTCTGCAGCTTTAAATCGCTCAGCTGGTGGCCAAGGTATGGTTTTATTCATTTTTTTTTTTTTGTATCTTATACAACTGTGTAACATCTATGTACTTTTATGTGAAGGAAATCGTGATAATATGTTAATGAGTATTCTGTTCCTCATATGTTTTAGACAGTCACCTGCCGGGGCCTTTCTTCTTGAACCTAGTTTTGACGGTCCACTCTGCTTTTTGGTCACGTTACAGGGCTACTTTTTAACTCCTGGCCCTATTTATTTCTCCTCAATCTCTAAAGTAGTACCTTCTCCACTCTGCAGAATTCCCTGCTTATTCTTTTGCACACGTGTTATTGTCTCATTCTGCCTGGCAAGGGGGCAGAGAGTGGGGTGGGCAACTCAATTAATTTATATTGCAGTCCTTTACTCCAGTGGCCAATTATGTGAACAATGGATGTTTGTGTTGTATGTAACTATGAAGTGAAGTACCTTCTACTCATTTTTCATAATTGGAAAGAAACATGAAACAATATGGTGTTAACATATATCAGAGAAAGTACTGTTCTGGCATGATTCAGTTATGTAGGACAACCCCAATCGCAGTTTACCTGCATTATGGTTAACAGCCATCTTTGCTATGGTACTGCCAAATAATGCACTCTATATCGGGTGTGGTGGTGGTTAAAATCTCAATCATGATCAATCCATGACATTTACGTCAGATTATGGTTGTCATAAAATATCATAACGTTTTCCAAATAATTTCCTCTTCGTAAAGACTCCCATAAGGATCTGCCAAAATTAACTCGAAGCTTCTAACTTGTTGCAGGTGTCGGGATTGAGTCATCTGAGGATGGATCAAAATGGGGCCACGTGAGGAAAGGGACTTGCTGTGTATGTTGTGATAGTCACATTGATTCTCTACTGTATAGGTCAGTATCTCAGCACTTTACTGAAGGACATGGTTAAAGTAAATGATAGTGCTGACAAATCATTTTGAACCACTGGTGCAGATGTGGACATATGTGCACTTGTTCTAAATGTGCGAATGAGTTGATTCGCAGTGGAGGTAAGTGCCCGTTGTGTCGTGCGCCCATCGTTGAGGTGATTCGAGCTTATTCCATACTGTAAATAAGAAAATAGAAAGGAGAAAAGGAAAAGGAAAAAAAAGAAAGGAAGGGGGTTAGAAAAAGAAAAAGAAAAAAAAAGAAGGAAAGACGATGGAGTCGCATTTTTATTGCCTGAGGGGACAATGACCTTGCTTTCCGGGGCTCTGATCTATATAAATCGATTCTGTTACCTTGTTGTTACTAATTATTTCTGAAGCACTGCAATGTGACACACTTTTGATTCATCATTCATTATCTCAATAAAAATGTTGAATGGATGATCCTTTCTTTTCTTCTTCTTTCAGCTACATATGCATGGCTAATGTGAGCCTTAGAGAAGTTTTTATTCCAAACCAGGATCTAGATCCAGATGTGTATAAAGACTGATTGCTTAAGATCTTCCATTGAGGACCGTTAATCTAATGTACTCATAAGGCTCAATTTCTCTGATCCGAATCTTTGGCATTTTAGTTAAGATTCAGATTCAACAGATGGGATGAAGGAGAGAGAACATTGTCCATGGTTCCAGCCCATTTACATCCCCAACTAAGGTGTTTGGAATCTGCAATCATCCAGTCAGCATGGTGAAGGATGAACCTTCTCATCTGTTGAGCCATCATCACTTCAGAGGTTCTCAGACCAATTACAGTTTTTTGAGCTGGCCAAAGGTTTTAAATGGTAGCCCATCATTATCAGTAGAATTGAGGATAGCTAGAGATACAGGAAAGATAGGGAGAACAAGGACATTGTTGTGTTCCGTTTTGCTCTTTCTTTCTTTTCTTCTCTCTTCTTTTTTTTTTTAATCCCATCCCGCAGTTGGAATGCGCCTTTAAATGAAAATAGGTAAGCAGCTTAGAACTAGCAAAATGGGCAAAAGAAAGTTTTTTTTATCTGAAAGTATGAGGAATGCTTAGATGTTGATGATGATGATGATTTCTACTGAAAATATTTTTCCCTTAACAACAATAGTTTAGATAGGTTTGGACTGTAGATTAGAATTTAGAAAGGGAAGCGCTTCTATGGGGACATGGCTAAGATGATAATGTGGCTTCAACGAATGCATATATATTTTTGTTTCTCCCTCAAAATTCTTCCTGGGTTTCTATCAATTTAAAATGTGCAGTTGAAATTGGTGAGCAAATACAGTAACGAAACCTTCATCATCAAGTCAGACAATTGTGCATCAGAACTCCACAATTACTGTGGTGATTGAACAATCCACACTGTTTGATTAGTAGTCAAAATGGTTATCAATTTAAAACATCGATCATGCACGATGCAAATTCGCTATATCCCATGTAGTTCCAGAAGTAACTTGGGTCGGACAGTTTTAGTTAATCCAGACCAAAATGCCCATCCCAGGTTCTCTCTCTCTCTCTCTCTCTCTCTCTCTCTCTCTCTCACACACACACACACACACACACCAGAATTCAGTGATTCATCTGTAAATTCTCTTTAGGAAAAAGCAGTCCATATGTACTTCATCGTCACCGCCAAAGTTGCTACCCTTGTCATTGATCATCATACAGTTGTGTGACTCGAACATTATGCAGGCAAATGAGATACTCGATTCTGTTCCTTCATAACCTTTGGTAAAGATTATATTCAACAGATTTGAGTGGATTGGTTCTCTTAGCTCAATAATATAAAAGAAAAGAAAATAGCCATTTCCAAGGCCCAAAATGTTTATGTAACATCACATTTTTATGCTTACATATTTCTCAAAATTCCCACAGCTCTCACCCCTATTTATTTCAATTATATTGCACAAATTCCCGCCAGCGCACCGAACCCGTGATGTTGATTTATTCCTTGCCTGTGTGAATCACATTTGAATCAAATATACCCAAAAGAATACATGTTTCTAGTGTGTATGCCGCTGCTTCCAAACTCATGATATCGAAAACCATCTCTTCCCAATTTTCATGGACTTAACTTTCATTACAAGTTCCTCGCGCTGAGCCTCTACTTCAGCATATCTGAGGCTCATATGGAAATAGCGTTCACGCATTTCTTTCAGCTCTGCCTCGAGTAGCGATACATTCCTGTCACCGTCCTTGTTCCTTAATCCATCTCCAGCTGCTGATTTATTGAAATCATTGCCATGAATGTTGTCATTCGTGGACAGATATCTGCAAGAGTGATAATACATCAGTGACACAATAAATGTTTGTGGGAGACAGTAACTGTGTCTTTTAAGTGAACCGATCAACTTTGTACTGGATCATGTCACTAGAATTAATCACCAACTATGATGCACGGATACTTCAAAATGGGCAACGTATCACGTCGTATCGTACCCGATACTTCACTTTTTATGTGTAAAATCCGTGTCCCTGCTGTGTCTATAGTGTGTCCATGCCATTTCACCAACAAAAACAAGATATTCCCTTTAGAAAAAAATGGAAAAGCAACCTACCATGCATGGGCAGGAACTGCTAACAGCAGATGAATATGATGAAGGTGAACAAATGGAAAAGTAAATAGGTATGAACAAAAGAGTAAATCATATATTATTTTGTACAAGATAACACTTTTCTTAAACATAAATTTTGTATCTAGTTAAAAATGGCTATCTAGACAAAGAAAGAATATTAAGGTCACGTTTGGCAACCAAATCTTTAGGGAGTTTCCCTAAAGTTGTGGGAAATCCATGTTTGAAAATTGTAAATTCCTGAGGATTTGTTCGAATGAAAATCTTCATTTGTTAGGATTTTCAGATCCGACCACCCCCCATAAGATTTGAAAATCCTCACTTAAGTGATCGAACCCTATTTTTTTCAACTACATGCATCGATACACAATAATATCAATGTGAAATCCTCAAATATACAAATCCCTAGCGAGGAATCCTTGTTCCAGTGGTAGTGAAGAATCATCAGATCTATGGATTCCTCGCCTGTTACCAAACATGCTAGAAAGAAAAAAGAACAAAAAGAAGCCTATGCACAGATCTCTCCAATAGATCTAAAATATATTTAGACTATAAAATAGAAAGGAACCATAGGCTGGAGAAATGGAAATGAGAAGTGTATTTTGAAGTCTGGAATATCTGATGATCAAAATTACCTTTTAAGTTGTGATTTATACATGTTGTTTGCTTCCAAAGCCTCGGTAAGTTCAGTCTCAAGCAACTGAATCTTAGATATAAGATCAGATCCTACAATTATCTGTGACCTTTCTTTATGATCATGTATCTTGTTTTCAACCTGAAAATACGAGAGAATAGAAACTTGAAATTTAGAAGTGCAATTGTGTTGACATGGTTCTTCAAGTAAACAGTCATCATGCAGAAGCCAAATAGCCACCTAAGAACTATTAGCAGATTAAAAAACAATTTGTGACTTAGGGAAGTATTTCTGAACCAATATATTAGTTCCCTAGAATTCATTTCATTTTGATCTTAAGCTTTTAGCGTAGTATTCATGTAAAAAAAATCAGAAACAGTTGATACTTTGATTCATCAGTAAAGCATAAATGATTGCATATATAGGCACTTACATATGATGGATCTATATTGAATCTAAACATAACAAAGGATGTATAGTGTGCAAGAATATTAAAATATACACAGACTACTAAAATAATAATCCACAGTACAGCTAGTATGGATATGCAATAGATAAAATATCAGTAAATAGAAAAGAGGTTTTTATTTGTAAATCAACTGACATACAATATCAAATAGCAAGAATAAGAATGCAGTAGTTTTCTACATCTGCAAGCAAAATAAGTTGAAAATAAGGTTGTAAACCTTTATACATTCATCATTGCAATCTACATAATTTCATTCAAGACTACAATGGTTCCTTCCATATATTGAACCCTAGGACAATGTTCAAACCATTGGAGTTTTTAAGTCGTTATCAGTATTTGGCTTCTTTTTTTTAGCACATTTGGAATTCTTTTTCATGTTAGTTCTTTAGAATCATTTTATTTGCAATCTTTTGATATTAATTTTATCAAGAGATTTTCCAAAATCTGTTAAATGTGACACATATATGAAACCACTTAGTTCTGCATTAGAGAAATAGATACCACTTTTATCATTCATAAGGAGGCACCTTTTCACACTGGCCACTTTATCATTTCAATTTAACAATAAATTCCCCAGGATGTTACACTGCAAAGTACAACCCAATTCACAACAATTATAGGACAGAGGTTCAATGTTTTTAGAACCCAATAACTAGAAATATATTCCGAGTGCATTTGGCCAATTCAAGATGGATATATCCAGCAATATAAATTATAGGTTCCTAAGCCTCAGAAAACTGTACACTTCCATATCCATAATATCCATGGTCCATGGATACAGGGCCCTTTATCAGTAAATATTAGGTAGGGATTCCTAAAATTCTCATATTGGGTGAATGTCTTGAATCTTCCGATCTCCCAATATTTTCCAGGAACCTCTCACCTATGATTGGGTTGGGCTAATAAATTTTAACCATTTCGACGATTGAGAAATGGCCCCACAGAGTCACATATATGAAAAGACAGAAACCTTAATTCTGAGGCTCAGAACTATGCCCATTATTATACCATGATTAGCAATTTTTGGTATGTTAGTTTCAAAGAGACAAATTATGTTGTTATGCACGTAAAACAAAGTGCATCAAATTTGCAGGTTTGGCGACGGATGATGAAGTGGTGCAGTGTAAGATATCCGTCTTTTCTGGAAGCTCATTTTGTTTGGTTCGAGCTTTGAACTCACATTGTTTAGTGCAACAACCAACAAGCCCTAAAGCTGTGTAAGCACATGTGATATAGCCTCATAATAATATAAGTATGTGCAATGGGATGAAAAAAAGCATAGCATACCATCAGCTGAGGTCATTTTGTGAAGTATATTCACTATACCTGTGAGCATCTACAGTGTGCCCACCCACTATGAGATTGAGAGGGGGGAAAAAAGGAAAAAGAAGAAAAGAAAAGAAAAGAAAATAAAAATTACTCCCACATATGCTAATGAGCAATCGTTAATTTCCAAGTACATAAATCAACCAGGACACCTATTTTGTAAACTCTAATGATCATTACCTTAAGATATATATATATATATATATTTATAGGGAGGTGCTCCTGTGAGAGTATTTCTCACCTTACTATGAGAGATAGGGGTGGGGGCCCTCACATTTAAGTTGTTGGCATTGGATATGGATGTGAGGGCCTCCACCTTATATATATATATATTTGTAATCATTAATATAAGACGCAGGTTGACGGCCAGCGAAAAACTGTCGCAACCCAAACATGAACACGAATCATTACTTTTTAAGATGTCCTAATACTATTATCACAATACTTAAGAAAAGTAACACGGATCCCTATTCCCTGGTGCAGTGTAATTGTATCAATAACCTAAGTTCATAGACAGAAGAAGATATCAAGGAAAATGTTTATAATAGTTATGAAACAAATGCACAGAAAACTATAAAACAATGCATAACCTCTCTTTGATTTTCGTTGACATCAAGAAGTTGGGTATTTGGATGTTCTTCTCCTTGCTCAATCTTCGTAGATAATAGGCTTCCTTTATTTTCATGTTGATTGTCATTCTTCTTAATATCTTTCTGCCAATACAAGAAATGGATTTGAAAATTAATATGCTGTATGATCAACTCTAGAGACAGTAGTACAAATGCAGCAAAAGGACAGTTGTGACAGACCTCTAAGACCTCTTGGCCCTGGAATAAAATATCATTGCATATAGAATATTCTGGCAACTGCTTCTCTTTCAAATGTTTATCTTCTTTCATCAGCTTCAGTTCCTCTTCAAGAGCTTGAGATCTCCTCAGGCACTCACCTTTCTCCTCCTCAAGGCATTGTATCCTTCGTTGAAATTGGCTATTTATTCTTTTAATCCGGCCAAGTTCATTCTTCAGCCCAGCATCTTGGGTGCATAATGCTTCTTTGGCTGATAGATCACCCTCCAGTCTCAGAAGCTTTTCTTCCAAGGCAATCTTACTACGCCTGCATTCCTCTCCTTCAGATAATGCCTTTTGCATACTAGAGAATTTCTCAACAAATGAAACTCTCTCTGCCTTCATATCTTCACATTCAACAGATAATAATTTCAATGATGATTCCAGTCTACCCTTTTCATATTTTGCCTCATCAAGTGAGCTCTTAAGTTCCAAAATCTCACCCTGAAGGTTCACCAAGTTTTGCAATTGGGCTTTCAGGCGAGCAATTTCTTCCGTCGATAGTTGCCTCTCATACTCCAAGGCTTTAACTTTTAATTCTGTTTCATTTAACATGACTCCTAATTTCTCTTCACCAGTTTTGACATCCTGCACCAATCTGTTCATGCGTTCATGCTCAACCATAAGCATTTCCTCATTCCGTCTAGAGGCGGCCAGCATATCAGTCAACTCTTGTGCCTTATTTTCAGATTCTAGTCGGAGATTACAAAGCTCGTTTTCAAGTAATTTAACCTGATCATGGCAATCTTTTAGAGAATTCTCTAGTTTAGTTTTATCAGCACGTAGCCTGGATAATTCAAGGACTGCTTCTGATGCCATCCTCTCTCTTTCATCATGCGTTGACAGGATCTGTACAGTGAGGTGTGCTATCTCGCTTTTAAGGTTTTCAATTTCAACCAATTTCTCAAGATGCTCTTGATTTAGCAAATTTTCAGACAGAAGAAGTTTCTCTTCGTTTTCCTTATGCTTATGGAAAAGAGATTCAAGTTCAGAAGTCAGGGACTTCTCCTTTATAATAACATCTCTATGTATTGAAGAAATTTTCTCTTCCAACAGCTCTACTTGCTTAGAGCAATCAGAGAAACCTTTTCGTGATTCCCTCAGTTCAGTCTCCAAATGTGTACATTGCTCATTTAACTTCAGTCTCTGCCTCCTTAACTCATCATTCATCTTTTGAAGAGAACTACATTCTTCAATAAAGCTTTCAATAGTAGCCTGTAACTTTGTGTTTGCTCTCTTTAGATATTCTGAGTCTTCTTCAACTTCAGCCAATCGTTTTTCCGCTTCTTTCAACTTTTGTTCCAGTTCTACTTTTTGCATTTCCACTTCTGTTCTCATTCTTTGGATTTTATCCTGGAGATCCACAACAAGACTTTCAGAATGTTCCAGTGCCAATCGACTTGACTCCTTCTCATCTCTCAAATACCTTGACTGAGAGTCTAAGCCAGATATTCTTTCTGTTAAGTGCACATTTTCTTCTTCCAACTCAGACAAATGAAGTTCTAGTTCACGTTTTCCACTCTCTAGTTCCATCAGTTTCCTCTCCAGCATCTTATTAGCATTAACATGGGAATCCATACTGTTTGTAAGTACCATCAAATCTTGCCGCACATCATCCAAGCACTTAGAGGTAATTTTACTTTCCCTCTGTGCAACGTTCAGATTTTCCTCCAGCTGAGCTTTGTCCTTTTGAAGACTTGAAACCTCAGCTTCCAATTCCCTTTGTAAATGCCTGAGAGATTCAATCTCCTCTTCTTTCAATAACACACAAGCTTCACATGCTTCTATCTCAGACCTGCTCATTGCCAATGCCTTACTATGATCAGAAATTTTAGACTGTAGTTCCATCTCCAAGCTTTCTAGTTTTGTAGAGGCAGCATTGATCTGATTCTCCCAATTGATTTCTTTAACATGGCAACTTTCCAGTTGCAACTGTAATCCATTAAATTCCAGCTCTTTCTTCTCTAAATCAAGGCGTGTTTTACAGAGTTCGACATCAAGATTGCATGCTTTGTCCTTGAAGGTTTCCAATTCAAGCTCGAGATTGGTGCACTTAGACTGAAGATCTACTGTTTGGCTATCTATTTTTCCAGTCACAAGTCCAACACCAAGCATTTCCATCTCTTTTAACTTCTGCTCCAGCTGATGTACATGAGATTTAAGCTTACATATTTCAGAATCAGACACACATGAAGTTATATTGGTCTGATATTCATCAGACCCAAAGCCAAGAGAAGGATCCCTTGTTACAGTATCCTTTTCCAATTCCTTTATCTTAAATATAAGGTCCAGGTTTTCTTCTGTGAGTTCATTGCAATCCCTCTCTAGTTCCTGCACTTTAGCTCTTAAGGCCTCATTTTCTTTTACCTGATCAAGATTGGCTCCATTAGAGAGATCCGTATTCTCAGAACCTGGAGTAAGGAAAGACTCAGATACCTTCAGTTCTAGCTTGGAGATTTCCTCTTCTTTCTCTGATATCTTACATGCCCATTTGGCCTCGGTATCCAACAAAGCTTGGTTCCGTAGGCTTCTTTCCTGTTCAATCTCATGGTTCTTGTCCTCTAGGCTTTTCTCCAGCATCTCCACAACAGAGTGCATTTTTCTTTGTGATTCCTGCAACTCCTCTAGCTGAACAATTAAGCTAGACTGGCCCATTCCCACTGGCTCATGTAAATTTGCAGATGAGTCTTCAAGTTCGCAGCTCACCAGATCCTCAGCCACCATTGCATTGCGGACTGATGTTTCATCATATAACTGCCCACTATCATCATGTAAATTCCTTATGTTTATCGTATCACTGAGCTCTGCCTTCTGTGCTGAAAACTTTTCAATTTCCAGTCTCTGTTTCTCTATGGTGTCTTCCAATTCCTGAAGAATGGAAACAAGCTCAATATTTGATTCTTGTGTTTTTGTCAGCTGCAGAGACAAATTGGCATTGGATTCTTTCAGAAACCTTATCTCATCTTCCAATTCCTTCTGCATTTGGTTTATATCTTCTGCTCGTGTAATTGAATTCTCAATGGATGACTGTTTCTCCATTGACTCATCCAACAATGATTTCAGTTGTTCAGTCTCTAGTTTAAATCTGTCGCGTTCAGTGCATGCTGCAGAAAGTTCCATATCCAGATCTGCTTGATGCCTTGATCGTTCAGAAAAATCCTTTCTTAAGAGTTCAAGATCAAGCTTTAATTTCTGGGCATTTCTTTCCCACATCTTAGCTTCTCCACGAAGCTCTTCAATAGTATCTTCAGCAGCTTCAAGAAAATCTTTAGGCGGACCAGTGGTCCTCAATGATAGTGGAGCAAGCACATGTGAAGGACCTTGTCCTGTAAACTCTTGCCACTGATTCTGAAGATGGGTGCTTGATCCTGTGATCCTTGAATTGAAGGATGATTGGTTTGATCTATGAGGACTGTCAGCAGGACCAGCATCAACTGCACGATTTAGGGAGCCTGCTAAATCTTGTCTTCGGATGAGATTGTAGATATCCCCATTTACATTGTTTCCAGGAGAGAAGGTCCTGCCCATGGATCCATCCCCTGAATCAGAACTACGGTGTGATCCAGAAGCTGAAAAACTCATATCCTACAGCAAATAAGTGAAAATGTGGTTAGTTACCTGGGGAAGGGAAAGACATGTAATGGTTCGAAGGAAGAAGCAAAAATTGTATTTGAGAAAGAAACCCCGCTCATATCAATTGGCACTTTTTGTTCAGAACGACAACATAGGAAAGAAACAAAAAAGAACCACCACCAAGAAAATAGACAAAATACTGATTTTCTGATACCAACAAAAATTCAGAGTGAGGATCAGTCTATTTTTCGGGAAAAAAACCTGGGACAACATCTGAAAACAGGCAAATTACTGATACAAGCAAAAAAGGTTTGAATTCAGCATGAGACTTGGGCTTGACCAAAACAAAGTTGATTCACTAAAAATGAATCGTATGCTGCAACTCAGACCAAGGTGCACATTTCCTGTATTGTCTAAAAATGTGAAAAAAGAGTATTTAATATACACACAAGAGAAACTGAAGAAAATGGCCAAAACCTGGATAATTATGACCATCCAATCCCTGTGGTTCATAAGTCGGATCAAATGGACACTCGTTCTTCTTGATACAGATTTGTACATGCCAAAATGAAGTTGAATTTACTTAATGAGCTTTTATTTGGACTGAGCTGAGTCCTGTGTATGGCCCAAGTCATGCATCCCAACTCTGTAACAACTTGGACCAATTCTAGGTCCAATGTGGGGCTCTAAAACCTTCCCATACTCATTTATGTCCGTGATTAGATGCTGCAGGAGGCTTGGAGACCTTTTGAACTGGTTTTGGAAGAATAAATCCACAATTTGTGGAAAGCCTCAACATTTAAAGATTGGAGGTGCTGTTCATCCAAAATATGAATTTAGGATTATTTTTCATGTAAAGCCATGTTTTTGGTCTGTTCCTTTTGTTGTTTCAATCACTTGTTGAGAAACTGGACTTTAAAAATCGGCAAATCCATTGCTAGGGTGCTTAAAAATATGTATTTTCTTTCCTTTTTAGAAACTATAATTCTTTGAAAAAAGTAAGCTGAAAAGGGTTTATTGTTTATGAAGTACAAACAACTAGAAGTCAGAAAAATGAACAATTGAGTTTATTATAAACATGGTCACCTAATCCTACTTAAATTCATAATTAATAATTAAAACATAAGTCTCAAAATTCTAGATTCATATAGGGAATCAAATTTTACTTTTCTAGATTGTTTATGATTTTATATATATATATATATATATTTTTTTTTTCATTCTCTGTAATCTTGGGTGCGACTTGGACAGTCAACTGACTCAAGGGTAACTGAGTCACACCCTAAGGCCACTCTTTAAAACCTTGCTCAGAAACCACAGAGAAACCATATGAAGAAGAACACTCAGCGGATAGCTAAAGTTCAATCTTTCTGAGTTCTAAACAGCCGGTGATAATGCGAATTATGTACAAGAAAATAGCCGTACCCTACTCCCAGTTTCTCCAGGATGAGAAGTACCATGGCTACCACCTAAATTGTTACTAGAAGAAGATCCAATGCTTCCAGTGAACATGATATCAGATGCATCTGATTTGGTGTCCATGTCATCATACTCCTTATGTGCTTCCTCCTGATTGGAATTTGCATCTCCCAAAAGCTTTTCCTCCCTGCAAAATGAATTTATGGTCAAAATGAAAGCAAATCTTATAATCCCAACTCAGAGTAGAGAACTGCTGCTTTGCCCTGAAAAGCAACCTTAGCTTCAGTTTTGGAGAAAGACATTGAATTTTGACCTGCCAGACAGAAAGAGAACAAAAGGAATCATTTCCATATTTCCAGAGAAGGAGACCAATGCCCTAGGAAATAGAACAGCAGTCACTGTGCTAGTGTGCTACTGAAGGCATAACTCACATGAAGTGCATATTCTGAGACAACTGAAGTGACCATCAAGCCATAATCAAGCTAGATAAAGGAAGAAATGAGAGAGTACTGCATGTAATCTACATATTATAAAAATGTAAATTGAAGATGTATGCCACACACCATCGTAAATATGTAAAACAGATAACATGATATTATTAACAAAACTATGTCATGAATTTCATCAAATTAAATTAACAAAACTATTTAAGAAACTCAGCAAACGAAAATAATATTGAAGACTAAAGAGACATTTTTACAACCGGTTTTAGAGGTAGCACTACAATTATAGTTGACTAGCTTGATAGAAAAACAACATCATTACCACTTAAAGTACCTTGTTTTATATTATATGCAAACAGTAACACTGAGAAGAAAATTTGTGCTTCTCAAGATGCTGCATGATGAACAATAATTTCCCTTCTAAAACAAGCACTATGTAATATTAAAAATATTAAAAATGTTGAATTACCCTTTTATCATAGTAAAGAAAGGCCTCTTTCTGCTTATTCATGCCGACTATGGCGCACCCCACAACGCCAGGGAGGCATCTGAACATGGAGAAAACAGGTGGAGAGACTGTCCACAGTTTTGCAGGATGAACAGTTCAACTTTTCACACCATCCAAACAAACTATAAATGATGGTACCAATTAGAAATTCTTTTTGTTAATAATTTTGAGTCTCATAGCCCCGCCCAACTCAGCATGGAGCAAGGACTTTCCAGGAGGTCACCCATCCTAGTACTGCTCCCGCTCGAGCACGCTTAACTTCGGACTTCTTATGGTTTCTGGGGCCGCAAGGTTTTAAAAGGCCTCATCCTAAGTTAATACGGGGTTTGACATATAATAAGCCCAGGGTCAGGACTTGGATATTTCCGATGCTGGCTAACGGAGACTCACCGTTTGAAGCCCGTGGTTGACACGCTACGCCTCGTGGGTAAGAGTGCCGCCCGGACCAAGGTCTCACATTCTCCCTACTGGAAATAGAGCTGTCCTCGGCTATGATACCAATTGTCACAGCCTCGCCCAACTCAACATGAAATTGTCCGCTTTGGCCCACGTGCACGCTAGAGGACTTCCTAGGAGGTCACTCATCCTAGTACTACTCCCGCCCAAGCACGCTTAACTTCAAAGTTCTTATGGTTTCCGGGGCCGCACAGTTTTAAAAGGCCTCATGCTAAGTTAATGTGGGGTTTGACATATAAGCTCAGGGTTAGGACTTGGATATTTCCGATGTGAGCTAACGGAGACTCACCGTTTGAAGCCCATGGTTGACACGCTACGCCCCGTGGGTAAGGGTGCTGCCCGGACCAAGTTCTCACACCCACATAGAATTGTCCTTTCTTTAAATGACATCAAATATGTTATTAAAAAATGAGTACACAAGCTACTTAAGCATTGATGGGCAATTACATAAACAAGAATGTGTGGCACTTCCACCAGGGAGAAAAGAATGAGAAGAGTTCAAAACATCACCTATAAAGTAGTACACATGATAATCAGGTGGCAGTTCACCTTGCCACTACTCATGTCTTACACCGGTGAGCAAAAGCACATGAAATTGTGGTTTTTTTTTTTTTTTTTTGGCTACTCCCGGAATTGAACTCATGCACTCTACTTACACAACCATGTTTGGGGGACAAAGAACATGAAAATTGATTGGCATTCATTTGCAACAAAATCCGAAGGAGATCCTTACCACCTATTGAATAATCAACTTGCAAGTACCTTCAGCAAAGCTCTTTCAAAGAGACAAATGTGCTTGATAGCTAACAAGTTGGACATTACCGACATCCATAATCCAACTTTAGTGGAAGTGTAGGGATATGGGTTTTACATTGTTCTATTGAAAATGAGGGTAAGATATTAATTTAATTTTACTTTAATGTCTCCTAACAAAATTTAAGAAGAATTTTCCTAATTGGGAATGTTTTCACGGTTTTCATTTCTCTCCAATATGTCTATATCCTCCTATCACTTAATGTCCTTAGGTTGTCCTTTTATTTTATTTTTTATGATGTGGGCAGCCCTGAGGTCTTTGACCCAACAGGACTGATCCTTAGGTTGTCCTTTTCCATTTTTTTTGTCCTTTTTTTAATGTCCTCAGGCTGTCATATCAACCAACCACACGCAACTATTGAATGGTACATAGTTATATTCAAATATATATATATATATATATACATACATACATGCATACATACACATACCTCAAAACCTAAAAAAATGCATCAACTTCAATACCAGTAAGAAAATAGGAAATATAAACTCACTTGCAAAATTGTCCCATGACTGCATTTTTTCAAAGGTAATGAAACAGGAACTGAAGCTTTTGAACTGGTGTAGTCTGTCAAATTGACAACAGCCTCTCCAAGAATACCAGATCTAGCTGATCCCTGGAAAATAAAAATTACTATAAGCTGTAACCATTAGTTCAGTTTTTCAAAGTATGAAAGAAAATTAATGAAACTATGAATATGTCCTTTCAAAATGAAATGGATAAGTTTTTAAAACCCGGAAGAATATTCCCATTAAAATTTGATTTTAATCAAGACATGAATCAGACCGTGGAAACTACAAACTTAAAAAGACATTCTTCCAGCTCTTTTGAAGCATCCTCCTGTGAAACCCATATAGATTCTGATAGAGCTTCCGTCCATTGACAATTGCCATTCCGTACAACTGCTTTGCTTGATTTGGCTACTGTTTTCCCAGTTTCTATCGAGATAACAGACACAAGAAGCCTGTCCCATCCCTTGGGCACCTGAGAGAACCAACACATGCCATTACCATGTAAGAACTGTTAGACCAACAATTTATTTATAAGCAAAAGGGCATAGTAATGTGCATTAGAAACCTTAAAGCAAAAGAAAAAAAGATCAATCATGCATAGGATAGACCATAAACTTCTGTAAATATGCAGCAATCAACAAATTATATGGCCATTGATTCAAATGTACGGTTTAATCACAGTCCTGCATTTAATGTGTTTTTTTTTTAGCAGTCTTAAGAAGAAAGCAATAAATAAATATATATATATATATAAATAAAATGTTTTCAGCATTATTTGCTACAAAACCAGAAACCTCAAAGTGCGCAAATGTATCCGAATCATATCCCATATTTCATTTTTAAACATAAAATCCATGTTCCTGACTTCCTGCCATATCAGTGTATCCTTGTCGTTTTCATCCCATAACTGAGCATCACAGATCACTTTCATTCATTTCCAGGATGAAGGATGATCAAGGAACTGAAAATGAGGAGACATTAAATGCCAACAGCAAAGAACGCAGTAGAGAAGAAGGTTATTAAAACAGCAGAGAAAGGAATTTTGAGCTGTAAGCTGTGAGGTGGTAAAAAAAAAGCTAGTTAAGGTGCATGTGTGGTAATACAAGTGAAGCTGCAATTGGAAAAGCAGAAATAAAATGGTCCCCATCTGTAGTTCAGCTGGTTAGGGACACCAAACATCCTCCTCAAAGAACAAGACTACGTGAGTTCAAGTTCTTTATATAACAAAAAAATAAAATAAATAAATAAAAGGCAAGATGCTTGTGGAGAAAAAGAAGAAAGGAAAGGCGTTTCAAGATAAGGATACAGGGATTTGTTATCAGTGGTCAAAATTTCATTCCATAAGAAAGCAAGACTATGAGAAAGATAGATATTCAGTATCAGATATCATTATCATCATCACCATTGAAACCTTATCCAACCTATCTTTTGACTTGGAACACTTCGAGTTTTCGTACTAAGATTGTTTCCAGTCTTTTTTGTACATGCCTAAATCATCACAAAGGACATTCATTAATTTTCTCATCCATTGAAGGTGCCCTTATCCAACCTATCTTTTGACTTGGAACACTTCGAGTTTTCGTACTAAGATTGTTTCCAGTCTTTTTTGTACATGCCTAAATCATCACAAAGGACATTCATTAATTTTCTCATCCACTGAAGGTGCCCATAGATTTCCTGTTATATAACCACTCCCATTTTTACATTTTCTTGTTACCATACACATTCATTAAAACATACATATCTCAGTGACATCCACTTTGTCGTACTGTCGGTGTCTTCATTTCTCAACCATCAGCATCATATAACAATACAGGCCTAACTATCGTCTAATAACATTTTTCAAAACTATTTACCAGAAAAGAAAAAAAAAAACGTTTTTCAAAACAGAAACTGCTGTCTAATTAAACACTCTCTTAATCGAAGTGGCACTTGATAATCACATGACAATGCACATACTTATCTCTACTCCCTCCAAACAGTGCTAATCATAATAAGCCATCCAACTTAAACCCTCCATGTTTTTGATGTAGCTGTTCCAAAATAATATAATCTATTACACTGTGGCAGTAAGTTATTTTCAATTTTGACCAGCTCATCCTCCCTTTTATCATATCAACCATACAGTATAAGAAATATATACTATACAACATAACCCCAACCCAAACCCCAAAGATGATAAAATACAACTAAGAAGGTAATGTAGCCGAAAGGCAACAAAAAAAAAAAAAAAAAAAACTCTCTCCTACCTGCTACTCACTCAGTGAAGAAATCAGCAACCAGACACTGCCACTCCTATTAACATGAGCAAACGCAATCAACACCAATGCAAAAAATCCCTTGATCTCACCCAATGTCAATGCTAATCTTAAAGGATCCCTGCCTTCATTACTTGTTAATGTAAAGCCCTGTTAGGCATTGAGTTCCACAATTCATCATTGCCCCCACTATGTTTCGCCGACGGGCTCACCTATGATCAATGAAATGCCATCGCAAACACCTACCTCCCTTGAATTAGCACTGGTCCCAATTTGACACTAGTCTGATAATTATCCACGTTTTGACTTCATCACAAAAAAAAAAAAAAAAAAAAAAAAAAACTTGCATAACAGAAAGGCATAACAAGACGATGACATTAAATTAAGGATTATGATCATTTGATCATACTAAAGCTTCCCTCATCCGCTTCCAAAATCTATCCACTCTACTTCCTTGAATTCTCCACAGCTTCTTGTAGCCCTCTTCTTCAAACAACAAAAGATCATTTGAAGTATCTCATTCCCTTACTCATTCTCCCACTGTAACAAACCAAAATCACAAAGACGAGGGAAAAAAAAGTACAACAATAACAGAATACATCTTCCACATTCCTTAATTTCTACTAAACAGCACCAAATCTAACAAGATTGATACCAACATAAGATGCATCATTTCTCAAACCAGCATTCACAGAAAAACAGCATCAAACTTAAAAAACAACAAAGAACAAGATCACGATCTGATCTCCAACAACAACAACAACTATCAGAGAAATTCATCAATTCTCCACCAAGGCCATTCTTACGAGCTCAGAAAGATTCCTCCGAATTCTCAACAAAACCAATCCACATCCAAACAGATAGTGTTTCTGCAACAAGCAGAAAACTTCTCATTCCCAAAATGACAAGCCATCCAAACCATGACATTCAGAGATGAGAAAGAAAGCAGAGAAAGAGAATTCCATGAATTTGTCTTTTCGCCTTTTTGCTCTATTGACATTTTTAGTAAATACCTGAAGTGCGTGGAAGTTTGAGAACTTGAAATCGATCCTCTCTCTTGATTTCTCCTGCTTGTGCCTGTGCAATCTAAACATTTCTCCTCCTCTCTCTCTCTCTCTCTCTCTCTCTCTCTCTCTCTACTTCTTCTTCTTCTTCTTCTTCTTCTTTTCTTCTTCTTCTTCACTTTTCAAGAAATCTCGGAATTCAGAAAGCCATTTTCACCAGCTTCGGATCAGAGAAACACAAATGATACGAATTAGATTCCAAAGTACTGAATAGAGAGAGAGAGAGAGAGAGAGAGAGAGAGAGAATGTGAGTGTTTTGGCGTTTCTGTAGAGAGAGAAAGACGTTTTGTCTGTCAGAGAGAGAGAGAGAGTGTTGGGTGTGATGTGGATTGCGCCGATAGCAGGAATGGAAAGGGACGAGATATCGGCCGAAACAGAAGGAAGCATGCCGAAACGGGCCGTTTTCGGAAACGCTACGCTTTTTGGGATTCCAGAGAAAAAAGAGAGGGAATAATATATGTATTCCGCGGAAATGACAAAGGCTCTTCATCTCGACTTCATCGAGGCGTTATTGAACGCTTTGTGTGCATCGCATTGATGTACTCTTGCCATTTGGTTTTTTATGAGGAATGGCTGTCCTTTTTATTTGTGTGTATTTAGTACTGATTGGAGTGGGTCCTACTTTTGTGATTGTTGGGTAAGCTGGAGGTGATAATTTATTGAAAAAGAAAGATACGCTGGTCTGCAAAACTTCTGTGAGTGGGGTGTGGGAAATTTTGACCATGGGCTAGACTCTTCTTGTTTGTTTGTGAGAGAGAATTCAGGGAGTCCGGAGGATTTCCGCCAAGGTGACTTTGAGTGAACCAATAAAGGTCCATTACGCACGTAGTAAGGGCTAACTATAGTGACATGACGGATCATGATTGGTTCACTCATAGTCTCGGAAAAAAATCCTCAAATGGTCCCGATTCGAATTCAAAAGAATTTGAAATTTGTTAAATACAGTCTTTCGAATAGAATTTCAAATGTTCAAGAACCCACTCTAACATTTATGTTAGAAGGCTGGAACTTTGAGGATTTAAATAAAAGGCACTTAAAGCATGTTCTTTTGCAAGAATTTTGAGAGTTCTTGTTCAAATAAATTTGGCACTCTCCAAATGTTATCCTTCACGTGGTATTTCAAGTGGATGGAATTCTGATAAGTTCAAAGGGCATTTGTGACTTTTTAGGTGAGTTGAGATTTTGAATATAGCTATGAAACATAATGTGTTGAAATGAGAATGAAATAACCATTGTATCAATATTAGAAATTCCCAATATGGAAAGTTTTTATTAGTTAGGAGCGTTCTTTTTGCAAAAAAAGTATGAGAATTAAAAAAATTTTGAGTGTTGTCCCCCACATGGTATCCAATGGTTGATATGCTAGAATTATAAGAAATCTAAAGGCTATTTGTGACCTTTTAATTAGATTGGAATTCAAATTCCATCTATTGGAACATATATGTCATTTGAAATTCCAAGGAGACAACCATTATATCAATGTTAGAAAATTGCCTATATGAGAAATTCTTCTCGGGAATAACTCTAAAGAAACATGCATGCCTTTTAGGTGGGTTGGTGTTTGAGATTCTAGTATTAAATAGAGCATTTGAAATGCTTAGGAAATAAGATATGAAGGTGCAACTCTCATTAGAAATGTTTCCAACTTTCTTTAGAGGTTTTTTTTCAAGAATTCCTCATGTTGGGGTTTTTTTTGACATTGATATAATATCTCATTGCTCTTGGAATTTCAACTATCGATAGTTGTCTGTTCGAATCTCAAATATTATATCTAATTTCTTTAAATTCCAATCTACTTGAAAAGTCACAAATGGTTTTTAGAATTCTTAGAATTCCAACATTTCAAATGCTTGAAGATTAATTGTAACCTCATCAAGCTAATAGATGAGCCAGCCTAATTGGCAAAGTTGAGATCCAGCATAAGCTTGACCAGCAGGTTGATAGAGCTAGCCAAGCTCCAAGCTCAAGTTCGAAGTGGAGGTTGATCTTGGCCAACCTTTGTTCTTTTACACCCCTTGATTCATTTATTTATTTTTGGTAAATGTTTCATCAAAGTTAAGGCTAGCTCTAACAGTATGTCTTTCTCTCGGTCTTTGGTCCAAAATACTCCACATCACTCAGTGCAAGTGTAAATTTGTTGTGGCCCAATCTAAATCTGATCCAATCCTCCTTTGAAGAAGGAAAAAAGTGAAAATTTGTTAAACCTATGGTAAATTCTAATCATTTTTATAAATCCCAACAAGAGGCTGAGACCCAAGAGAATCCATACACGTAGGAAGGAATCCTATGTGAGTAAGAAGAGAGCAGTATACCTAGGCGTCTACGTAAGTAGGAAGATGACAGTATACTTAGATTATGTTTGGCAATCAAATCTTTAGGGAAAAGATTTTTGGTTTCCCTCATGTTGTGGTACATCCAAGTTCGGTAATTGTAAATTCCCGAGGATTTAGACGAATGAAAATCTTTATTTGTTAAGATTTTCAGATCCGACCACTCTCCATAAGATTTGAAAATCTTTACTTCAGTGGATTTGCATACCCAATCTTTTTTTTCTCAGCTATATACATCGATATACACCAATATCAATGTGAAATTCTCAACTATATAAATCCCCAACGAGGAATCCTTGTTCTAGTGGTAGTGAAGAATCGCAGATCTATGGACTCCTTACTTGTTACCAAACATGCTCTTAAGCATTGAACCCTTGGCAATTGGCTTGGCTTGGCAATTGGGTGAGAGACGGACTTGCTTACCAACAAAGCAACCCCAGTTCTAAATTTGGATCATGCTTTGGAATGGTTATGGTTATTGTCTGTCCAATTTTTATTATGAAAGATTGTCTTTGGAGGGAGTATTGAAGACGTTCTCTAATTATGAAGAATCAAATCCAAAAGGAGTGGGAGCTTTTATCTTATCCACCTTCAGAGCTAAGGCAACAAGCTGATTTTAATGTGGAGCCGAAATATACAAATGGTTTTTTTTTTATTTGAATGTTTAACAAATGGTTTTTTTTTTTATTTGAATGTTAACTTTTATTGAACAAACTTAACAGTACAAGAGGAAAAAATTGAAATATACAAATGTGAAACTCTGAAATTTTTTCATGAAACTTGTTGTCCACTAAGTGCGGGTTTTATAGTCCTAGGGAGAAGGGATGGTGCGAGAGTTGAAAAAGAGTCAAGGGGTCAGAAAATTGGATGCTTTGAGAGGATGCAGGTCTTCGATCAAAATTTCAGTTTTCATCCATTTGAACCTAAATATATATTGGATCTAAATTTCGGGCTCATACGCAACTATCCCTTCCCGGTCTTTTCCCAGATTGATTACCATCCAAAGATAGAGAAAATATTAACAAGCGGGACATCGTGCAAGTAGATGGTGTGGGATTTAAAATCAGCCTTCCAAACAAAGTGGACCCCAAAGTTAAAGGTATTCACTAAAAATCCCCACAACACTTGTCTAGGATTTCATGGGAGAAAATCATCCCCGATTTGTTTGGGAACTTCACTAGTAGAGTGGAGTGAAGTAAAGCCTCTAATTTTCAGACAAAATGTTCACGTTAAAAGTATACATTTTCAAAATTCCTTCATTTCTCTTAAAAAAAAAAAAAAAGTAAAAAAAAAACCTCCTTTCTCATCTAAAAAACAAAAAAATATCTACCTTTTAGTAAAACATATAAAAATTTTCCTACCAAATAGCTAATGACAAAATGAATAATTACCAAACAACTAAAGATAAAATGAATAAAAAGTTAAAAAGATTCCCGCGCGAATAATTAGAAGAAGTTTCGAAAACATGGGAATCTTACAAAACCACAAAATGCGCCACACAATATGTATCATTGTCAAGTGCCAATAACATCACCTTCAAACTTTAGCTAACAGTCAACGTTTCATTTGGTAGTCTTGCCTTTGATTTTGAGAGTATATTTGGATCGTCAGTTGAATTGCAGTAGCCAGTCCATGGAAGAAAGTAGAACATTTGCAGGGGACAGCTGCAGTTGGACTTCTCTGCTGGCTCGTGACAGTAATACTTTAAAATTTCTTTTCTCTACTTTGATTGGGGATTTGCTGGACAGAGATGTGCCACAATGCCACTCCGTGCGACCGACCGCGGGCGCGATGTGAATAAAAACGGGTCCATTGTTACACCCATATCCCACTCTTCGAGGTCCTTGTACACATGGGTCCTTTTCATTCATTACAGTAGGAGGTTCCTAACTAATTATAAGACTGCAAGTGCAAGACATCTATGCAAATGAGTAGGTAAAAACAACTTCTTTTTGACAGTTGATGTCAGGTTTTGAAGGTGACACTGAAACCCCTTTTAAGTATTTCCTACCAGGACTGGTTGGTGCACCATTCCAACTGACAAAATCAAAAGCTTGCTAGCTAGTTGTCCAGGACATGGAGCGTTGCTCCTAATGCATGCATGCCTAGGGCTAACTTGGTATCTCCTCTATTCCTCTATTCCTCAAAAAGGTTAGATGAGATTCGACTCATGTTGATTGTAAGTAGACCTCACATGAGGTGATGGAGCCCTCAAGTGAGGAAAGTAGAACTCATATTGATTGTGGCCTTTAAAGACTCATTTTTAAGTGGATCTAATTAAGGGGTTTCACCATGCAAATCTATGGGCCAATTTGGTTTTTCATAGAAGAATTTGGCCTTCTTACTGTCTTACTCCTGTTGGAAACACTTTTTCAAAGATTTGGATTGTATTGATGTTTTCTTAATGGAAGTTCATTTACACAAGAAGGATGAAAAATATTTTATGCAAATCATCTTTTTATTTTCGTGAGAAATTAAGCGGTTATGCAAGAGATCACCTTTATAATAGATAGCACACCGATCCAATTTACAGGCACATTTCTTTATTGGAATTCAAAGAACTCCTATCTAGAGGATTTCTGAACTTTCAAACATGTGAAGTTTCCAAAGCATCCTTTGTAATTGAGCATTCGAAAATTCCGCCAAAAAACAACTGGGTTAAATGGTTAAGAATTCTATAAATGCCAAAGGACATTTAAGACTTTTTAGGTGGATAGAAATTTAGAATTCTGGTAAAGAAACATGGTCCATAAAACTCCAACACACCAAGTTCTTGTCATAAATTCTAATAAATAAACAAGCCCAGTATCTTTGAAGGTATACACAATTTCTCTCTCCTGTGGAAACATAAATTTGCGGAGTGGTGAATCCTTTTGTTGTACAAATGAGTCGTAAAAAGGGTATTCTATGACCCTATTTCTCCACAAGCTATAACTCTCAGTAAGCAAGTCAAAAAGGTCACTTTGATCCCAGCTCACTTCACCTCAACAGAACTAAATATGATTGGTGATCAATAGAGTCAAGGCTCGAGATGTGGGCTACTCATATTTTGATTTCCTGTGCCCGGGATGTGGGCTTTTCTTTTATGGTTTTTCCGCGCTCGGAATGTGGGCTATTTTTTGTACTCCTGTTTGAATGGGGTATGCCCCATTGGGTACTTTCAATTTGAAAGCTATCCTTGTGTAAATTCCGATCTTTATAGAAAATGAAAGAACAACGTATCTTTCAAAAAAAAAAAAAAAAGTGAATAAAATTGAAGAAACAAATGCAAAGTTTCATAAATGAAAATAAAAATAATCTCTGTTTAATGGAAAATGAATTAAGAAGAGAACAAAAATAAATATATACCCTGTTCATTATCCAAGTAAATCATTTTCCTTTCTTTAATTCATGTATACTTTTATTTCTGTAATAATTATCCACTTTCAGAAATGCAGTCTTAAAACTTCATAAAATTGAAGACATTAATTGTAAACTTACAACAAACTACCAAAAACTTGAATGCATGAAAAATGTGAACTTTTTTTTTTTTCCTTTTTCGTGCGAGATCACAGGAATTACACAAACTTGGCTTTAGGATCCAAACTTAATAAATAAGTTGAACATGAGTTTTCTTGGAAAATGTAGTAGTGACAAACACCTTCCTCCATGTCCCTCAATAGTTTAATTATGAAGCAAATGGACAATGAGAATCTTAACAACAATGAGTGATTAGTCACAAATGAATTATTAAAAAGTGGGGCCTCTCCTAAATGCTATTTTAATAAGGCACAGAGCCCTTTTTTTTTTTTTTTTCCTGGAGCTTTCTTTGCATGATTGGATTGTGATTAATATTTTCCAACTGAAATGTTTGATTGGATAGGGCTTTCAGCTTTGCAACAAAAATGTCTGAGCTTCTGCCAATTAAACTCAATGCACATGCAACTTCTCCATTATACTGTGCTCGGCCAATGGTTTTAACACTGTGGGAGAAAACAGTAGGCCCCGCGAAACCGTTATGTAATGGCCTATATTATGGTTCATCATGGTCCAAACCATTACATGGACCATTGGATTACTAACCATTCCAACAAGGGTTACCGAAAAGGTGATGGGTGAAGGATACAACCTTAGGAAAAATTGCGTGGCCTAACTGTCATGGGTCTCATGCAAGATCCAGCCTTGTCATCACAATTGATCAACTTCCCATAATTCTTGATCTTGAGACCTTCAAACTCTTGGTTTGGTAGAGTTCCACAATAGTCCACGATCATCAAAACTCAACTGAATTGCAACATTTAGGGGAAATAGGAGGTTTTTTTTTTTTTTTTTTTTTTACAGAGTGAAATATAAGTTATCTATCCACTGAATAGAAATTATTTGATGTCCATTTAATGATATTGATGACCTTTGTTTCTTCAGCTCTAACTGCTTTTAGAAATACATTTCTTAGGGTTCCTAAGAACTCAAATCCATTCAAACAAAAGAGCCACTTTACAAATGAAAACCTTCTTTTAGGGCTGTTTAAAGTTTAACGGTCCCTACAAATATAAGTATCCTAATAATATCTTGATTTTTACTCGATCGATAATTTATACTAATATCGCGATGTTTACAAGTATTGCAATTAATAAATTGCGATTGCACAAAAAAAAAAGGAGAAAATTATTATAAAATAACATTTTATATTTGTCTAGTGTCATGGAAAACACTCCAACATTTTCCACCAGATAACAGTTTCCAAAAACCAAAAGTTGTGATCATACTATAAAGGTGCTTAAAAGAAAATATAGTTGCAAAAATGAATGATGAAGATTTAATAGATTTTGAGATACTAGAGCGTTACTATAATTAGAAACAACAACAGTTGGTTGGGGAGTTGTTTTTGCAGTGGAGCCATGTAACGGCTGATATGGGTTACAGCTGAAGAGTCAATTAAACTAATGTCTTACATATTTAACACATCTGACCTAGTGGGTCCAAAGGTGGATAAGATATGGACAGCACTGCCACCAAACCCTACTTCATCCTTACCATTCAAGATGTAGACATTAGATTTTTGATTAATAAATATAATAATTAAAAATCATTTGGATGTTGAGAAAAGTCACAAAGGCTTTTTTTTTTTTTTGAGAACGCAAGGTTCCCAGCCCTTTAGACCAGAATAATCCCTATGGCCCCAGGAGAGAATGCCGGGTAAAATTTCCCAATGACCCAGTGTGGTATTGCAGTTTCGAACCCACAAGTGCAAACCGTGGTCCTACGCCAATTAAGCTACCCAAAGATTTTTTTTTTCCTCTTGTTGTCCCACATGTTTTCTCTACATCCAAATGGACCTGAAAAATTAAGTAAAAACTCAAACTACATGAAGCTTGGCTTTCATTTTAGCTGATAAATAGCTCTTCCATGGAAATTGGTATGTGGATTGTGAATTATGATTGTATCTATTATTGGCCTCATTGAATAGTTCTAACAACTCTAATTAAATTTGGTATCTTCTAGTGAGGGAAGTAGACCTCGGGTGAGGTAGAACTGCCCGTGCCCTCAAGTGAGATAAGATGATTGTCTAGGTTGGAACCATGGTCATCCAGGAAAGAACTAACACCTCTTACCGCCGTTCTTAACAACTCTGACTAAAGGTGGCAATGTTGACGGTCAAAATGTATTTATATTAATTGTATATATCATCGTCTTAAATTAGATGATAAAAATTGTTCAATGAGACTGAGTCTTAATAGAGTCCTGATCCACCATTCAAATGTGCATTTAATGGGGCAAATCCACCAACATAAGAAGCATATTGCTAGAGATTTATGACCAGAAGATTATGATGATGATGGGATGTGTGGCCTAACTATCACATCGTCTGGTGAGGAAACCTTGAAACGGGCCGTGGGTCCTATGTGTTGGGCCTCACATGTGTTGGGTCAAAATGAATCAGATGGTGAGTGGTTGACTTGGTAACAATGTCTGGCCCAGTGCTTTAAAACTCCAAAACTCAGAATCAACTCAAACCTAGTGAACAGTGTTTTGAAGCCCAAAACTCAGGCTTGACCCCCAAACCCAGCTGAATGGAGTAATTTGGCCAAGTCAGACTGAGTTTTTTCATTTTTAAAAATCAAACTCGGTTCATTCGACTCACTTGATCCGACTCGAAAAACCTGTCGAGTCAAGTTGACAAGGCCAAGTCAAGTCAAGATTGGCCAAGTTGTACATGCTCTGATGTGAGACTATGGATGGGCCAAAACACCAAAAACATATATAGGTCCCATTTGAATGAGGAGAAACCAGGTCAAGTCAAATTAAATGAAGAGAACTTTCCATAATTTCTACTTTGAGGCTACTTTTTCTATGTATTGGAAACCCCAGGGCCCTGGCCCTCTAACATGGAATTCTATTCAGAAAATATGGATGGGCAATCAAACTATAATCAACTCTCTTCTAGCCATTCATTTGGCCTCCCCAAAGAGGTCCTCCAGACAAGAGGAGACTACAAGCAGATGACTGGGCTCCCAGAAGTGCCTACAAGCTAATTGGCTTGGATCTTGTGTACAAATGGCAGGCAATCCGAACAATGACCATTTTTAAGAAATGAGAACAGCCTTACTTAGGGTGAAATAGGACTGAAGACTTGAAAATATTTGTAAACCACATTCCAGATGGTTTAGGTGTGCAAGGTCTACATTTGAGGTTAGAGATGCAACTTGGTTGGGCCTATCCCTGGGGAACTAATCTGATTTTTCGGAGAAAGATCCAACCCGACGGGGAAGAATGAGTTGGGCCGATTTGATTTTGGATTGATCTTGGGTCAGAAAATGCAATTCAACTGAAATCGAGTCGGGCTCGAAGTTTATGCTTGGGCTACGTTGTTTGGGTTGACATTTCTATCCCTATTAACAAATGGTTTGTGTTCGAGTTAGATGATCCAGCAAATTGGCGAAACCTGGCTTATTGTACTAGAACCCCCCAACTGGGCTTAAAGCTGAGCTGCTGGGGTGCAGGTTTACTCTTGACTTGAGATATGGCTAATACATTAAGCTGGATTCATGTTGGCCCATTGTTTTATGGTCAAGCACCATACTGTGGCAACCTAAACGACAAATTGGATTCTGCCTCATCTAATGAAATTAAGAGTCTCATTAAAAGTCTAAACCACTCAAAAGAATGTGCCCCTCTTGTATGGGCCGTGGTACGAAATTTGTGAATAAATTATAAAAAATTTAGATGTTTTACACGTGATCAATAGCACGATAGGTTCAACTTCTACTTAGAGTGAAATTTGGCCTGAACACTTATAAGAGGGCGCATTATCCATTCAACCTATTTAAGTATTCTTGGGTTTCTATATATGACCAATAATTTTACCCTGTGCCCAACTATCATTGAGAGTGGGATTTGTGTGGGAGTTGGGTTAAAAAAAAAGTGAGATTTGGTTAGAACCTATAGAAAAAGGGGCCATTTATATTTAGCTGTTTATGATTTTAATAAGTAGGCCCTCTGATGAGCCTAACAAGTAATTTCTCATGAGTCCGAGCCAAAGAAGATCCCATAATTCTGCACTCTATCGTACTCAGAGAGAGAGAGAGAGAGAGAGAGAGAGCCAGCATTTGAAGACCAGCAGTGTACATAATTGAACAGAAGCAATCTTAAACATTTGAAGGCAAACTCTTTGTAACAATACATAATAAAGAAAAGAAAAGAAACCAAAGCCCATCAAATTTCTACTTGAACAAGAACTGCATCCATAAGAACAACACAAGCAATCAAACCATTCAAAAAATCACCATCCAACCATCAATCATCAAAGGAAAAAAAAAAAAAAAAGAACAATAAAAATAAAACAAATGCATCCTACTAGACTAAATAAATAACACATCATGGAAGCATGAACATACTTAGATGTCTACGTCGCAGTACGTCCGATCAAACTTCAACGGATTGCGATACAACACCACCGGCGAGCAGTAGACCCTTGCATGGTACTTCCTAGATTTCCATCTTCCCACCTTAAACCGAATTCGCGCCCTCAGTCGCACTTCCACCTCCAAACCCCTTGACAATTTATGATGATCAATGCTCATAGCCACTGAACTCATCAGAGGCATTGATTGAGTCAGGGCCTCTACCTCGAGTCTGGTCGCATTGCGGTGAGGCTGGAAGAAGGGTGGAACGTCCTTGGACGCGATCATTTGGTCATCAAACCACACAGATAAGTTGATGTAGTCATAGTAGATTGCAATTTTGGAGTTGGGATTATGGGCTCTTATGCTGAAGTCTAATGTGGCATTGAGGGTGGAGTTTATCACATTGAAACCATGGATCGAGCCGTCTTCAACTGTGTAACTGACTTGTGCTGGCCTGACTACGAGCCATATGATGAGGACAACGGCAGCGATGGCTATGATCAAGATCAGGCAAGTGATGGCTATGCATCTAAGAACTCTAGATCGCGTTGTCCGGGTTGCTCGTACTGGATCAGCCATGGTTGTGTTTGGTAAGACGGAGTGATGTTGCTTGTTGCCTGATGTTTTATATCAAAAGGTGGAAAGAATCACTTTGAGGAGAGGGACTAGGCAGATGTTAGAATTACAAAAGATAGTGTGTGCTGTCATTTTGTTCTCCTTTGATTGGTTTTTTGGTGCTTTTGAAATAAGTGAGTGTGATTAGTTTTCCTCCAAGAATCCAGACATTGGCTGTAAAGGGATGGGCCTGGGCGAAGCCAGAAATAACCAAGTTCAGCAGCCCATATTTAACCAATGGTAGGAAGTCAGGTGCCTACTGTGAAATCCACAATGGGATTGGATTGGGTCTAGAATGAGTCCATAAAATATAGCCTGAATAACATAAGGAATAATAGAAATATACTAGTTTGATTACAAAAATTGTTGTCCAATTCAAGTTGTTTGATGGTTTCTTTTTTGAGAAGCAATTTGGTGAGCTTACATTTTAACCAACATTCAACGTGTAATTGTCGATTTGATGAGGGGGTCTGGACTAGGGTTGGGTCGCAGTCCATCTTGTGGTTCTGAAGTGTTGCTCTGGGCCCAGACCATCCTCATAGTAGTGTCTGGAGTAAGATTGGTTCAGGCTTCAATGTAAAAACTGATAAAACTCTTGTTCCTAAGATGGCCCATCAAGCAGTTGGGCCTTAAATTTAAAAGCTAACCAATCTTGGCCGATGCTGGGATATGCAACCCAGTTTGCCCTTTTGGGACTACCCCTTGAGGTTTTGGTCCATCTTATCCAATTGAGAGCCATAGGGTGGCAATTTCTAACATTTTCCAAGACCCCAACTTGAACTGAACTTGGACATTGCTGCTGGCCTGATTAATTAATGAGTTGGGTTCAAGTTGAGTCTTGTATTCAATCCCCCTACCCAACCCAGCTCATTTACCTATGGACCGCTAAACCAATCCAAACCCACCCTTTTAGTTAAGGGTGCAGACTGATCCTTCTAATTCTGGTTGCCTACAGGTTGACATTTCGACCTGATTAATTAACGAGTTTATCGGGTCTTTGGAAGAAACGCCCAGGCCCATCTCTATCTACTGTTCCTTTTCTTTTTCCACACAAGCAAGAAAGAAACGTATCATAGGTTTTGTCCTGCTCTCAAAGTTAGTCGATCTTGAATCCTGTGGATGTGTTCCATCACTATAATATGCACTGGATGGGAATGGGATGGATTGAGCTCCAAGTGATTCTTCCATTTCACTTTTCGCCTCTCTTGCCTCTAGCCCAAGTCATTCCATTAATGGGCCCAACTGCCACCATGCAAGAGGATGCAAAAGTCTCACATTTTAGTACACGTGTGTAAGAGATGCACCATTCATCAGGCAAGTACCACAATTAAAATAGCTGAGTTGTTACTTTGGCACCACACAGGGCTGCACATGAGCAGCTCAAATCGATTTAGCACTAAAATCAACCACCAAATAGAATCTATCGGTTGTTTAATTAACCAATCCGATCGGACCGATCGATCAGTTCAGTTCGGTCAATTAAACCGTTTCTTTCTTCTTCTTTTTTTCTAAAAACCAGAAATTAAAATTTTCAAAATGATGACACCCCCAGAAAAGGCGCATGATTTGTCGAATGCCAACCAAATGAAATTCTAAAATCTAAATAGTCAAATACTCAAATTACATAATATATCGGTCGGTTCGATATAGGTGGTGAACCGGGGGTCCTAACCGATAACCGACCGATCTAAGCAGTTTCTACGATTTTCAAACCGTAGACCGAACCGATCTACTATAAAACCAATATGAATCGTCCGATTCGGTCAGTTCGGTCTGGTTTAACGATGATGTAGGATTTTCTATGCAGCCCTAGCTCTACATGATAGTTTAATGGTATTGGTATTTGTTTCATTTTAATTACGGTTCGAATCATCCAATTGACGGAACAAAGTGAACTTTAATGCTGATTAGACGGCCCACAACATGGAAAGATTGTTTCTCATCTATAAATATAGACCATCAATCACATGAGCTCACTTTAGACTGCTCATGCAATGGAAAGAGTGACTGGAATGCACTGTTAGGGTCTGTTAAACAAAGACAACTAATCCAGTCATTATGGTGTATAGGGCTGGGCTTTGGACTTAGATTTTAAACTGATGAAAGTGGGCTTATATAAAATTCAGGTTTTCTGAATCCTAGACTCTCTTTGAATAATCATATATATAAGGCTTCCAATGGATCTGGATCCAGCCCAGGACTGACCTGGACCGCGTTGTTTAGATGGGCTAGCTTGAACATATATTTGGGTCCAGTGGATCTGACCCATGGGTTTCGAAATCCATAACAGTCTGGATTAAAGCCAACCGTTAGTCAGTTTGTTTATATGTCAATTATATCCCTTATACGTTACAAAATAAAATAAACATACAGAAAATAAAAATTAGAAAGAATTTTTATGGTTTTATTATAGTTTCTTAATTTGTAGATTCATACTTGTAATTACAGTAAAAATTCAGGTCCAAGCAAACTGATGGGCTTTAGAAGGGAAGAGTCAGGCCCACCCATTTCCCAAACAAGGCAACTTGGATCCATAGATCAAAGTCGCAGTGTCGATCGGCCTCAAAAACCGATACGGTATCAGTATCGGTCGCAGTTTGGGGTCCGTTGCGGCATGGATTTTCTTTTTAGTCTAGAAAATTCAAAAAAGAATCCGAAAAATCCAGAATATTATAAAATGCTGGGAAATAATATTTTTTCCATCAGTGACAACTTTAAAGCAAATTATCGGTCTCCCAAAGTCATGGCATCCTATATCGCTAGTCTTATCTAGAATTGTATAAATTTTATTTACAATTAAAATGATTTAGATGTATATACCAAAATAAGCTAGAATATCACAAATTTTATAAAATGCAAACATAATTATGACTTACAAGCTATATATTAGTGTGAGATTTCAGAAAATAAAGCTTGTACTCATCACCCAATAATCAAGTAAGCTGTGGTTTCAAAAGTATCAAGATAGCATTATACTATATTAAGCTAGGAGGTTTTTGGATTCAATTTTGACAGGCGGTTATAATTTTGACCACAAGTTATTCGGTTTTCAAAACTTCTCTCCCCACTCATACAACTACCCGCTTTATCTCATTATAATCAAAAGTCAAGACCACTTATAACCACTCCCCACTTTTATTTTATTGCAAAAGCTCCACTTTAATCCAAGTTTTGCATTTCCCTTTCTACTCAAATTCTCCTCTTCATGCCACTAGCTCTTGAATTGCATAATAAGGTACTCTCGTAACCTTCCTATTCTTTAGCTTTTTTTCTCTAAAATCTATGAACTTTTTAATGCAAAAGTATTTAAATTGCAATGTTGGCCATATCCGTGCTCAGCACGGGTTATTGTGCTAGTAGTTTATTATGATAATATGATAAAGCACAAGGCAATTGGACATTTTTTATTTACTTGAAATGATGGAAAATTTGAGTAATTATTTTACAAAGATGTACAAGATTTCAACAAAAATCCTAATTTTTAAAACTCAAATATTAGATCTAGCCTCAAAATGTATAGATTTAAGATAATGAAAGGTACCTACAACAAAAGGAGCAAGCAATCATCATTTCTAAGCTATATCTAAATAATTTTATAAAATAATTAAAAAAATACAAAATGCTAACCTCGGTAGAATTGTATATGATTTTTCAG